>JAINUG010000076.1:2976866-3710611 GCA_029706075.1 Aldrovandia affinis
TGGCTGGCTGGCTGGCTGGCCGGCATGGCCGGCTTAATAACACTATATAAATCAAAAGCCTCCTGTCAGCCACACTGCCTTCATTAAAATCAAATGGGAAACTGGCCTCTACGGATCCAATTTTAATAAAAACCTGGTAATCAAATATGGGTTTAAAAAATAGGTCATCCTCTCACATCCTTGGTGATCTCTAGCACCAAGAATGTTTTGTGCATGTGTCATGCTAACAAGGCAGAAGGACCTCACACACAGATACACATATACATATATATACATACAGACAGAACATGATATGAATTATTGTTTTGCTCATCATTTATTTTGTATGATAGTTTTTATTGTTATAGCCCCAAAAAATGTAAATGTATTAAAATGCTTTAAATTGTGCTTAATAATATGTTAACATAAAACCCTTATTTCAATTTCAGTGAATGGTGAATATTTCTGAACCAAGATGTGCAAATTATTCAAAAATTCATAATTAAGAAAATCAGATAAATTAATTCTGATATTTAAATTGGGACCAAAAGCAGAAAAATTTAACTGAAAAATGTACAATAAAATATCCCATGATAATTTATTTCTATTTGTTGTCTGAGACAAAATAAAATATTCAGGCTATATTACCAGTGTTTCGTGCATATACAAACATAAAATAGTGCATGGTTTTTAGGTGTGTGTACTGTATTTATGTGTCTGTGCGTGTGTGTATGGCCATGTAAGACAGCAGAGTACAGTGGTGGTGTGTGTGTGTGTGTGTGTAGGGCAGCAGAGTACAGGTGGTGTATGTGTGTTTGTGTGCGCGTGCGCGCATGTAGGACAGCTGAGCACAGGGTGTGTGAGAGTAGAGAACAGGTGTAGCGCTAGGTGGAAACCCCTGATGGTGGTGCTGGCCCTGAGTGGAGAGTTGAGGCTGGGTCTCCAGTGGGAGAGAGCCTGGCCGTTTGGGGTAGAGCTTCTGTATGGTCTGGTGGTCTGGGGTCCCATGCTGTAGCGCTGACGGAGTGACCCCAGATCTCCCAGCAGGATGGAGGTGCTGACACCCTGCCGGCTCCATATTACACATCCGCAACCCCGTCTGCACTCTGTCTCATACAGTATGTGGCCAGCGGTGGTCTGCTAGTCTGCTTCTATGCTGACTGAGAGAGCTGGTTTGCCTAAAATAAATAAAATAAAATAAAATAAAAATATATATATATTTATATAAATACATGTATTGTACTCTTTCAGAGGGTTTTTTAATTTTACTCATCACACTTGACACAATTCCCCCCACTTTTAACAAACCTGAAAAAAAGGGGTTACTCATGATTTTTGCTTTGATTATTTAAACATTATTCGTGAACATTTAAAATGGAAAGAAAAAATAGAGAGAATTACATGCGGTAAATCGTCTCTCCCTAAACAGCAGATCCTTGATTGTGTGTATCTGTCTTCCAGTAATGTCTGTGACAAGATGGAGCCCACAGAATCCCCTTCATCATGCAGCCTGTGTGCAGAAGAGGGCACTATCAGTTCCTCTGATGTACTTTAGCACAGGCAGTACAGTGTCTCGCTGTCTCTCTCTTTCTCCCTCCCTCCCTCCCTCCCGTGCTCGCTCATTCTCTGCTCTTTCATTTGGCATTGAAAATACCCATTGTGGATACACACCATAGTTATAGTAAAGCAGGTTTCCTAATGAAATGTGCAAAAAAATAAAATAAGCAAAATAAAATCAGTGGCTTGCTTATAGAGTGCTAAGAAAAGGGGACAAAACTCTGTTCGTTAATCGAATAGTCTGTGCAAATACAGCAATGCAATCTGTTAATGCAAAGAGCAAGTGATTGTTAGTGTTTGAGGCATGATATTGCTTTGCAATAGATTGGCTTAATTCAAGGTTGGTCACAACTTACAGTTCATGCTTCCTCGCTAATGATTTCATTTTGTGTCCCACTCTTGTACTCTGTATATGGCAGCAATTTATTATTTGTATTAAAGAAATTGATACAAATTGACTTTATATTTTCAACATGTTTTTTTGTTTTTTGTCTTACGACACTTTTTCAAAAGGGTAAATGTCTCACTGAACACCCGTTAACACAAATAAGGTATGAGGGCATTCATTTACCGATTTTCATTTGCCTATTGACCCAGTCAGAAGAGAACTAACAGAGAGAGAGGAAGAGGAAAATAAAACATGCATCCTCCTTAAAGCACAGTGCTGTTGATATTTCATTGTGCAGATATGATTAATGCATTCTAAATATTTAAAGAGAAGCCCTGGTATTTAGAGAGAGAGAGAGAGAGAGGGGTGACTAAGAAGATGGGCAGGTGTAGCACATGTGTATAAATATTGTATTGTAATTGACATGGTCTTGACATGGTCTACTGGGAGTGGGTTTTTTCTTCTTCTTTTAACCCCCCCCTCCACTACCACCCCTGATTATGTGTGCTGTATCTGAATGTGTATAGGCCATATGGATGTATAAAAGTTTCAGTATTTTCATGAATATCCACCTGTGTAATGCATAGTTTGAGGTTGTGTATGATGTATGTGTGTCTGGATTAAGTCGCTCTGGATAAGAGTTTCTGCTAAATGCTTAAAATGTAAAATGCGTCTCTGATTTTGTGTGTGCATGCGTGTGTGTGTGTGTGTGTGTGTGTGTGTGTGTGTGTGTGTGTGTGAGCGCATGCATGTGTAGAATGTGCACATTCATTTATTTGTGTGTTTGTGTGTGTGTGTGTGCATGCGCATGCATGCATGCATGCATGTGTGTGTGTGTGTGTGTGTGTGTGTGTGTGCGCTTGCGCATGTGTGTGTGTGTGTGCACGTTCATGCGTGCGTGCGTGCGTGTGCATTTGCTTGTGTTGAAACCCTTCTCTAACAGCAGCACATCACACATAGATATCAGCCCATTTACATCAGGGGTGTCCAGTCTTATCCAAGAAGGGCCGGTGTGGGTTCAGGCTCCACACTTAAACACATGATTCAACTAGATCTAGAGATCTTGATCTTGATTAGACCATAATTAGTGAATTAGTTGAATCGTGTGTCAGTGCTGGACTACAACAAAAGCCTGCACTCACAGCAGCCCTTTTTGGATAAGATTGGACACCCCTGATTTACATGTTACACAACCACACACATGCAGACAAACAATTTCACAGACGCAATCAAGACACACTCTCTGCTCTCAAACACAGAGATACAGCAGGTCACAGCTCTTCATCCAGGGGAGACCGAGCGAGAGCAGGAGTGAGCGCATGTGCGTGTTCCGTTTTCTTCTCTCCCTCTATGTACAGCTGAGGTTTTATTCTTGTACTTTTGAGATGTTTTACCTGCCAGTCTCATGGTTTGTTATCCAGAAGTGTCTTCCTTAAAAAAAAAAAATAATAATACAAAAATAAAGATCTTTGTTTCTCAATGATGTAGCAGCCCGGCTGATGACATTGTCTCTCACTTGTTCCCTGATTCATATTGAGAACCTGCCCTGTGGACTTGAGCGGATGTGCCGTAGTGCTCAGGAGCTGTCTGTGGAAGTTACAGGAGTTTTCTAGTCGACGCTCCCTCTTCTTTCATTTTCCATTGCCAGTTTCAACCTCTCTGAGACTGACATGTTTACTACTTGTCAACTGATCCAGAAACTATTCAAGACAGTTGGGTCTCAGGGCGTAGTCCTTAGATCATAATGGCAATATTTTCTGATGAAGGAGGCTGACTGATACCGCCCTTTTTATTCTGGCTTAATCTGACTTACACAAACTCAAAATATGATGACAAATGATTTCGAACCGCAATGGCTTTGAGGCTCGATTACCTGATTTAGCGCTTGTCGAAGAATCATAGCTAAGCATTTACGAGAAACGGTGAATCATTTTCCTTGTGGTTTTACTTTGGACAGAGTGCAAGGTAATGTTCGGCAGAGTGTTTGATGTATCCTCTGCACTGGCCTAATTGGTCAGTTTTTGGCCAGTGAATTTTGACTCTTGAAATTGGATATTGGCACTTGTTTAAGCATGCTGTAGTTGATTCCCGTCTCTTGAAGTTTTGGCTTCTTAAACAGAGTGATTTGTTCTCGGCCTCCATTGTCTCCTGTCAGGCCCGTTGGCCTTCTTACTAGAGAATGATCTTTAAGAAAACAACACAAGGGAAAATTAGGCAAGGAATGAATGAGGGGCCCTGTTTCCCTGGTGCACACGCTGGGCTCATGCAGTCGCTCTCATTCCCCCCCGCGCTTCTTCCTGGTCCTGCCGTTCCTGCAGCCTCGCTTCCTGCTGCCAGTGAGGGTTGCCATGTCAGTGCGGCCTCCCTGCTGCTCGCTCTGAATATCCCCCCTCTCTATAAATCTTCATATCAGCTGTGGGGAAGGTGTCGGTTACAGACGGCAATAACCACGGCGCTCTCTATCAAAGGGTTATCTGGATCCCACAGGCACGCTGACAGACACAAGTGAGAGGGGGTACGCTGTGCAGGCTGTAAAACAGAGGGACTCTGCCTCCCTCGGCCACCCCACACTGGGCCCTGCGACTGGTACCGGGAATTTACCACTGGCTTCATCCACAATGCCTCAATCCTCTTCCTCTTTACTGCTATTTTCCTTATTTTACAGATCACTTTATATACACACACACACACACACAGACGCATACATATGTGTGTGTGTGTGTATATATATTAAAAATCATCTACAAAATAACAAAAAATATATTATATATATGTATATATATATATATGTTGTTTTTTTGCTTTCTCAATTTAGCAGTGTGATGATGTATTTCTATTGTATTGTAGTTATGTTGTTGCATTCTGTTGTACTGTTGCACCTGCCCCAGTATAATTGTGCCCACTGAGCAACGGAATACTGACAGTTATTATTATTATACAGTATATTGTGTTTTAAACCCTGAATTTGATTTGTGTGAACTGGGTTTTTGTGTTGATATTTATGTAAATTCTACTTGGGGTCGTGAGGTAGATGTTTTATCAGAAGCAAGATGATGGGCTGGACAATTCAGTGCTCCTGCAAGCCAAGATAGGCTGAGGTAAAGAGCAGTCCCAAACTGAACTTAAACTTAAAAAGTGGAAATGAAAGTAAACCTTTCTTTATATCGCCTATGATCATAAAACTCTTGTGCGACTTTTGCTCCCCGTCACCTGCTGGCGTTATGAAAGGTTGTCGGCTTGCTTTTTTAACCCCTTCCTGCTTCTTTCCACCTGTGTCTTGGGCAGAGTCGGCACAAAGACATTCCTTTTCTTTACTGAAATACACCATCTAGGATCCCCTCCCCCCGGCCCCCAAACTCCAAAGGAAATATTCAAGATACAGAGAAGCTTCCTCTGGGAATTGTGTAAGCATTTGACCAGGTGTTCATTGCGACACTTTCAATGTGTTATTTCTAGTCAGGAATTGGCACAAACTGTATAAATACAGTACCCCCCCACCCCAACACACATCTTTGTCAGCATACAGCACACTTTTAAAGACACTTATCTGAAGAAGCTCATATGTACTTATGTTTGCATAAATAAAAAAAATCCTCTTAGATTTACAGTGACAACATAGCATCGGCTGTAGTTACCGTTAATTAATACATGCTAAAGCTTCATAGTGGAAATACTTTACTTAATAGTGTATGATTCAGTGTGTGTACTTATGAGTTGCATCAAGAAAAAGATTGCACTGGAGCTCTTCATGAATGTGTGATGTGAAGGGGTTTCACTGGTGTTGGGAAGTGTGTATTGCCTGTGTTGTGCTGGAGAGAGGTGCTTGCGGAGCTGCACTGTGTTTGCAGGCTTGTGTGTGTTGGGTGTAAAATGCCTGCGGTCGCCTTGCAGGACTCAGGCTTCTGAAATCCTCCATCTTTCACGATTCCCTTTCAACAGAACATGTCCCCCAGCTAAAGCGCCCACACTCGTTTTTTCTTATTACTATTTCAAGAGAAAACAAAACTGTGAGGAACGGCAGCCCAAATAGTGGATGTTGTAAAGGTGTACCTGATGTGCCGCTCTGAAAATAAAGCGCCGCCGCACGTGTTCGGGCCCTTCGCTCCACGCTGGCGGGGCTGCCGGGTAATATGCAGTAATATCTGGTAATATTGATAATGTTTTTCCAACTTTTCTTTTCCCTTTGCGTTCCACGCTCTGCAACTTCAACCAAACTATTGCTACGCGGCTCTTGTTTGCGTCGTGTTTTGAGTAATCTGACAGGGCTTTTAAATGCGGGAGGCTGACAGTCTTGGGCTTGTGCGTGCGATGTGCGCGGTCTTCTATGGCCACAGCTGCGGAATGGTGGAGATGTGCAGGAGTGATTGCCTATGGAGGCGAGAAGACGCTGATCTCCCGTTGTTTTTAGATCTCCTCTGAGCAGCTGTTGCGTAGATGTTCTGCTTCCTGTCAATATGAGCTCTCCTTTGTTTAAAATATGCATACATGCGTGCAAACGAAAAAAATGGAAAAAAAGTTTTAAATTTTTAAATAAAGGAAATATGATTATTTTCCCCTAAAAGAAATTCTCCCCATTTCAAAGATTCCTTTTTGTACTTTGGACGGTGTCTGTGTTTTCTTTAATCAGTAGCTTCTTTAGAATGAGATGCATGCAGGATGCGAAGGGGAAATAACAATGGCAAACACCAAAACAAAATCAACTGCCAGCGAGAATACAGATATAATGCTTATTAAGGTATGTGATATCGGCTCTTTTAATTGGTTGCCTCGCATGCAACAACTCTCGCAGCTTTTTCACATATTTATGTGCATATATTTTTTTATGTTTCTTTTATTTTAGATTTGCCTCACCAATAATTTATACTTTAGTACATTCACATGTTTTTTTCATGTCTGGAGCAATTTCTCACTGATTCTCTCTGTTGTTGAATGAGATTCAGGAGTGGAACCTCAGGGTCTGATTCTGTTTGCTGGATCTCTGGTCCTCCAGGTCTGCCAGGGTTATTTTCAGAGTCCTGTCAGGGATTTTTTTGGGGGTGGGGGCTGGGGGCTGGGTAGGGGCGTTGGGGTGATGTCAGGTGGGGGCGATCATAAATATCAGGAGCTGCAGGGAGACAAAGGGGCTAAAAGACTTGGCTGGACGGGGGGACCTGCCCGTGTCATGTACCTCAGTCATTTTTCTTGTGCGCTTAGAACTCAGTCAGGGGTTTAATTGGAATCCGGACTTCAAAGAATCCCTAGCCCGAACTGCCACACACACACACACACACACACACACACACACACACACACACTAACCCCCACCTCCCCAACCCCTCTCCTGGCCGGGCCCACTCATACTTATTACAATCATACCCACCCTTATTGCAATATCACATAGAGCCTCAATTCAGGCCAGCCGATGTTGCCGTCTACTTCAGTCTGGAACCCTTTAGCTATTTGCTCTTTAGTGTTGTGTATTTGTCACTCTCTATGCCAGAACACCCCCCCAATTGTTCAGTGCAGGAAAGCCTGTTTCAGGCCCATTTACCTACATTGAGAGAGAATAAATCACTTCACTGACCAGTGACTCAAAACGGGGGGAAGAAGCAGAGTTTAAAACACCTGGTCGTTGCGCGTTGCCTCTATGATCATCTTTTACGGTGGGGGTATTTGCTCAGCTACAGTCCTGAGCGTGTACATTATTCCGGAGGCTCAAGGTCAAATTTTGGGGGAGGATGCAGCGGCGGAGCCAGGTGTGAGGAAAGTCTACCCGATCTCTGCTCCGCCTGGTGTCCGGCATTCATTAGGACGCCTGCATTCAGTCGGGCATTGAAAAGGGCCTCAAATTGAAGGGAGGGCTGTAAATACATCAGCTATTGGCAGTGGAGTTTAAACAACACCTCATTTGATACTAGTGGCAGCCGGTGATGAATGTCTTTGTAAATGCCTGAGCACTTTTCATGGTGGTCTCATTCTTTTTCTCCCCAAATATTCTGCTGATACAGTTGTTCACCGACTGCGCTATTTTAATGATACGTTTCAGGCAGCTATATTAGAATTAAATATTAGTCTGAGTCACTGTAAATATGTACACATATATTTGATTCAGTATTTGAACGTGGATAAACTGGAACACACAGGTATTCGGTGTGAGTATTCTTAGTCGAATGTATAATAATCAATGTGGAATACCCACATCTGATGTAAAAAATGGTAAGTCTGAAATAAGTTTGAATATATGAATAAAAACACAATTTTATGCTCTTTTATATTGGAGCATTAGGTTGATCTAAAGTCACATACGCACCGCTATAATTAAGCAGTCTGCAGTTGCTCCCTGAGTTGTGCCAGGGCTTGTTAACACTGTGGAGGAGTCAGTCCCCCCCAAACCCTACCTGGAAGTTAATGTTTCAAACATATAATTATAGGTAGGAATTAGAGGGCCTATTTTTGGAATTAAAGCAAATAATTTTTTCCCATTATACATGGTAAAGGTGTTGCTGGCACCTTGCCACCTTTATATTTCTCTATGAATAATGAAGAAAGGTAAGATCATTAAGCGAGGTAAAAAGTGAATTTCACATGGTCAATCTAGCAACAGAGGAATGGATATATAATTAAATTCTATCTCCAAAGGACTACTATATATATATATATATATATAAGCATACATAGTATATGAATGTGTGTGTGTATGTCCATGTGTTTGTTTGAATGTTAGATGGTTTGATTGCTTTGTTTAGTTTGGTTCTTAAAGGCATTTAAGTTACAAACAATAGTCAATAATAATACATTTCAATAATACATTATATATTTAAAATGTTACAAATAATAGTTATTAAATCTAGCACAGAGATTCATACTCTTGTGAGTAAACATTTTTTATCTTATTCGAGTTCAATAAAAACCACTCTTAACTATGTTTTTGTTATTCCCTATGAACACAGTCGAAGCAAGCAGTAGTTAAATAGTTTTTTTGGCTCATGTTCATAAATAAAATTGTATTTTAAATGTAATATAAAACAATGCTGTCCTCCAACTGTTCTTGAAAATCCTTTTTGGGCCTGTGATACGAAAACTTCACAAAATAGCCATGATGACTGAATGTTGTAGAACGGGAGGACAGAAATCATAAAACTCCCCACTGTTTTATAGCAATGCTCACATCGAATGAAAATGAGCAACATTTTGTTTGATAAACGCCACTGCCGACAGAAAATGGGCTGAGAGAGATTAATAGCCACGTTGTTAAAGGTTATAGTGGAGAGGGTTTTGCTCTAAGCCTTCTGCTTCCCCAAACATAATATTTTTGGTTTTGTTTTGTTCTTATTTTTTGGCCCCCTTCCGACAATATCTGAGAGAGCAATGGGAGAATCCTCCAGGCTGAGGACTGTCAAGGTGAGAAGAGAAAGAGAAAACAGGGAGCATGAAAGAGGGAAATAAAGAGAATGGGTGTGGGGTGGGGTGGGGTGGGGGGGAGAAATGGAGGAGCAGAGACCGAGAGTTCCTCAAATCACAGGAGCCTCTGCAGTGCAACACAGTGGGATGCGAGGCAGGCATCAAGTGGCTCTCGGGGTGGCGGCGGTGCCACTCTGGGGTATTGCGGGGGCTCCGGCTGTACCGCGCCTCCACGCCGATCCCATCTTCGGCACACGCTCATTTCCATTCCCTTTCATCAAATATGAAAATGGCGGGACCGCCCCCCACTTCCCCAGACCGCCCTTAAAGGCGGAGCGCAGGGGAAACGGCATAAAAGTAAAAATGGCAACGAGGGCCCGGTTTTGTGGCCAGCTGTGTTTTGCGGCCAGCGGTGTTTTGCGGCCAGCGGTGTTTTGCGGCGGCGATTTTGTGGATCTCAGCGGTGGCTTGGAGGAGCGGAGGCCTCAGGTGTTCTGTGCTCTCGTAGATCACAGCGTCGTGAATCTCTCTCGCTCTGTCTCTCGCCCCTCTCTCTCTCTCTCTCTCTGCTCCCTGTCTCGAGGGCCGTATCATCCGCGCTGCTGCCATGCCACCTATGGCGTCAGGAATCATTAAGAACAGGTTCATAAGGTACAATAAAATATTCAGGAAGATGAGTTACATTAGAATTTTAATTTGACTGAAATGAAGCCCCTTCACATGCACAGTGAGAGTGTGGGACAGGAGAGGACAGTGCTCTTCATATCATCCAACTTGATGATGACTATTAAAGCAGCTGTCTTTACTTTTCAAGATGAAATGAATTACTGCGAGTAATTCAGGCTATTTTCAGCTAATATTAAAATGTAAATGGTATAAACATTGTTGGTGTTTCCATTCATTTTCACTTTTTTACTATTCACTATTTTAGCTGGTTTCAAGAAATGTCAATTTAGTGTCACATTGTGAATAGTCATCATATTTTTAAAATGTATTTGTTAATTTATTTGCTAATGTTCCAATAGTTGTAGCTTAGACATTTATTCTATGCTGTATCTGTGGATTGTGGGGGCTGTTTGATGCACTTCATTATATCACAGTTATATACACAGGTTTTTAAAAACATTATTTATTTACATTTGTGGAGAGAACTGCAAACAGGTTGATGTTATTTTTTCAACGATTGGTATGGTCAAGGGTCAGTATTGTCTCAAAATTGTCTCAATGCTTGTCACCACTATTCCATGCACAGTGGCATGCAAGTGTGTGTTCTACTGCTTTTAATTAGCATCACTTTGGTATGAATTTGTTATGTCTTCAATATTTATCAAGTAAAATTCATCATTAGAGGGTAATCCCAAAATATTTTTTATGCAAATATATCTGGAGACACAGTTTGCCGAGGCAAACACATTTATTAAATTATCCTTTTATTAAAGTATTACTTCCAAAATGCAATTTTTTTGTTTGTTAAGCTTTTGTTAACATCCTTTGTAGCTTTTCATCCTTAAGAAACCCCTTAACAGTTAAAATAACCTCTTAGAATTTGTCTGGTTTTTGATGGCTGTATAATTTTGGACGGTTGACTGCCCCCTCGCATCTCGTGAACGCAGAAGCACTCTGGAGGTCAGGCGAGGTAGGGGAACACAAAGAGAGGCAGCCGCAGTGTTTGGGAGCTGTGATCTGTTTCAGAGATGCCTCCAGTCTGGTGAGAGCACAGATTCAGACCACAGTTAAACACACATGTTGCCGCAATCTCCCAGCATCATCTGGGCTGATAACAGTGCACGGAGGGGGTGGTGGGGGCACTGAGAGTCTGCCACACGCTGCTCACCTGCTCTCAACACTTACACAAATTACTCTTTTTTTTTGCATCATTCGAAATGTCATTGCTCTTCTTTTATTGTGTGATTTGTTTGCTCTGATAAACACTCATCTTTTTGACATACTTTTGGCTGTGGTCCTAAAGGTTTTGCACCTTGTAAAAAAAAAAGCACGAAAACACCCCACTTTGTACTCGAATAGTGATGGGGTCACTGGGGCTGTGAAGTTGTGGCGTGTGATGAGACTGAGACGGTTTGGATATTAATTTGGATATTAGTGTAAGGCTAGTGTACCGATATTAAAGTGAGGATATTGTGTTTGGGGTGCTGGTGCTGTGGTTTAAGCAGTAACTTGAGCCGTGGGGTTGGGCCTTATTGTGAGACTGTGGCTTATGCTGGAGTACTGCTGCAATAGTCCTAGTCTCTCTGAATCCACGACTTCGTACACATGATCCGCTTTAGGTACATTCCCACTTCTGCAGCACAATCAAGAGCATTGTCAGCCACTTCCACTTTCCACAAACAATACCGGAATGATTGAGATGATAATAATAGATATGACAATCATTACGACAACATAAGCAGGGATGTGTAATTAAATGAAAGACATTTTAGGCTTGTGATTAAATTTGGAGTAATTGTGGGGAAACTCACCACTGAATAGTCTGTAGAATACAATTGTAAAACAAATACCCCTCTAAACTGGTTTCATATTCTGTTTAGACGTTTAGAAAAAAATCCTGGTGGTAGCTCAACCCGACCTAAAAGCTCTAATTATCTCAATTTTGTATTCTAGAGCCTATTTTTAAAGCACTGTATTTTTTGGGAGAGAGGGAAAGAGAAAGTCTTTTAGTATATTTCTGCAAAAGTGGGAAGCAGTTTCTTGTGAAAGTATGTAGCATATTAAAAAGGCATGGTTCTTTTCTGCAAGTAAAATAACCAAACACCCTACAAAAATAAACTCCACGCACTCCGTTCATATCTCTGCATGTAGAGGGCAGTCTCCATTCTAATCAATTCAACTCCAGCAATATGTTCGTAATGGTTTACGTGGCCGATGCAGCATCTCTTCCCAAAAGACGAGCGTCCAGTGTCTTACCGCCATGGAGGGATTTCCTCATCCACTGCGTCGGCCATTTTAATTGCAGCAGCAGCTCCACCAATGCAGAGATTACTCCTATTACAGAGAATGACTGGCAGGAAGAGTTGGGATTTATCACTGATGCCCCTGGCTGAAGATAAGCACCTTCCCCTGGAAAGGTCAGGCGCTTTGAACCTCCCTGAAGACGGCCAACCGACTGTTCTCCAGCGCTATGCATCTAAATGTGCGGTAACCGTAGACCTATCCCAGCAGCCGCGGGGGTCCCTCAAGCTCGTGCTATGGATGTGCGTGATGGGAGAGAGAGTCATAAGAAAGAAACAGGGGGGAGAAATTGCGCACGGATGGCTTTGTGTCATTACTGCACTGTGTGAGACAAGATGTGCAGTAAGCTGGTCTCAGGTTACGGGATTAGAGAGGAACAGAGGTTTAATGTGAGTTTGGCTCCAAACCTACAAACAGCTGAAGGAGCGTGTGGCGTCCCCACAGTGGGATAAAGAGCACTATTAAAGCTTAATTGAGTGCGTTAAATATTGGCCTAATTATGTGTAATGAGTGTATGGAGCTGTATAAACACTGTATGTGGGAAGTTGGGGGTGGGGGGGGGACAGACAACTGTCCTAAAAAATGCATTGGTGAAACCCAAGGCCCGTGTATAGCTGCATTTAAAAGGAAAACATAAAAAATAAAATCCTGCTTAGAAAGTGATATCTGTGTGAACAGAACTTTCAAGAATCTCAGATTCTCAAGTGGAATTCTAGAATCTAAATATCATGGCTTTAAAAAATTCAAACATGTGGGATGGGAGGGGTTATTATTTTAAGCCCAAATTACACGTCTGGTTTATCACTGTGCCTACGCTGACGGGGAACTCCACATCATGTCCCTGAGAAATGAAAACCTAACACTACGCTTCCTCTGCCTGACTAACAAAGACAATTCAAGGAGGTGTATATGTATATATATATATATGTGTATATACACACACACACACACACACACACACACATACATACATACATAAGCTTTATTAGAAATACATGAATAATACTATATATCAATCACTTAACATTCATCTATTTTTTATTATATCGCACGTAGTTATTCATAAAGAGTTAACACCATCACAAACATATCTGTTTCTTTTTTCCTCACAAAGGAGAAACCAGGTCACAGCTAAAGAAAGCTGATTTTAGATGGCCTCTATATTTTAGTAGCTCATAAATTACCATCTTGAAGATATTTGTAATTTTATTTTCTCATTATGGAGTGCTTGTGAAGATGTTAATGTTTTGTCAATAACCAGAAAGTTTTAGCTAGTCTACAAAAAGAAAGCAATGACTCCATAAACTTGAGCTTTTCCACAAGCCCTCGGTCTGGACAACAATGCTTGAACTTCCATTCTTTTCAGATCAGGAGCACAGTGAGGATATCACCTACTGATGTTTCCTCTCTACATTACCATGCGACGGCCATTTCTGTGATGGAGTGTTTTGAAACTACGGATGAAGTAGCTCAGGTACATTTGCTCAATGAGGCATCAAGAGTCCAGCTTTTCCAGGAGACAGAATGAATTGTTTTAAATAAGCTGTTGAATACATTGCAAGATGTCAGCATCTCTCTCTTTCTCTCTCTCGCTCCCCCTCTCTCTCCCTCCTTTTAGCTCATGCTGGTGAGCCCTCTGTGCCCATCTGACCTGTAATGTCATCATGCCTACAGGCAGCTATTCAGAGACAGACCATTGTCCTCTTAAATGGCAACATTTTTGATTTCTCCCTGAAAGAAACCTGTGCTTTAAGATGTAGTCCTGTACAAATTAGTCTTAGAGAAAGGAGAAACCATGATTCTCAACGTGAAATCAACTTGAAATGAGGCACTCGGATGTGTTCAGTGAAAAGCACTGCTCTACGACTAATGAAGTGGCCTTGTATTAAACCTTTGCCTGTCATGAGTGGCTTCTTAAGAACATATTTTTAATTGAAAAGCTGTAAATGACAAGAAATAGCATGGAGAGCCCTCTGTGCTTTAATATCGTTACTATAAGCGTGTACGAAGTGAGAAGAGTCACTAAGAAAATAGAGCGGATGGGTTCCTCTGCATGCAGCATACGGTGACAGCAGATGGATTGTCAGATACAAAGCTGTCTGATATTGGGGTGCTTTCTGATTTAAATGTCACTTTAAAAAAAAAAAAAAAAAAAAAAAACAATACAAGTTTGTGTGTGAACAATACAATATGATTTTGATGGAAATATTACCAGGGCTGTTTGCATCCAAGCTGTTTGAGTAACAAACCTTTCTTCTGTTGGATGAGGATGAATGAGGGAAATAAAAGACAGACGCAGACGGGAAAGAGTGATGCCGGTTCGGTAATTCTGTGAAGAATTAACGCGGTTGTACTCGTGAAAATTGTCTCGTGAACTCCTGAAAGAAGAGAGTAACAAAACAGCGGCTGAGAGGGAGAGGGCGGGAGGCTTTCAATGGTGCTGAGCTCCTCGCAGGAAGGAAAGCCAGACACGGTGAGACCAGATGCAGCACCTGTCACACGAGAGCAGGCCTGTTACAGATGTGGCCGACTGGAGGCAGTATTCCCCGCTCGCAGCCCAACGCAGCACGCCGGCTCCCAAATCCCACAGTGTTTATCCCTCCAGCACAGTGCCAGACGCCGAATACACAGAGAACCGGTCATTTCAAATTCACTGCAAATGGAGTGCATTTGTGCCTCTTCTCCCCGAATGCTTTATACTCGAACCTCGAGAGGTGTCATTATTTCAGCTTTGGTTCGTTTATGCATATTTGGATTGCCCCAGATACCCAGTTGTCATTAATAATGGTCGCGGTATCGATGATAATGACGGTTCATTTTTGTTAATTCCTTAAGCAATTGAAGCTCCTGAATTATTGTGCTGGTTTAATTGATGGGAACATGTTAAAGAAACGTTCAAATAAACGCACTCTCACTGGATGGTTTCTGCAATTATGAACCATGCGCTACATTAGCATTATGTGTAATCACTGAAATTCATCATGGTGTATAAATGAATTGGCTGTGGTAAATTATTATTTTTAACCATGAGTTACGCTGTGCGTTTAGAGCCCACTACTACTGGTGCTACTCACATCACATTGGAGGAGTAGTTCATTATCAGGATTAAGCATTTCTGTACATTCGGAAGACAATTAGGGCACCCATACACTTTGCATTGTATACAAACAAGACAAAGGCTCGTTGGCTGGGGAACCTCTCACTGCTCCCGCCTGAGTGAACTGCAGTAAGGAGGGAACTGTTTTGAGTATACTTTGTGGTCAGTGGTCCATACAAAGTGACCTTATGAGGAGAAAATCAGCTGGTGCACAGGATGGTTTATATACAGTGTAAAGATGAGGTAAGCATTTGCTACATGGGCCTGTTAACTGAACTGAAAAGTACATTTTAAAATGTTATATCTAAAAATGTGGAAAAATATTTCTGGGGAATTCCGTCCCCCCGCCTCAGGAAACAAAGGCTCAGACAAACCTATTCATATTTGCTATTCATATTCATCATAAGCAAAACCAGTACCAAATCATTTTGAATTGACCTTTGAGAAAATGTTTTGTTAGGTTAATCATTGAATCATTCATTTGATGATACAGTCCATTCAACTGTACAAATGATGGCCGATGCTACTATAAACATTTTTTTATTTTTTTGTTTCCTTCTCGGCTATGGCTGTTCCCCTGGGTGCATTGTGTCTGTTTGGCTTTATTTAGAATTGGGAGTGTGTCCTCTCTCCATCATGTTGGCCTAGTGCTTCATCACGCTGCCTGTGAATGACAGTTATCGTCCTATCCTGAGGAGCAGGAGGACGTGATAAAGAATGGGCTGTGATGGGACAGAATTCATCTAACTGCACGTGATGTACCACCACTTCTTTTTAAGCATCTCTAACTGGGCAGGAAGTCCAGTTGTGGCAAGCAGGAAGTGTGGGGCTGGCAGTGGCTCTCTGTGGATGTTTCACAGTCAACCCTGTCAGCAGAATTTGGACTTAATATTACAAGATGCATTTACATTTACATTTTAGGCATTTATCCAAGAGAGCCATCAAACAATTGTAATCAGGTCAGGTTAATAACGAGAAGAAAAATAAGAATTGTCTTTATATTCTTTGGTCTCCTGCCTTACTTGTATTCACTATTTCACTCATAAGGACATTAGAAACAAGACTTCATTCTTATTCTTTATTCATTTTTTTCTCCCAAGAAACTCTTTATTCCTGTCTATTTCTTGTAGATCACTGCTAGAATTCAGTCTGAGTGGCTGACACAGGCCCTTTTCAGATGGGGTGACAGCTTTTCAAATTGTAAAAGGCTGTTAATATCTGGGCAGAGTGGGTTTGGGTCTGTCTCTCTCACTCATACTCTCTCGCTCTCATTCTCTCTCTCAGGAACACATACACACACACACACACACACACACACACACACACACACACACACACACACACACACACACACACACACACACACACACACTCACACTCACATACACACACTCACACAGTTTTCTTACGGACACACACACACTGCCATGTGTCCACAGTCACACAAACAAGTGTGTGCACTCTCAGACAGTCTACTAGTACCCCGGGAGAAGTGCCATGGTATTTTTCCCCAAACTATACAGTATACTGTATATGTTCAGTATCCCTCTCATTATTAGTGGCAGCAACCTGATGAATAAGGGCTTGCGTGGTATTGCTTGTCCTGTGGATTAGTGTTGGTGCTAATCGCGTGCAATAGTGTGGGTGCTTGCCATGTGCAATAGTGTTGGTGCTAATCATATGGTGTAGTGTGGTGCTCGCTGTGTGCCGTAGTGTGGCTGCTAGTTGTTTACTGTGGTGTAGGTGCTAATCATGTCATGTAGTGTGGTGCTAGCTGTGTTCTGTAGTTTGGGTGCTAATTGTGTAGTGTGGGTGCTAATCGTGTTGTAGTGTGGGTGCTAAATGTTCAGCATGGTGTTGTGCTAGCTGTGTTAGTGTGGGTGCTAATCATGTAGTAGTGTGGGTGCTCATCGTTCAGCATGGTGTTGTGCTAGCTGTGTTAGTGTGGGTGCTAATCATGTAGTTCAGTGTGGGAGCTAACCATGTGGCATAATATGGGGCTAGCTGTGTGTCATAGTGTGGGTGCTAGCTGTCTGCTATAGTGTAGATACTAACCATGCGCTATAGTATGTGTAGAGGCTAACCATGTTAGTATAGTGTGTGTGTTAGCCATTTGCTATAGTGTATGTGTGTGAGATAGTTGTGTGCTATAGTGTGTGTGGTATAGTGTGTGCTACAGTGTGTGTGCTAGCCATGTGTTAAAGTGTGTGTAGTCCAGAGCTCCAGTAAGATGGCCCTGTTTATAATGGGCCATAGGATGAAGGGGCAGCTGGAGCAAGCTGGCACACTCAGGGAGGAAAAGACACTCCTGAGGGGTCCGTCTTTCACAGTTTCCTATGTTATTGGAGAGAGAAAGGATTTTTATTAGCACGTCTTTCTGAGGCACTGCCAAACAGTACTATTATTCTCGTGCTGTATGCTGAAGTGCGGTTTCATTCTGGTAGGCCATAGTGGAGCTGACAGCTGTCTGTCAGTTGCCACTAATGTGAAACTGTGTGTGTGTGTGTGTGTGTGTGTGTGTGTGTGTGTGTGTGTGTGTGTGTGTGTGTGTGTGTGCGTGTGTGCGTGCGTGTGCTTGTGCGTGTGCGTGTGCGTTTGATATGCAGTAAAAAGGTGACTGAATGATTACTGTACCTCACATTTTAGAATGCATGTTTAATCTTCGATATATAATGATCAATGTCTTGCTATTTCATTTTTTAATTTTTTTACAAAGAGTATTGCATGGTCCTCAGCTTTGAACTGTATTTTATGTTTATTTTACAGTGCAATGATTGCCATGATAATCTACGAAGATTGAGAAACAATTTATTAATTCTGTCACTTCTTTTTTTGGTACTTTTTGTGGTTTTGTTGATTCTTAGATATAGTTTCATGCAAAATGCTGATTAAGACACATGGCATACCAGTAAATGGTTTGAAACAAATTCAGGTTTGTGGAAATGTGGAAAATGACCAGGGAAAAATTATGCGGTTGGGTAAAAAGAAAATATATTCAGAGGTTCCGAACCCTGATTTTTTTTAATAAGGGAATTTTTATTGACTTGTGCTACAGTATTGAGGACGAATGTTTAAATAATTTTGTGCGTTCATGTCATGACAGTTTCTCCGCTCAGCTGTTTTGGAAATGATTGTCATTGTGTGTGTATAATTACATTCCTGGCGATCAGCATGCATTTAGGATTTGCTAGGTCATCAAAACCATGGAGGGGAAAGAAAAAACAATCTAGATGATTAAGCAGCTTTCTACTTTTTCTGGGATTGGAACTATGGGAAGAGTTATGTCAGCCAGTACCCTAACCACTTTGACCTCACACAGCTGTGCCATCACACCAACCTCACTGATAAAGACTCACTCCAGCACTAAAACCATCCTGCTATAACCTTCCCATTTAAAGTGACCGTAACATTGTAATTTGAAATCAATGTCAATGGTTTGCACAGATGTCCACATTCTTTCCAACAGCCTACTCAATGCACGTGTTGGGCCAGTGTATGAAACATGCTGTGCCGCGCCTGTGTGCTACTGTGCAGGTCTGCTTGCCTCAGCACTGCAGGTGAAAACTTCCTACAGTCCAACCACACAGGTGGCCCAGGCAGTGTGGACTCCCTGCACCCTGCATTCTTCACATTCACCAGAGCAGCCTCCTCCTCTGCTCACAGGTCCACAACAGCCCACCTGTGAGCTGTCCCACATCAGCGCCACACCAGGACAACTTCCCCTCACTCAAGGGCACTAAACTTTTACCGTCAGCCCACTATTCATTGGTGGTAGGCTCACTGCTGCACAGATCAGTAACAACATTGCTCATCCTATTTAATCCTGTGGAGATAGCCATACCCCATTAGATGACCTTAGGCAATGTGCCAATGCAGCACATCAAACATTATCTCTCATGAGATTTGTATTTCTGTGAGAATTAAGCCAAATTAACATTTCCTTTTTCTCCATTTTTCTTTTTTTTGCACTTTGCAAATAGATGGGGTGACACGTATCAACAGAGATCGGGGAGGGAGCACAAGGGCCGGGGAGAGAGAGATGCTAAGAGAGAGTATGCTGATTTATAGTAGGGCCAGAGAGCAGAGACCTCAAGGTGTAAAGGCAGTGCTTCAAATAGAGATTGCCAGTGGCCTCTCATGTGATTCGAGACCTGAGGTGAGGCACTTAGTGATTTATCTTTCCCACAATCCTTCCCGGCACTCCAGCTTCAGAGAGTCTGCTTCAGAGCACGGAGGCCCCTAAACGGGACAGTATTTAAGGCGCGGGGCTTCCACTCTCCGACGAGGAACACAACCAAGGACATGCGGGTGGCACCTTTCTAATGGAAATCTGGGGTCTTGAGAGTGTTCGTGTTACTTGTAAAAGCTAAAGATACCAGTACAGGATATTGGCACTACACTCCTAGCCTATGGCTTCTCAGGTTTAGTAAAAAAACAAAAACTTGGACCCATGTGGATCTGGACTCTTTGCAACAGTGTGTCTGTGTGCATGTGAGAGAGAAAGGAGGATGATCCCCTCCATCTCGTGCTCTGCCCAGATGCCCCAGCCATGCTGCTACAGCTGTCTCCTGCTCTCCCAACCCCACAGCTGTCCGGAGCTCAGGCTGGCTAATGAGGAAATGTCTCCTCAGCTGAGTGGACTTGACGCTGAAAGGAAAACCTGCAGAAGCAGCCCAACAGCTTCATCTGTCCGGCTTCTGTGCGAACGCTTTAACATATCCCACCGCATGGGACCCCCTGCTGACGTCTCCCCTGTCCCGAGATGCTTCAACACTAGATTTAGAGTGATTTTCAGTGCAATTATACCTGCCACTTTTGACCGGTGGACTTACCCTGCTCTCTGCTCATGTCTTCATGTTAAGACACTGACTGGGCCCTTCAGCGGATGGAGCTGGTGCCTGGACCAGCTGTCACTGAGGCAGCAGGACTCTCCTCTTCTCGCATTGCTCTGCTGCGATCAGGCTCCAGGCTTTCTGCAGGGCACTGAGGTTTAAAACCATGGACCGGCTGTCAGCTGCTCTATCAGAAGTGATAATTAGCATGTCCCCCCTCCCCAAATGCCCCGCCCCTTGCTGCAGGGTCTTGAGGCAAAGTGTGAATTATCACTGAGCACAGGGGTGGGGAGCCTTGACCTCCGCTGGTATGCGTTGCTGTGCTGAGCCCCTCACACTGAACCCCACCATACTGCTCTGCAATAGAGCTCCACACTAAACTCCTCTCTCCTGCTCTACTGTTGAGCTCCACACTATGAACCTGTCCCTCCTGCTCAACAGTAGAGCTCCACACAATAGACTCCTCCCTCCTGCTCTACAGTAAAGCTCCACACAGTGCACTCATACCTCCTGCTCTACGGTAGAGATCCACACACTGAACCCCTCCCCCCTGCTCTGCAGTAGAACTCCACACACTTAAATTGTCTCTTTACCTGAGTGGCAATCATGCAGTATCATGAAGACCACTAAATTGTTTTCAGATGTGCTCAAATTAAATTAATAGCCTCTACAATTTTAATTTAGTGGTTCAGTTCCAATGTCTGCATTTTTAAGGTAACATTGACAATAATAACCCATAATGCTACAGAACATTTTTTGGCAAAGGCATGAGACAAAACACAGGCCAGCTCCAGCAGACCAACATAGTTTTGAAATCCTGCCAGTGCTGCTTTCAGCCACACGGTAGCCACATGTAATTTGAGGTTTATCCCGTGTGTTTCTTGTTGACCCTGACCCCCTAGTCCTCTGTCTTTGACAGTGAGTTGTCTCTGCTTCAGTCAATCGTAGCAGCCACTCCATATATTACAGCAGCTATAAAACGAGGATTGATCACATTCTGTGGACCACTTGAGCCAATGAGTGACGTAACATACACAGTGTACTCACGGCACTGTGACTGTCCCCAGTGTGGGAGCTTGGGTGTACGGGGAACCCCGAAGGGATATGCCGCTTCAATTACATCAGCACTCCTGCCAACTCGTCCATATGGCATCCATTTTCCTTAAATAAGGGGAACAGTGGAGCCACACACTGACATAAGAACCTGAGCTAAGGAAAGGGCTCATCTCTAATTTCTGTCACAGAACCACAAGAGAGAGTTTCCTGCGTGCTGTCTCAAGATCTTATTAACAAAGCTCTCCGGCAGAGAGTCGTTCACCGTTTTTGACACACAAAGGCACGAGAATAAAGAAGCGCCAGAGTTTGAAGAGAAAGCAAGCACGTCACCTCCGCTGTGCTCTGAGGTTTTCAAGACTTTAGTGTTTGGGACTTTGAAGTTCAGGTCGGCCAGGCCCTGAGGTGACAGGAGGGGGACAAAGAGAGGTGAACCATCGGTTCAGGAGGGGGACGACTTTGCGCACCGTTGACCAGGATGGGTGGGATGAGAACAGCGGTAGGGTTTATTTGTCACTTCAAGTCCCCGGCCGCCGTAATTCTTTTAAGGGGCTCGTCCCTCATCTCCTTATTAGTGTCAGCAGTCTCAGGTTACACAGAAAATCAGCCTAATTGATACACAGTAATGTATTTGTCAGCAGAGGTTTCTGAGGTCCAGGAAATGAGCACAGCTGACCTACAGTGTGACTATGGAGGCAGCTGGGGATTGGCACAGAGGGAATGAGGGCGGGGAGGTCGTTTAGCCAATTAATGTTTATCTGTGCTGTGTTGATGTTTATTTATTTAATTTCACCTGAACAAAATGAGCCGTGCATTCAACTGCGCTGGACTTTCTGTCCATCACGTCCATTTATTTGGCATGATCGTTGTGGAAACAAAATAGGGGAAAAAGTAATTAGTATTGTCATTTCCTCTTCTATTGCGAGAGCATTGGGCTACCTCTACCGCCCGCAGCGCCAATGCGTATTTTCCTAGCACCGGTGACGTTGGCAAACAAAGACACAGTTGTCAAGAAGGTTTGCTGGGTGAAGGGAAGTCTGGGGCTGACCCCTCCGACTCACGCCTTCATTCTCCCTAATATAATCTCTGTGGTGTGCGTCCAGGCCCTATGACGCAGTCAGCATCTCCGGCCCCCATACCACCTCTCACAGAAGACCTCTGTAGACAGCTAGCGTTGCTCCAACGTTGCATTACAGTAGTCACTCAGCTCTTCGAAATTTGCTGACTCTCAGAAATCAACCTCGGGACTCGATAAATAATAAAGTAGATGCTTTTTCCGGTGAATCTAAACTATCAATTTTAAATACAGTAGCCGACAAGTCAGCTCCTGGTTGTCCATTATCTCGGGTGGATGTAGGAGTCCGCCTTGGATGAAGCGTTCCAGGAAACGCACGCGTTATGGTGGGTAACCACAGTCCCCAAATCCTCGTCAACCGCCGAAGCTCTCTCTCCATGCCCTTTTAAAGCAGGCAGCGGAATGTAGACTGTACCCATACATATTCATGTCTCTTGCTCACTGTTTAAGAAAGAACTGCGATCAGGTATGTTATTGAATAACCCCCCCCGTCCTCCTCCTCTCTGCCATCCTCACTTGCAGCTCAGAGGAAAGCTGTCAACAAAACCATTCAACAGTAAATCATTTGATTTCCTTTCCTTCCACCGCTACTTATTCTAATATTTCCTGCCGTTACAACGGGTAGCTCATAATGAATTCTGTTAAATTAAAGATTTTATTGTTCCGCTGCCATCGCAGCCTTTGATCAGGATGCCAATTATGGAGGATAATTTCCCCCCTTTTTTTGTAAGATTTCACTAAAGGAATTTGAGTGGAGCGAACTGACACACTGGTGACAGATTCTTTTTTAATTTTTTTGTTCCGTCATTATGGCTGTACACTCTTTACACACTCTGCATTTTTATTATCTTTTCCCCCCTTTTTTCTTTCTTAAAGAAATGTGTTGACTCAATTGAAAATGTCACCCAGGAATATTTAACCTGAATAGAAGTGTGTTGGCTCCTCTTATGAGAAATGACAGACGAGGATACAATCTGTCTTCATCTGCACAGATGTGCACAGACAAGTGTGCCTCTCTCTAACTAGTGCACTAGTCTAAAAATAAGCAAATATAACAAACTAACATGCTGGGGGGCAAGGGGGGGGGCAGCCCTTCTTTTTCATAAACAATATATGAGGCGCTTTTTGCAAGTGAAATCCTTAAAGAATCGCCGGCTTTCCTCTCTCGGAGATTGCATGCAAAGGTAATGGCAAGGAAACATTGAGGAAAGTGGGGGTGGGTTATTAATAAACAGAAAACAGCGCATTAAGGAGATAACGGTTGACATGAAGATTGCTTCTTCCCCCTGCCCTCCCCCACCCTTGGAGCAGAACCCACTCCCTGAAGTAGCCGGGAGATGTTTGCATGCGTAGCTTCACTTCCTGACCGTACACAAATTGCTGCGTCTCTGTCACCGTCCTCCTCGGCTAGTGCGGAATCTTCTGGAATTTGTCTCATACCTCTGTATGAATAAACCAGTGTATAAGATGCATTTTACGGATATATAAAAACAAAACACCCACACCCTCACGAGGCCAAAAGACTGTGTTTTCTTGTAGAATGTGAGGCTATTTCCATTGTAAACCGATGGTTGACACCACAGCGCTTGGCCAGCACATCCTAGGCTTATCTCCCTGCCTGTGCCAGTGTAATACACTGGTATTCTGAATTTATTCCTTTGTTTATGAGGTAGTCTCTCATCTAACGTGTGCGGCTCGGAGGGGCTGCTTTTCTGCAGAGTTCAGTTTTGACATCCCAGGGATAAAGTGCTGTTTTCTGTTTGTGTATTCCTCATCCAGCTCCAGGTCTTCCGCACACTTGTCTCCATCATAATAATTCATGTTACGCCACGTCCTCCAAACTGTGTTTTTCTTTTTGATTTGGCTGCCTCTGACCCCTCCATGCATTTTGTCTTTTTAAAAGGACAAGCATTGAGCGGTTTACCTCTTTTCATTAGTCAGAACAATACACGTTTTGCATTATTATTGCACTCGAGAATCTCTCCACGACCAGTAACTGCTGCTCAGTTTCAGCTTCATCATAATTATCACCAGGGAGTTTAATTTGCATTCTCACTTGGGGGGTGTGGTGCAGTTTAAATAGGAAGAGGTATACCAGCAGTCTAATTTTCTGACACTTACCAGTAGCTTTGGGGCACACTTGCACAACTCCCTGACTTATGACTCATCGGTCTCCTCAAAAGTCTTTGCTTCGACTGCCAATCCTCTCCCCTTTCTGCATATACATTTTTCCCTTTTAATCTTCTAGTATGTCGTTTTGTCCACTTGTAGACTACAGACCAAAGTGTGGCAGGTGGCTATGCACACACACGTTTGCAGTCAAGGCTGTGCGGATGCAGACTGTTCTCTGCTAGATTGAAATCTAGGCTACTGGAACAGCCTGCTGGGTCCAAAGGGGGAATTGACAGTGAATTAAAAGAAAATTAGCTATCACAGCCATCATTCATCTGCTTTTTCCCCCAGATTTCTTCTAATTATTAGGTCTGGCCCCTATATTTTCCCTACCCATGCTCATATATTTCAATGTCCAGAAGGCAGAAAATATATGATTCTCTAATTGTAGTTAAATTTCTCTGAACACTTCATTTCTTCTTATATACAGTATAAGTTCATCTCCCTCCACAGCATTTTTTTTAAACCATGATTGATAGACAACATGTAGTGGTGCCCTGGCCACCATTAAAAATATATTCCCTCTGAACAGTCCCTTATCCTTCACTAATAGGAGCCATTTGCCCTCTGAGTCCACTTGCTGTGTTAGGATGCAACTGCCTCATTGCCCCTCAGCTCTGACCACTGCCCTGTAGCCCATTAGTTCTTCCATCCCACTCGTGTGAATTGTTTAGCCATGAGAAGTGAATGCTGCAATGAAACTTGTCACAGTAGAATCTGTCAAAACTTTGGCCCCACTGTCCTTCCATCTTCCTGGCGCTGTTGCAATGAATGATTCAATGAGTCATTGTTCAGAGTGTGAGTAGCTGTCATTTATTTATTAGTGGGACTGTCACGGCAGCTTCATAGTGTCAGCCAAGTTCGGCAGGTGCATTTAGCCACATTTTCCATCAGCCTGTGATCTCTGTGAGATTGCTCGATTTCTTAATTCTCTCTACACCTCTACACGGGCGAGCTGAAGGAGAGAGAGGGAGAGTTAGGTGTGAGAGATGGAGGGAGAAGGAGAGAGACAGAGGGAGAGTGAGAGAGACAGAGAAAGAGTGAGACTGATGGAGAGGGAGAGTGAGAGAGAGATAGGGAGAGTGAGAGAGACAGAGGGAGAATGAGCGATTCAGAGCCAGAGACGGTGCAGACACGCGCGCCATCTATGACTCGAGGTTCATGCACGCATTGATAGATTGGCAAAGCAGTTTGTTCTACCAAATTTAACAATGATATATCATTATCACAACTTTGGGAGAAATCTATAAAATCAATGAGTCTGCTGGATGAGTAGGATTAGTATTACTAACACGTTGAGAGGGTGTCAAAGCAGGGGAGTATAGATTGAGTCGCTCCTCCAATCAATGGCATTTGTGGACACTAAGCTCAATAACAAAGCTTCCTTGAACAAGGAGAAAAAAGAAAGAAATAGATGTATAAAGGGAATCTGTGGTGAGGAGAAGTAATATCCTCTGTATGGCTGGGCGAACTTGGGTTCTGTATCTTCTGTATCGATAAGAGGACAAAGAGATTCCTCTGCTGAACAGTGTCAATACAATATATAAGTGCTAATATCATTTTTGGTATTAATACAAAATAACTCTTGCAAAGTCCATTGATTTATCTAGTTTATTTTTTACTAACCTTTTGGGAATGCAATTGATGCATTTGATGATTTTTTTTTATACCCACGCAGGTTGAGTCATTTTTTTACGTACATCTTTTATTCACATCAATTAGATTCCTCACATGTTGAAAGCAATGAGTCAGAGTAGATCTCAGCTGGCATTTTATTCCTCTAAACTGCTTTTAAAAGGGGGCGAAATGTACACATTGTTGACATTTCCTGTTCAGTAAACACCTGTGAATTCAGCCTATTGAAAACAAATGATCCTTTAGCGTTATGGATTTGTGAAAGGACACATTCTGCAGTTTTTCAGAGTGACGGTGGCCATTGAGGAAAGCCTCAGAGGAATTTTTGATGGCCTACAATTGGGGTGTCAGAGGGGCTCTTTCTGTTTGCTTATTTGTGCATGTGAAGAGGTAAACGCTGCAAGTCAAATGTATTCTTTCTACTCAAGTCCTGCCAAAATGAGAGAGCATGCCACACTTTGTTAAGAAAAGAAAGTGTTTTGCCATGGTGGTTGCATTCATCACAAGAAAAAAGGCCAGGGAACTACTTCTGTGCTGAACTAAGCCAGAAACAAATAAGCTACACTGCTTCATCCTTACAATTAGGTTCATCCCCACTATTTAATTAATGTAACATAAAAAATATGTTTTTCTTTCTTTTGTTGGTTTTAAAAAGTGAAACAGTATCTTTATCTCTAGCCACTTAAATACATTTTAGAAATATGGTTATTTGATCTTTAAGTCTACATGTACTGTTTATCTTGATTTAATTGTAATATATATATGGAGCTGCTAAATTAAATTAAATTTGTATTCATTTTCAATTAATTTAATTCACGGAATATAGCTATTGTGTACTTAAATAAAATTGATCAAGGATTTTAATAAAAGTTTTTTTTTAAAGCAAGATGCTGTCAGGGTTCTTTTTAAATATATTTTTCGATTAACCATGTTAACTGTAAGCTGGTTGTAAAGTCTTGAACCTTCGATGAGTCGTCCATTCTGAAATTTCAAGGTCTGATTTGCATATTAAAAAATACTTCTTCTTTTAATGAGAAATGAAAATAAAACCTTTGTGAACCTTAGAAACTAAATGCAAATTAAATGAGAAATCTGCTTATTGTTTTAATATTTGAATAGATTTGTACCAATTGGCATTGTGGGAACACATTTAATGACAGGGTTGAGTCATTGTGTCCAAGTCCAACAGTCATAAATGAGTGATGAATCTCCATAAAATGTATTGAATGTGTGTAAATTGTGGTGAATCTCAGAAAAATGTGGAAAATTACAGTAATATGTGGTGAATTTCAGTAAAATATGCTGACTCTCAGAAATATGTGGTGAATGTCAGAAAATCTGAATCTCTGTAAATGTGATTCAGTAAATAGTGAATCTCAGTAAAATGTGAAGACGCTCAGTAAAATGTCTCCTCTGTCCAGAGAGAACTCAATGAGTCTCGCGCTACTGTAGGGCCCTGGAGCCCTACATCCTAGCCTGTGTGGCTACTGTAACCTGAAGTGAGCACCAAGATTTGAAGGAAAATTGGAGGAAAATTGAAAGACCGAGAGATTGGAGGGGAATAATGAAAGATGGAGAGATTGGAGGAAAAAGTGAGAGGCAGATGAGAGATATGAAGAGACTGGAGAGAGGTGTGGAAAAAAAGAAACGAGAGAGTAATAATGAGAGCTCTAACCACTTTGAATGGTCTTTTCATCCCTCTGTTTTGACGGAGATGAAAGATAGAGAAAGAAAGAAAAGGGTGTAATTAAACAGCTTAATGAATTTGCAGGTCTTTTGTAAGCAGAGGAGGGTTTTAAAGGAAGGGAGTTTTTATAAGGCAGAAAATCTTCCCTTTCAATGCTGTCAAAGAAGTTTCTGTGAAGCAGTTATCACAGCATGCCAAATTGCTCCAGCCCGAGAAATAATTTGGATTTTTTTTTTCTGTCGAAGAGTGGCGAAACAAAAGGCACCCCCCTGGTCTAATTTGCCTTGCCATGGTCCGTCTGAGTGGGGGGTCCGCATGGACAGAGAAGACCCTGTCTCCATGCTGGGGGAATGGGGTTGGGGGTGTGTGATAAAGCCTGCTGGCAATTTCACCCAAAATGCTGCAATTGTCCCTCAGGTGGAAAGAGCGCAGAGAAGCAGCACTCATTTCCCCTTCTTTTCATTGTCTCTCCTCTATTTACTTATCTTTGTCTCAAAAAGAAAAAAAATCAAAGTGTTTAAGGGCCCTTTTCATGTGGAGAAAGGTTTTTAACAGCACACAGCGCAGACATGGCTGTGTTAAACTGAAGGGGGTATTTTATGAAGAGAGTATGAATAGCAAATGAGTGCTTCCCTACTTTTCACTGGAATTATACACCAAATTAGATCCTTGATTTCTTCAAATTACATTTCCCTAGGGCCAAGCATAATGCTTTTTTTGGCTGAGATGTACAATTTTGAGGTATCAAATTAACACATATGCTACCTGTCTTGTGCTCAGAAAATTACACTACCATTCAGGAGAGGAAAAGTTATATACTCCACCAACTTCATTGTTTTTTTTTTCCCTGAACATAAATTGCTTCTGAAATAACACACCACTGGGGAGAGATAATGTGGCGGGGACAAAACCGAACGCACTCTGCCTGATTTGCAGACAAAAGAAGTGTGCCAGATGTATGTTTGCCTTCTGGTTTACATCAAGATGAACTTTACTGACAGTGGCCTGGATTCAATCAACACTTGCCATCAACTTTGACTTACAGAGACATGGAAGTACGATTCCTTTTCTCGCAAACATGGTTTTGGAAGTTCATTTTGACGATTGCTGACCTTGCCAAACTGTGTGTGAAGAAATTAACTAACACTTTCATTTATATTTAAGTCTAGATTAAAGACAAATGCTTATTGAATCCCAGTTAGTGTCTTGCATTGCCTTTTATTTATATGCTGAAATGTAATGTCTCGACAGTCTATAAGTTGTCACAGCTATGTCTTCCTCATATTGAGAGGCAACGTATGCACTGACACCATTACCCTTGGATTCAATCATCCAATCATTAGATGAAGAATTTGTTTTCTACATTAGAAGGTGAACTCCTTGCTTCTTGATTGCCTGGCCTTCACATGACCATCAGTTTCCAAAGAAAATGGCAAAGCGCCCAGCTTCACCTGGCTCCTGCTCACCGCACACTGTCCCAACAGATAGGGAGAAGTGTCACTACGTTGAAGTGTCGGCTCTGGACAAGGCCGCAGGTTCTCCCTGTCACTCCCGGCTCCCTCAAGGGCCCAGCCTTCCTTCAAATGGCTGTGCGCCGGATGCCATTGAAGCACACGCTGACTGACTGAGCATGCATACTGGTACGAGCGGATGCCTGTGCATTTGCAAGTCAGGCGGGATTAATGAACATAGCTGTGAGACTGCACCGGAAAAAACAAAAACAAATGCGTGCCTGGGCACTTAAAAATACAAAAAAGCTCTGGGTTTACTTGCTTGGAGTGGTTTAAATTGTTTGTTGTTCAGAAACAATCCATTTCGTTTGGATTGCAGTTTTTACATTTATGATGCTGCCCAGCCATCAAATGCGTGCCCTCATTCTGTTGATTCTAGGATCATTTTATCTGGAGTTTTTTTCCTTGGTTTTCTCTTGCTTATGGTGTCCCCATATATGTTCTGCGGCACGCACACACTTTAAGAATCCATTGTAAGTACTCAATTTAATGGCATTTCACAGGGGAGTTGAATCTTTGGGATTCATTATTTTTTTTTGTCATAATTGTAGATGCACGGGACTTTATTGTTCATTGTTACAGAACAAAGGGGAGAAAAGCAGTCAGAAGTGACCTGGGAGTTGAATGCAGTTGTGTATTTTGCATCAAAAGTCATGTTATACAACATGAAGGATTTGGAGTGGGTTAATGCAGTATGTGTAGTGGTGTGAACAAAGGAGGGGAAAGAAAACAATTTCACTGGAAGAGAACCAAGGATTTTGCTTTAATGGCTTCTCTCTCAGAACTGGAGCTATTGGACCACTGTACTGTGGGCATTGTGTGCAATTAAAATGGTATAGTGTGCTGCGTCTCCTCAGCTTCTTGGAGTCATTGTGCAGCCCCTCGTTCTTCCACCGCGCCATGAATGTGTCCTACATTTACAGTGTCAACTGTAGGGGATGGCCTTGTGCGAATGAACAATGATGAAGTGGCCAGAGAGCTAGATCACCACCGAAGTCTCAGCTTGACTGGAGCATTACTGGGTAAACAGCGAAGGCCGTGAAGTTAAAGGGCTCCCGCCCATATACTTTCAAAGTCTATAAAGTGACAGGACAACAATGGCTTAGGGCATTTCGTCGTGCCTCTGTCTCTCGACTCGCGCAGAAGTCTGGAGAAATTTGAGCGCCGTGCCGCCCGGGCCTTCCTCTCGGCTACAGCCACGGATAAATTCTTCTGTAAGATTTAATTTTTCTTTTCTTAAAACTTAATTACTGATATTTCTCTGTAATACGTGGCTGATTTGAGTGAGATAATTAGTTGGGATATTGAGGAGGGCCTCCAGGGGCCCGGGCCTGGCAAAGCAGAGCACGGGAGATGAAGGGAGATGCCATCTTTTCAAATTATACTTGGGGCGAGTGCTCCCAGGCAGCTTACGTAGCTAAGGCCTGGTAATTAAATTGTAATTTAACCTGCTGACTCCAGAGCAAGAAGGGCCCGGATGGGCTGGGGGTGGAAGCCCACTGACAGGATTTACACTTAATGAAATAATAAAGAAACACTGCCACGGCATTGGGCAGTCAGAGAATGCGTGTGTCTGTGCTCTTTATTTATCTGCCTCCTCATCATTAGGGGATACAGGGGGATAATGGCGGAGCATGGGGCGGGGTGAAGGTGGAAGGCTTCGCGCTTAGTCCTCGCGCACGCGCGCGCGCGCCCTCGCGCCTTTTGTGTACGCGCGCACGCGCTCGGTTATAAGCCCCGTTTTCTGTTTATGCACACATTTCTCCATGTGTGCATTCTCCTCACTTTAATTTCTCTGATGATTAATTAAAACTCCACTGTTGATAACCTCAAAGTGCAATTAATAACATTCTCTCTCAAGCATGCTGATCCTAGCACATGCATCGACAAAAGCCTCTCCCCTAGAGAGAAATGAGCATTTTTCCACTTAAAAATGTTGTCTTTGTTCTTTTTCGGGTTGCTACATACAATCTTTGCTACATAGTGTTTTCCTCAATTTTTTGTTTGAGCCAGTGCAAAAAAAGGTGTAATGGTCTGCTGACCCACAGCTATGAACCCTTTCCATCCTACCATATTTAGAGATGCAGTATCTGTCCTTTGTATTAATGGCATTGCATTTGAAGTTATTGCACACCGTTGGATGTGATACGCTGTGTGGACAAGTAGTTGACCTTATATTTCCAAAACGTGGAGGGGAATTTTGACAATAATGATACATATTCAGTAGAGAGCCCGGCTGGTTATGGCAGCATATTTGTTGGGGGTTTGGAGTGTGTGATGAAGTGCACGGGTCAGTCTGAAGGAGAGGACACACTCCTCAGCGTGGTAGGGGCTCGGCAGTGCCGCGTTGCTGATCCCAGGCAGGGAGACGCGCGGCTCTCTCTCCTCTGCCGTGACTCCTCCCTTGCGGATGAAGGAAAGATGGACGCCCTCAGCCTTGCACACCACACCGTTCAGCACTGTGGAGCGACCCAACCCACCCCTGTCCCTGCTATTACCACGCCCCCCACCTATCCCCCCCCCCCTCCCCACCAAAAAATAAAATCTGCGTTCTCCTGACAGACAGGCCCAGTTATCTGTCGCTATAAGCAAAGAGAAGGGAGTATGGGGGAAAGAAAAATGACTAGACCGCAAATGACAGGTGTAGTTAGAAAAGTGAAGCGCAGCAAAGCTGGAGGACTGGGGATGGGGTCTGCTGCATAATAAACAGAGCTGGAGTGTTTCTCTTTTCTCCCTGGCTCCTCGCTTGCAGAACAAACGAAAGGAACAACTGAAACTTGTTTTGCTCTCAGACAGCTTTACTTTACTTTCTTTGATTACTTCACCTTTAGTTGTCAGATCCAATCCTGCGGATCTGACTGAATTGCCTGAAGATTATTTATCATGAACCAGAGGTGTGTATTTGGTAATTCCCCATTAATGAGCTCAGTGTATGAAGGTTCAAGCCTAAATGATGTCATGATTTTAATGAAGTTGAGATTATCCCCTATAACAACCCTGCATGTTAGCTAAGCTTGCTCAAAGCCCTTTAATTAAACCTGATTGATGAAGGCGTTTTATTTCCATGTAGCTGCGACTCTTGGTGAACACAGACAGTTTTATTTCACAGTTGATCTGCATCTTTTGAACCCCTCCCCAATCTCCTATTCTGTTTTCCTTTCACTATTCACTATTCATCCATGTTTAAATGAATCGGGTTTCTGTGTGTGTGTGTGCGTGTGCTTCTCTCTGTGTGTGTGTGTGTGTGTGTGTGTGTGTGTGTGTGTGTGTGTGTGTGTGTGTGTGTGTGTGTGTGTGTGCATGTGCGCGCATTTGTGTGTGTGTGTTTGTGTGCGTGTGCATGTGCATGTGCAAGAGAGAGAGAGAGAGAGATGGTGGAATTACTTCTGCTGAATAACCCAAGTCATTGTCTCTCTGGGCCTTTTCCCTCCTTCATTTGTTTCTCATTTTAAAGTGAAGCTTTTTGACATGTGTATCTCCACTTGTCCTCTGTGAGTTCACTGGACTCTTGAGCTTGTGTTTGTGCGTGGCTGCGTCTGCGTGTGTACGTGTGTGTGTATGCGTGCACATGCATGTGTGTGTGGATGAATCTTGCGCACGTTTAACACAGTTTAACACAACGTGTTCAGATCCTCTTTGAACAAACCACACCCCTCAGTTGCCCCTTGAATGGCTTCATATTGGTTAGAGATTAACAGCAAATTAATAGAGCAGGGGTTCCTTTCCTTGCCTTGCTTATATTTGTCACGACACATCCTGATCTGTTCTAATCTTCTGAGTTATTAATATTTGTATCATAAATAATGCTAGAGGTAGCAGTGTGTCCTTTAGCAGATACCTTTATCCAGGGTGGTTCACAGGTACAATATCAGCCTTGCATGCAAAAATGATTGCAAATACAGATGAATAAACAACAGTAAGATTTTATTATTACTACGCAATCATACACACGCAGTTATATGACACGCAGCACATTCACAAAGAAAGTAGTATTATTTCAGTCTAGACTCTGGAAACATTATACCAGAGAGAATATTCATATTTACATTGATGCCGTGGAGTGTTGGAATCTCAAATGGGAGACCCTAATCGACACATACCTTTGTAGAATTCATAAATGATTTCTGAATTTCGATACTAGCCTACAACCTTCCAGTTTCATATAATAACGGCCCAATTGGCATTATTATTATTGTTATTACTCTTAATGCCATTATTCTTCTTATTTTGTTTAATTTGGATTTGGATTTGGTGCAGTTTGATGAACAAGGTTCATTGTAAATGGTCAGGTTTCTTAGCAGTAGGGGGATGTCTGCCCTGAATCTGGTTGTAAATCTGCACTTGAGACACAGGATACAGTATTTGATGTTCATCCAGTATTTAGAGGACACGGTGTGCGCTGTCCTGCTGGGACGGGCTTGTCTGTGTGGAGCAGACAGCGTGTCTCGGTAACATTCAGCGATGGTAGAACTGATAGGTACTGGGAATCCCGGATCCGATGTTCCAGCATCACCCTAATGGACTCGTGTGTTCCAGTGTACCTCAGAATACTGGAGGAAGTTTCCATTCAAATACCCATAAGGCAAGGGAAATAACATTTTTAGGCAGCAAATGGTTGCTGGTTATACTGCGTGTATTTATACGAGGACATTCACGAAAACCTTTCATTGAAATGATCAGTGATTATTAATGCATCAGGTGTTATTTTGTAACCTTTTTTCCCCCCCAAAGTATGCCATAATAATATTTCTAGAATGAAAAAAATTGTTAGAAATTATTCAGAATTTCTCACAGGCTCTGTTTATTGGACGTGGGCTCTGTCTGTATGGATGTGTCAATCCCAGCAGCTAAACGCAGGAAGGTGACGGCTGGTGGGGAAATGAACTATGTGTCAGCGGCTGGCTCTTATCTAGCAGGACCATCTGCTGTAATCAAATAGTTGAATGCAGGAAAGGGGACCAAGCAGTGTGACATTTAGACTGAGTGTCTGAGGGGCCTTTCAGAAATGACTGTGGTTATAACCGCATGCATGTACACGCCGTGACACGCGCTCGCGCACATGCAGGCTCGTATTAAGCAGACGTGTGCGAACCGCATGTTAAGCTGAGACAAACGTGGACCATTCACGGTGCTCCATTTTCAGACAAAGGCAAGCCGTTATGATTTTTCATTCGTACCTTACAATGGGATGTCTTATAGTGTATTGGCGATTTAACACTGACACTGAAGATTGAAGTTTTAAGTCTTAAGTAAAGTGGAAATATTTACTGAAGAAATGAATTTTGGCACTTGTCAGAAGTATACAGACAGCTGGTTTTAAAATCAGAAATCTGAAACTAATGTTTTCTATGTTTTCTACAGAAATGTCCAACAATCATCTTATTATTACCCACTCACAGCCCCACCTCACCCTCTGTCAACAATATTCATTATGAAGCAACATAATAATAATAATATTAATAATAATAATATGCCAAATAGATACCCATATCCAAGCATATGACATTAATACACATATGAATGCAAACATATACCAAATACCAAGAAAGGAACGATTCATCTAATACCATAATTATACTATGAATATCTACAAAACATCCCACAAAACTAAATCTGGGCAGAAGAACTGCTGATAGCATCTCCAAGCATCCTTTATACACCCCTGTAATACATGACATTGAATAAGCTGCCCTGGTGTTTGTGGTTGAAACCAAATCGAATAGCACAGGTATAAAAATAGAATTTTCAAAAGGAGTTACTTTTTACAGGAATCTATTTCAGATTTTTTATTTTTTATGTTTACTAAACTTTGTGGCTGGATATAGAGCTCTGGTATTGCTGTATTTACCTTCATTGCTAGCTCTTCACTGCCTCACTACCTTTCTCTTCCCCTGTGCACCATATTAAATGTCCCCCGCCGCTCACAGGGATTGTTTGCTGGCAGTAAAGTTCCATCCTTTCCGAGAATTGCCTCAGCGTGTCACACTGTTGCATGCTCGCTCTGAAAACAAAACCTTTTTTTACCCCTTCAACTCGCAAGGCTTACGGTTGTCTTATTGGAGCTAAAAAAGAGGTGCAAATGTGCAATTACATTCACAAAGACACATTCACACTTATACTCGCACATACAAATCCATTGGAGACTGTGCTTTATATTAATATGCGGGCCTCACAGCTCTTGTAGGAGAGAAGAAAAATGGATGCTCCTTCTGGTACATTGTGCAATGTCAGGTGCGACACACCAGACCAGGCACACATAAAGGAGTGTGTTGGATCCCTGTTATCACTTTTGTATGCATCTGAACTATAGTTCAGGAACACCATACAGCTCTCCTTGGGTGTGTCTCCCCCTGGTCCCTGTATCCCATGTACCTGGCCCCCCACTCACATGACACTCACATGAGAGCAGTTCTCATGGCTTCCTGCTGTATTCTTCCTCCTTTGTTAGGTGTCTCGGAAGAGTCAAAAAAGTTAGTTTGCAGTCCTAAGTTAAAGTAGGAGGCATTTGTCCAACGACTCTCACTTTCGCTGTATTGTCTTTGATTCCATGGTAACAGTAATACGTATTTTATGTATATCTACCAGTTAATGTGCGAGGTATACATTAGCAAGCATTTATGATAAGTAGACATAATGGTTGTAGTAATTTTTCATCAGACGGTTGTAATATTCCCTTGCAGTGGTGAGAATCATCATTTTATTAAGCCAGTCACGCTTGCCCAGACACACATTATAATGATTCTTTCATAATAACTTAAAGAAAAAAGAAATGGAACAGGCTCATTTGCAAGTATGTTATTTGAAGTGATCTGCTTCCATCATAAAACAACAGCTCCCCACCCCACCACACCCCACCCCAGGAACGTAACTTATTTAAAAATAAAGCCAAATCGCATTAATAACGCATTAAGAGAAATGAAATTTGCCGGTGAAATGTTTGAGGGATTGGCGCCGGGGGTGGGGAATTTAAATGGTCCCAGGGAGCAGGCGGCGACGGAAGCTGGTTGAAGGTGAGAAATATTTCAAATAAGAATAATATCATGAAACAATTTGCAACCGTATAGGTCCGTGCACGCAGGCGGCTCTCACGGCCCTCCAGATGACACAATACAAATGCCCCGGCCCTCGCGCCCGGCGCACCACGTCTGATATTTCATCCTTGTCGTTTTATTAAAGATTTAAACAGTTTTGCATCTCCAACAAATACATACTTGCCAATTTTCGTCTACGTGCGCTCGGGCCTAACAGAGGTGGTTTTAAGACCAGAGCGAGAGGGAGGGGGCGGCCGCCGAGATGATATTTTATTATATTTCCACGTATAAATTCAATAAATGTAAAGGATGCATTTTTTCTTCTTCTTTTTTTTAAGGATTTATATTAGCGGTGGTAAGGGGCCTGTGTTGGATTTAGGGGCATATGATTCCGAGATGGATGTTAGGATAGGAGTAAAACAGCTGCGGTAGGAAAAAAAAAACCCTCTGACATTATCATTATGACTCGTGTGACTATTAGCATTGGGAGAATCGTGGCTTTTCATCACAATGTGATGTCTCACTATTAGTATTAATAGTAATGAGACTGTGCTGCTTTAATATATCTATATATTCTGTCTCCCAGTAACTGCTTTTGTGAGAGGATGAAAGGATGACTTCTGATGACATGCCTGCTTTTTTTTTTGTGCTTTTCCTTTCATCTTAATCTTTCCCTCCATCTTTCTTGCGCCTCTCCTCTCGTACAGTTATTTTTCAGCCTCTTTCACTCCTTTTCTTTCGCTTTCCCTCTCTCTCCGCAGTGGCCATCGATTATTCAGTCGTGGTGGTTCCTGCTTTCGTGGGACACTTTCGGTATCCATCCCTCGCTCCTGACCCTGGCAAACTCCCCCACTCCCCCACTCCTTCCTTCCGAACTTTGATGGCAGCATCAATATCCGTGTCACCGGCCTGACATTGGCCAACCTACATCAATAAACATTTCGGAAAATAAGATTTTTCTTTGGCTGAATAATTTATAGTGGATGATTAGCAGCTATATTTTGTAGAAACCTAATCCTGCGTGGAGGATCTTGTTCCTTGTATGTTTGTCTTGGATCTTTAAAAAAAGAGACACTCTCCTCAGTCTGACATAGGAGCGCTGGGCTCGCGAGAGCAATGCAATACCTTGATTCGAGATGGGCTCGCTCACCGGCCTCTGAATCTGGCCCTGTCACTGCTGCCTTTTCCCCCCCAAACCGTGTCTGACGTGGATGGAACGCCAGTCTGAAAGTGGAGTACTCACTATAGAAGCCGTCATCTTCACTAGAAACATTGTACTCCAACCCTTCTCTCCAAGTGACTGTTTATCAGCGAAAACATGGCCTCTGAACTGATGCTGACATTGGTTTCAACATAGCCTTTCAACTTATAGAAATCTATATTTTAATGGTAGCTATCTGTTTTGTATACAGTGCATTGCATGTGTCTATTTTTACCACTCATTCCTACTGTGTATTTATTCTTTTACGTTTTTCAGTTATTTGATCGAACATAATACAAATAAAAATAAACACAATATAGAAATATATTTAAAGAATAGGTGAATTCTTGACAATCACTTATTGTTACATTGTAAATAGAGATTGCTTGTTTTGTGTGTTTAACCTACAGTTTTCAAGAAAATGTCATTATTCCAAGAGTGGAGGTCCATCACTCTTTGGTGGTTTGCCACTGTGGCTCTGTGGCAGGGGCCAGTGTATGTTTAAAAAACAGCATGACAGTCAAACCACTTTGGCACTCTTTCAAAATCAAATCAATTACCTCAGATCTGTCGTCCTCCTCCAACTTTGCTGACATCATTGCTTTCATAAACTTTTAGGTTATCTCAGTATTGCAAAAAGTCAATCAAGGCAGTATCAGGTACACCCCTTGATAAATACTTGTGTTCCCCAGTCTCGACTTGAGATCACAGATTTCTCCCGAATAACATGTGATGCTTCTCCTTCATATCCCTAGTCAAGTGAGGTTTTGGAGAGGTTTGTTATAATAATGCGAATCACAAAAAATGCTTTGTGGGTATCCTTTCATTCTACCTAACAACACCCTTGTCCAAAATCCAAAAGTAATTAGTTGGGTGTGAAGTGTCTGTTTGACAGTCTTATTAATGCATTTCTTTCACTCTCTTTACTGCAAGGGTGACAAGAGACATGTTTATGAAGTTGTGGATGACAAGTGGAAAAGTGGAATGCTTCAGGTAATGGGTTCCATAAACAACAATACAGTTGTGCACCTGTTTTAATGAAATAGGGTGACATAATACCTTTTTCACCTTCATATGTCTATTCATTCAAATGAAGTACTAAAATGTTTTTTCCTCCATGTTGTCATAATAAAAGTCTCACCTTTTTTTCATACACTGTTTTACTGAAGGACTTTGCATATCATAAAGAAATATTTCACGTGGTGGCCTTTCTGATGAATGATATTACACCTATGTTTTTAAAATATATATTTGTTATAAAAACTGCAATTAATAGTGTCCGGGCTTCAAAGAATACCTACTTATATTTTTCACAAACCACCGGAATTTTTTTCAATTAATGGCGAAAAACAATCACAGCGAGACACCGTGATGAGCTGCAGAAAACGTTCAATTGTTCAATTTAAGAGTCATTTGAAAGGGAGAGAGTGGGGTGGGGGGGGGTGAGATGGCATATGCACTTCGAAAAAGCGTTTTTGGTGCTCTGCAGTGAGTTCTTCCAGAGTGGGATGAAGCCAGGCTGCACATGGAGAGGCAGACAAAGGAAAGGATGCTTCAGCCTGCCCGGGAGAATTACCCCAGAATGAAAAGTCAACTCGTTGTTGTTGCCGTCCTGCTCTATGCTTCTCCTCTTTGTGTGGAGCAGGCGATGTGGAGCAGTGTATATCTTGAACTTCTCATCGTGGCGGGGGTGGGGTGGGGGCGGCCGAATAGGGGGCTACTGTTCATTAGCACAGCAAGGATGCCTGGAGGCTTTGGAAAGCAGGGAATGGGGTGGGGTGGGTGTGAGGGGGGGTTGGGGTGGGGGTAGTGTTATATGGAAATTGACCAGTCCGCTGTAACTGTTCCTCTGGTGTAGGCCTTTGAAGTGAGCTGTTCAACACTGCAGCTGTCTTTGTTCTTGGTAATTGCCTAAATGATCTCTGTGGAGCGTGGGGCCGCACTACAAGTGAACTAATCCAGGGCAACCCACTGCTTCCACAGAGAGCCTTTCTCTCTGCCAATCCCCCTGCCCGTCCACCCCCTGTCCCCCTCAGACCCACTCCTCCATTCTGTTTAGGCCCTTTATGAGCGCTGCACAGTCAGGGGCGGGGAGTGTGGGGGGGGGAGGGGGGGGTTGTGTTTGTTGTTGGGGTGAAGGTTGTGCATGTTCTCGGAGCTTAGCCACACGCTTAACCCACCGCCCACCCCCTTCTCTCCATTGATATGGAAATAAACAGCAGCTCCATTTGCAAATCATGGAGGAATAATTAGTCCAGAGCACTTAGCAACAACAACAATAATACACGCCTCTGATCCGGGCTGAGCTGCCCTCTCTTTGTCATTTAACCTGCTGTTAGCAATCGGACAACCCCCTCGTGATTGAGAGAGGTGCGAGGGGTATGGGGTGGGGTGTGGGGGGAGAACTTAATGTACAGTGCGGGGCCACTGGAGCCTCACCAAGGTTCAGGCGGCCCACAAGACGAGCACGGAGCAGAGCAGCCCCCTTACCAGCCTTCAGTAGTCAGCAGGAAGGTTCAGCCACAGGGTCGAGATTTGCGGAAGTGTTAATCCCAAGAACCGAAGTTCAAGTCCTGAAGGGAGGCTCGAACCTTCAGTCAAGTTCAAATGCAGCCGGCTCAGGTCGGCTGTTGAGTCAGGAGCTCAGACTGTCTGGGTGAGAGAGAGAGAGAGAGAGAGAGAGAGAGAGAGAGAGAGAGAGAGAGAGAGAGCTCTGAAAACCGCAGCCGAGGATGCTCTCCTTCGCTGAACGGGGCGGCAGAAAACCCTTCGTTACAAGAATATGATTCAGTGCTGTTTAGCTGGGAAATCAAGCCACGGGATTGTGAAGCCAGCCTGTATGCAGCACACAAAGGGCTTCACAGGGGGCGCATGACATATCAGGGCTCTGATGCCAGCCGTAATGAAGAGGCCCCCTCCCAGTGTCCTGGGACAGGGGCAGTAGAGGGGTATCAGGTAGACTGAGGTCCCTTATAAAAGCGGCCCCTATGAATTATAAATCATAGGCCACTGGAGCCACAGCCTGTGGGATCGGGGGGGCATGTTCCCGGAACAAAGGACTGAGGCAGGAGGGGGTCGGGAAGGGAGGGGGGGCTTAGGGGACGGTAAAGGACAGTAGACTTGATTAGTTTTTTGTTGTTGTTAGCAGGAGGGAGCTCTTTTAATCCTTTTAAGTTAATGCGCCGATCTCCAGGTTCTGTCTCTCATGCATGCTCATCTAGCCTGTGTCCCGGGGAAGCATCCCATCAGTGCTGTTTATTCAAGCCTTAGCAAAAATAAGACACTGGGTAACATGGAGTAGACCATGCTCCAATTTCTACCTCTAGGAATGATCAAATGCAATTGCGAGTGACCACTTGACTGTGCTAAAAATGTTGCTATCAGTTGCTATCTGTTTCATTACACAATGAGACAGGTTAAGCAATCACTGGACTTGCCCCGGCCATGCTGAAATACTGGCTGTACTGTTTTGTACTATTTATATGGGTGAGGTGCGTGCCAGTTTTTCTGTGAGTTTCCGGTGAGGCAGAGGACGACTGCCGGGCCCGTCCATTTTTTCCATGCGAGAGGGGCACTCGGGGGTGTCCCAGTCCGGCTGAGGGGTCCAGCGACCCCCCGGCCCCATCACCCTTCTCATTGGGCAGCGGGTGCCGGCCGGCCCAGTCAGCAGCGATTGAATGGAAATATTGTTTTTTTGGCCGCGCTGATGAAAGGTTGATTGATACGGTGTCAGGCGCTCTGTGATGGATTAAATTGTGTGTGCAGACGGCTGTGGCCCCGGCCAGTCATGGCTGTTGCTGCCTCTCGGAGAGCCTCCGCCGCAGCGGCTTTAAGAAAATTTGATTTTCGCAGCTCAGAAGCACCAGGCAGCCCCTTTCTCTCCGCTGCCTGACTTCCATTTAGTTTGAGAGTGCACAAGTGATTCTTTATTGGATGAAATCGGCACTGGATTGGATAAAGTGTTAGAGCGCTGAGCCATCTATCACTATCACCGCCCCAGCTCCCGTTTCGTCTTAGAAGAAAAGAATGAAAGCAAAAAGCAGAAAAAGGGGAAAAGAAGGCAGCTCATAGGATGTCGTAGGTCTGAAAATTAACTGCGGAGCACAAAAGGACCGTAGTTATATTTATTCCCCAACGACTAAGCAGGTTTCTCCAACTGGCTGGCAACAAGCCCTTCGCTGTGGAGGTCTGCCCCCAGCATGGGGAAGCATGGTTCTCCTGAATGAACATGGTGACCTATCCTAAGGTGTAAATTTGTCCAAAGCTCCTGCCACAAGATTGAGATTTCTTCATCCTTTCTGCTCTTAACATCCTGCCATCTTAAAAGATTTACCTGACCGCCTGCAAGCATTTCCTTACTCATCCACGTTGTTTAATCGCCACCTCCGGTCTAACAAACTGACTGCACTGGTTGCTTTCCACCGATTCTACCATTTAAACACACAAGGAGCCCTGACAATTGTTCGGATTTGACCATCTCCAGTGCATTCATTTTTAAACAGTAGTTCCGGTGCCCACCTCCCTCACATAGTGTTGAGCTTTGCAGGGCACATGGGCACAGATTTAGCTCTGGGCAATGCTGCCGAGTCAAGGAAATGCAAAAGTTGGGAAGAAAAAGAGAACGGGAATTATTTAAAGGGGCAGACCCCAAAAGTATTTCATTCTGTTATAAATAATGCATTTCGAAATGAGCTTCAGATGATATAAATGTGTGCAAAGGCAGACTCTTTTCCAACCCTTTACCCCTAAAATGGCTTTGTGGCTGGATCGTCCTGAGGCAGTGCGAACCCGGCAGGCCTTACCCTTAATAAATCATGACAGAGATGGAGCAGCACTTATCAGCTCGGCCAAAATGCTCTAATGAGTCCGGGGAGCAAGCCTGAGCAAACTCCCAGAAATATTTTATTACAAGTATTTAAACATACTGCAAGCACTCAAAGATGGATAACCACCTATTAGGGTTGTGAATGATAGCTCTGTCATGGAAAACTCCCCTGCACGAGTCGGGCAGAGGTGGCCCAGTAGCGTGCGTACATCGTGTGGACGAGTGGCGGTCCTAAAGGGGCTTCCCTAGTTTGTCACGGTGGGCACAGATGAGAATGGCTCCGTCCGGCCTCCTCACCTGGTATGAGAGTAGCATTCTGGGAACATCCAGAATAATGGCTGCACTGTGCCCTCTATGTGTGTTTTGCTTCCTTTAGCAAAAGAGATCCCTCCGCTGCAAAAATTGACAACAAGAATCCTCATCGTGTAGTTTGTGTCATCTATGAATTTGATAGGGGATATGGGTCTATGAATAAATAAGGTCAAATAAGCACTTCTAAAAGTAATTTGTATTTCTAAACCATGCATTTATGAATATGTACTTATTGTCTGTTGTTGTCGATTTCCTTTCTTTTTATTATTAATATGGCTTTTTGCACAGGAATTGAGGGTTGGAGGGGATGGGGATTTTTATCTGGGATTTTGCCCTACTCCTTGCAAAATTAATTTTAAAACTGTATTTAAAAAAAATAAAAGAAAGAAACCCAATGGAGGGCCTGGATGTGCATTGCTTTACTGCTTTACTTCCTACGGAAACATAAGAATAAAGTTTAAAGCAGTGTCTAGAAGAAAAAAAAAAAAAATGAACAAAATAATGAATCCTTTCATTTGTGCTTCTTTTCATTTTTGTTCCTTTTCCGTTCTTTTCAACTTGTGCTTCTGTTGCCATGTGTCTGCGTTTGTCTCAATAATTTCACTGTAGCTTTATGATATGTTCACACTTGTGGAAAATCGGTTGCCATTTCCACATCTTGTCCAGAGATGGCCACACCTCTAAGAAATATAACCTTAAGCTCAATTACAGGGCTATGTTTTGGAGGGAAATTCAAATGTCCTCCCCCATCCTCTGATTGGCTAGTCACCAGCCTATGTTTCAATGCTGAGAATGTACCATTATAAAGATATGCCAAAAGTAACAATTACTATCTTGCAAAACCAGAAAAGCGATACAGTTCAAACCTTTCCACAAGGTTAAAAAGTCTCTCTGAATCTCCAATAATGTGGCCACTTTCTCGATTCATAACTTTCTAACCAACTGGCAAAGCATGAATAGCTGTGCATTCTCATTTTTTTGTTACGCTAATTTCAGTTGACTGTCATGCTTATAATGAACAGTTATTTAAAGTTAACAACAGGCTGCATTTCATTAGAACGGAGGAGGCGGAGTCTCTTCCATTGCTTCCTGCCCATTAGAGAACCATCGCTAGTAAAGGCAGAGCTCTGCTGATCAGCATTTTCTTCCAGAGGATGCGGGGGGGAGGGGGCACTGTTAATTGAAAGTAATTTCATGATTATTAATGATACTTAACTCTCCTTGTGTCACAGTAAAATAAGAGGCAAGCTCACTGGACACCACACTTTTATGCGTGTCTTTTTGCAATATTGGCTATATAGTTAATTAGTTTGCGCATAACTGCAGTAGTTTATATGAATTAGTATATAAGCAGTGTCTGGAGTAAGGTGTAGGTATGTGATGTGCTGTCGGAGGGTTAATGAGGCTTGTAGTCACAAATGGCAATTATGTAGCACTTGACCGGGAAAGCGATACGCGTGTTTTGAGTGTGCACTGGGCCTCAAAAGACACATCTCTATCTAGGCCTATCTTATTGTTGATGCTTTTTTTGTTTAGAAAGAAGTATAAACATTTTGGATATTTATTCAATGCTTTTGGCAATAGTTTGGTTATCAATTTATTGTTCACAACTAAGACCCATAAGCACCAGCAAAACAAATCACGTCATCAGTCAGAGAGGTCGATTGGACACAATTGATTAAATGATTTGACATGTTCAACGTCAAGCCTGTTGAAAATCAGGAACGATAGCAACCTGCGCATCAGCAGTTCACCCGTAAGGAAGCCACGCAGAGAGCCAGGCAAGGGCCCGGTTCACACCAAGGTTCCCTGGCGCAGCAGCACACAACGCAACACCTCGGGTGGACTTGTGAGCAACGGAGTGAAGTCGTACTTGACAATGAATCAAGGCTTTAGGGCTTTATGTAGAGCAGACCGATGGACATCAGCGAGTGAAGTGCGGACGTGCAGAACAACATGCTAATTGGGCACAACAGACCCGTCGATGCCACGGCTCCCGTGGTGCGGCCTAAAGAGGAGTTGTTGGGATTGATGGCGGCCTGACTGCACGCCACTGCGTTGATGAAGTTGTCTGCCCTTCCTCCGGGCCCAGCCTGTCACGTCAACATTCCTGCAGGACCGCGCACGTCCTCGCGCTGTGTGCCTAACAATGGCTTTCTCACAGGATGAGAATATGACAGTTATGCCACGGATGTCCTACTTTTTAAATTTGAGCCCCATTGAACATTTTCAAGATGAGCCGGGACGACGTGCAGCATACAGGGCTCAGAAGTCAGCGAACAGGCTCGTGCTTGTCCAGGCCGCACACGAGGAATGGAACAAAATCCCTCAAGATAGAATCCACAATTTGATGCAAAGCAACATGTCGCCAATGTGCTGCTCGCATTGCTCTTAATAGTAGCCACACACAGTATGCAACTTCTTGTTTATGACAAGTGTTAATCAGAATGTTGCGGTTAACCACCATGAGGAGGATGCCTGGTGTCATGTACGACCAATAAAATGGCATCCACTGCAAGACATTTTGTACATTTCCTGTCAGGGACCTTGTGAATTTGTTGAGCGTATATGTGAAATTGCTGCTGGGAACACCACAGATGGCAAGCGACAATGCACTGACCAGCCTCCACCATACCGAAAGCGTGTAAGGGGTGGTTGTCCTCTTGATGAGCAAGGATCCTTTGTGGTTTTATTTCTTTATTTTCACCAGACTTGACATTCAACTGGTTAAATCATCTAATCATCTATGCCTAACCACCTCTATGACTAATGAGGTGATGTAGTGCTTATATTACAGTCAAAGGCACCAAAAACATTTAATCAATCTTCAAACTCTATATACTTTATTTCTCTAAAAACATACATTCATGAATAATGATGCCTGTCTTTTGATGCTCACTATATCGTCTTTTAACAAGTTGGGAAATTGCTTAGACCTTTGCAACAAAGAGATAATGAGAGAATGAGCGCTGGCAGCAGTAATGAAAGGTAAGAAAGTCTCTCTCATTCCTTTTATGTTTTGAACATCCTTAAATTTGAAGCAAACTAAGAAAAAAAAGTCATTGCTGGCTTGTTTCATCTGACTCTGCCTTCGCGAGTACAGAAACACTGGGCTGATTGAAGATGACTCGAATCCAAAAGCTACCCCGGCATTCCTTCTCCTCTGCTTTTTCCTACAACTTTTATTTTTAATGGAATACCTGCCCCAAGCTCATTTGCTTGTGAATTGAGGGATATAAATGTTTTACAGTTTAACCCAATAAAAAAAGAGAGGAAGGGGAAGGAAACAGAAGGAGGAAAAGGAGGTGTGGGGGGGGTAATCGGAGAAAGATTTTAATCTCAATAATTCATGAAGCGGTCCCTCAGTCCTTTTCTTCTTGACTGGTATTTGATGAAGAAACAGGCTTATTTAGTGGCACAGTAGGTAAACGTGAGGACCTGGGGAGTCTTGTAGATTTTGCCCGGATAAGGGGAATACAAGTCACAAACCGGAGGGACTCTGAAACACCATTATTCAGACCTGAGACAGAGCACGGCTTAAACGGGAACAAGGGTGTGATGGCAGGGAAGGCCCTGGGGGAAGGAGGCAAGGGGAATCATCAGAGATTGTACACAGATTGTATGCTCTGGGTTGTAGGTTTTGGAGGTTGTGAATATTTAAAAACACGCTTGTAGGGGGGTAGATTTAATAACCGTTGTTCTGCTGCGGTGGTTACAGGTTACGGAGGACTCTTTTTTTGTCAGCCCTCAGAGAAATCCTGTTGCTCTGTGCACATGTGCAGCATTTTGCTGTGTTTTGGAGAAAGCTGCAACTGCTGCAGTGTTACCAGCTATCATTACCATTATTAGAATCGCTCTGTTGTGTTTCCTTTGGGAGGCATCAGCAATGTTTTTAAATACAGAAGAGTGCATATTTAAAGGCTTCTTGCAAGGTGTCGACATTTAAAGGCATCTGCTTCGTGAAATCGCGTCCTCGGGAATAAACTACGGAGAGGCAGAGAGGGCAAAGAGCCCAAACAGGAGGAATCTGAGCTGCCCTAAACCGCACTGTTCGGTATTCGCTCAAAGTTGCTGCGCGCTGTTTTGGAGGCGCGGCCATTCTAACCTACAAGTCCCTCAGGGTTTGGCCCTCAAACAGACAAATTAGTCACTGGACAAAGCGGAGCGCTCTCACGTGCAGGCCTGCCGACATCACGTTCACAGATCAGCAATCGCGCCCTCGGACCCGCAGGAACGTGTCGACACATTCTGTGATAATGCTGGGGTATTGATCAGTTACCTGCAGTCCGTGCTGGGGGAGAGGTGTTTAATCAGGGCTGATTGCCGTCGCCGATGACAACAGGATAGCGGACCCTTGTCTGTCTGTCTGTTTGTTTGTGAGATTGAGGGTTCAGCAGAGGTCAGGGGCCCTCCCTCCCATCTGGTGCCCTGGGAGTCAAGTTCAGCTGTGGGGTCTGGGCCGTCTGGACGACGGGTCCATCTGCATTTATCTGCATATGGGGGCGGGCTCACTTAGGGGGAAACTGGGGAGGGGGTTTCAATCTGATTTTAAAGTGTTGAATGGCAATTTCTTCATTTTGCAATTATTTGAAACCTGTATTGGTCGAGTCGAGTTTAATACTGAAAAAATCAGTATCATGCGTACATATTTATACATTTAATATGTAATTATACTTTGGAAATGTGAAATGTAAATTATTAAAACATAATTTAATTCAAGCCAATAAACTCAAATTATAATATAAATTCTGTTAACTTTATTTTTGTAATTGCATAAAACAAACCAAAACCAGCATAAGCATTAGACATGAAATCATAATCAAATACAACAGTACCGGTTAATCCAAAAATGTTGATAGGCCTTCAGTAAAGCACTTTATTCCCCCCCCACTTCTCTTTGGCTATTTGAGATTCTAATTTTGTAACACATTTTTCCACAGATTATGATTTCAAATCAAATGTGGAAATGCAACTATCATTGCATTTGTTCAGCCTCACCAAAGTAAGGAAAGAACCTTTTGCTGCTGATATTAGTAGATCACATGGGGGGAATATTTATTGCCTATTGTCTGTGATCTTGGCCCCCTCGTTGCTCAGAGTTAGACTTTTGACCCTTGTTATTTTGTGTCCTGATTCCAGCTGCTTCTGAATACCATATGCATTAGAATACAGAGCAGGTGCTTAGGGGCTGACAATGAATGCAAATGAAGTTCTGAGAGGCCAAATCATTTTAAAAGTCACAAACATATTTAAAAAGAAATGCACACATGATGCATACAACAAAAAAATCAATTGTGATTATTTTTGGAACATTTTCTTTCTTTTTTTTCTTTCTTTTTTTTAGACCCACAGCGCATTTGCTGTAACATAACCCTAACCCAATTTGAGGCGCCTGAGTGCTGGTCAGCGTGCGTGTCCCTGGGCTAGACAAAGCCCCGAGCTCCCAGGCAGTCCCACTGTCACCGCGGAGGGCCCGGCGGCGCGTGTGTGCCTGTGATCAATCTCACGTGGATCAGTCATGGTGTCAGAGTGGCAGTGACTCTGACTCCCGCTCCTCTGTCTGTCTCTCCTTCTCTCTCTCTCTCTCTCTCTCTCTCTCTCTCTCTCTCTCTCTCTCTCTCTCTCTCTCTCCTCCGTCCCTCTCATCCCTCCGGGCTCAGTGGGAAAGCTGGGCCGGGAGTGAGCCCGGAACCGCACGTCCCGCTGTTGGATAATTACTGGAACCAAGGCTGCCTCTCTGCACATGAGGAGAAAATGAAACCAAACAAGGTACTACCTTTATTCTGTATCGCCCGATGTAACAGGACTGCTGACCATCTCTCTTTCTCTCTCTCATTCACACCTTCACTTTCTCACTCTCACCCTCACCCTCACCTTTGTTGAGAATTGACCCTGTAGGGCACAATAATTAAGGAGATGGAGATGCTGTTGAAACTTTTGTCGTTGGACCTACATTGTTACTATTCCAGTTGTATCGTGTGTTGTTGGAGACATGGTATTAAAGCAGCATTATGAAGTAGTGTAGATTTCTTGATATACTGAAATAAGGTATTTCACACAGTTGTGGCCACTTTCTGTCCATGGTTTGAGTTTTGCCATTGATTTGTTGCTTTATGTATAACTCCATGTAGCGAAGGCCATTACTTGGGTGTTAGTGTTTGTTCTGTGCTAGACAAAGTTTTGTAACTTTGTTTAATGGGTATCAGTTTTTTGTCTTTAATTATCCTCCTACAGATAATTAGAAAAATTGTCCTTGGTATTGTATTAGATGTCAGTGAGACTGTCCCTTTCTCTTTGATGCAGTGGTTTGTGTAAATGTGACTTGTGATTGGATGTTTCAAGTTCAATGTCATATGACACAAGTGCGTGTGAAGTTTGGCTTCTTGAGTGTTGTGGCAGCATCAGTGACATTGCGAACACAGAATTGTATACATTTCTAGCAACTGGCTTCATCAAGATAGAAAAATATAATTATGATTCAGTTTTCTAAAGCACACTTGACGTATTAGGCGTACTGGTGTGCTCAACATGTCAAATGATGCTGAATGTTGGCAGAGATCTTTTGATCATTGTGTTACTCTGAATCTTGAATCTCTCCAGATGTACCATTAACCTTCTCTGATGATATTGGAATCTTATCAGCACGAGCGATTAGTCATTTTCCATCTACAGCATGGATTGCCTGTAAGATTTTTGAATATTGAATATTGGCAAGCTACACAAAGCAAGTTTCTACGAAATGTCACAAGCACCCCCAGCTAAAAGAGAACATTTTAAAAGGGCATTGGGAAATGGTACCTTTGATTATGGTTAAATACTGGAGGGCAAATTATAGGAGTGTAGGAGGGTGCATGAATTTCAATGGTCTGCCATTTGCCCTCTCTTAAATGTGAACAGTAACAATGTGAGCAGTAACAACAAATATGGACCACTCTAATTGTGGTATGCCTTATATGATGTCATAATTGTGTTTAATGTTCCCTACTCGCATTATGTACTGGCAGTGGTAAAGTGAGATGATCGTGAGGTGCTCAGAACTAGTTTTTATACTTAATTCACATATAGCTGCCCTAGGCCCAGGAGGTTAATGGCTATCAGATTAACCTCCTTGCATTATCTTCTAAATAGCCCGCAACATATGATAACCTATAATCAATAGTAACAATTATCTGTCAGGCCAGACCTGATTTTAGTGACCTGTCTCTCATGAAGAGACTCTCTGGAAACGGGATCTGTTTCTATGTGTAAAGTGGCTCTGATGATTTCATTAGTGTGTTTTAAGCACTTCTGTTCGTCAGCCTCTCTCCATCCCTTGCTTTCCCTCTCTTTCTCTCTCTCTCTCTCTATCTCTGTCTGTCTATCTTCTTCTCTCTCTCACACTCAGCTGTGTAAGGTGTTTAAAATAGAATTGTGGCTGCTAAAATCTTGACTATAATTTCTCTACCTCTCTGTGTGAAATTCTTAGACCCCATTTTATTTAGCTACTTCCATCTCTTTTCAATTCAAAAGCATTTATTGCCCAATATTTAATTTCTGCACTGTGCAAGTTCTCTCAAGTTTTTGACAGATCAATGAGGTTTGTTTGTATTTGCGTAACTGTTATGCTTCTAACATTGTTAGAACTAATAATGTTTGTCATTTACATTGCTAACACTGGTACATACCTGATTACACGTTTGTAACAACTGAATAAACATCATGAATAAGTTAATAATAATCACAAGATAATAAGCTTATTTTGTCTTGTCTACAAATCTGTAAGCAGTAGGTTAAGAAATGAATGAAGTCCATAATATGGAACTGATTGAGGTTCTGGTGTCATTGTGCAGAGTGGTTACCCTGAAGTAGGCCAGGCTGCGATATACTCCACAGGAGTGCTTCTGCGGTTTTTGGGCCTTCATCCAGGAATTTTGTAGTTTTTCATTTTACACTCTTGTGAGGAGATTTAGGTTGAGTTATTTACATTTGTTAAAACACGTCTCCTGATTGATTTTATTTGTTTTACTCAGTGTTGGAGGAAGTGTGTCTCTGTGTCTACCTCTCCTGTCTCAGAGTGATCAGAACATGAGCGATTGTCTCACAGCCTTCTGTGGTAGTCTCTCCCCATGTTCAGTCAGAGAGCACATTGTGTTTTTAGTCAGGCTCTGTCTTTGCTTTGGATCTCTGTCAGTGTGATCTTCGTTCTTAGTGCCTGATAACAAAGTTTGCTTTGCATTTTTGTTTTTCGTCCTCATAAGGTGTTTTGCATTGTTTAATAATTTGGTGTATTCCAGGGTTTTCTTTGGTATATATATATATATTATTTTTTTCCTGTTTTTTGTTGTTGCTTCTGACCTGTGGTTGGTTTACAAGCCACCAGCTGATTGAGGGCATGGCTCTTTGCGAGGCCTTGTTAAATAGTGTACCCATGGGTGTACAAGGACATGGATCCAGATTTTTTTGATGTTAATCATCAATGTAAAGATTGATATTGCAGATTATGTTCTGCCCTACTTTTTATTGTTTTTGTGTATACTTTACAGTGTTTCTACATAAGTCTACATGTAGGGTTTCCATTGTAGGTGTTTAGTTTGTTTGTCTTTTTTATTCAAGTGTTCTGTGAAATATTCCTTAGTAACCAGGCCCTCGTTATTCCAACCAGGACCACGCCCATGTGCTATTTCAATGCTCACAGTGACGGTCCAGCTGTTGATTTTGCAACACTTTTCATAACAAGATGGGCTCTTATCTGACATTGTTTTGCACAGAAGTCAGTCATGTTGATTTTAAAGTGGAGGACATTTTCCAACAGGTTTCCTCCCTGAAGGTATTGCATTCTCTCTCATTAAACATTGTCTAGACTCAAACTCCATTCAATCCTGTGATATCTCTCTTCTGACATATACATCAGACCCAGAATATATATATATATCTTTTTGTAATGCTAGGATTGATGACATTGTAAACCATTTCATTTTAAACTTTCAGTCAGAGAATGGCTTCAGCAGAGCCATTTTCCATCCCTCTTCTGCTTATAAAGACTCTCTTGATAAAAGGCGTTTTTCAGTAATGACCACTGCAATCACACAATTGTGTTGAAATTTCAGTCTTCCCAATTAAGTGATTCGGGCAGGCAAACACTTTTCCCCTGTCACTTTGTTAGAGTATACATTTCTAGTGTCTGAAAAGCCTATTGAAACAACTGGGAAAGTTTGTTAGATTTTGCTCTGTAGCATTCTTTCAGCTTCAGAAAAGATCTGTTTCAAAGGGATCCACTGTAGCCTAACAATGTGGCAGAAAATACTCTTCTTTATTTTGCATAAACCTTTGTAATTTGTAGATTTTAAATCGTTTTGATTGTCAAGATCACATTTATAGACATGACAATACACATGCATAGTAAAGCAACAATCCTACTTTTTAAACCACTTAGTCCAGTGAAATAAACTGTATCACATGCAGGTGAAGGAGGGAAAAAACTATTAGTAATTGTATTGTTCTCATACAAAATGCTTATATAATTATACATAACAGATTGTTTGGAACATAGTTAATATAAATGAAAGATACTTGGCACTCGATACTCGATAATGTGTGCTAGGTTAGATTGCATGCAGTATGTTTTGGCAAAGGCAAATAAGGTACCTCCTAAAAATGTAAGTATAATTATGGCAGCATTGTATTATACAGCATTGTAAAGAAAAAGGGGTTGTTAGATCCCTTGCTTCAGGACACCTTTTACAGATCCTTTCACTTGATGATTTAAGTTTGCATCTAAACAATTATGACAGCAGCCATTACCTCACTTTAAGCCAAAATATGGGCATGCGTTTGCATTGCATCATATTGAAGAATAATATTTTTATTTTTTTTAACACAAAATGTAATCATTGCACACATTTTTTTCTATAACAACTTTTATACTTCTTGTTGAGTCAACCCTGACCCTGCTAATATTCTGAAATTCCTCAATTATTTTTTTCAGTTCGGTGTTATATCTTAATTAATATTTAAAACAAAATTATGTTTCAGAATAAACATTAATGATTTGGCTTATAAAACTATGTAATTCAAACAATTCGGCTGTTATTTTGAATCCGGTCGGAAACCACGCTCTTTAAAAATCATGTTTGTAAAGGTTAATATTTTGATATATAATACGTTGATTGTATTTCCTTTGTTATCTTGGAAATACTATTCCCCAATGCATACCCATATCCTAAGTATATTCCGATATCACAGGCCAAAGACATAATTAATATATGTGATTTATGCAGGGAGAAAACTAAAGACAACTATATGTTAAACAAACGTGCATGAAACTAGTCTCAGAAGTTTACGATGTTTGCATCATAGATTCTCCATGTAGATTGTGAATAAACTTTGCTGTACCTTTCTGTACTTTATTTGTACACGTAGGCTATATGTCTTTTGTTCTTGGAGAAGTATCATATGAGGAAGCGAAAAGCACTGCATTGCACCGTTTAATGTATATACATCGCCATCAAAGGTTTTCTGCAGTGCACAGCATCAACAGAGAATCAAAAAAGGTGTTTTTCATGATTAATTACAGATGATAAAGAATGACTATTCGTTTAGCAGTTACCCTTTTCAGTTAAATTATTAGCTATCTTGTATTTTGTGTACCCTATTACAGACTGATATTTGTATAGGCTACGTTAAGAAATAGTCTATTGATACATAAATAGACATCCACTTGAGATATCATAATCTTACTTGGGTACAGGTGTTTGTAACACTTCTATATCTGTCAAAATAAAAATAATACAAAAAGAATGAAACCACGGATTTTTATTAGGATCTTTGTTAGTATTGTTGTGGTTTTTTCTTTTTGATGTTAAGCTTAAGAGAGCGAGAGAGCGAGCGGGCGTGCGAGCGTATGAAGGTCAGATTCTGTTCGAGAGTGAAAGGGGTGGCTGTAGTGATGTGCATCGTTTTCCTCGAACTCTCAGCCCCGGAGACCTTGAACTTTTTGTGGTCTAGGAGTTTGACAGGAAAGCAGTTGCTCGCTTGTGGTGAAATAAAATCCACATGCATCGTAAAGGAAAAACGTTCACGGCTGAGTCCTGTTTTAGCAGTCCAACGTCTGCTCTCCCTAAGTAACTATTAGCCTACTGATAGCAGTCCAACCTCTACTTCCCACAAGTAACTATTGGCCTACTGTTGATGCTATTGATGTGACATTTTTTATTGTGAAACAAAAAAACATTTTATTATGAATATGAATAAAACGCAACAATTAAATAATCACCATCTTAATCGTCGCTTTCATATCTTCCATAAGCTTTATTTAACGTATTTTCATTATAAAATCACCTACAATTTGATCATGTTTTTTTTCCTCTCCCAGACCTGTACGTTTACTGTCACCTCCAGTAGATAACATACAGTAACACAATTATCCATATAAATAGAAGCATGTATTTATGATTTATTTTGCTTTGTCCTCCGTGCCCTTGTGGTGTTCAGTAGCCACCACTTTTGGAAGCGTATTTTGTTTCATGCACGTTAATTGATTAATGGTAAAAAGCTGTGCTGTTAGATACTAACGTGCTGCAGACAAATTATGTCGCTATTTTATTTCAAGGAATTTGAGAATGACCATGTTTTCTGTATGATTGTTAATTTATATTCGGTATTCGCTGTTGCTGAAATGCTCATTTAGCCGATAGTCCGTTTGATACAGGATCACATTGTTTTTGAATCATTCTAAATACAACCGAAACCTCAAAGACGAATGAAAAATACAATTATACAAATATGATTGATTGGGCACTGACAACATAGAGTAAAGCAGAAGACAAGAAGAAAATATAAACATTTTATAAGGCGTTGAATATTTGAATAGTTGCATAATGAGTCGATAAATTAAATGGAAGAGAAGGGGTTTGGGAGTCATGTCACACGAACATTTACCGTATAATTATACAAAACAAACATACATTAAAAATGTAATTCTCACTTCGTCTTGTATCGTCGTGATGTTTATATTTTGAGTGTTTATAAAGAGCGGCTCTGCAAAGGGAAACGAATGAAAAGCATATTGTTTTGCCCTCCTTTCTGGGGAATAAATACGTTCATCTGGAAAGGTCCTTGAGTCCATCGAAAAAAGCTGTTGACAAAGCATTTATATAATGTATAATTATGTTTGTTTCAAACATTTCAAAACATTTATCGTTTAATTCACTTAAATACTATTTTTAAAAACGAGAATTGCTTAATTAATACGTTACACAAGGAACATGCATATTAATTATGCCTAATGAATAGCAATAACAACAATGATACAACTATTATTACTATTTTTATTATTATGTAAACGTTAATCGTAAATTTTGTTAAATATCTGACAAATTCCTGAGCACTTGGATACTGGGTAATTAATCCAGCCTATTGAAGAATGATAAAGGCTAATTGTACCTAATTGGTTCAATGAGGTTATGGGTGATTAGCACAGCCTAATTGAAACTCTTTAGAAAATACCGTTTTGTGTATTCACAGCAGCCGGTCCTCACAAGCAGCTTTCTGTGGTAAACAGTATTCACATTCAAATTAGCGTCACAAACTTTGGCACAGAAACAAGCAGGCGCCTGCCTCGTAGCTCCGAGCCTGCTATTAACGTGCTTAGCTTTTGTTTCTCAGCGGTTTATTAACCTCAAGCGTGGTAAAGGACTTATTTGGTTAAGTCTGCATATGGTATTTTGTCCAGTGCAGAAAAAAAGACCCAGTTTGTTGAAAACACATACGCAATATCACACAATAGGCGAAAGGAAATAAAATGACTTAAGGAAAATGTATAAAAACAATCTCTCTGTAGAACACAAAAGAAAAATGGAAAAACCTCAATTTTTGAACGGGTGAAATAAAGAACGTATACAAATAAAAATTACTCACAATGATATTATAATATCACCTAATTATTGTACTTGAATTTTTACAAATCTAACAAAAAATGGTCTAAGACATTTTTGTAATTTGATTAGTCTTTTTGTATTATAAATAGACTTATTCTTTAAAAACGAAAAAAAACGTGTGCATTCAAATTTGGAGCAAACTAGCGCCTTACACGTGGCTTTCTTTGTAATGCGGATTATGCAGTTAGTCTTTGAGGTAGCACAGCTGACCCTAGCATGGTAATCAAACGTTGATGTGTTTTGATTCATCTTCCCCAATTCGTTGCTGTGATATTCCTAAAATATTCAAATAAAAATAAATATCCAATCATACTGACAGTGTTTTGTTTCAAAAATTTCTGTTAAATTGAAGAACCCTTCCTGTAAACCTGTAATCTGTATTCTGTAATCTTTGCTGTAAATCCTGGGGCTAGTGTAATATTTAATATATGGATTTATTTTGTCTCCAAAACTGTATAGTGTTTCAACAACAACAACAAAAACATTCATCCATGTTCAGAATTTAATGTAATCCAATGTTTTCAATATAAATGTCTGGGTTAAACCACAAGATGGTTTAGTAATGCACGCATATTATGTTTCACAAGCTAAAACGAAGTCATGTAAGAACTCTAACCTAAAATATGTTTGATGGCATTTAAAGCGGATAATTGAATATACTGTGCGTCTGTATTAAACAGACGATCAAACTTTAACCTTGCGAAAGGTGTAATCAAAATGTACTACCTACCAAGCGCTCGCTGAGCTCTGTGAACAGCAGGGGCTCTGAGGTGATGATGCTGCTCTGAAGGCAAACAGGGGCTTTGGCCTCCCGTGGAATAATTCAGAGTGATAAAAACCAAGTGAACATTCTCTGGAGGGCCACAAGGTCAAGTCCATGACCCCTGACCTTTGTCAGTCTCCGTCTGGAGTGCACACGGCGGCGTTGGCTTGGGGGAGGAGAGGGGGATTGGCCTGTTGTCTGCCTCTCCGTCATCTCATCCCGGGCCGCCGTTCCTCTTGGCTTGCTTTACTGTACACCCCATCTATTATTTATCAGACTTATTAAAAGTTATTTCAGAGCCGTCAGGTCCTGGCAGATGACCCGAGAAAAAACAGTATCTCCGGAGTGGCCAGCCTCGCCGAAAATGGACACCCTAGAACAACTAAAACACACAGGTTAAAAACAAACAGAAACTACAGCCTGAATTATTCAGGGAAATTGTATATATCAGAAATAAGAACACTTTAATATTTAATATACCCTTTAACCCAAAACATGAATGAATGTTTAATTATACTGAAGTGCTGGTGTAAGCTTGGTACTATATATCTGTATTAGACATCAGTAAAGTTTGTATTGTGAATGCACAGGAAGGGCTACATTTTTAAAGGGTTTTGATTAATTTGTATGTAATTAGTAAATGGCAACAAAGAAAAATCCACATTAAGAATTGAAATACTACCTTTAAGGAACAGAATTTAAAAAAATGTAACCCAGCTGTAATCTAAAGTACTTAAATCATAAGTATCTAAAAAACTATAAATGATTTTTCCTATGTGTATAATATATGGTAAATACCCATAACCTGTATTACCATTGTTTGTGAGGAGTGTGAACATGAAGTACCAAGTACTTTAACAGAAAAATGCTGCACTGCATGGGGGAAAAAAATCAAAGCCAAGGTTTCATAAATACATTGCAGGCTGAGTAGAGCATACAATCTTTTGTTACTGTATCAGCCATCTAAAACAAGAGAATGTTGGCCAACTCAAATGAAAAAGTGCACTAAGAAAAGTTTGAATTCCTACTCATTGTAAACCAAAAAGATTCAAAATTGATAAAGATATGAAAAAATATTGGAATTGGAATTGTAGGCAGTGTTATATTAACCGCCATCCTTTGTGGGGATTTTGTGTTGTTGTTGCCGGGGCCACACGACTTCTTTTGAATATATGTTTTTTAAGAAGCGTGGCACCATCAGCGCATTTCCCTTGCCTTTCCTACTGTCATGTGACGGGTGTACACTCTCACACACACACACACACACACACACGCACCCTCCCAGCTGTGTCTGGAGTGGGACGGGGGGCGAGGGGAGAGGGAGCGACGGAGGAGGCAGAAAGGTCAGGGAGCGACAGAGACAGCCGGGACGGCCGGCTGCCGGAGCTTTGAACCTAACAGATGGTGAAGGCTAGGTGACAACCCCACGCCTGGCCTTTCCCCCGTAATTGAGGATAATTTGAGCACCCAGAGAGCAGGGCCCGGCCACTGTCAGGCTGAGGGAAGGGAGGCGAGGTTAATATGAAAATGATTTTGCGTTACCGCCGGCTCTGCGCGGCGGGCGCGCTCTCTCTGGCCCGGGCTCTAATCCTGGCCCCAGGCAGAGGGGATGAAGTGCCACCGAGGGTCCGGGCCACAGCGCGCATGAATACATATCCATTCCCCAGCCCTGACCGCCCCCCCCATTAACCAACACGCTGCCAGGGCCGATTACACACTCGGGCTCCCGGAGCTTGAGGTTCGGGGCATTAGCTACTTTAGGGAGAGGTTTGATAACACACCCCCTGCAAGAACAAAAGACATCCTGATACCATGCATGGAAGGCCTGTGATAGCAGGGGTGAACCTTCACCTTTTCCAGTACCAAAGAGGATCAGTGACTAAACTGAGAAAAATGCATAAGGCCACAATTATCTTTTCATACGCCGTTGTATCTGCCTATAACTATTGTATTCATTTACTGGGGTTGCTTTGGGGTTGTTTTGTACTTTGTTTTCCCCTGTGTAATTGTATCAAAATCACACACAATCAAGGTAAAAAGACACATACTTCAGACTGGTCTATTACTGGGTATTTTATTTTAACATGTAAAAGTACAGTATAACCAGCTGATTTGCTTTGTGATCCCTGAATTAGTGGAAGTACAGTACAAATGTGTTTTATACAATTTGCATCTGAAACGGTTCTCTGCGGATGCGTGTGGAAAGGGTATTCTTCTATACCTAAGTTGATAGTCATGTCAGATGAGTTTTAATGTGGACTATTCAATGTGCGTTTCAATACAGAAAGTACCAGTGAGTGAAGTAAAGGGCTGAAAAAAAGTTTAGGAAGAAATGGAACAGCAGGTCAGGAGTAACTCTGGGACCAATCTAGCTGGAAAGTTGCCTCTTTGGTGTGATGAAGTCATTTACAACTATTGATCGGATAATCAAACTGAGAGCTTTAACCTTAAGAACCAGGGGGAGAGTTTCTGGGAAAATGTAGGTACCCCCAGGGAGCCCCGCATCAGTTCCAGTGACCTCAATGAAGCTCAATAGACAGAGCATTTTTTTTCTAAAGCGCTAACATTGCTCAAGTTGTTTCAGAACCGGCTCTGTCGAAACAGTGTTAAACCACCGCCACTGCCTCACCTGCTCTTGGAACAAGTATCAATGACCACAAAGATGAGATTGTGACACAAGATGCTCTATGCTTGTGTCTGGGTGTTTAGAGAGGTCAGGTCAAGTGGACCTGGTCATATTGGTTCATTGATATGATCGGTAGGCAATTGACTGTTGGAATTTAATTTTGCTACCTTAATGACAATGTGACGTTTGTGATTGGAAATTCCCGAACACACGACGGTGCACAGCGTGTCTGACTATAGCTGATGGTGGCATCTAGTTTTACATAACATGGTTGCTGTCTTCTTACTTCAGAAATACACTACGCTAAAACAGGGGAAACATCATTTCCTGACCTTTTTCATTACGACTTCCAGTGAAATTTGGATGAATTAAATTGTACTATTTGACATATTACCGGCTGCACAAGAACACATTTGTTTGGCCCGGGCCTTCAGTTCCAGAGCCAGTATATGTGTGTGTTTTTCCCATGCATGGGTCTGCTCTGTAAAGTGAGTCGGGCGAGCTCACCGCTCGTCCTCAGGAAGCTGCGGCTGTCTGAATGTTAAGCGCAGCACCGGTCATTGTGAGTCTGTGTGCATCGCAGACCCCTCTGCTCCGGCCCAACCTCCGTGTCACCCCCACCCCCCACCCCTGGGCTGGGCCAGGGCACAGGCCTCCGAATGGACAATATCTCTCCCCTTCCCTCTGGAACCTGCGGCCTGGCGTAACACGCTTTAAAATGCCTTCAGCGCCTCTGACCCTGCTTCAGAAAACAATGAATCTCTGGGCTGGAGAGAGTAATCCTGAGCGCTGGGAATTACGCCTCCTCCTTAAAGATACTTTTCCACCTGTGTGTGGGATTCTTCCTCGATAGCATCTCTCTGTGCTCTACTCTTTACTTTAGTCCCTCTGTCTTTCTGCCTTTCTGGTCCCTCTTTCTCCTGCTCTTCTCTCTCTCTCTCTGTCTCTCTCTCTGTTGCAGCATGGGCGATGGCCTGGGCCTCAGAAATCCTGAGTCCTCTCTGGACACCTTCATTAGTCCTTTAACTAGTAATGGCAGAAGGGACATGCTGTTGTACGCTAAGATTAATGGTATTGCGTTGTTTGGGACTGCTTTCCAGCATACTTTCAATAGAATAATAGCCAGGGGTGAGGGGGTTAAATTAGCCAGGACAGACGGGGATTTGGCCAGACCGGCCCAGTTTTTCCTCTTGTCTCTCTTTTTTGTTTTGTTTTGTCTTGACCCGTGAGTTTTGTGCCTGGCCACAGGGGTCAAGGCAGTGCTCTTCTGAGATGCACAGAGAGAGCTGGAGGAACACAGTAATTCCTCCTATAAAAAATATGACAAATAGCTGTTTATACCAGGCTGACAAAAAGCACAGAAGACACAACGTAAGCAGCACAATATCACAGAAACAATATCACGTTCATTTAACCACAGGTGGGAATGGGGTTTTTTTTAATCAAAAGGTGAAGATTCTTTTTCATTTTAGGGCTGCATATGTATTTTGATGAAATACATATGCATTAAGTATTTAGGATGATCACATTGCTGCAGTACAACAATCATTTCTGTAGCTCTGAGCTGTCTTTGAGCAGTTCATACATTACCGTGCATGTGTTGTTATATTTAGTGTAGAGCAGGCCAACATGTGGAGGAGCAGAGGTGAAGCTGGCTTCTTTCTCTAATGATCTGCTTATTATTTCGGGTTTTGTCTTCAAATGAAAAAAAGACATTCATCATTCTGTTGACCTGCGAGATCACTGGAGAAAGTACTCCTTTGAAAAGTAAAACAGAAACTTGCTTTTGAATAAGATAAATTGTAAACAAACCCAAGCCAACCCTTTGAAAGGGCTTGCCAAGAGATTTACCTTGCCCTGTGGCAAATAATATTTCTTGAACTGAGTTTAAATTTCAAGTGTCTTGGGTTTATATAAACCTGGAACAAAGGAAAATCAGTCTCAGAACAGCAAATATTATCTGCTTCTAGGGCAAAATGTCAAGATTGCATTTTTGTTGTCTCAAATGTAGGAGCAAGGATTGTGTTCGGCAAATCCCTGTACAAAAGATTGTATTTATCGGCATTCTGCTGAAATGCTGTACAACCATGTTCATGTTCAAGTTCATTTAACAAAGGGACATATTGCATTTTCATTTTTTATTTGTAACCTTTTATCAATAATTAAATATTTGTGTTCAAAATACATGCACAATTATATGAAAAGTTTCATTTCTGAATGACATTCTTTATTTTCAGAAAAAAAAAAATCTACAATTTCTGTATTGTATTTTTATATATCACAATATTTTGTTAAATCACATTGATTTTGGTTGTAACTCTGATATTAACTACTAGAAGCCTAATCATATAGAATATAGAAAATTAAATGTCATTAATCAGAAAGTATACCACTTTCTGATTAACTTTATAGACTACATGCAGTTCAATTGTGTGCATTTGGAGATAATTATAATGGTGGTAGTAATAACAATATTGCTCATAATTACAGTGGCGGTATCCCTTTGATCAGTCTCAGAAGAGGCCAAGATGAAAGGCGGGGGCATTTTGGACGTTGTATATTAGTGTGCCGTATATTTAGGAGTTTCTTTAAAACTCCATGTATTCCCCACCCCTTCTTTCTGCACCATTGACAGGTATAATGATATATCCCACTTCACCAATAACATGAAAAGTAAATGGAATAATTTCCCCCCCGAATATGGCTTTTGCACAGAATGTATTCACTAAATCCAGCCAAGAAGAAGTGGTGTGTTTTCGCTCTCTTTGTTGTTACCCCAGCAAAGACAAAATAAACCAGGAGGGAGAAAAAAAGTCCACCCAGCCATTCCGGCAACCTTCCTGGTAACTACAGAACCCCATGAAGACTGCCTGGCCCTGTCACCTGATGTTCCACTCTACTTAAAACAGGAAGAGCGAGGGAGAGAGGAGGAGGAAACATCCCTGGCCCAGCTATCATCATTTTATTTTCATTTTTTTCATCCTTTACTTTAATCTCATTGATGAAGTCTCGACAGGCTGAGGCATGCTTTCACAGACAGCAATTTCACTGCACCATATGCGTCTCACACGTAAGATAGCAGAGAGGAATCAGGCCTGGCAGGAGCAGTGAAACACAACAGAGCAAAGAAAGGGGAGAAAAAACATTAAATAAAGAGGTGTTGGGATGGAGAGGGGGAGGTGCTGGTTTTGGACTGATTTGTGCTTAACCCTGCACTGCACTGCACTGAATTCAACCATGTACCCAGGCTGCAACGCAACATTGACCAGAATTTTAAAAAAACAGGGGCAAAAAAAATGTTTGCTTTTTTTAATTGCAGGTAAAAATATGGCTCAGACATTTAGACAGACTTAGACAGAATTATTTGGATGGGTCTGCTACAGGTTTTCTGCAGGCTGCTTAGAGAACAGGGTGTGCAGTCCAAGCCATGATCTTGTGCTGGGAGTGGATGGAGAGGGCAGTGGATTTAGTTGACGTCAGTACTACAGAATTGTACCATTTCCCCCCTTTTTCCAATTCCCACAATTCCCATCTGGCAGGAGCAACATATCATGGAATAACGGGTTATAACGGTTTAATCCTGTGAACAGAATCACAGGGTTTCTGTAGTTTTCATGTTCATCTGCAAGCATAGACATTTGTACAGTTTTCACGGAAGCAAAGATTGGTGCATATATATATTCTTTTGCATTTAAAAACAAAAACCATAGAATTTCAATGACATTTTCACTTATAGCATAATATAACAGCAACAACATATTTTTAAGTTTGGTCATGCTGATAGCGAACAGTGCCTGCCCCATTAGTCTTGTTACCCTGCAGTATTTTAAAATTGTTTCAACAATGAAGGCCACCAAAAAAAAGTAAAAGCAATATCTTATTATTGCCCTCCCTCCAAGCATTTCCTCCTATTGCGTCAGTGCTGTATGTTCTGTCATACTCCGGACAGAGCAGCATGGGATGCGCAATTAAAGGGTCCATTATAAAATGACTGTCTTTCAGTGACAGAGAGGAAACATCACAATGAAGGGAGAAGGAATGGGCATTCAGGGCTAGGGGTTTGTGGGGGTGGGGTGGTGTGGGGTGGGGGCAGGAGTGGGTGGGTGAAATAATTAAATTTGTGTCAATAGACCTTGCCCAGTAACATACAAGGAGAGATCCATATTTCTGCATGTACTTTATCAGTTCTCATTTCCACTGCACAGAGTGCTGACCCAGCAGGCAGCTCTTTAGACTGCACTCTGGCTTTCCCTATTAGTAATATGCACATCCTGTGTGACTCGTGTTCACAGGACGGCCACGGCACTGTATGAAATGTGTATTTATCTCCTGAGCTGCGCTATTACTTTGCACCGCTCAGAGGGCAGGTAATAGAAGGTTGCGTTTCAGTTGCGATGAAGGAAAATACAATCAAGGCTTAATTGTGTGGGCCCCTGTGAAGCTCACGTGAGCTCACAGAGGAAGTCCTGTGTCTCACGTTTGTGCTTCGATAAGAACACTCAAATGTGCGATTCCGTCACTTTTGGAGCTGTACCTTTGCAAGGCCGCACTGTGTGTTTATGAATGCTTTAGATCAGCGGTTCATAAACCTTTCGACCCTCAAACCCCAATAAAACGTCAACTGCCCTCTTGCGTCTCATCAGATGGCAAAGGTAAACGGAATATGTGGGAAATAAAAACGTTTACTTTGATTTATTCAAAACGTTCATCTACACAAGAATGTATTTCTAGATTATTTACATTTTGTTGTGTGACTCACTATACCTGAAACAAATCGTTAACCTAATTATGAACTAAGTATGCTTTTGGCAATGATAGCTGCCTGTTCAGTTTTTTATATACAGTACATAACAGCTATTTTGATTATAAAATATAAGTTGACAATTTCTTGAGAAGCTAAAATATATTTTGCGCATCAGTATCTATTGAAAGTGCACCGTGGTGATTGTAATAATTGCAGTCTGATAATTGATGGCTACTTTATTCATATTTATTATTTCATATCTCTATGCAACATTGCACTAATCTGCCTGGCACTTGTTTTGGGTCCTGAGCCAGTAATCCTAATGATTATTGAATGCAGATTATTGCCTAATTGGCTTGATCAGGAATTAGTATCTTATTTACCTTTTAATTTGTTGTATTTATCGTAAGATAAGTATCTTTTTTTGGATGACAATAGTGTCAAAACAATTAATTGAAGTTATCCTAATTATCAATATTTCTAGGATTTCTAGAATATGACTAGGATTTTTTACAACTTTCCCTTTTACATTCCAATTATACCCCCATATTAATTTTGCTATTGCTATTTCCTAACACAGTTCAGTTATGTTACCATTTTTTTGTCTCTCTTTTTAAATGACATTAAAAAGTTAAAATGATTCATGAAAATGATTTCAATATGAAAATATCTAAACTTAATAGTCTATGTACAAAAAAGACCCCATTAAAGGGCACATACTTAAAATAAATTAAACCACACCTGCAGTTGTGGGTTACGTGCGCTATTTATGATAGCTGGCTACACCCGCTCCTCCTCATCACTGCATTGAGAGGAAGTGAAAGTTGCATGAATATAATATGAGTGTCTGAAAGATGTTCACTTTTCAGGTAAAGATAGCCTCTGTTTCTGAGCTGCAATCATACCGAGACCACCTTTTAAATTCACTTAGCGCCGGTGGGAAACTGAGATGTCTTGTGCTATTGATCCAAATATTGACATAATTTGACAGTTCCTTTAAAACGTAATGTAAGACTCAGGAGGCACATGAGGTAGTTAAGTAAATAGCAGTGATCTCTCTTTCATCAGGAGAGGAGAGGAACTAATGTCTGTGATTGTGGCTGGGGCCTGGGAGCCTTGGGTGCTGGGGTGTTTGATGCGCTTCCTTAATACGAGGCAGCCCCTGGAATCAACGCCAGGTTAGGATTGATCAGATGTAGGGATCGTTCTTAGCTTTACGACATCGTTGACATTACTGTTTGTGTACTTATTTGTTTGTTTGTTTTTAATAATCCTGTATTTGTTTTGAGAAGATCCTGTTAAATTCCCCACTCCAAATATAGGGGTTCGTTCAAAAAACACGTGAACTCAAAAAACAAAGGAAAAGTTTTTAAAAAATTTAAGAAAATGGCATTGCATTTATTTAAGGAAATTGGAATGAAAATAGTACTCAAATTTGAAGTTAAAACACACTGGTTTATGTAGTTAAAATTCCACCATCTTTTGCTTATGATATGAATAGCATGAGCATGGTTGTTTGCTTAAAATAAAGACATTTGTTTTGCAGCATTCCCTTATTCATTTTATATATTTCATTTTGATTTGATGTTATATAATGCATATGATTATATTTGTATTTCTATCGGCTAGTAGTAGTACTAGTAGTACTAGTATTAATAATACGAGTATTTTTGTGACAATGACAACAATGAAGTTGATGGTGATGAAGGCTATCCCTTATATAGACTAAGAAGATTGTTTCTTTTTCAAAATGTCTAAAATTAGAAAGAAGAAATGGGAAGACTAAGAAAAAGGTGATAATTGTGTTTTGATGAAACATGCACTTGACATTGAATGCTGAGGTTCCTTTTTTCAGAAGGAGCATCTGTCTGATGCATTATTTGGGGGATGCTGGTGACCCTCTGCTGTCCAGACATGACCTCTGACCCTGGGAGTTTGTCCAAATGCTTTCACAGGGAAAATCTAGATGTCCACATGGGAGTAGGGAAATTATGTTGCTCGAGTGATTTAATATTTTAACAACAGAATATCACATCTTTAGCAATAGTATTTCATTGTTCAAAGAATAAGGTGAAGCAGAAAAGTGATAAAAAATGTAATAAACTGTCAGTCCATAAACGGAACCTCAGAGAATAATTGTATGCTTTATAAAACTCACAGTGTGATATCAATATTTCATAATGTGACACAATACTCTTCTATCACACAAGCTTTTGTTTAATGTACCTTTACACAAGCAAGCAAAATTAATAAGCATATGGATTATTTTTGTTTAACAGACAAGGAAATTAATAGAAAAGATGGGGACAATTTAGTAAAGTGTTTAGCATTGTAAAAAATGTCCAGTTACACTGGACATATAAAACTATGAAAACACTCCTGCATACTTAATTTAATCAACTATTTCATGGTAAATGTCAGTGTAAAACTACCATCATAGTTTTATTTACATAAAATACTTGATTAAGCCACAATGCGCTTTATCCTTTGTCCTTCCTTTAGTAAAAATTGTTAGCATGTACCTTTTCATTTGCAATATTTGCTTAAATTCATTTCTTCATACAATTGTATTTGTATTGAATCTGGAGCATATTATTTACAGTATTATTCATTTCCTGGGTTAGATAATATCAGAATGAAGCAGATTCCTCTATTTGTGGGCTGTAAATTGAGACAGTTTTTAATGCAGTAATTTTCTCTGATCAGATTCCTCATCACTGGTCCTCACCCATGTCTAGACTTGGACTTCACATAATGAATAGCAGAAACAAAATGAACTGCAAATTTTATTGGACTTTACTGCTACTCTTATCCTTGTGAGAAAAAATACAAATGTAAAATATAATTTTACCGTTCATCTTTACAATGTGACAAAGAACAGCATGAAGCAAATGTGTTTTGTGCACCAGACAAGGGAAATCAATCACCAATTTTATCTGCTTTGCTAAATGATATCAGAAATGGTGTGAAAATGTTGCTCACACTGTATAGTTGATTATGGTCCTGTAAGCTGATGCTTGGTGTTTTGATCTTTTCCTGTATTTCATATTTTTGCATACAGTTGGTTGAAAGGAATGTATGTACATAATGTGTGTGGGTACATATTATGCGTGTCATATGCAGGTTTAGCAATTTGATTTCTAAATTATACAATGTTATTCAGTTGTGTTCAACTTCCAGTAAACAGTGATATTTATTTATCTGTAATGATGAATCACTTTATAGCCCTTACAGCGAATGAGAGCAGCTTGGCTGCCTACATTTTTACTGATGTTCCTAAAAAAGACAGAGAAATGGGTAAAAATGTGGTGTATGTTTGTTATTCCATGGCCGCCGTTGTTCCACCAATATGTATTCTTACTCTGGCTTAATGAACTACAAGAGGTAGTAACTAGGTTCTTATTATCCCATGGCAATATAGCTGGTCATGACTGCAGGCCTACTTCATGAAAAAAGGAAAGAAATATATTTTTTAAAGTCTTGATTGTTCAGTTTTGTCTTACTTTTTTTGGCCTGAAATGTTTTGTCTCTACTGTTTTAAGGCAGAGACTGCTCAAGACAAGTCAGCTACAATTAAATCAAATGAAATCACCAGACAGTAAGGGGTATGCTCGTTTGGACTAATAACATGGACATAAATAAAATTGGCAACTCTGGCACACAGGTACTGTGAAAGTGGGGCCAAACAGGATGCAGGGGAACAGGAAGTATAGAAGCACTTGTGTGAGAGCTGGATGGGTGTGTATGTGTGTGAACAGGAGGAATAGAAGAGGAAATGTAGTCCTGTGTGCATGCGTGAGAGAGAGAGAGTGAGAGAGTAAGAGAGTGTGAGAGAGAGAGAGAGAGAGTGTGAGAGAGAGAGATTGTGAGAGAGAGAGAGTGAGAGAGAGTGAGAGAGAGAGAGAGAGAGAGAGAGAGAGAGAGAGAGAGAGAGAGAGAGAGAGAGAGAGAGAGAGAGAGAGAGAGAGAGAGAGAGAGAGAGAGAGAGAGAGAACAGGAGCTGGGGGTGTGCAGGCCGTAAGGGTCAAATGCTGACAGCTGGGAGGTCAGAGAGTCCAAACAGCATGTGAAGTGAATCCTTACCCCGTGTCAAAACCACTAAACCTACAGGCAGTAAAACAGCTGACATCCTACCAACTTAGATTCTGACCCTGTGCATCTTTTTTTTATATAAACCTGCTCTCTCTGTGAAAGGCAGCTCTTCTCCAGCTCTCTTGTCCAACTGATGGATCTTTTCACTCACATTTAATCATTTCTCCATCCATTTAATTCTATTTTTACACTTTTTTTTTGTTTTGATGGGGTTTCTAAATATAAATCTGCCATTTTTAAAAGGCAGGTTTTTGTTTGCAGTACTTGCCATATGTCAGATTCAAGTATAAAATCTGAAATATCCTGTGTATGATCTGTCAAGCACATGCACTGAGTATGCCATCATTCTATTTGGACTGGATAATGCAGGCGTGTGTTAACAAAGGGAGTTTTGTAGGCACTTGATTAGCCATAATATGTGTACCAATCTGGTCAATTATGCCTGATGGTGACATCAGATGTACAGTAGGTGGAAAATGGAGAGGCGCAGACATTCTTGAATTTCAATATTTCTGCCTTTTAAGGGCACTGAGGCTAGATTTGTATTGATTTGAATTTGATAATGATTCTATTAGCTCTATTAAATTTGTAGATATTCAGTTACACACCCCACAGGAAAAAAAACACGAAGGAAACAAATTAGTTTGCAGAGGTGGATTATGTTGCGTGTAATCTTAGAAGGACACTATTGGTCAGAATTACAAGAAGTGTCTGCGAAGTTTGTAAGGAGTAGACAAGGAGTCTATTTTACAGCGTGGTTGGATGTGTGTGTGTGTGTGTGTGTGCGTGCGTGCGTGCGTGCGTGCGTGCGTCTGTGCTTTTGCATGCGTGTGTGTATATGTCTGTGTGTGATAGAGAGAGCTAGCGTTTGTGAGCATATGAGAGTGTGGGACTGTGTAGATGTGTGAGAGAGAGGACAGAGCGAGAGGGAGAGAGGAGAGAGTGCATATTTCAGTGAGAGGGAGTCAGAGTTTTTTGTGTGTGAGACAGAGCAGGACAGACAGTAGCTAAGGTATATGCGCATTCATTTTGGGAAACATTTACATTTGTCTGAACACTGTGTCTTTTCACCTGTATAAAAACATAAGCAGGAAGCGCTGGCTCCACATTGCCCACTGCAGCCTGAGACTGTGGGAACTTGTCAGGTGGAAGGAAGGAACTTCAAGTCTGGCTTCCTGCAAATGATGAGGACTGCTTTCTCTGACTGGACATGGTTCCAGATTTATAGTGGTATTAACAACATATCTCTCTTGCGCTCTCTTGCGCTCTCTCCCTCTTGCGCTCTCTCCCTCACTCCGTGTATGCCGGGGCTGGTCAGTATTGAGAGTCCCAGGGGCCATCTGCTATTAACACACTGACCACTTGTTTATGCGAGACCTCATCGACACTGGTCATCAGGCCTGTCGATAGCTGTCTGCTTCTGTCTGCACCTGCAGGGGTCATTCTCAGTGCTGTGGGCTCGGAGGCCGGTTTGGGGCCCTCAGGGACCGACTGATGCAGCTGACCCCTAGACAGGTCAGGTCAATGTCCGGTTAGCTGGTCTGGCCGGTCTCACCCCTGTACGTCCCTCTCCGTCTCGCCCTCTGTCCGGCGTGTCCTTCAGCCAGCCCTGGCCCCCGGAGGCAGACAGAATAGTGCCTTTTCTGGGTACAGCCGAAATCACCAACACAGAGCATGTACGCTCACGCTAGTAATGACCTCATACACATAATCCCAACAACAGGAAAATAAACCAGACAGCAGTGCAAACTGACCCTCCAAAGTGCAATGAATCCTCCTACGATTGCACCCTTTCCACATTATTTAGTTTAGTTGTTTTTGGTTTGTTTTTAGACTCTGTCACAGAGTCAGGTTTTGTTTTTTTACCTCATAAACCCTGCAAGCGTTTCTCTTGGCTCATGAGGAAAAAAGAATATAAGGATCAGATCGCTGCTTGTCAATTTGATCATGTTGCTGGCAGAAAATGGAAAATAAATCTTGTGGAAAGGTTCTTTTTGAAGGTGCGCTCTTTGAGTTGAGCCCCCAAAAATGTACGCTTGCGAAATGAATACAAGACATTTTATACAGTCTCTGAAAAATATAATCCATAAATAATTGATTGGAGGCATGATTGCCTTATTGTAATTGGTTTATTGTAATATTTCTGCAGTGTGAGAACAGCTCACACCTCGGGCTGTTTGGCCTAATAGACTGAGGGATATTTTATTCAGGGCTGTCCAGATAGTTTGACAGTAGTGCAGTCTAACATATGCAAACACATATGACTTTATATGCCTCGAATTACTCAAATATATCATGTAAGCCAAGGTCAGGCCTGCTATAATTACCTGTCATATTGGTAAACTCAATCGACTTGTTGAAAATATGTTTGTTTCATGCCACACTTTCAAAAGCAGGTTTCATTAAAACAATTGGATTTAGTCATTTGTATGTTTTGTGCATAAATTCAAAATGGGCTACTATAAAAATATAGTGTGCCAGCAGCTTGTGAGGCCCCCAGATGGGAACAAGGCCCTCGCTCTCTTATCTTAGGATAACAGCAAATGGATGTCATAAACAGTGCGTGGCCTTTGTGTTTGAGATTGTTTTATTTATAAAAAAAACAAAACAACATTCTATTTTCTAAGAATTTATTGTCCGCTACAGCATGACACCGTGCATACCATTGACCCACCTGCAACGTGAAAAAAGGAACTACTGTTTGCACCAATCTTTTTGGTTCTTGGTGGTGAAAAAAGCACATTTTTATTAGGAGTTGTGGCAGTATTCACTCAGCTGGTTTTATTTTATATTTGGTTTTGGGAACTGACTGCTATTCATAGTATTTTTATTTTTGTACTTTCAAATTGAGATTTTGCAAATGTTTGTGAACGTTGTTTAATCTGGTAATTGATTATAACACGTTTTTTGGAAGAGTACGTTTCCAAACGAACGCAGGCTGTGAGCGTATGCAGGGTAAAGACTCTTGCCGTTCCCGGTAGGTGATTTTTAGGTGGGGTGAACGCAGGCAGTGGGTTTGGCGGTCGGAGGGAGAGGACAATGCTTCACCCGGTCACTGCTGAGCCAGGCCGTTAGGGCATGTTGAGGCAAATCGGCCCCGCTTCATTATCCCTCCTGTAAGCAGCTGAGTCGCCGGGAAGAGCGGCCGGCCCAGCGGGGCGTCGGGCAGCAACCGGCCACTGGCTGCGGCCAAAATGGGAACCAATGGAGTCGGAGACACACAGTTCATCCTGCAGATTGAGTGATTTACAGTTCTGGGGTGGACTGCCTCCCCAAGGACCCCCTACCTTCGTATTTTTCCCCCAAAAATCCAAAGAATAAACAGTCTTCAGTGGTCGGCTGATTTTTCCATTAAGACGATGGAAATCAAGCGCTAAAAGGAATATCTGACGTGTTCCATGCATTAGAGGCAAAAATGTATAGAGAGGGCATAGAAACAATAAGGGAAGGATAATAAATATGTCTGCCTCCGCCTGGATTTGAAATCTTATGGGGGGTGCTGGTCTCTCCTTTAGACTTGTGCCACAGAAGGGAAGGCGGGGGCAGTGATTTCGATTTATTTTTTATTTTTATTGTCTTGGTTGAAGGGGAGTCTTTTTTTGGGGGGCTGGATTTCACTCCCGTAATTTTCTCATCACTCAGATGCAGCCACCTGTCTCTTCCCCAGATTCCCTCCCTTTGTCTCTTAAATAATACGACTGCGTCCGCACGCAGAGAGGCGAGAGAGGGAAATGACCAGGGAGGGAGATGGAAGGTGCGAGAGGGGAGCTGGAAATGAAAGGAGAGGAGAAAAAGGAGGCGCAAACAGTGAGAGAGGAGAAGGGGGAAAAACCGAAGGGGGGAAAAAAATCTGGAGAGATGCTATAGGAAGAGGAGAGGTGACCTTTTTTCCCCCCTGGCTCGTGCCCGCTCATTGTAAAGCAGATATGTCAGTGGAAGCAGCCATTTTCTCACTCCCTCTCATTACCGCTGTTTTATTCAGCTGCGCGGGGAGGCGTGGAAAAGTGGCGGTCTCTGCGCAGCACCGCGTTAACGGCGGGCGTCAGCTGGAGCGTGTGAGGAGAACCTCAGGGAGGGGGGCGGAGTGGGGGGTAGGATTAGACTGGCGGACCCCTGGGTTGAAGGCCAGGGCTCAAGTTCATCACAGCAGACAATGGAGAGCTCTTCAGAAAGCAATTGGGATCTCGGCGATAGCAGCCCGGTGCGCGCGCGCTCTCTCACAGACATGTGAGCGCAGCTCCCGGTCTGATCCACCTCCATCGCACCCATTGTTCCCTTTCTCCTAACACACACCATCCACCCGGTCATCCTCTGTTTCCTCACATGTGATAATTACACCCAATCAGTACCATTTCCTGCTTTGGGCTAGGGAGGGGTCAGCGAACACAGTGCTGTAGAGTGTGTGTTTCTGCACTGTATGGTCAGTGTCTCCTCGGACTTGTGCACAGTCAGCGATGATCACCTCCTCCCCTCCCACACACACACACACACACACGCAGACACACACACTGGGACAGCTGCTTTGTCACTATCACTGCCATCGCGAGGGCCTGTGAAGACGGTCTGCTTTAGCTGCTGGTGTGGAATTAAATGCCTCTCCCCTGCCCTAATCGCCCCTGGACATCCCTCAGCTAACGCTGTGGTTTTTTTGCCCCTCAATGCATGGATAAGTACCCCAAAGCATCATGGGAAAGTGCAGCTCATCACACATTTTTACCTCAGAAGCAGGGAATCATACTATCGGATCCCTCCTGTTTCCATATATCACTGTGGTGGGTTTTTTTACTGTGAAATAAACAGTCAGTTTATGACTTTGGTCTCCATGACAAGTTTAATTTGATTTAATAGTGGAAGAAAAGAGAACTACTTTCAGTTGAACAGTAGTCTTTTCACTTAATGTAGATTTCATTTATGCATTGTTCACAGTTGATACTCCTCAAAGGTTGGTTAAATTCAATAAGTTTGATTTAAATGTTGTGGAGATGCTGCAAAGAACATTGCAATTGTATAAATGGGAAAACATCAGTAACAACATTATGATGTCCATGACAATAATGCCATTTTTTGCAGTGAATTTTGTGGATATCCATAGACAGAAATCTCTTCGCACAAGCTCACATATTTAGGAAATTCTTCATATTGAGTGGACACTAACGCATCAGCTAATGCTGGAGTTAAATGGGAGCTTAAACTCTCATACCTGTTTTAGACATATAGTGAATACAATTTTAATGCAAGCCATGCACACATGCCATTGTTTTGCCACGTGCAGGTAAGCCAGGAGTTGAAATGAACCTGGGCCTAAGAGCAAAGTTCATAGATCTTTGATAAGGGTTCCTGTGTGTGCTCCTTTTACACACATCTCACTCAAAACTCTAGTGGTTGGTAGAATGAGGTTATATTGTTACACGTTGGCGTTTTCCTCTGTCCTGTCGTTCCATAGGGCACGTGCACTGCACTTTAACTAAGATAGGAATGGACTTCACTCCCCATACTTTTGTGATATGCAAAGTCAGGGAAGTCATCTGGCAAGAATGTAGAAATTGACAATGTAACGGGCACTGAGGAACCGGATGCACATTGCATTTTCACTCCCTCTAAGAAAAGGATTGATCTGGTGCAATGCACTTAATGAGTCTTGTTTTCTGTTTCTCGCTAACAAAATAATACAGTATATTCTAGAGAGCTTTGTAATATAACATTTCCTGCACTATATCTGTGCTATATTTTATGCATAATGACTAGATCTTATGTGTCAGTAGTCAAGCAACTAAGAGTGGTAGTCTCCGAAAAAGTGTGATGGTATTAATGAAAAGGCCACTTTTGGCAGGGTAAATTATCTTATTGAAATTAATAGTTAATATTTTATTATTGCTATATATTTTTAATGCGCTCTTTGCATTTTTGCAAATATAATGTATCTTTCCACATTCATTTCACTGCCTGGCCTTGATGAGTACTTCAGATGTGAATTAAAGCATTCCATTTTTTTTTGAAGAAAATGAGTAATAATTCAGAAAAATTAATAATATATAGCAACGCTATTCAGGAAAATTGAAAGTTCAAAAACTGATTGAAATATAAGGAGTAAGGGCCAAAGCAGAACTGTTCAGAGTGAATTTACGGCACTAAATATCTTGTGTTGCTCAGCGGATTAGGGGTACAAACAGGTTCGCCGGTCGCGGTGGTGCACGGGTCACAGACAATGGCCCGGGCAGCTCGTCGCCATGGCAGCTAATTGAAAAGCAACATTAACAGGTCTTCTTCCACCACACTGGTTTGTACTTAACCCATTTAAAAGTCACTGGTAACACGGGAGCTCATTAATATTTATTGTCCTTCGTGTTAATTTTAGCCAATCCATATCTTTTTGTGCTTTTAAAATGATGGAGCTGACAGCGGTTTGAAGGCAGTTGCAGGACGGAGTGAGCCCGGGTGCCCTGGGCGTCAGTGTGGGGGTGGGGGTGGGGGGGGGGGAGTGCACGGGGGAGTCAGTCTGTCACTTCCAGCTGCCTGAGATTTGCATTATAATTTTTTGGAGGCTTTTCAAAATATTATTAGCACGCTTATATCATCATAGAATTACTATTGGCAATGATAATACGGGTGCTATTTTTCACTTTCAATAACTGCGTTTCGTTTAGGGAGCTTGAGGTTACTGCCCTGGCAGAGCAGGACACTTGGCCAGCTTTACTGTGCACAAAACCTTCAGCTTAACATGGCCATACGTCATATGGGTGTTCATTTCCATTGCCTTTTGCATACAGATGTTAAAAATGCACTGGTAAAATAGAGGTGTTCGGTGTTTAGGATCTCTTCGTTAGGCCCCCACTGTTCCAGCCATGCAAGGAAACCTACTCACCACCTCAGCTGTCCTCCCAACGCTGCCTGGAAAGTGGTTGCATGTGGCCCCTATCAGAGAAACCGCAACCTTCCAGAACTTGTGCTGACAGGGTCTGAAGGGGCTGCTGCGTGGTCATGACTTATAACTCCCCTCGCTTTCCCCCCTGTGCCATTCCCCTGCTGCTGGTGGAGGCCTTAGGCCTGCCTGCCACTTACAGCTTACGCTATAATTTTCCATTGTCTTGCACCGGTCGAGGGTGCTTTCGCGGGTTCGGAACGGCTTTTAATGTTTGCGCTGCTGTTTTCCGGCATCCGGTCGCTCCGGTCCTCGGTGGAAGGCGAATCCAAAATTGGAGCTCCGGGCTCGCGTTCCTGCTGTGGCTTTACAGCTGAAGCATAATCAGCCGAAGCTCTGCTGTATTTGCGCTCATTTGATACTGTGTTTAAATCTTTCGACGTATTCAGCAGTTTGTTCTTAATTGGAATAAGGTGAAGCAAGTGGCCATGTTTGCGTTTGTGCTGTAGCGCGACGTACGGGGTATTTCCCTTCATTTAATGTCTCTCAATATCCTTTTGTCTGAATTTTAGGATTGACAGACTTCATTTTGCGGGACAGAGCCCCTCAGTTGTCTGACCTCACGGATTTCCTCGGTCAGTCTACCTTCAGGACCTGGCCCCTGTGCCTGTGTGCCGATCGAGACCAAAACCATCTTCTCAAAGTTTGAGCCACCGTTACTTGTTTAGCTCGGGCGGATCAGGCCGTGAAACATAAAAGCCGCTTCGCTACAGGCTGGCGGTGAAACAGAAGGACAGTAAGCTGTGAACTAGTCCCTTTCTTATTATTGTCCTCATAGATGAGGAAACTCTACTGCAGATCCCCTACCCTGGTAGAAATAATTGCTTTTAAGACCACTGAGAGACTGGGAGAGAGAGAGAGACCGTCGGAAGCTGAAAAGCGTAATTTGGATGTGCAGTAGTTTGCCACGAAGGAGGCGTTTAGAGATGGACATTGAAGCAGCTTCTCTCCCTCTCTCCGCTCTCTCTCGTTCACACACATGCACACACCTCAGAGATGAGAGACAATTAAAGAGTTGGGCTGATGAAAAATGAGGAGCAGGCCAGTTTTGGACAGCCCAGCAAAGACAGCAGTGATGTCACGGAGCAGCTCCCTTGTCTGACGGGGATGGGGAGGGGGAGGGGGGGGGGGTGTAGGAATGGATGGGACAGGGGTCTGGTAAGGGAGGGGCAAGGCGAGTAGTGTTGTTGAATAAATAAATAAATTAAATTAATATCTTGTTTCTTTTCACCTCCCTCCAGGCTCACTTTCCAAATCCTGACCCCCTAACACAGACACACACACAAACACAAACCCCTGAAATCCTGACCCCACCCCCCCCAAACACACATCCCTGCACCCCTCCACCACTGATCCTGGCCCCGGCTCCCCCATCCTCCCTCTCACCCACCAGCGTGGAAGAAAAAAGAAAAAAAAAAGTAGACAGCTTGGCAATAAATAATAAATTTAACTAATAGGCATTCAACCGGAGCCACTCTTTAACCCTGCACCTCTCGCACAGCAGAAGGGGGATAAGGACCGACTCCAAGAAGGGAAGGGTTTCCTCTGGTACAGAGACCGCTGACGTCTCGATAATAGGCTAAAACAACTAGCAACGAGAGAGGGAGAGGAAGAGCGAGAGAGAGAGAGAGAGCATGAGAGCGAGAGAGTAAGGCAGAGGGAGAGAGAGAGAGAGAGAGAGAGAGCGAGAGAGAGAAGCAAGCATATTATAACTCATCCATGTGGATCACCCTAGTAGATTGGGAGCAATCCCTTGTTGAAATTGTCTTCTAAACACTTAGAGAGAGGGAGACTGAGCGGAGCTGCCAGCCCATCTCTGTGTGTTTCCTTGTGCGCTCCGAATCCACTCTGCCTGTGCCTGGTATCCCAGCCAAGGTACCGAGACCTCTCAGTGCCTGCGCGCGTGTCTATGTCTGTGCCGGTGCCTGCCTTGTGCGAGCGGGAGAGCATGTGCCTGTGTGTGTGTGTGCGTGCGCGCCTGTGTGTGTGTGTGTGAGAGAGAGCGTGCACTGTGGATTTAACCTCACGCTTTAGCCAGCCTGTCTGCAACCCCAGGTACCTCGCTGCCGCCTCTAAATAACCACAATATTCCCAGTCCTCATAAGGACGGGAGATCTGCTGCAGTCTGAGCGAAGGGAGCGGGGTGTGAAAACAGCCCAATGTTCACTACAGTAGTGCTGTGCTGGAGCAGGTCCGGCTGACCACTGATAGGTAGGGGGCAAGGAGCAGAAGAAAAGTGAGGACTGGACATCAGAAAGGAATGAAAGGAAAAGACAGAAAGGTCAGTACGTGCTTTTTTTCCCCGTTTGCTGTTCGTTGGAATTGTGTTTCTTGAAGTACAGTACTGTGCTTGACTCTTTGACTTGAGCGTTTTGCTGGAGAAAGTATTGATTCTTTGCAAGTTGGAGGGAAGCGTGCTTCTGTTTTGATCCCACTAGGCGGGAGTAGGTGGAAATGCTGGATATCAGGTCGGGATTTAGGAACGGGGCCTGCCGATGAAGAGTGTGTGTGTGTGTGCGTATGCGTGTGTGTGCGTGTGTGTGTGCATGTGTGCGTGCGTGCGTGCGTGTGTGTGCATGTGCGTGTGTGTGATTGTGTGTGTGTCTGAGTGTGTGTCAGCACAAAATCTGACAGTGTGTGTGCAGTTTTCCAGAGGGCTCAAATTGAAAATGGCACTTTTGCTTTAAGACGTCTGGGTCAAGCGGTCACGGACCGCGTGCGTGAGCGGTACATTTGGGATTGCGGTGGGGCAGGGTCCACTTTCCAAAGGGGCTGGAGCGGAATGGGGCAGCTCCGAAAAATGAAACAAAAAAAAGCCTTTCACCATCTGCATATGCATTGAGTCAGAGATGTGCTACAGCTGACAGACACAGGGCAGACGCACATGACATATAAGCGCGCCAACACAGGACTTGTCGTGTGGTGACAGATTACACACTGAGGGGGTCACTGCACCGCTGACCCCGGGACACGCATGCAAAGCCAGGTGTGTGATGCACACCAGCGCACTGCACACACTCATTCAAAAACGGGCTCCATCCTCAGGGCACCAAGCCTCATGTCTCACGCCTATGTATTTCACACCTTGCATAAGGTAAACTGTAAATGCAAGGTAATGTTTCCTGTTTTTTATATAATGCTCTATACGTGATTATTCATGTTATTTATGTCCGATGTGGGACAATTTATGTATAAATGTGTAGTAGGGTTATGATAATATACAGATGTCAGATCGCCAAGTAAAAGTGCAGCACAGAGTGAGCTCTGCTGGGCCTGCACTGTGAAATGTTCGGACTTTAGTTTTGTGTCAGCACTTAGTCATGTTTACCAAGTAGATGCAAAGGGAAACAGAGAAGCCAGGAGCAGAAAAAAATTGTCAGCGACACTAAAGACATCAACACAAAAATTTCACTCATCCATCATGGCTGTCCATGTATTTCGGTGGCGACAGTGATTTATTTTGGCAGTGGAACGCGTTGGGGAAAGCAGCGTCGGGACAGTGGCAGGCAGGCATGACTGCGTGGTAAGCGCTGGCACAGAACAAGCACTGAAACACTGTGCACATATTTACACACATTTTCTGATGAGCATTGTTGTTCAGAATGACTGCCAAATTTTGACAATTAATAAACACTATGAACACACTGTTTACATCATGCAGATCTATGAATATTAAATGACAAATAATTGCATGGGTACATTGTCATGGTAATATATCTACTTTTTACATATTTGTATATTTTGTATAATATATTTAAACTGTAAATGCACAAAAGTGTTTTCGCATACAATCACATGGACAAATGCATGCTGTATTCTGGTACTCACCACTCGACTGCATACTGGATTTCTCACCTTTACAGAAATGCATAGGAGACAAGGACATTAGCGTACAAACACACACACACACACACATACGCATGCAGGCCAAAGCCAGTACGCTGTTCCTGATCACGTTCTTTTAAATACCTGGAATTGGAATAGCCGAGGTGTTTGTGTGTGTATGTGTGTGTGAGGCAGTGATGCCGGCTTGCTCCCTGTAGTCTCTAGTACTCTCTCTCTCTCTCTCTCCTGCTCCCTCTCTCTGTGTTTCTCTCTCTCTCCCTCTCTCTTGCCTCCTCTCCTCCTGTCCTCAATTGCAACGATTTTTTTTTCTCCGCTCCCCTGTCATTTTTTATATCACAGATGATAACTCAGGTCCCATACTGTGCGGCCAGATTTATCAGAGTGAACACACCACTCCAGACATCCCCCTCCCAGCCACAAACCTAAGCCTGCACCCCTGGATTGTGTGTGTGTGTGTGTGTGTGTGTGTGTGTGTGTGTGTGTGTGTGTGTGTGTGTGTGTGTGTGTGTGTGTGTGTGTGTGTGTGTGTGTGTGTGTGTGTGTGTGTGTGTGTTTGCGTGCATGTTTGTATGTATGTGTGTGCGTGTGTGTGTGTGTGTGTGTGTGTGTGTGTGCATGTCTGCGTGCGCGTGTGTGCATGTTTGTGTTTGTGCGTGTATATGTCTGTGTATTTGTGTTTGTGAATGTGTATATGTGTGCGTGTGAGTGAGCGTGTGTGTGTGTGCATGCATGTACAAGAGTATGTGTGTGTGGGGGAGATGTGTGAGGGAGGTGAGATTTTTTATTTATGCAGAGCTGTGGTCAGAAGCTCTCAGTTGCTAATACGTTTGGGTCTGCTGCTATCTGTGCTGCTAATCTTGGCCTTCACTGCAACTGTCTGGAACACTGGCTGTGTCCAAGGGTGACAGACAGTGTTTTAGCCTTATGCAGGATTTCAGCTGAACGCAGGCCTTCCTACATACAGAGAATACACTGAGATCCAGCTGTGAAATGATCTAGGATGCCATCTTCTCTGTAAGGTTCAATTAAATCTACTCTTTTAAACATAACTATAAAAATGAGACCAATAGAATAACCAAAATGTGGAGGCCAAACCCAATTTGATTTATGTATTTATTCTTAGGTATAATATTTAAGTGAAAGTGGTATTACTATTAAAATGGTAATTCCAAATCAACAGCGCACTAGCCTTTGTACATTTGGTACAATTAATAAGTACCATGAGCTTTTAATTTCAGGATGTTATTTTCATATAAAAATATAACAAAACAATGAGCAATTGCTGGAACTGAATTATGAATCATCGCCTTAACAAATGAAGCATTGTCTCAGACTGCATTGTACTGAAATGTACAGTTTAGTTTTCTTAAAGGGTCTTTAAAATCGCAGAAGCATTTTAAGTGCTGATACTCGCCCACACTGGCCAGTGCATGAAAAGGAGGTGGTAATCTCTTAAAATTGTGTTTGCCACCAACATCCTCGTCGTTTCCTTTTTGTTCGTTTTTTAGAAGGAACCCTGAAATGTTTTTTTTTGCTGATGGTAAAGCTGCGCACGTTTATATCTTTATTGTACTGTACAATGGGCCTGGCCCTGTGTTTGAAACCATTTTCTTGCGGCAGACACGTCTCTCAGTGAAGGCCTCAGCCCTTCAAAATACAATGTGAGGAACTCTGCTCTACCCTTACAATCCAGGATTAATACCTGATTTAAGAGCTTAACAGGGGCAGTCATTCATACCTGTGCGGGATTGATTGTGCTAGTGTAGTCTTCTGATGTCACCTGCTAAAGTCAACCTGACTGTGAACCACTGGGGGAACTAAGTATCCCTGGGTTACTCTGTATTACACACTTGTGCATTCAAGGTGCCAGGCTTAGGCAACTGTGCATCCACGGTTCTTATGATTGTTTTAATGCTGCACAATGACTTCATGAATATGTCAGCAGGACAAATATGTGTAAAATACTAGTGCTTGAAATGAAAACACATTGGCATTTCTGTGACAGGTACTTTCAATAAATGCTGCAGTGGCTGTGGTTTGTCCATCTTAAAACTGAATAGTTGAGACATTCAGTGCTGGCTACAGTTTAATTTGAATGTAGAATACATTGATTTATTTTTTAATTGATGTTGAGTGTGTCACAAAATAATCGACTCAATTAATTGTTCATGTTCCTTTTTTTAAACATTTTTAGTAAATGAACAAGGATACATGTCAGAATTATAGATATGAAATATTGCCTTCACAAATAATTTGGCTGCACCAAGTTAATTTGGTTCTCTCATGTGTGTGTGCTTGTGTATTACCTTCAGTGCATTACAGTATTCGTATTCTGCGAAACATTGGATTATAAAATAAAGATACAGTGCCAAAATATTTAAAAGATATATTTAATTTGCCGTGTTTTAACGTATAGTGCTGTTTTTATGTATATTTACAGAATATATAGTAGCATTTTGTCATACAAATTTATTTCAAAACCAAAACCACTTTCAAGCTTTTCGATTATTTCTGATTTATAAAATGCAGATCAATTGATTACTTAAAACGAGCATAGCATTGCATACTTTTTAATTTGACTAATTATAACATTATCATTTCTATTTTAGATAGTATTACAGTGTCTCATATTAATCAGTCAGTCATTTTAAATATTGAGTTTGAGATTTAGAAAATATTAAAACCATGATGCTGTAGTGTAAACTATAGTGGTTTGTCTCTTGTATTACTTGAATGTCTTTGATACTGCTCAATCAAAGCCTCAAGCATCATGTGTGTTTTTCCTCACCTTGTATGTATGTGTGTGTGTGTGTGTGTGTGTGTGTGTGTGTATCTATCTATGTGTGTGTGTGTGTATGTATGTGTGTGTGTGTGTGTGTGTGTGTGTGTGTGTGTGTGTGTGTGTGTGTGTGTGTGTGCGTGCGTGCGTGCGTGCGTGCGTGCATGTGTGTGTGTGATGACAGATATAACTGCCTGTGAGAACTCTGTCCTGACATTGTTGGTGTGAGTAAACAGTAGTTGATTTAGTGCTGCTCCAACGTGGAAATGTTTACAACAATTTTCCACACACAAAAAAAAGTTGGGTTTTGTCTTCCATTCGTATTCATTCACAAAACTACTGTGGCCACAGAGGCAACAAAATGAATCGGTAGGCACAGTATGAACATCAAGACTTTCAAATTCTGTCTTTGCCTTCTCTTTGAAACTCATCTGTGAAGAGAGGGAGAAAGCAAGAGAGAGGAATGGGGCAGGGGCAGAGACAAAGATGTAATGATGGAGTGCTGCAAAGGCTGCTGGGTATTGTTTGTTGTGTACTACCCTGTGAGGACAACAAGCCAGAACCGGGGTAAAGGCATCAAATGTTTCTAAATCATATGCAGCAGATGGAAAATGTGATGTTTCTGGGAAATTAATCTAATTACAAGGATGTTCTTGATTTATGTCTTTTTTCTGACATCTTTGTTGCATTCCTCTTTTTATTTTTATTTTTTTAAGTATATGTTTTTGTGGGGATCCGGCCTTATTAGCTGAATCTGTAATATCCATCAGAAGGAATAAGAAATAATAATGTATGCTAGCTTTGTACAGTGTCTGCGGTAAATATGTATGGTCATTCCAGATCTTATCACTGCACTCACGTGAATCATCTTTTTATTCTTCTTTCTTTGGCTGAGGAATATTTACACTCCTGTGTGTTAAATACAGTAGTTTGGACCAAAACTTTCAGCGATTGTAATTTATTGTACTTTTCACTGACATCCACGGGCATAGTCTTGGTTATTTACATCTTTGTCTTATTTCCTTTTCAAGATAAATATCACCCTCTCACAAATAACAATTTAATGTTTTGTAAGAATACATGGGCTTGAGTAGCATTCTAAACAAAGGACTTTTATATGCAATGATACAATTAAATTATAAGATGTGTAATGGACTGTCTTCTTAATTTATGTTGAGCTGTGCAATGCATGCATGCATGCATGCATATATATATATATATATAGCCTAAGCGATTTATATATTGTTATGTTATTGTTGACTTGTCTTTTTGGCATTGTATTAGAATTCAGTACACGCCAATTTAGAAGTAAGGCCATATGTTTGGTATACAATCATGTGATGTATCCAGAGGTTCTGAGTGTCTAGGCTGAGTCTTTGAGAGTGGTATAAATGGTAGTGTGTGCCAAACAGTATTTCACAGGTAGCAGAGGTAAGAAGTATACTATAGAAGAAAAAGGAGATACTTGCACATTGTACTGAATGCTCTCAAAATAGGTTGAAACCTAGGTTGAAATTAGGTTGTTCGCCATGAAACAATTTTTCGGGAGCATTCAATACAGTACACCACTGTCTATAGGAGTGTGTCAGGTTGTCCTTGGATCAGAACATGGTGTTAAACTCAACCGTTTCATCGAACAAACATCACTGCACAATATTCTACAATCCACTGTCTCCCCAACTTAAAACCCTTACAGCACTGCAAGCATTCCATAGCTCATGACCAGGCTCACCTGTTTAATTTGGTAATTTGTAGGCGTACGCAATACACAAGCAAATGCAGTATGCAGGAAATGACTGCTAAAGCAGGCAGAGATACTAGTTGCAAAATATAGTTTATTTTAAACTGAACATACATGTCATATTTATGTGACAGCAAGATTTCAAAAATGAAGGTAATTTGCATATTCTTAAGGCTTTGGCTTGATGTTTAGTTTAACATCAGGAGAATCTGAGCATTCAAAAGAACGTTTAACAACATGTTGTCATTTTCATTCAAAAGGCTTCAACGCATATCAAATAAATGTCTAATTCCGTCAGCATTTAATATCAAAGACATAAAAACAGACTTTCATAAGAGTGCTTTATGAAAAAAATAAAACAGAGCTAGAAGAATAACATTCATGTTAGTTGTGCCAGATATCCATGTTCATTTCTGAAGATGCACAATGCACAAATAACTCCATATGTTGCTGTCAGAAATTTGAAAGGATTCAGGCACACACTGTCCAATGAATTGCTATGGAAGTCGCTGTATTTTTGTGTCTGGTCATCAGCTGGACATGGAAGAGAGCAGTGGGTTTGGGCAGTCATGGCTTAGTAGTTGTTATTCCAGAGAAAGCATCAATTTTATTCATCATCTTTTGATGCCCTTGATATTTTAGAAATGATCATCGTGAACAATTAATTTTGCTCATGCAGATAATTTGCCTTTTCTGAAATGTGCATCTTGATGAAAGTATTATGGAACTATTTTTGTAATGTAATTTATTTGAAATTCCATAACCTCTTACCTGTTAAAGGTGAGACATGCATATGTCATCATTCAAAATATTGTCCATGGTTTGATTTTGTTGTTAGTAGTCATTTTCCTCTTCAGTATCTCTGTGTACCTCTACCACGACTGTGTGATGTGGTTTACCGTAGATGTACATAATCTACATTAAAAAATAACTGGAAATTATCTGTAATCTAATCAGAGTCAGCTCTGTATTTATTATTTCACCTTTTTTTATGAATGCCCCCCAAATGAAAGAGGAATGTCTGGAGAGGGCAAGATTTCTCATGGTCACCGTCAGATTTGAAAAGAAGAAGAGAATGAAAGTTGTCTGGTCCTTCCATATCTCCAGGCCTTTGTGTCTATGCAATTCCGGGGCAAGTGACGAGCACTCTTCACTTGAAATGCAAGGACTAACGGCAGTACAATGGCAACACAGTAGTGGAGTAAAATATTGTGTTTGTGTGAATCCAAGTGGATTGTGCTGCCGTTGTTTTTTTGTGGGAGCAATAAAGGGTAACTAGAGTGGTTCTATGGAGGAAGATAATAATAATAAGACCCAGAGAAAATGTTTGTGCAACTGCTCCAGCCATTTGTAAATCTTCCTCAAGCCGACCATTTGCACAGCTATCTCAGAGCACTGAAAATGGATATCCTGCAGTAATTAAGTATACGCATTCATGTGAACGTATGGTTAAGTGCTGATCTTTTTCAAAGAGCGGCCCTACCTGATGCATGCCTTGTTCCCCAACCTCTCCAGCTGAAAAGATTCACGATATTAATATCAAAACCACTATGTTCCCATACTTGTTCCCCCATACAGACAATTTGCCCGTGTGTATGTCAATGCACCAGATTGTAATCAGGAGATGTGATTCTGCTTTATCCAAATATCTCAGGCATTATGCTGCCTAATATACTGTGAATATGGCATTGTAATGATCAATGTGTATTCTCCTAATTGTGCTTTTATGCTCCGTTCGATTCTTTCCCAACCTCTTTGTGCTTCAGATAGCCTGGGGCATTTGCTAAATTAACAGTTTTAAATTGGTTTGAATGTTAAAATAAATGTGAAGGAACAAGATTTTAGTTCATGATGCAATAATACATTTGTTTTGATTGTTGACAACCTACTGGGCAATTAGGGGCTATAAGGTTCCAAATAAGCAGCTGGGAAATATAATATTCATACAATTATCTTAAATTGACCTAGACATTTTTATTTTTTCATGATACTCTGAGCGTGCGTGAGTGTGTGCTTTTGACCCAGTCATCATTCATTCTGTGTTGAGATAAAACAATCTCAATTTAGTTGGTGAGTTGAGCATTATTGGCCCTGCCTATAGTTATGGCTTTGTGTGTTGTGTGTTTCATTAAGTCACAGTTATAAGCTGCTTATGAAGCTGCTTTGCTTTAGTTGAAGTGCAGTTATTAATTGCACCTGCACTATTGTTTCAAAAGTTTTGTTGGAGGTGGAATTTGATGAGAGTGAATGGGAGGGGACACAGGGGAGGTTCCTGGAGACAATGTCTTTGTAGAGGGAAGATGGTGAAAATGGCTTTTGTGTGTGTGTGTGGTGTGTGTGAGAGAGTGTGTAAGCCTTGGAGAGGACCTGGGGGGTTGCAAGGGGAGCAAGCTGTCCCTGGCCATTCATTCTCCTCGGCCCCCTGTCTAATTAATGTGAGCCACACTCATATACGTTATTGCACCAGGGGCTTGTCACTCATTAATCATGTGACCTTCCATGGCGCGGTTAATGACCTTGGAGAAGTAGATCAGCTGGAGATGGCTGGAGCTGTAGAATTAAATTGTTTCTGGAAGTGCTTACGGTCACCCCAGACAATTTATACAGCCGCCCTGCTCAGGGTCCTCTCTCTCTGCCACCTCCGCTGGAGTGCTGGGCACAGTGAGGCCTGTACTGGACCGAGCAGGAAAGTACCACTGCAGGAGCGGGGAGGGGGCACCACAACATCTAATCAAGGGGAGATTCAACTTCCCACCTTTGGGGTTCTCTTTTTAAATCGCAGGTCGGTTTGCGAATGACAGAGAGGGGGGTGCAAATAAAGAGACAAGCGGAAGCGCATGGACGTCACACAGACAAACCCCCTCCTGTGTTATTATGGCCGTCCCCATCCCCCTTTTTTTTCAGAAGCAATTTTATATTTTGATTTTAAAAATAATTTTCAGCAGCTTCTATTGTGAGGAACCAGAATAATTAATGGCAGTGATCATCCTAACTGCAAGGTGTGTTACCTTTTACCCAAGTACGGTATCACAGCGGCAGTCTATGCTGGCAGTGGTAGCATTAAAACGTTGTCTTTTTTCTCTGTGACATTAAAATGGAGAGATCTTGTTTATATGGGCCTCTGTTTATTTTACATTTTGCTCAGTGGGGTAGTTTCAGATAGCTTGTTTTTTGTGACAGTCCCTGCAGACACCAAGCAAACACTCCACCGTTTCATCAAACAGAACAATACTCAACTTTCCACTCTCGGCAACGCATAGGGAGACGTGGCAAAACCATGCACAATAATAGAAATGATTGAAAATGATTGTCATAATTTTTGGAGTCTGTAACAATATGCACGCATTTGTCTTACTGATGTGCTGTACACCTAAGTATAACCCTTCATTGAAATGGCATATTGAAGGATGAAAACATTTCATATTTATGTGGCATAAAAAGTTTTGTGGAAATTGTGTCATTAGTGTATTCATTGACATGTGAAGGGGTTTTAGAGTTTCTCTGTAAGACTGGAACAAAAGTCTGTTGGGCATCAAAAAAAAAAAGCTGAACAAAAACAGAAAGGAAAACAAAACAACAGACAAGTGTTGTGAATTCAGCTGTGAGTTCACTCCTGTATGAATTTGATTTTGTTTCATCTGATACCACATTTTCTTCCCACTTTTACTGTGTTTAAAAAAAAAAAGTGAGCACAAGTTCTGGTGACTTGGTTTGGGTTTGGTCGACCTTGCAGGCCGAAGCTTTTGGTTCTTCTTTCTGGAGACCTAAGTGTTCATCATCATTTTCTTTATGTACACATCCAATCTTGAGGCTTTTTTGGGTGATTGCTGTTTGTTACTCACAGAAAAAAATTAATACAAATTGCTGTGGAATTATGGGTAGAGCTTTTGCGTTCAAGGTCAAGTCGATCTGAAACCTGTGACCGGTTAATGACATTTCAGGTTCAATGTCAAAGTAAATATGGCAAAATTACGAGATGCTTCGGAGGTACTGGGGGCAGACAGACTTTACCAACCTCCTTTGTGCTCTTATTACATTTAAATTAGCTTTGCAGCCTCCCTGATACAGACGCATACCTACCATTTTCCTTCTCTCCCCATCTCCCATTCCTCCCCATTTCCCACTCCCTCGCTCTCTCCCTCCTTCCACCATCTCTCTCCCTCTCTCTCAAGTGAAGGCTTGATTAATATTTTCCGCTGTTCCGTAACCATGGCAATGAGGTCAGTGCATATGATACTTAATTTAATCTTTCCAGTGCTTTTGTGCACATCTCCTGCGTCCGGACAATAAAAACCCTCTGTTGATGACTCCTACCCCCCCTCCCCTCCCTCCCTCCCCCACACCACCCCCTGTTCCTCACGACTACCCCCTTCCCTCTCCCCAGTACCCTTCATCTGTCTTCTTTCCATTTTTCTATTTATTCATTTTGTTTTTCGTATCCCCTTTTTCTTCCACTGACTCTCCCCTTTCTCTTTTCCTTCAGTTTCCCATCTTATGTGTAGTTCTCATATCTACTCCTGACTTCCCTCCCCCCCATTATGTTTTTTATTTATTTATTTATTCTTTAATTTTCTTTCTGCCCGTCCTGTCCTGGCCAGGCTTTTTTTTTTTTTCCTATCTCATTTTCTCCTCCGTTCTGCTTTTGTTTCCCCTCTTCACGGGACCCGACTGTGAGAGGAATTAAAGACTCGGCACAGTTTAATTCAGTAATCATGCTCATTGCCACCTCCCTCTCTCCATCTCTTTCGTCTGCACTCAATCTCTGGTCTTTACCCCCTTCATCACCTCTTCCCCCTGCATTTACATACTCAAATCAGTCTCGCACACAATCGTTAAATTGATTTCAAAAGACTTCGATGATTCAAGTGGTGAAACAAAAAGCCTGGCAACCGGGAAATCATTGATGTACAAAGTGAGATCCTGACACACGGCTCTCTCCGGGCAGGTGTTCTCATTAATTCCTAACAAATTGGGGTCCTCAAAGATCTCGGCAGAGTGGGAAGACGCCTCCACACTCCGAGCGAGGCGCACACGGACCAACGCACACAAACACGCGGGTACACACACACACATACACACTGCGTCTTTGTTTACGGAAACAGCGGGGCTAATCCACAGCAAGAGGCTATGCAGATTCGCAGGGGAAGCGTGAGCACGCGGGTGAATACAACTAGAGTGAGAGGAGGGGGGGAGAAGCCCTTCTGAGAAAAACCTGGAGATCATTCTCATTCAGACATGGGAGACAAAACAAAAGCTGGTTGTGGGGAGAGACCGTGTTTTTTTCTGAAGTGCCCTTTGTTTCTCTGCTGGTGTCAATGGGCTGTTTTGCACTATATTAGAGATACAGGATGGCTTTCTCATGTTTTATTTTCCTTTACAATTACTATTTATAATAATACAGTATACACACACACACACACACACATATATATATATATATATATACACATATATACTGTATATATATATAAAACAAAATATATTTTTAAATTTTTGTTATACAGTATATTTACAAATATTATGACACAGCAAATGTATTTAATGCTGTTATATTTTTCCCTTACTTTTACCTGGCTATAGACACAGTGTATATATATATATATATATAATTTTTTTGCAATGTGTGTGTATATTTTTTATGACACCACATGTATGCACAGTATGCAGAAAGTAAATGTGAAAATATTCACATTTTTAGGCTGTGAAATTGCATGGGGGGGAAAAAGCTACATCATATTTATGCCTGTTTTTCTTTAAAATTGGACTTCCAACAGAGACCACATAAAAGTGTCTGCCTATCCGAGCAATCCGATTGGCTGAGACAGGTAACAGGCCAGTAGAGGGCCAGGTTGGCAGGAGTTGTCAGGATAGAGATTTGAATCACCTTTATAGAGAAGTCCAGGAAGCAGCAAGTCAACATAATGTGTGTTTTCCCACTGAAGGAGAAATTACCCCGTACAAATAATATATTTTACGATTATTTTTATTGTAGTTTGGAACAAGATATTATTTGAAACCGGTGCTTGTGTTTGTGGACAGAGAGGTACCTTGACGTGTCTTGTATGTGTAAGCACAGCCTGGGTACATGGGAGCAGAAAAAAAAAATCTGGATCAGATTTGACATATGCACCATAAAATAACCATTAGCAGCTACCTACAATCTGAAGTGACAGTCTATCAATAATGTCACTCTGAAAATAGGACAGGTTTGTTGCTGGCTTTAAATCATTGGGGACCGCATATAGCTGAAAAGCGAGCAGGTATAGGAAATGCATTAGTGTGTAACTTTGATGAGAGCTGTGGGAACTGTGGAGAGCAAGGGCACGAGGGTATTTCTGACAAAGTTCCTTTGGTGCTGCCCTGTGCGGGGCTAACAGCACAGGGAGAGACCATGTGACAAACTCACAACTGGGAGTCTGGGGGCAGAGTCCTGGAGAACTTGCAACACGCATTTAGCACTGTGTTGATATCTGTAATGAATTTTCAACACATCACCTAAGAAGTATCCAGAACTGATACTAGAAAAATTCTGGCAGGAGCCTACAGTCTTTGTGGAAATCTACCTCTCAGGCCACATTCTTCTTCTACTGTATAAGGGATTTATTTAGGAGGTTATGCCCTTCTCTTGGAGATATTTCATAGGCTTCTTTGTATCCAGTTATGTACATGTTTTCATTTTTCAGTCTGGTCCATTATGTATTATTATAATTATAATGATTATTGTTTTTTTAAATTAGTTTTTTTATCCTTTTTGCAAAGTCTTTAAAATAAAGAGAGCACTTGGTGAATGTTTGTTTACCTTAGTTTCACATTGCCCACTACTCACAAGGAGGTGACCATTTTCAGTGTAATTACAGGTTTCTAATGGCAACTATTTCTGCTTGTTGGGGTCTAACTCGGAGCTAATGAGCTATTGAATCATTTTGTGCCACTGTTCGTGTCATGTTTACAATCTCCTGTGTCTGGCCACCAGCTTAACTAACCTCAAAGCACATTCAGGAGGCAATTGTGATATTGTCCTTTGTTGGTACAGAACGTGCACTGCTGACTATTGTGCAAAATAAGTCAAAGCATGCGGCTCCTGTGTAGAGGGACACATATCTATATTCTTGTTCCCAAAATAAAAGTTATTCGAACATTTAGACCGTTTCCCGCAATGTACTGCTTCTGTTTCTTTCAAACACTGAGTATAATTGAGGTCTGTTGTGAAAAGCTGAGCCTGATCTTGACTTTTTGAATACATGCATATTTGTGTCTCATCGCTAAATTAGCCTGCATTTGTTTAGAAAGCTGCAGTAAGTAGCCTAGGCATTCCTCCCTGAGCACCAATGGGAAATTAGCATAAAATCAGATGGCGGTGCTCGTGAATGGTAGTGGAGGGGGGGGGAACAATGGAGTCCATTCAAGAGCGGAGCAGACAGTCGCTGGCGAACCTGAAAGGCTCTCTCACACGTGCCTTTTCTGCAGTCATGTAAAACAAGGGACGCCCGCCCGCTCGCGGCGCGCCCGTCTCCTCCGCGCTCGCTCTCCGGCGTGGCACGTGCCGGCGTAACAGGCGGCCGCGGCGGCAACAAGTGTCTCCACATTACCACGCTTGCCAGCCCGTCGCTTGGCAGCCTGCCCTCCTGCCCGCCCCGCCTGTAGATAAAGAGTCATTTATGCCAGGGGACCGTGCTCTGAGGGGGATTGTGGGGGGCTTGATTTACATACCGCCGCCGAGTCTCCACCCCTCGCATGTAAAACAGCGGAGGAGCAATTAAGGGCTGTTTGTGCTTTTGTTTAGCGGCGGGGCAGACGGGCTACAGAGCCCTCTGAGGGCAGACTGAGGCGGGGCTGTGTGTGGGAATTTCATATCCGCACACGCGCCGTCCCCTCCTCCCCCTCCACCCCCTCCGCCGTCACTCAAGAGGCTCTCTTAAGTGAACATACGGACCCCCGTCGCTTGGCGGTCTGTTGGCACACGCCTGGCACAGTTGAGCTTGCCCCCGTGGAGCTGTGCGTTTACCCCCGATGGCACATCAGGGACAGCAGCTATTCATCTTCCCCCCCCTCCACCCCGACCCTTTCTTCCTCTCCAGAGCCTCGTGACGGCTTTGTTTTAATTCCTTCGGCATTCACGTTTAATTTCACCAGCTCACTCTGATGCACATTTAAAGCAGCGCTGAGTAATTTCATACACGGCACCTTTATGTTTACCTCAGGAAACGGATGTGGACAACTTTAGAGGCGGATTACAAAAGACGGAGGAAAAAGGCATGTGTTTGTTGCCGCTGTCATGAGATCAGAATCAATAGCTCAAACAGCACTGCAGCAAATGAAAAAATCCTGCTGTAGAACGTCCACAGTGAAACGCATTGTCGCCCACTCAGCTCATTTGCAAGTTTCCAGTACATGTGTGGAATGGATTTCCACACAAAAATGTTTTCATCATAATTAAATGGGAGGTACATCGAGGAGGAACTCCAGCACAAATTATAACTCATATCAGCACCTGTTTCTCTCCCACTCCTGTGACCCAGTATTTCCCAGAACACCAATGCATTTGGTCCCCTCTATCTGCTGAGGTTCATGCCAGGGAAGCTGATGCACTTTACTGTGCAAAACAGGAATAAAACAAAAGTATGGGGCACAAGCAAACAGAATAAGCATTGCACATCCTTTTAAAAAACATAGGTTATGATTATCCGTAAGTGTGTGTATTGTATTTGTGTTGCTGGTTTGCATCATTGATCTCATGTTTCATGATGTACGTTAGAAAAATTGTAAGAATATATATATATATATATATTTTTTTTTTTCGATGTTCGTTGTTCTACTAGTTGCTCATCACAAACAAGTCATCTCACACATGGAGGTGTGTTTCAAGTGACAATGTCACCAACAGGATGGGGTTTGGAGTGAAGGAGTGGTTGCCAGGCCACAGCGGTGATTGAATCTCAGATGTTAGCCTGAATGTGAGTGTTATTGTGTCGCTGTATAGAGCCTGTGTTCTCAGTCATCTCTGCGACAGGACTGGGCTTGTAACCTGGTGATGGCCACTGCTGCTGCGCCCTGGTCAATGCGTGACACTGACACGCTCTTCCGTCTCACAGCAATCGCTGTTGCGGACAGGTGGTGTTTTTCGCCTCGCGACGGCAGAGAAAATGTGACAATTTCACTACGGGGCCACCAGTGCCAGAGTGATTGCTATACCCTCTCCCCAACGTACAATGCAGGGGTGGTGGTGGTTGGGGTAGATGTTAGGAGGGCATGTAGAGGCTCAGTGATTTGGTATAGAAAAACACTTAATTGTAATGCAACTAGCAGCACAGCATAAATCAGGGACCATGCAAAGCCGGGAGAATATCTTGTAATAGTTATTGCAAAATGAAGTGGCGTCGGGATCAATATCACACTATATCTCACTCTCCCGTAATCGCGGGTACATTGCGAGAGGCCAAGGGAAAGGGGGTTCTGGTCCCTGCATTCTTCCAGATGGCCGATAAATCTGCCTGAGTTACTGCCACTCTTCACATTATTAATCCGCATAAGTAATTAGCAGCCACAGAAATATTGGTTCCTCCGCTCATACACTATGAAGCAAATGCAGAACAGAAATGTCCAGAGTGAGTGGAAGGAGAGGAGAAAATAATGGATAGAGAAGCCACTTCACCTCCCACTGTAAAAGTAATGGAGTGTTAAGTGTTAAGAGAACTTGTTCATTTTGATATTCGGTACTAAACTTTTCAGATACCCAGCACTAGGTTCAGGACACACATTTCCATTATGTTCCCTTCTTACAGCCTAATCTGATGTGAATTTTTCAAGGCAAACTAATTGCAGTCGATTTATTTCCATTGCAGGGAATGCTGGCGATTAGAAATATTTCAATGAATTTAATTTAAGAAGCATACATTCAATATAGCGAAGTAAAACATATCAGATCAAACTTGTGTGAAATGAGTAGTGTGTAAAACCATCAGTATCTGACATGATTTAGAACTCATTTCAGAAAAATAGGAATTAAAAAAGGAGAATGGAACATTTAGTGTGTCACTTTGCTGTTAAACTTCACTGTATACTGGCGCGGGACTAAATCATTTTAAACTACACATATTCAGACTGACCTTAGGTAGGCTTTTCTGGCCATGCGTAGTTTAGTCACATAAACTACTCATAGATTCAGTTTGTGGGGGGAAACTGGGTGGACAGCACATGAAGAATGCTCTGTTTATCATTCCTGCTTTATTAGCAGAATCATTTAGCCCAGGCCTATTCAGACACAAGGTATTCCATTGTGTTTAGTGTGGCCTTGGGCCTGATATTATTGGTCAGTCAGAAGACTGTTTACAGAAGAATGTCGAATTGGAATGTTAATAGCTCGATATTGCTATTGTAGCTGTTTCTTGAGTGTTTTCTTTGAGGACTGTGATAGAAACTGCTGGGATATAATTAAATTTTATATTTGATTTAAGATGGGAGATTCTAATTGCTTCCTCTTTGTCCGTCAGGTCTGAGAAGACTCCAGTGACTACACAGACGCAGCGGGTAAGTGGCGATGCGCCGTGCCAATTCAGACTGGGTCTTTTGCCACTAGAGCGGCTTCCGCAGCCCAAAACCGGACGATCCCATGCCAGCCTCACTCGGCACTAGCTGCTCGGCATCTTGAGTCCATCCATCAGCAGGCCAGTGAAGGAGGCTTCCCCAGCCCTGTGGCCTGAGAGCCAATCACTCGGACTGTAGTTGGTTCACCTAACACACATTTTGATACTCATAAATAAATGTACATATATAGCTGTCAATGTCGCTGGGATTTGTCTGGAAAAAAATGGGTCTATATAATGGGATTAAAAAAAGCAATCTCGCTGACGAACAAACACAAAAACAAAATGGCGGGTGCCAGAGATTACATTTAAAATATATATTGCTCCAAGATCATTTTCTTAGCTCAAAATAAAGTAAGTTTCAACGTGAGGAATATGACCTCATTGCAAAGTTCATTATGAGAGCTAGTTATTTACTTTAAAAAAAAAAAAAAAAACGGACTAATTTTAGTTTTTTTTTTTAAAAGACTTACAATTTGAGCTCAATGCAACTGGTCAACTTAGCAAATATTTACAGCTGATAATGAAATGATAGGCACTGACTAGAGGTTTATGGACTTTCCCAAAGTTTTAACCTTAGAACATATAGCTTCTAGCTTCTGCTTCTAGCTTGCAATGTATGCTGCTCCCTCACAACAGGCAGGCACTGTGCAGATCACTTAATCTCCATATCATTAGGATGGGCTAATATTGGACATAGATGATTGGATGAATGCATCCATAGAGAATAAAGATTAGTGGATCTACACAGCACCTGCTCCAAAGTGATTTCCCTGAACAAGCAGATAGCCTACATCCGACCCATTGGTACAGTGCTATCCATGGTCCATGTCATTTACCAACTGATCGTTAATATCAGATGCAGGAGTGTCCAAAATAAGCACTCCTTGCTCTAACCCTGCCCCTTACTTCTCACCCTGTCAAATGATGTCAGTAAAATGTTACACCACTCCAATCATGGGTGGAGTAAACAAAGGCACACTTCATTGTGAATATACATAACATGTTCACCTGGTTTGTTACTTTCTTGCTCATTAAACTTAGTTAGTGAACAAGTGCGCTGTGACAGTGGGTGATATCTATTGTTTCCAAAAAACAAATAATGTCTCCCTCCATTACAATTAATTAAGAAGATGCTAAAATGTAAAGCCGTCAACCATTTTGGCTCTGATATGTGCATGTTAACATATATTAAACTGGGTACCATATCTAACTTTCAGGAATGGACATAAATATTACCATAATTTGGAAGGTATGTGCAATAATGGCTAAATCAATGTCAACAGGGCCCATATGTCTATGGAGGAAATTATGGTCTTACTCAGATATTGAAAAGGACCAGTAAGGAATTCTTGCATCATGTGGTTTGTCTCACTCTCTCATCAAGCCCCGAATTCCACCTGTCAGGAAATTTAGAAAAATTATAATGTGGAGAGGCTGTTGTGCTTGTGCGACCATTTGTACTGAATGCCAGCGCACCTGCATTGATGACAATCATGTTAAATAATAAAGGGTTAAGTAAAGTTATTGTATAAACTGAGGTCTCTTTCATTTAGTATGACTATCAGTGGACGTGAGTGGAAGTCCAATAGCCACAATAACAATAATAGTTTTAAGTGACAGCAAGAGTTTACAAAGGCAAAAAAAGCAGGTTAATTCAAGTTGGAGCACCACAGCACTCTTAGTTGAACTACACATACTGGTTTTCAAAATGGTGCTGCACCATGCGTGGCTGAATTTCAGCCAAAATGTGCTCACCATTCAGCAGGCCAGTGGGTCGGGTTGCTGAGGACTTTCTGTAGACTTTCTTTTTTTGAGCTATCTTTTTTTATCTCACTGAATAAAGCTTGTATACATTTGACCCATGAGAAAATATACCACTAAAAACCATCTGCAACTAATACACTTTCTCAGTTAAAATCCCAAACCGATTTATATTCAAGTTATAGCAATAGTATAGCATTATATTTATTTATCTTTTTTTGCACACTGGTAAAACAACCTAATGCATGGCTGAATAACTAAATAATCAAAACCAGACATTTATATGGAATATTTTACGTATTGAAGTTTGTTGTAATTAATGTGTGACCCGAGTTTTTCGTATTCCCTATTTACCAAAGACATTTTCCTTTAACAAATGAATGTATTTTTGGGGCCAGCGATAATGTTTTTAATGACACATTAAGTATTAATAGTGGTTAAATAATAGATTAACAACATGCTTGTTAAATGTTTTTTCTGACTTCGGTACAACACTGGCCATGTAGCATGCAGACAGCTATTAATCTAATCAAGTGCTACTGAACCCCCTCAGTGTGTGTTAATGCCCTCTCCCTGAAGATTAAGATTTCACTCCTTGGCCTCTCTCCTTTCTGAAACTGTGAATCCCCGAAGAACCCTCAGAAAATGTGCTCTAATATATGAATATAAAAATCCAGAAACACTAATTGAACTTCGTCTCAAGGCATTGAATCATTAAAAACATCGGCTCCTCCAATACTTTATTCCGGTACGAGTAATTATCGTATAAATTCTAGGCTTTCTTTTATGAGGAATTTCAAGATGCTTTAACGTAACAAACAGATGTTGGAGCAATCTCTCCTAATTAGTTATCTACAATGTGTGGTTTGCTAATCAACACCCATGAAGTGGGGTTTTATTTTTATTTATTTCTTAATCCACTCAAGTGCAGTTTATGGCTTTAAAGTGGCAGACTTGTAAATGCACAGGCCCACAGGCCCACTTCCTCGAAACAGTTGGAACAGTGGAATGGTTGGAGGCGGGGGCGGCATATGGAGGTTTTTGTGGGATCTGAAGAGGGATAGAAACATCCTAGGCAGAGGCCTTTCATTTCCAGCCTCCTCTCTGTTTGTTTTCTGTCCTTTGATTCAGACCAGGCCTCTCTGGTTAGGCCATGGAGCCCCGTTTGTCCGAGCTCTCTTGCGGCAGATGGCTGACTCTCGGGAGCTCTCGGGAGCAGGCGAGATGGACAGCGCCTCTCCTCCTCGCTCATTGGCCTAGCCTTGAACTTGGCGGGGGTCGGGGGTCGGAGGTCAGGGTCAGGCGCGGGTCAGGCCAGGTTGGCCGTGGAGATTAGGACGAGGGGGGTCAGTTTCACTTTAGGGGTCAGCCAGGCAGGTCTGACCGTGGGCGCTGCCTCAGGTGACACTATTAACAAGGCTAGACGGACCTTGTAAACGTGTCAGCGTGCCGGCGGGGCCGACCTTTGCCCTCCTGTGTCTGCGGCGCTCTGACCAATGGCTAACCCTAATCCCCTCCTCAACGAGTTGACAATAGATGTGGGTATTGATCAGTGCAGCCCTCCTGTGACCGAGCGAGGGTGTCCGGGGGGCCATCTGTAGGCCAGCGCAGTCACCCATTTAAACTCTGTTCCCCCAGTGTCCATTTCAGCGAACGCCCCTGTCTCTCACAGGAGTCATACCATCGGTACCAAATGGAACACAACAGCGCAGTGCCATGACAAATTAGCATATATTTTATTTTATATCTGTTCAAAATTAAAAAAGAAAAAAACAATTATGTTGAGAAGTAAACTGTCATGTCTGCCAAATGCAATTTGAAACAGGATTAAATAACATTTTTTTAATGAGAAATACAATTTTTTTAAATAATAAAAGTAATTGCTGTTGTTGTTGGTGGTGGCCTGATATGTCGGAGGAAAGACATTGGAGTGTTATAGATTGAAACTTATTGAAAAACGGCAACAGAAGTGCACCGCGGCCTCGTTGACATGTGCGTGTGTGTGCTCAGAGTTTGCCATGGGTTCTGAACTGCGCTCTCGGGCTTGACTCTTCCTTCGGCGGAAGCGCCCACATGCAGACACTTCCACTGCTGCTTATGACCCCTGCGACACTGTGTGGAGGTCAGTGCTTGCCGGCACTTTGGAGGAGGGCTACCTGACCTGACCTCCTGTTGCTGCTCAGTGTGGATGTTAGTCTCACTGTATTCGCCGCTTAAACTATACGAAAAATTATTCTGCATAAAAATGATATAAACCGCAATGAAAATTACACATTTCAAGTTGTTTTACCAAATCAGGAAATGTTTTTTCTGTATAACAGGATAATGTACCAAATAATTTTCTTCCACTTAGGACAGTACTAGTTGGACAGCAGAGAAATGCTTGTGTTTAAGAGCTGGTGTAACCTAAACTGTCTCCAAAAGACCCAATCACCAGCAGGAGCCATTCAACTGTGAATCTCTATGCTGTCATAGAGAGCCTTCTATTCCCTCCCGTTTTTTCCTTCCTCCTTTCCCTCTCTTCTTTCTTCCCAGGCTGTTGGGGTACATGGCTTGTGCTGAGAAGGCCAGTGCGCTCCAACATCTGGACACGGGAAAGAGTTGAGGCAGAAAAAAAAACAGGGGGTTCCCCTCCCCTCAAAAAATCCACACCCGCTCTCTCACATTCGCCGACGTAGCCAGTGGTGGAAAAACATCTGCTGCAGCTGTTGGCAAGATCGTGGCCCCTGATAATCCCTCTCCTTCCTCATTAAGACGGGCTGAGTAAACACAGGCCACTTCCAGTTGTTCCAGCGAATTTCCTCGTCGGGCATCAGGAGACCCGGCCCGGGGCTTGCCGATCAAAGCCGCCAACAGAACCCAGAAGCGGCAACAGGGTTTGGGCCCTTGCCCCTCTCTCTGGGGGCCTGGGAAAGGCCTGGGGGCAAGCCACTGACCACTTTCTGGCTGGTTTTAAGAGGATCAGGAGAGATATATAACCTTTTTCTACTAGACCAGTGTGTGAGAACTATCTGTAATGGCCAATGAAAAGAACTGGAGATATCCTGGCCAAAGACCAGAGCGTGAAAGTGCCCACAATGAACCACAGAACCGTATTTTTTAATACAAAGGAATACAGCGGTGCTCAGTTAAAAAAATATATAATAATAGTACTGAAAAGTTTTAAATAGAGGCTTATATAGATAGTATGTGATTCATCAAAAATGGCCCTTTACCCAAAGCTTAGAAAGGGACAAAAGGTTACACAAGCCCTTGTTTGTAATGCTTACCCGAGGAGTTGCGGTGACATTAATTTTCTAATTCCCTGCACTTCCTAGTAATCAACTTTGAGGGGCAGTGGTTTGCCGGAATAGGTTTCATCAAGGCACTTCATACAAATCTTAAACAACAACAACAACCACAACAAAAAACAACATAAAATCATAACTTTGACTGTAATGGGATGCTTAACAACTCAGAACCATGACAAAATTGATCAATGGCTTTTTGTTGGCTGTCACATAAAAGCAGCATTCAAGTTTAATTCATAACATGAGGGTTGAGGCCTGGATCTGGGTTAGTCTTGTTCACCCTGCACTGTAGACTCCAGCTCACAGGCTGTGGGACAGGTTAGGATATACAGCCGGCCCGGGGAGGGCTGTGGGAGGGGGCTTGTGTGGGTGTGGTTGTGGGTGTGGGTGTGTTCAGTGTGCTGATGGGGATTTCCAGCTGTCGGTCTGTGGTGAGTGTGGTGTCGTGGGGGGAGAGAGGGGACAGGCTCCTCTGTAATCAGGGGGGCCGGGAAGCTGTAATGCGGGATCATCAGCCTCCCATCAGCCCCTCTATTAGGTGCTGGTGTGCCGGTCAGAGCTGGCTCTCTCCAGCCATGAATACTGATGAGCACCAGAGGAGGGCAGGAGGTCGGCCTGGCTGACACTCTCACAGGGACCAACTGATCCATCACACAAGTGATACTGAGGCTGTACACACGTACTCACACGCACACGCACGCACGCATTTACACACATGCACATGCATGCGTGGACACACAAACACGTATACGCACGCATTTAAACACATGCACATACGTGCACACGTACACGCGCGCGCACACATACTCACACACATACACATATCGACACTTGCGCATACTCACACACGCTGACATTCACTCTCTCACACACACACCGTTTTATACACACGCAGACACACTCTGATATGGACATGCACACACCTACATGTGCACCCAGCTATCTGCATGCACATATACTGTACACACCCACATTATTTACTTCAGCAAAGATGCATCAGTGAGATACTGTAATAGCGGAGATGGACAGCACTCTAGACCTCAGGGTCTCCAAACACAGGTGTGCTACAGCACAGGTGTGACACAGCTGTTCTCCACTTGGGCAAGGTCCTTTACCTCAATTATTCCTGCACCAATCCAGTTGTACTCGTGCTTAGTAACATATTGGGCCTGGGGTAAAATGACATATGCAGTAAGTGCTCTACATCTGCCTGGATAAAGGCTTCGGAAGTCTGAAGAAATAAGTCAACATACTTATTGCAGGCACCAATAACACTCTTCAGAAGGTGCACACAGATCATAGCTTACACATGCTAAACCAATGTCAGACACGGAAAGCACACAGGCCGGCGGCCCAGCGCAAAGGCAAATACCGGCTCCGACTTATCCCCCCGGCCCTGCCCGCGGAATGAGGGCACTGTCCGTCAGCAGGCGTGCGCTGAAATACAGGCACAGTCATTACAGGGCGCAGAGCAAACACACAGCCAGACTCGGAGAGAAAATATTTTCACATACGACGGGCCTGATGAACCTGCCCCCTGATATTTCCCTCCCCAAAAGAATGAACCCTACGAGGCGGCATCAGAACGAGAGCAGATCACAGCGAAAGAGAGACATGGCCACAAATTGCCTGTCAGGTTTCTTTCAGCCCCCCTCCCTCAGTGCTAAAATAAATAAAAAACTCCAGCCTCACATAGCAGATTATATTTATTTTTTAGATATTAGCTTTTATTTATGAAACCTGCTAATGCATTGCCTGGCGATGTTATTTAAAATGAATAATATCAAGAATTTAAGGGGAGGGGGGACTGACACTACAGTGGGGAGATATCAAAAGGCAAGGCATGTGAGCTCTTCGCTTCGAAAGAGAGGGAGGGGCGAGAGCAATGGCGGAGGTACAGGGAGAGAGGTTTTTTTGGGGGGTAGACAGGTTGAGTTCAAGGCCAGAGAGTGGTGCAGTGACCCGGGGTCAGACTTGAACCATAGGAGACGGGGACGGGGACGGGGACGGGGGGTGGTGCTTTGCAGCGTCGACCCTCAGGCTGCGCAATGGGACCCAGGGGAGCTCGGGGTCAGGAGCCCGCCCTCCAACCCCCACGTATTACTGTGTCATTTAAAGCCACGGAGCACCTATTTCCTCCAATAAAAACTAATAACCTTTTCTGTCGGAAATCACTGTAGCCTTCAAGTGCTGTAGCAGGGGCCCTGCTGCCCGCGCTGTAATTGCACTGCTGAAGTCCCCTTGGTTTATTTTTTTTTTTCCCCAGCCCTCAATCCTCAATACTCTGTGGCTGATTGCCTGCATTATACTCTGCAATCAGGCAGAAGCTGTATGGGCAGAGAGAGAAAAAAAGAAAACACAAGGGCATTTTATAATTAGGAGCTTTTCTGGGTTGTTAGAGTTTGAGTTGGGTTCCTGAGTAGACGAGGAGTGCGTTGCTGTAGCGCGGGTTAGCCCGGCGAGGCAGAACATCCTCGCCGCGGCGCTACGAGCCGCTGCCGCCGACTTGCAGAACGCGCGTTCCGGCGCTCGGGCCCGCAAGTCTCATTTTCGTAGGCCTGTTAAACAGCTCTTCCAGGTCTGGATTAGAGGAGTATTCCAGAGCTCTTTAATCATTAGCGTTTTGTCATTCGAGAGACGTACAGCTTCCAGATTCACTGGTCCCGGCTTTGAACACTATCAGTCCGCTCTCTGAAACTGAGTCCATGGTAAATCACTCTGATAGGCTGCCGTTCCTGCTTTACGTTTTTTAAATCTGTGTTTGCGTTTGATCTTTATTTGTTCCTATATGACAAAAAATGAAAATCCTGTTCGAAGCACAGACAGTGCAGGTGTTTTTTTTATTTTTATTATTTCTCTTAGATTTCAATAAATTGGATTAATCAATGCAGAAGGAAAATTAGGGGTTCAGCAGACCAGGGTTTTGATTCTGTCTTTATGAAATATGTCTCCTGTCTAGGACGAGCTTGCCTGAGGAGAGCACATTCTCTCCTGCGTTCTGTGTTTTACTCCCTGGTGTAAAAAGGGAACGCTTTTTTTTCCTTTATTCTTCCAATAAGTATGTAAGAATGGCTTTGAAAGGAATGTCTTTCCAGTAATTAATTCCATAACAGCTCATGTTACTGCAAGAGGAAAGGCAGGCGTTTCACGCAGAAGCCTTGTAATGGCTTTTCACATGACAACACAGTGTCTTTGTTAATACCATCATTCATAGAAGATCTTTGGAAATCAGGCTTTTATTTGTGTGACTCACCACCTTTTTGATTTGTGGCAGTTTGGGGAAGCATTGTTTTATTTTCTTTCTTTCATGAAGTAGATTCAGACTTCCTTTGCAGGAACTGCTCTGGATTGTTTAAACAAAAGAGGAAAACAAATGCTGTGCATCATAAAAAAAGAATAACTTCCTACTTAGATGTACAACATGTTTGTCAGTGAAGGGTGTGTATGTCTGTGTGCTGTTTTTTTTCCTGCAGTAACATTGTTAAAGCACACCTCGATTCACAATTGTAAAGAGACACACCCTTGCCTACTGTGAGATGGTCTGTTTCAGCTATCACTGGTCTACACTGACCATGCATAGTCCTTCTTCAGACTGTACACTGCCTTTCTTTTTATTAACCATCTCCTAGCTCTCCTAACGTCTCCTAACGTCTCCTGTTCCGTTTCCTCGTAAAATGCTCCCTCGTCATCACCAAGGTCCCCTGAAACCTCCTCCTTCCCTCTCTCTCTTCCTTTCTTTCACCTCCTTTTCTCTGTTTTAATCGCAGATGAAAGAGACAAACGGTTAAGCGCAAACTGTCAGCAGTCCTGGATCAATCAGCTCCCTGCTCTAATTAACTGTTTGTTAAACGTACGCAATTGATTTCCATTTAATGCGTGGAGAGAAGGTTTAAATGAACACTGATATCGAGGTCCGTGGGGGTGGGGGGGGGTTGCGCACAACAAAAATACCAGAAACACCAGGGCCTGATAAATCAGCCCTGCTTTTAATTGGGAGGTGAAAAACGCAAGCAGAATGCACTGGCCCTGTTGGGAACTAATTGAGGTGGCCTGTGCGTGCATCGGGAGGGATCGACGCCACCGGGCCTCGGCTTCCTCCTGGCGACGCTCTGGAGATAACGGCTCTCCTCAGGGAGGGCCTCTGTGGAGGAGGAGGAGGAGGAGGAGGAGGAGGAGGAGGAGGAGGAGGGAATCCCCTCCCGGCACCGCTCGGCAAGCGTGGGCAGCACCACGCTGCCCGCCTGCAAGTCAGAGGGCAGATGGACGCGGATCATCCGTAGCAACCCCAATGTGCTCGCGCATCTGCGCAGAGAACCAGGCCCTCATTCCACGGAGCCTGTAAAAGCACCCCGCCATGTGCCGACCGCCGCCACAGGATTGGTGTGTGTGCTGTTGGCGGCTGACTGTGTGTTTTCCATTGTGGAGAAAAATAAGTTATTAGTTCTTTGTGGTGGCAGATGTGTGAATACGCAAGCCGTTGCTGGGCTTTTGTATTACGCTGGGCAGTGAAGGGCCTTTTATTTGCATTTTAAATGACTCTTTGCAGACATGTTCAGTCTCCCTGTTCTTGTCATTCTAACTGTGAAAGGGGGTGCTGAGCCAATTGTCAACATGAAGTAGTAGTACTGAGGTCAAGGATGCTGCCCCCTGTAAACAACATCACTGTAACTCTAATTGTGTTGGCTCCCTGGTTCTTGCTCTAGTCGTCTGTATTGAGTCATTCCTGTCGATGCATTTATTTGTGGGATACCCCGTTGCTGTTTGCTGAACCCCATTGACTCCTCTCTGAGCTGTGTTGTGGAGCATTGCCCGTGGCAACTTCACTTGTGTAAGGAAAATAGTCCATGGAAACTGTCTCATAATCTGATCAATTGATGAGAGGTGATCTCGACTGCTGTCACTGTTCTACTTTTCGATTGGCCCCCCAACCACAAAATGAATGTGGTATGCCCTAACGAGAGTCCGCATTTTGTCAGAAACCGTTCCACCGCGTGTCAGCTCGATACATTGCTGAACGGCTTAGTTTAGGTCCTGTTGCTTGTGAGGCAACGAGCTTGTCTTTAAACTTCGCGAAATCCAATTGGAGACTAATTCACCATAATGGACTGATCAATACTAATCGCGGGCCTCAACGTCTCTCAAAAGATACCACTGTAGGTATACTCACTAGGCTGGGCTCCATGGAGGCCCAGTGTGTCTTTGAGGTGTGTCGGAATGCGAGTAGCTCCGGCACCTCTGCCAGTCACAGCACGCTGACAGGATGGGCAGCCCCAGGGGTTGCAAGGGAAATGAGTGGTCAGGTTTTGAAACCGTTTCATAAGCTTTCTGCCATGGTGCTGCAGTGCAAGTCTTCGCAAACCTAAGGCACTGTCCCCTTAAAGACATCGTCCACAAAAACAAATATCTCTATTACCACTGCGGAATCAATTGATAAACAGGAAGTCATACTAAAGACATGGCATTTGAACTAAAGAAGCCCTCTGCCAGCTTTATGTGATTTTGAATCAGTGTACAAACACTCTTGTGGGGTCTAATGCTTTAACTTAAAATGAAAAAATGTTAACATTCAAATCAGAAATGATAAAAAAGACAAGGTATTTTATGGATATTTCTTTATGGGTACTTCGATCAGACGTGCCCAGATTTCTAATGTGAGGCAGTCATGATCAGATGAGATCTCCCAAATTCAGATTTGCAGCTGAATCATTGCCTCTCCCTCCCCATGTGGTGAGCAGATATCCCGTGACAGTATGTTTAATACAAAAACGTGTGTCTTTCCATCCAAGGCCCAAACCGAGAGACGCCATTGGTTCCAGGACGCCTGACGTAGACGAGCGCTCCATCGACCTGGCTGTGACGAGCAGGATCTTCCACTTGACCCCAAAGAAATCAACATCTGTTTGTCCCAAGCCAGCGTCCCCAGGAGTGAATCCAGGTCAGTGACAAACGCTGCCTGACCAACGGGCGTTTCCGGAGGCGCAGCTCACTCGCGCAAGTTTTTTGCTCCCTTAATTGCATTAAGAGAATGACGCACTTTCTTGTTCTGCTCAGGCTCATTCTAATTGCTTGTGAATGGTGTGCCAGTGAGCCGGGCAGAACCAGAGACCGCTCGCACAGGCGCCGTCATCAATGGAATATCTTTCACGAGGAATTCCAAAAGAGAGGGGTTCGATTCACGGTGGAATTCCGTGCCATTTTCATTCCATTCAAAAAAAAAAAAAAAAAAAAGCAAAAACAACCAATGCAACAACATGCCATTGTCTGATGGCGTGCCTGTGGCATCTGTTTCCCATGTTGCATCTTGCACAAGGAAGAAAGATTACGCCTTTTCAGATGGACCCCCATCCATTCACAATTTATGAAGAGAGCACCACTGGATAGTTTTAGGCTGTGCCACTTTAGAGAACTGGAGCCTGCCAACATTACTATCCTTGTGTGAAATCACAGGAATGTCTCTGCAGTTGATCTAAACTAATACTATCTGAGGGGCGGGACCTAATGACTAACTCATGTCTTTTTATAATGTTATTTGCAAACATTTTCGACATGAGCCAAATATGTTGTAAGGAGCAATGCTGTAGTAACCATGTTGTTGTAGTTCACCGTGTTTTGTAATGCCATTGCCAAGTAGTCCTTATAATATCTTCCTTATATAAAGTCTTGAACATCGTAACATCTGGTGATTCTGTAGGTACAATGGAGAAGCCTGTTTCCAGGTTCTGATAATCATAATGGGACATCAGTCCATAAAATGCCCTTTGTTTAATAAATGTTAATTCCATTATATATTATGTTAGGTATGACTGAAGTATATTGGCAGTGATAATCTATGTAGCCCTTATTAGTTTATGATCCTTTTCCGAGATTAGGAAGAACTGCACATACATTTTTCATGTATGTGAATTTATATGTGTAAGCCATAAAAATAAATGACGTCATGCATTAGATTAATGGCATTGTGGAAACGCATTGTATCAGAAGGTTCTGTTCAAATGCCTCATCCTGCATTCCTTCCTCATTTTTATTTTGCCCTCTCTCCTTTTTGATGTGTATCCATCCTTCTCTCTTATTCCCCCCTCTTGCTCTCCCATATCCCACAGCCCCCCCTTGCCCTTTTGGTCTGTGTGTGTGTGTGTGTGTGTGTGTGCGTGTGTGTGTGTGTGTGTTTATGTGTATGTTGTAAGGCAAGCCTCTCTCGCTTTCTCCCTCTCTCTCCATCTCTCTCTCCCCCCTTTCTCCCTTTCTCTCCCCCTCCCCTCTCACTCTCATCATTTTAATAGTGGACCTCAGAGCGGTTGCCATGTCGACCAGCCAGCACATCACTATGGCAACCGGTCTGTGCACGGCGAGCCTGCTGATTAGGGAGAGATGTCTGGTGTAGCCCGGCCAACAGATTGAAGGAGAGAGAAGGAGAGGAGATGTAGAAGCGGGAGTTTTTGTATGTCTGGCCATTATTTGTGTATCTGTTTATATATGATCTGTAACACCTGCACAGATTTTCTGTTCCATCATTATCAGCTGTAGCTCATCCTTTGATATACCACTAAAGGTAATACGCTCACATATCTCCTTGGTCCATTTTTACACCATCCAGAATGACACTAAATGGTAATTCTCATTTATAGCCTAGTACCGTGACCGTTCGGCTGTCTGTAATCAGCCTTTGTGTGATGTAGGTGAGGGCTGGCTCTCTGATCATCCCTGCGGATGACAATGTTCACTCACTGCTGAGATGCGGGCTCACAGTGGTAGCACCGTGTGGTCATGGGAAGTGTACAGTCAATGTGGAAGTGTGACGGTTCTTGATCGTTGGCGCTGAGACTCATCATTCCTTGGTCACACAGCCATTGTTTTGAGTGACTGCCACTCTGTACCCCAGTATTATCCCCTACAGAGCACCAAAAACCAGTTACTCCCCTATGAGGACATAGATTTGTGTATTTGTGTATTTGTGTGTGCTTGTGTGCGTGTGTGTGCGTGTGTGTGTGTGTGTGTGTGTGTGTGCGCCCCCCCTCCTCCACTGCTGACGCTCAGCATGGTCTGTGGGCGATGACTGCAGCCGCTGGTTCTCTCTTTACCCTCTCCCCCTCTTTTTTTCACCCCTATTTCCTCTCTTTTTTTGGCTCTTCACCTCATCTCACGTCTCCTCTCCTCTCCTCTCCCCCTCTCCTGCCTTCCTCTATCTGTGAGTTTTGGGTGGAGCCCAGGGCCTGCTCTGGGGCTGCAGGCAGGGTTCGGCTGCGTTGCGCTCCCCTAGGTTCCTCCAGGGTCGGAGAGCGCTTTTTAAGCACAGCACCAACAGCCAGGACGCTAATGAACGCCGCAGAGGGTGGCTAAAAAAGTTGTCTCACCTCTGGAGCAGCTACCAGGAGCCTCTCGGTCCTCCCAGATCCATCAGTGGAACTAATTACAAGATCTAATTAAAGTGCGACGAGAGAGAGGGAGAGAGAGAGAAAGAAAAAGAGAGAGAGAGAGAGAGAGGTATCCCTCTCTCCTTTGCCACTGACCCCAGCCAGCCTGTCATCTCATTCAGGACAGTAATTACCGCTCATTCATTATTCATTCTGCAGCTAAATAAGAGCTTGACATTTCTATAACAATAATAAGGACAGCAAGCAAAAAAATAAAAAATAAAAAATATATAAAAAATCTCCACAAACTTGAGACTGGCTAATTGCCCTGGCTTGGAGATTAAATGACTAGAAAAATGTTGTTATTTACTTATTCATATTGTCCCAAAGGATTATCATCACTGCGATGCACACTGTTCAGAATTACCAGAAGAATCCTGGGTGCAGGAGACATATGGAATTTTAGAGGATGTGGTTTACCTCTGTCTCCCTTGTCCTGTTTCTTGGCCATTGATGCATTTCCCCTATGAGCGATTTTTAATTGAGCACATCTGTAATGACGCTTTGTCTTTGCTACACTGACCGCCTCTGTTGCTCCTACCATAACATTCAGTTTAGCCTGTGGGCTCACCTTGTGGAGTGTGTTCAACGCTTGCCGCACTCGGCATGCACAACAGCGCCTGCGTCACGTTACACAAATATAGAAGGAGGAGTAAAGGTAGGAACTATTCATGAGGATCAGGCTTCTGTGTCTTTTTTTTATTTGTTAGACAGGGATGAGACTTACTCATTAGTAGAGTCCCTGTGTAAAAAGTGCTTTAAATTTCCATCTCCACTCTCTCCTTCTCTTTTCCACCTCCATCCTAATGTTTCTTGCCCCTCCCTCTAGCGCTCATCCTGCTCTCCTTCACACTCTCCCTCTCTCCCACTTCCCTCCATCTATCTCTCCTTTCCCCTTCTTTGCGCCGCTCTCCCTCTTCCTCCCCCTCCCTTGTCCTGAACTCTGCTGCCCCTCATTAAGACAGAGAGCCTCTGCTCCAATTGGCTGGTCTGGAGGTGAGGAATATCACATAATTATGAAGCGGAGATGGCATTACACTCATCAGAAATTATAGATGAGTCTCCAGGCGCCAAGTCAGACAGAAGGAGAGGGAGAAGGGTGACATGGATCAGGCAGGGTTTGGGGGGGGGGGGGTAGGGTTACAGGTAGAGAGGTCAGGTGGAGTGCGGAGAAAGACGGCCATCCCGGAACAGCTGTGCCCCTCCCACCCCCAAAACTCATGCCCAATGGCCTTTGTCCCTTTAACACCTGATGGTTCTATACACACACACACACACACACGTACACACACAAACATACGCACACACATACATACACACACACACACACACACACATATACACACACACACACACACACACACACACACATATATACACACACACATGCGCTCACATAGTCTGGGCAGGGCACCAACCAGCGCTCTTCTTATGTTGACCTGGACTCAGTGGAAGGTTTCTGATCGTGTCGGTTTTGTTGGTTCCTGCCACATTTCAAATGGGAAGAGGGCCAGAAGAAGTTTAGAAATAAAGATTAACAGACACATAAGAAATTGATGAAATATCTTCACTGCACTTCTATAGTTTATCGTACTGTTGCTGTGAGAATAACTGGTTAATACAAATACAAACAGCCAACAAGGTAGTTGCAGGTTAATTCAATCGTTTTGGGTCCTGGGTTGAAAGTTTGATCGGACTCATTTGAGAACCACTGCCTTAGTGGGCCACCTATTGCTCATGACAAAGATGGGCTGTCGTTGTGCACACAGCCCAGCCATACTGGTGAAAAGTGGAGATGTTGCAATCAGTCAATTCTTGATTCGACCCATTCAGAATGCACTGCTTTTTGGTCCCACTTGAGATTGGCTGAGCACTTCCTCCCGGACTTGAAAGCTGAGCCAGTCCAATTAGAACCTGGGTAGGCCCCGGTTGTCCTTCTCTGACACTTCACCTCCCTGCTCCCCTTGTCTCGTACCCCTTTCCTGCTTAATGCCTGTGTCCTTGAATCTCCAAGGAGCCTGCTCATTGGCAGCTAAAGCAGGTGACTTCTCCTTACAGGTTAGCCAGTATTGCAATGGTGGTGGGGTGGGGTGCACTGAATCTATGATTTTTTTCCCCCTCCATTTGAAACATTTTCAGATGACGTATTTGTGTGTACACTGTGTCTGTGTTGAGAGAAGGGTCTGTATTTGTTCCTGTGTTAAGGTGAGCATGCTCAGCACAGAGCATTATCTACCTAAAATATTATAATTAACCCACTCTGACAATGTATCTGGCCTAGGCCCTTACTCTGACAACAAACCCCACACAACTGCCCTTGTTCAAAAGCATGCATTTTCAACCCACAAAGGGGTTGAAACCCTTACGTGTGTATTTATGGTGGTGTGGTGTACATTGATTCTACTCCTAAGCCATGATAGCACAGCAGCCTTATGTTTTTCATATATGAGTTGGTATTAGGGTTAAGGTGGGTGAGCTGATCCAGGATCAGTTCTTTGAACCAGAAAATGCGGGGAACTGTTTATTTAACTTTATTAGCTTTTAAAGCACTGCAGGGTTTAGGGATGGCTGAGTAGAGACAGGAAATACCATGTTTATTCTCACACATGTAAAAACTCTCAGACACACGATCAGTGGGAGAGAGAGAGAAAGGGACAGAGAGGACAAACCCACCTTGCCTCCTCATACCATACCTTGCGGCGAATAGCCCAGTTTCCACACCACCTATTTTCCGACGTGACACGTGTCGTCAGCCGCCACGACTGATAGGTGTCACCCATGCCGGCCGATGCATTATTTAGGCCGGGCACGGAACCCTAGATCTCGGCAGGGGACTCACTCTCTCCCTCCACATTAGTTGTCCAGCGCTCTAATTTCCAATCAGGGACTGGCCGCCCGGAGTACCTGTGTGAGGTCCGACACGTGGAGAGCAGGACGGAGGCACCCCTCGTTTCTTTTCCGGGGTCCTGTTTTATTTCCGGAGAGGCCTTTCCAGATCGGAAGATGCCTGTGCGCCCATATTTCACCCCCTTTCTCAGGCCTTCCTTAACAACCTTTAGCCTTGCACAGTTAGGAAGCCCTTTAAAATCAGAGATGTGTTTGTTTAACAGCCCCCAGCCCCTCCTCAACCCCACCCCCCCAACACACACACACACACACACACACACATATATACACTCCACACACATTCATGTACAACCCTCTACCTTCAAGGCTGTGGGGCAGGGCATGAGTGATGTGTCCCTAGGGGCGTGATATTTTATAGTTTGTGTCCATCAGTGCTGTGGCCTGGGGCGGGGGGGTTGACAGTAAGTGCTCTCAACATCAGTGACACTGATTCATCTCAGCCATGACACAGATGAGGGGGGGGGAGGTGGAGGTGCAGGGGGACGAGAGTGGTGAGGAAAGAGAAATACAACTTAGAGGGGAGGTCATGTAGTGTACCTGAACACACTCGACACTGGGTGCAGGTCTGCTCAGCCTTTTCACAGTGTGTGTGTGTGTGTGTGTATGTGTGCGTGTGCTTGTGCATGTGTGTACACATGTATGAGTGTGGGGGTGTCTGCGTATGTGTACCGGGAGCTTGCCATGTTCAGAAAATGCACTATGTTGCTCACAGTCATTAGGAAGTATATGTTAGACTTTTCATTGCACAGTGAAGTGTGTAATCTGTCTGCATGGACATGCCAGTGGAGCAGCTGCTCAGGAAACATCACCCTGCTTTTCTATACATGTGTGCATATATATATATATATTATTTGTATTTATTTATTTATTTTCTATATGTATTTGTGTATACAAATAATTATAGAATAGGCTTATGTAGGGGCAGGATTTGAATCTTGGCCACCAGGATCCGCATTGTAAGCAATCAACGTGTCACCTCACCCTGACAATCCTATTTTTTCATATGGGGCCACTCTCATTTTTACTTGTCAGCGAAAGGTAATTTGCCATATTGTGATTCAGTCAGAAAGCTCTGCAGCGAGGCGTCTGATAGGTCGCCCTCTCCCCCTTCCCCCAGCCCGCCCCTCTCTGTCCCGCTGGCCCTTCGCCGTACACGGGGGCTGAAAAGGGGGCTGAAAGAGGCACCCCTCCACCGCCGACGCCCCCGCCCCATCTCCATCTGAACCTGGCTGCTAAATTAGATAAGCGGGGCTGTGCCGCAGTGCTCCTGATTAATAAAAGATGCGCCAGTCCCCAGGGTGGCCTTTCCGAGGGGCCCGGAGGAGGCTAGGGACAATGGACAGGAAACAGGAGGAACGGCAAGTCATCGAAATATAACATCATAAGAGCCACGTCTTTTTACCACACCGTACAAGCACGCGCATCATAATGGATATTGCCTCTCCTTTAAAAAATAAAGAAAAAGAGGGAAAAAAATAAAAAATCATTAATATATTTTGAATGTATAGACATATGTTGTCTGGTGGCCCCGACTTCCTGCTGATTTATAGCTTTAAAAAATGTTTGAGACCTTCTGAATTGGAATTACTGCATAATTGTACGCCCATAATGCTTTTTTGTTTTTGCATGAATGCGCTCAGTGTAGGACGTAGTCAGCGGAAATGGAGTTATCCCCGCACTTGTGCGTTTGATAGTATTTGTACTGTAGATTACTTTTTTTTTTTTTTTTTTTTTTTACTGACATAGCTACAAATGAAAAGAGAAGATGAAAGGTTAAGTTATCATATCTTATTTTGTAGGATATTATGTAAATGTGTATATATAGCTGCATCACACAAGCATATTTTCATCTATCGCCATTGCCATTAAGTATGATATTTTCAAGTGAAAACCTGTATATAGCGGGGAGCTGCGGAGGCTGTGGACGCCCTCATGCAGAGAGCCACCGCAGGGTACAGCGTGTCATCATTTCAATCTTCTCTTCATGAAGCTCATCCTGCACTAATGCCTTTGTTACTATGAGGATATTTTCCTTGTGTTTACAAGAAAGGCAACATAGTTCTGGTTGCCCTTGGAGACAGCAGAGAACAAGGCACAAGAATTATCATTTATTTTTTTTGTAAGTAAACGCTTACCAAACAGAACATTCAGGTTGTTCAGATTTGATGTTTACATAATTTAGTAAAAGTATAAAGGAAGCATTGTATCAATGTATTTTCACAAGGTGAAATATAGCTTTGGCATTTACTCAAATGTGTGTACAGACAGAGAGACAGATAGGAATTTGCAGTCACGCAAACAAATACACACAAATACATTAAAACAGAGAGAGCCCCCCATCCCCCACCCCACTCTGTTCCTGGAGGTGATAGCAGCATGGTTCAGGGACATGGGGGTGTCTATCTTTAAAGAACCCCCACCCCCCTGTTGGGACAGAACAATAGCGGGGCGCTTCTAATTTTCAGCAAGATGATCGCAGTCATATTAAAGTGAAAAAGGTCAGAGGTCAGCTTGGGAGGTTGTGATTGGCTCTGCACACTCTGCAATGACATTTCTGCCTTCCATAAATAAATTGAACCATTCAAGTATATTTTGTCATACAGGAAATTGCAGCAAGCACAATTCAATTGATACAGCATGGGACCCCTGTTTATTTATGCTCTATCAGTTTAATTAATACACTGGAAAACATATTGAAATGTTTTTCATCACCCTGAAAATGAACAGCCATGGTCACTTTTCATCAGACCGTTTTTTCACACGTTTCACACAGTTTTTCACAGAATGTCCTGTTCATTTTGTATGTCTCTCTAAATAAAGTTACGAGCAATACAAATAAGAAGAATAAAACTAATATGTTCATATGTACATGTATGAATTCAGTTAAATGTAGAGATAAAATGTTCCTAATTTGTAATGTAATTGTGCTCTTTTCTGTCTTGTGTAGTGTCCTCTCTCTACAAAGCCATAGGACTCAAGAGTGTATGGAACGCTATGGAATTGATTTCATAAATAGTTGCTCCTTCTGTTTCCCCTGCTGGTCCATATGTATGCTATATGGACACACTATCATTCTTTTTCATTTCCTTAGCTATTTGTTAACTTTAAAGGTTAAACGGATTGATTGGCAACCTCGCATACTTGTCTGTCTTATTTTACAGCGATAACCACAAACAATGATCAGTAATAATGATAATGTGTCCCATAAAATAGAATATTAACGCTGGTCTCAATTTGATGTTTGCATGTCAGGTACAGACATGCTTTCACCAATCATCAGAGGCAGCTTCTGTACCACCACTTTGAGGCACCGAAATGAAGCTGTCCTCTTAACATAAGTTCTCTTGTTCACAGACAGGCAAACAGACAAAAATATATGCATACACACATAGACATACACATTCACACACACACAGGCGATCCAAACAACCTCCACTCGAACCAACCAGCTCTGAACGTACAAACCCCTTTAGTGTATGGTAGGGGCGTTTCATACGTGTCTTTTGGGGGAATATATACTGAAAGTAACAGGACTGAATTTGCCTTCTTCTCCTTGTACATGTCAACTGCTGCTAAAAGCCCTCAAAAGATAACCCAACAAAATTATGACCCGAAGCATCTGTCATCTTAGCATTTCTGTAATAATTATTGGAATTAGCAGGAATGCAATGCACTTTACCAGATAGTCAAGAGTGTGCAAGAACTTGCATCAAAGGTATGTTTAACAATACAATCTTTAAGAAAGGATGTACAAGACTTTATTTACATGAGTAATAATGTGAAACAAATAAAAAAGTAGACAAGTTTCAGTATTTCAGCAAATTTCAGGCCATTTTCTCAAAGGTTTTTCAAAAATGGGATGATTTCAATATATGATCCATCATTCTAAAGCTTGACCTCTGTAGCTTAACAACATACAAACATCTCAATTGGAGTTTTTTAAACATGCGCCTCACTTTGCAACAGCCCGCCACCATTCTCTCAAGCCATCGTCCTGCTCCGATCCCAACATTCCCCCACTCCTGCTGAATCACTCCCGGCCTGTCACTCACCGACCGAGCGAGGCGGGGGTGGGCCTTGTTTGGGCCTGGAGGTAATTACGGCGCATTAGAGCACGGCAAAATAAATTTGCAACGCTGCTAATTGTGTGATCGCAAAAACAATAACTCTCAGCACGTGCCCAGGGGGCGGGAGCCAGGGCGCCGGGGAAAAGCGGGCAGAGGGGGGAGCTGGCACCTGGCCAGAAGACGACACCATTGCCATCACTCACCCCACTGCCACCACACACATCACCAGCAGGTTTCACTGCATGCTAGCCTGGCCACCTCGCCAAAACAGCCACCGTCTGCCCCCCGCTCAGAGCCATGGCCTTTCCAACCAATGGGCCAAGACACCGCCAGTCTGTTTCTTGTGCTAGCATGCATTGCTGCATTAATATACATAAATAATCGCACAATTAGGTGGGCTCACTCTGCCATTTGGAAGTGTGGCAGTGAACGTGTCCTTACTTGGTGTGCTTGTCTTTTGCTCCGGCCTGCTGTGGACTGCACGGTCTGAAAAGGCCATACCTAATCAGATTCTCTGCCCTGTCTGCTGAGAGGCGGCTGTGAAATTCACTAGAAAAAGAGCAGTATCTCTTTGTAGGCCCTTGTTGGTTGTACCCCGGGGCACATCTCTCTCTCTCTCTCTCTCCTGCCTTGGCCAACTTCCTGTACCCCACTGTTAGAGCACTCTGATTCAGTTTGTTTCCAGGAACGGAGAAACTGACGGTGCTGTCTGTGTCATGTCTCCTCGCAGGGTCAGTTCCGCTCTGCCAGGAAGACGTTTGAACATTGACAGAAGGCTCTCCCGTGGCCCACCGGTATGTTGGATTACTTCACTTCTCCTGTACAAGACACTCACTGCAGACACTGACTGAGTTGGGAAAGAATTCTTGTTTCTCAAATAAGAGTCAAACAATGACGGAACATTGTGATATACACAATGGTGTGCTGGGTTTACCAATCACATTTCTCTCCTTGCTCTGGCTCTGGGACTCCTGATCCCCTAATGTCAGCCCCTAGCAGACATCTGCTGCAAACCTTTCCCCCAGAACCTCAACTCAACTCCAGTAAACAACAAAAAACTCTGACCTCAAACGATCTTAAAGTTGGTGTCCGCACAAAATAAAAAGGCTTAGTAAGTACAGGAAAATAGTTTTTCTTGTACTTAATTAAACTCAAGAGCCTTTTTTAAAATTGTGGACATCAACCTTTTGAGTAGTATTAGTATTTGTTTTCTAAGTTTCCGAGCGCAGTGCTTGGAACGGTTCTAGGGTTGCAAGGCACAGCCAACAACAGCGCAGGATTGTTAATTACCAGGAGGTACTTTCTTTAGCAAATGAGGGCTGATATTTTCAGCTGTATGAGGAGCAGCGTCATGCATGAGCTGTATGAGCAGAAGTGTCATGGCTTCCCGTTTGCTGTCTCTGTGTGAAAGCAAAGAAAGTGTGAAGTGGCAAGAGGGCTTAGTGCTCCAGGGTACTGCTGCCACAATCCAGTTAGATCTCACACTCAGAGCCCATGCCAGAGGCACTGTGATCAACCCCCCATTACCATGTTGAGCTTAATCACTGATTTCATGCATGCATTTTACACAAACATCGCACACTGACACACGTCTTGGCCTTGTTCCCTTACCCCCCACCCCCACCCCACCCCCTCTTCTCCATATCCCCTTTCTCTCTCCCTCTCCCTGTCAATCTCTCCCTCACTCTAACAGTCTCCTCACAACCAGTTATCCTGATGTAAACTTCACATACAAACAATTGATATGATTCTCAGCTACTGCACTCAAAATAACTTTAACGGCTTTTTGAGCCTAAATAACCCGTCTGTGTGTGACATCTGCAAAGTGGGCCTCTGTTTTATTATTCAGGGTGCGAGCGGAGTGCAGCACGCCGGCTTTGTTCTTTTGCTGCTATTGTTTTCCCTGGAAATAAGCTTCGTTGAGAAAGAAAGCGGTCCATTGTTCCTGACATTATTAAAGCCTCTATATTGTAGACATCTGTTTGTACTAGCCTCTCTGCCCTTCATGTAAATCACTTAAAGCAAAGTAAAGTGGAATAAAAACAACAAAGTAAAGAGAGTGAAAATCGGAAATATCACAAAGCTGATTGCAAAGAGTACGAAATATTAATTTATTACTTCATCCTTTACGGAACAGAAATCTCCATGTGCGCCCAGAATCTCAGTGACTCTGGTGTTTGCAATGGGATTCCAGGGCTTGAAAAGAGCATATAGCCTTTCACCCAAACCGCAATTAAAGGACCATTGCACATAGATAGAAATGTGTTCATTGACCTGTACAGTGATCCTCTTATATTCGTGTCTTTCAGCTTCTGCAATTAAGCATTCACACGGAATTATATGGCATTGTGCGTGTGTGTGTGTGCGTGCATGCGTGTGTGTGTGTGTGTGTGTGTGTGTGTGTGCGTGTGTGTGTGTGCGTGTGTATGCGTTTGTGTGTGTGTGTGTCTGTCTGTCTGTCTCTATGTGTACTCTGTGTTGTTCCTGACTACAGGTTATGTCTTCAGAAGCTCTGTATTCTGCTCATAGTGACCACATGAAGAATGTATTTCAGAACCTTGGCACTAAGTGAACCATGGTCCAGCACCTGCCATCCCCTCAAAAAGCAACCACCCACAATGCACAGCCCAGTCAGGTCCCTCTCTGTGACGTCATCTCAGCCTCACACCACGTTTTCCACATCGTCTTCCCCGCAGCACGAGAGATATGTATGCTTTTTCCCCTTGGTGTCTCGGCACGGATCCCTCTGGGTCATGTGATTTGTGCAGGGCTGCTGGTCTCCTGGTCCAGGTTGACACCCTGGTGGTCATTACTGCTGTAAATCCAGTGTGATGCATTGTGGGCTTTTTCTCACTGTGACCAGACAGAAGCAAAGCCCCCTCGCTTTGGTCTCACTCATTTTCTCAGATCCACTCCACCGATGTGACCCAGCACCCTCTCTGGACCCACTCAGAAATTACAGCTTTGTGACAAAGGTGAATCCATTCCACAGTGGTCCACCACTATCCAGCAAACCTTACTGCAATGAACAAGAAAGTGTAGAGAAGAAAAGTGTCAGGTCCACAGTTGAGGATGTTGGTCTTGGGATGTCCTTGATCCCACTTGGCTACTTGCAGTACATCCTCAGTCCTTCTGTCCATCTTATTGTATTCCTCTTCAGGTGGGCGATCTCACATAGATTCTGCAGACCTCAGAATCTCAGCAATGCTGCCTTGTCCACAGCAACCTTGTTGTCTGTAGTAGTCACCATTTTCAGAGTTCAATATTCAGCGTCCCCGTATCTCCGATTATCCTAACAGAAGAGCGGCAGACTCTTTCCTGGGCCCCTGACCTTCCTCGCAGCCCTGGAGAAGATTCTGGAGACATGAGCAATACCTGTTTTTCTCAGGCAGGCACAGGCTTTTACCTAAAGCAGATAGATTATTATTAATCCCAATGCACATATGCGTGCATGCCGTGCATAAAAACTAACAAGCCAGCAAAGGTAAATAAAAAACAGGTTTACCATAAATAGCTCCCCTCTCTATTTCAAGGATTTGTGGTGGAATCCTTGCAACTCTCAGTATCCCTGTCTCTCTTCCTGTTTTTTGCTCCCTCCATCTGCCCCCCCACACACACACACCCACACACATGCACGCACACACACACACACACACACACACACACGCACGTACATACATATACACAGAGCAGAATTCTTCTCATTAGCCGACCCCCCCACTCCCTCTCACCTAACGAGAAACCGATTACATCGCTTTTCCCCCACATTCCCAATGGCCTCTCCTGTTCCCGGACTGCATCCCGTCCTCCGCCTCTCCGTCTTCCTCTCTGAGATCCCCTTCTTTCCCTTCTACCTCTTCTCCCTCTCTCCGTGGTTGCAGCCTCTCTCTTCTCTCTCTCTCTTTTTCCCTTTCTTCCTCCTCTCTGCAGTCTCTCTCTTTCGCTCCTCCCATCTCTGAGCTGCAGGCTGCTCTGGGTTTTAGACGGATCGCTCACACAATGGTTGATCAATACCGGTATTGATCCGCTGGCAAAATGTTTATAAATTCATCCAGGGCAGCTGGCTCCATAGCGGCAGGGAGAAGTGGAGGGGCTGGCGGACTCGGGGACCAGTGCCATTCGGGCACGGCAAAGAAGGCAGGGTGCCCCTGATTGGTTCCCCCGTCTGCCCGCCTTGGCAAAGGGAAGCGTGGCGCAGAGGGGCTCCGTCTGCCTCCGTCATTGTTCCCCGCGCTTCCCAGCTCACTCAGCGAAACTTTCCAGCCGGAGCGAGCAGCCAGGCAAGCTGGTGCAGCGCAGTTTAACCTTTTCACTGCTAGACGTTGGCTGCCAGCCAAACTGTGACACCCCCCACACGCACACACACACACACAGCCCCCCCACTTCGCTGACTGAAATCTCAATTTGCATAAATTAGCGAGCCGGAGGCAGTGCCAGTCTCTTAACGAGTGGCTGTCACTTTGTTTCCTCTCCTCCCTACCGGGCGTACATGCCGCACATCGCGCCAGCCCGTCTGCTCGCTCGGACCGATCGAGCCCTTTCGTGCCAGCTTCCGGCCCTCTTGAACCCTGCTCCAGAGTGCTGCTCCAGAGGGCTGCATTCACCCAAAGGCTAAGGACAGTCGCATCAGGAAACGCGGGTAAAAAAAGAGCTTTGCAGAGGATCAAACTTCATTCAATTAGGAAGACAATAAATGGGAACACCCAGAACACCAGGACTGATCTCCAATGGGAATCGAACCCATTGAACAAGAGATTTTGGACACTATAGCATCACTTTGGAAAGCGGTAACCATAAATGCTGCCCTCTAAAATAAGACATGATGTCATTGAGTATGGTAAATTTGCCATGTTAAAGATGCTGGTGGCATGTGAATGTTCCACAACGGTTGTGGACGGTGAAGACCAACAGTGCTCAAGAGCTTGCATGAGAAGTCCAGATTTCCTGACATGAGACAGCCAAGTCGAGAGCGAGTTTTTAACAGCACACATAAGCAGCTACTTTACTAGGACTTTAACAAGAAAGGGCATTAAACCAAAACATTCAGATCTCACAGGAGTGAACGCCGGGTCATGCTAACCGCAGGGGGATACGAGGGGAAGCGGAGGAGGTTAAAAAGTGCTTGAAGTGTGTTCGATTTGTGCTGTGGGGCGTTGCAGTTACGGCAGGCTTGTTCAGCTGGGCTCCAGCTGCGAGCAAAGAGGAAGGGGAGGGCCGGCCTCGGGGCCCCTCCCCCTGAAACTTCCTCCCTGCTGGCTTGCGCTCCCCCGGCCCCTGACGCCGGCCCAAACCGCACGGTCTGTGGCAGCGCCATGACGGCATGTCGCCGACCGACGGGTTCTCTAATTAACGTTGTGTTTTTAATTAACTGCGGCAGCTACTTATCCCCTCGCTGATTTGCCGGAGGGGCACAGAGCTCGTAACTTTTCCTCCTCCGCTGCCTTCACCCCGAGGCCTCTGGGTTTCAGTGCCGAGAAGCGGGTGTTCCTCACGTCAAGTGGAGGTAAAAGAGAAAAGGCCAGCCCACGGCGCATTATTTAGATGAAAAGTTGTCAGGGTCAAACGCAGGAGGAACGGGTTCGTATTTCAGGCACAAAGAGCATCGAGTCAATTGCACCGTTTCTTCTGTTGAATGAAGTTTGATCCTCTGCGAAGCTCTTTTTTTTATACTCGTGTTTCCTGATGCGATGGCCCTTAGCCTTTGGGTGGATGCGGCCCTCCACTCCAACACTCGGGAGCAGGGTGGTGAATGGTGAGGAGAGGGGTGTGTGTTTGACCCTGTTCCATTAGTTCCTGCTCTCGTATGGAGTGAGTGGAGAGAAGGCTTTGGTAGAGTGCTGTGACTGCAAGGATGCTGCTCTCCCTCTCTCAGCAGACGAGCCGCATAAGAGGGCATATTATTTCACAAGAGGCTGGGGCTCAGGGCAAACGCTTCACATAGAAATCAATTTCAGCTCAGGCAGTGGAACCAAACAAAGCCTGTGCTCCTTTCACAGATGAAACCTTTCTTGCTCAACTCTGAGTGCTCCGAATTTCCCTGTTTTCACTCGTCCCTCTCTTCTTGGCCGATGTTTTGCTTGCACTCTCTGTGGCCAGCGTTGCAAAACGCATGCCTCATCGACCCACATGACTGAACACATGCAAAGGGTAAACGGTACCCCCAATCTCCAAAACACTGTTATGACACTGGTGTTATGGCAAAGTTGCATTTTGGTCATACGATGCAATGTAAAATAGGACCATACATTATTATCAACTGCTGTCTTAGTGTTGAGAAGTAACATTATGAAGTGATTGAAATACAGCCTTCACAAGACTGTGTGTGTGTGTGTGTGTGTGTGTGTGTGTGTGTGTGTGTGTGTGTGTGTGTGTGTGTGTGTGTGTGTGTGCGCATCTGTGTGTACACGTGTGTGCGCGCGCTCGCATTTCTATGGCATGTGGAAGCGTATTGAAATCTGTAGAGGCTGCCTGGTGTTCGGGCTCTACCTCAGCCAGGCAGCGCAGGGAGAGGAGGCCACGGGGCCTCAGCAGCCTTCTCCGCCTCAGCGCCGTCTCTGTCTCTTTGCCCCGCGACGCAAGTTAATGCATCTCTTGGATCGGCCTCATCCCTTTTTCCACTTTTATTGATTTCGGCGAGGAATGGAAGCAGGAAGAAAGAAAGGGCCTTTTCAGGAAGAAGTTAAATGGTCAAGTAGCAGAGAGAGAGTGGCTTTCACCACTTATTGACGAGGTGGAAAAATGTCACTATTATGGGTCCCTTTTCAGGAGATAGTGAGCTGATTGGATGAGTGCCCCCAGGTCAGGGCAGAACGCATTCCTACTCCAGCCAAACAAGCCAATATAAAAGGCCAAAGGAATCAGCTGAACAGGCCAAGGTGATGCTCTATTGGTGTCCTGCCCATTCAAGCCTGAGGCGAGACATTGGTCACTCACTGGGGGGACGTGGATGCACAGTGTCACTCCCAGCCCCCAACCCCACCTCCCACACTTCTGCTTGGAGAAACTAGGCGGACACTTCTAACCTCAACACTTCCCATCTGCTACAGAATAAGCCAAAATTGAAGGGCTACGTGACAGTGCTTACAAATCCAAACCAAGGGCTGATTTTCAGCTTTCTAATTGGCTAGTCTGTCTGTCACTTGGGACACTGAAGGGAAATAGGCATAGAGCTAAGGATGGAGAAGATGACATGGATCTATGGAGTATTGCAGCTTTGAAAACCATCCAACAAACTGGATTTACTCGCTCTACAGTATTTCTAAGTGGGCAATAACTATATTTTATTTGTATTCTTTTTTTAACAAAAGGGCACATTTTTATTTATTTTATTTCATGCTGTTGAACAATTTTCACAAAATGTTGATTATCACCATAGCTAACATGGCAAGTTTTCTGTCATTTGCAATATCAGTACTTTATTCCACTCTGCTCAGTAGATCTGCTTGAAAATTAGTAGCTAGCTAGCCTCAGCATTACTATGAAAAAATGCTGATGTATGGTGAGCGATCTGCCACAAAATGGCTGCTGTGTATCACCCAGGTGGGTGAGCTTCTGCCCCAATACTGTTAATCACTTTGAGATGCATTATTATTAGTTTTATTATGATTATTATTATTATTTGATTATTATTATTATTATTATTATTATTATTATTATTATTATTATTATTCTATTAATAATAACAACAATAATCATAATTAGTTCTGAGCCTCATACATAGTTTGAACATAAAGTTTATAAAAAGTATTACCGGGATCATACAGTTCAGATTCTATAGTTACCAATGATCTGTAGATTTATATTTACGGTGAATAGAGGTGGCTGTTTGTGTAACAAACCTGAACTGTTAAACCCACTATGGATGCCCCCTGCGTCCATGTGTTCTTAAGGATACCCTGTGGCACTGGCTTCCGCAACCAGCATTTACTCCAGGGAATTTAAGGTACACGATCAGATCAGACACAACCTGAGGTGAGATTTCTTCTGGCTGCTTCTGCACACACACACACACACACACACACACACACACACACACACACACACACACACACACACACACACACACACACACACACACACACACACACACAAACACAAAACAGGCAGAGAGAGAGAGAGATACTTTCTCTGAGGAGCTAAGTAATGTTGAGATTTTTAAAGAAGTTCCTCCCACTGAGGCCACTTGGAGGCGTCCCGAGAGAGCGTTCGCTGTGGCCAGGGGCAGACGGGTCCCACGCCGGTGCGGGGGCTGCGTATCTGCACTTTATTTAGGGAAGAGAGGGAGGGCAGAATCTGTCCCAGGTTCTCGGCTGAAAGGGAGCCGCATGCCCTGACAAATGGCCAAGGTTCAAACACAAGTCACCCAGCCGTCGGGAGCCTGACGTCAAGGCCGTTAATTAGCCTGGCGCATCATCACCCGGCTCCGCCCACGCACAGAGCAGAGCCCTGAAAAAGGTCAGCATACCACCAAGCAGACAGAGAGCTGCTTAATACGAGGTGAAATGGTTTCTTTTCCAAAGTGATTTCAGTTTGGCTCAGACAAGGCCTTGCTTGTGTTCTAATTGATCCAGTTAACGACTCGTGGGAGGGGAAGGGGAGGTGGAGGGTGGGGGGTGGTGCTTTGAGGAGGGTACATAAAACAGGATGCATGAACAAACAAAAAATTCTTTGGGCTGACATCTGCGCCAGCATTTACAGCGGACAGCACAGTGAACACACACTTGCACACGCTCATCAAAGCGCCTCAGCTTTTCTCCCACACAGAGAATCCATTCACACTCAAACATGGATGGTGCAATTAACATTGATTCAAATCTGTGGCAACATATCCCTCAAGACTAGTGGAATGCAACTTGTCTTATACACAAAAGTTTGTGCGTCCCATAGATGTAATAACCATACAATAATTCACTTATGCCTGGGGGGGAAAGGAAAAAAAATGAAAAAATGCACACTTTAAAAAATACATTTTCTCTCTTTATATTTTATTTTTTGCGTCCCTTAAAATATTTTGTCTAATAGCATTTTCTTTTTGTACAAAAATGGCTATTATGAGTAGTATATATAGAAAATATCAGAGCTCTCCCACACCCACACACACATTCACCAGCAAATTCACTCACGCTTTCATTTTGAATGCATAATATATGTAATGAAACAATATTTCTAGTGGGGGTGGAGGCAGCAGGGGGATGGGAGTGTGTAGTGAATCTCAATGTGGCTCCCTCTGGACCTCCTGTTTCTATTGCTGTGGTGGTAGGGGGTAAATTAATATGAGGGAGGGGGAAGCTTATCACATCGCCTGTGGCTACTCTCCCTCCACCGTCCAGAGAACAGCATGGAAGCCCCTCTGCCCTCCAGGCCCCCCTAGTCATGACGTCGAAGATTTACACCTGATAATTTGATGACTCCCCCATTTCGCACTTTCTGTCCTGATGTAGACATGCAGCAGCAGGATTTAAGGATATAACCCTCTGGTATGCGGTCAGCAGCCAGTTGGTCATAATTGGCCCACGTTGACCTCCTGTCGTTAAAAATCAACAGCGCTCGCAAATGTGGAATTACAGTGGTTTGGGGTGGATATGTGTCTTAACCTGCTGTAATGATGGGGGATCTGTGAGTCTCAGCCACGCCGTTGTCGGGTTTTCTCCTCTCTCCTGGGTGTGTCTGGAGGATTTAATCGGGGTCTTGCAGTGCATGGGTCAAAACTCTCAGCGCTTTGAGGTGTCTTACAACATAAACATGCCTCCTGTTGTCCACGGCGACCACACACTTGGTCAGGGCACGGGAGGCGGGTTCACAGCGCCTCAGATCAAACGTTCGATTGGCTCCCTCCTCTGCCAACTGTGTCCGACTGTTCCGTGACTGAAGCTGTTGAACAGTGGCCATTGTTTTGTAGACAGGGTCAGCACAGGTGGAGGATAGGTGGGCTATGGTTTGGGCAGAACAGGGTCCTTGATCATCTTAGGCAGCCATTGCAATAAGAATCTCCCCATCCTGTTACAGGAGTGGAGTGAATGTGAATGTACCCTCCTCACCATGTCTGATTTTTTTATTTATTTTTAATTTCAAATTTTTCCCTGTTTTCTCCCAATTTGGTGGCCAATTGTACCTTTTATTGCATCAGTTACCTCCCCCCATGGGCCCACCATCTGCAACTAGGGGACCAGCTACTACTCTGGGATCAGCAGCAGCAAAGATGCTATAGTGCCTCCTTTGAGACGGGACTCACTAACTTTGTATGTGGGGAGCTCGTCCCCGCTTCCCCCCCCCCTCCCCTTGGGGCTGACAGCCAATCGCCACCCCTGACTGGCAATGAGCCGGGCTGGCGCAGCCAGGGATCGAGCCCAGGCTGCAGTGGGCACCTTCACTTAGAAGAAGTGCCTTTACCAGAGCCCCCACCATGTCTGATTTCAATAAGGTGTTCCATTCTGCCATGCTGCTGTAGAATTTTAATCTGTGCACTCATGTCATTAAAATGTGCTTTAATGCTCATTCACATTTCTCTCTATGAAACAGTAACTTTGGAGACTTTCCATTGTGTATTTCAGCAGTATTTTTGCAGCAGCAGCAGTATTAGCAACATTTAGCAGCATAGCAGCATTTTTACCTTGGTGTCATTCTGTGTTATGGAAAAGATGGGCAGGAGCCTGCTGTCTGCACAGACAGAACATCGTGTGTGAGGTTTTGTGTGAAATATCTGTGAGGGTGATTTATTCATTCCTGGGTACTGATGCCAAATTTTGAGTCTCTGCTGGGAAGCTGGTTATGTGCCGCAGGTTTTCTCACCCTCAGACATTTTCTTGGCTGGCGATTGACCAGCAGAGTTATAATTATCATTGACCAGCAGAGGTATAATTATCTCATCACTGTTACACTGAACATCCTTTCATTAAACTAATGTTTGGAGGGTGTTTTTTTTTGCAATGATGTTACACAAACGTGTAGTGTGCACGTTTTTTCCTTCAACCACACAGTTTAATGATAATTTTTGGTATTGAGTGATTAAAATTCATGAAAGCAATTGTTTGTTAGTTGTTTTCATTAACTTAAAAACCTACATTTCTACACATTTCTACACTATTCTACTTCCCAGCTCCAGTTTCCATGGTGAAATACAAGGTAAGAAAGGTGGAGCCCTAAGGTGCTAACATTACCGAACATTCTGTAAATGTAATGTTGATAATGAATGGTGAAATCATTATGTTATGATAAGTAGTTTTCCTATGTGTTGATGTCAATGTAATGGAAATTCTTATTGTTAACTGGACCTGAATTTCCAGTAGAAGTCTTCCTTTGTAGTGAATCAGAGAAACAAGAAACAAGGCATCTACTTTTCCCACCTTTTTTGCCCCTTTTATGCAATGGCATATTGCCCTTCAAACTCAATTCAAAATAAATGATCAGTTTTGCTTCATTCCAGGCATTAAACTTGAATGGTAAACCCTCCAGGTCCAGTGCTGTGGACTAGATATAAGAACATGTCCGGAGGCCTAATAGCTGTTTACCTGGGCCTTGTTACATCTGTGTTGTAAAGAGCAAGTGCGGTAGCCTCTCCCTTGCATAGCTTCATCTAGAACGCAAACTGTGAGTTTAGCGTTTTTCACACAAGGAAACTTATTGCTGAGCAGCATTAAGTTGATACTGAATTTGTTTAGCAAATTAGATGAATTCCAGATAACATAAAAATCCATAAAAATCACTATTCTGCATCAAAATGATTCTCCCCACAGTCAGTAATCTACCAATTCCCAGACGGATTTGGAACAGTGACGCAGGGTGGAAAGTTGAAGCATCTGTGAGAGTTGTGTTTTACTAATCAGATGTAAGGAAATGCGTTTCCTTTTAAGGTTTCGGAACGGCCACAGCGCTCTTTATTGCCTGATCATTAAGTGAAAACTCCTCATATCGACGCTCTCGGCCGTTGACCGCTCGCCCTTAGTGTGACCGCGGCCCTTCATAATTGTGCGCCTCCCCTCTGCGTGTCGCGACTCTGCCCGTTCTCCGGGGCAGTGTATTCTAAAGACAGGATGAGGAATGTGTGAAGCATCTCATAAAACATGAGCTGCTATTTTCCCACAGGCATGAAAAAATGGAAGCCATGCTTGTAGAATCCTTACTGCGTGATCTCGGGAGGGGGGGGGGGGGGAGACGGTTCTGCCTATGTGGAGGGGCCTGTAGGTGTTAAAGCTTCTGTTAGAACGTCAGAGTTCAACTTCGGCCTGCTTGGTTCTAAAAACACTCACCGCAAGTGGTGGAAAGTATGTAGGTGTTAAAGCTTCAGTTGGTGTGTAGAAGTGTATACGGAGACGGGAGGGGCTGAGATGGAGTAGCTCTGTGGAGTGGCTTGTGTTGACAACATATTTTTTGGTCCTTCGGTAGAGGGATCATTAATAACAATAGACATTCGAGTGTCGGCAGACATCACCTTTTCCAAATGTTTAAGAAATGTGCTCTCATGGCAGCGCTGTTGGAGAGCTGTTTAGCATCAGGCCCCCTGAGTTACTGTGTGAATTCAGATGATTACCATGCTGAAGAAAATCTCAAAGAGGGGGGAAAAAGAAGGATCTTTAATGCGTCTTTTTTGGGTGTCTAATTATCTCAGCCTGTGTAATTGTTGTTATATTCATCACAGCCTTCAGTATTTATAACCCCTGCTCTTTGTCATGGTAATTTCAGAAGTCCCATACAGTGAGGAAGGGAGTGTAAGAGATGAGGGAGAGACGGATGGAGTGAGAGAAGGAAAGAGAGAGTCCGCCCTCTCTCTCTCTGACGCGCTCCACCGCGCAGGCTGCCCTTAGACCCTGATTACCTGATCCCTAACACCCCCTGCATCTCCAACACGTGGAGTCGATGTCCAGCCGCATGACACCATGACTGTCCCGATTGGCTTCGCCAGGGTTTGAGGCTAGAGCTGATTCAATCTTGGGTTTGTGCACTTTACCCATCCAATCCTCTCCTCCTCTCCCCATCACTCTTTTTTTTCTTTACCTGGCTCTTCTCTCCTTTCCGATTGCCGTGCTACTTTTTACCCCCCGCCTCCTCAATCGTATCTGTCCTTCTGTCTGTTCTTTGCAATACCTTGTGGAATCTACATTGCCAGTGCCCCAAACTCCTCACACACTGTCTATTTCTATCCTTGCTCTGTTTGTGGAAGCTAGTTTTCAGTCATTTTGTAGTCACCAAGTCAGTAGCAAGGCAACATCAGTAACAGTGGGAAATTTGTTATTATTATTGGTGTTGTTGTTAGCATTATTATAATTATTAGCATTGTTTCTAAATTAGAAATATGTTATAGAGAAATATTGAGTAGCTTTGTGCAAGGGACAAACCAGCGTTCATGTATTCTGCAGTGAAGATTATTGTTAGGTGGATATCTGATATATCTGAAAATATATCAACATGGATTTTCTGCCCCATATATCCAAGTGTCAATATTTCATTCAACATGTGCAACATTGAACAACCAATTTATTGATTATACACTGCCTGGTCAAAAGAAAAGTCACCACCTGGATTTAACTAAGCAAATAGGTAAGAGCCTTCCATTGGATAATTACTGCAGTGATTCATATGTTTTAGCTGGCAACAAGTTATTTAACCCTAACTGATGCAGTGAGTAGCTTCTCATTTCTTAAACAACCATGGCAGAAGATATATCCTGTGGTCGTGGAAAAGATGTTAATCTGTTTCAGAAGGGTCAAATTATTGGCCTGCATCAAGCAAAGAAAACAACTAAGGAGATTGCTGAAACTACTAAAATTGGGTTAAGAACTGTCCAATGCATTATTAAAACCTGGAAGGATAGTGGTGAACCATCATCTTCAAGGAAGAAATGTGGTCGAAAAAAAATCTTGAATGATCGTGATCAGCGATCACTTAAACGTTTGATGAAATCATATGAAAACCACTTGTCAGTGAGGCTAATCGGAAAAAAAAGGCTTCAATTTGCTAGGGAGCATAAAGATTGGACTCTGGAGCAATGGAAGAAGGTCATGTGGTCTGATGAGTCCAGATTTACCCTGTTCCAGAGTGATGGGCACATCAGGGTAAGAAGAGAGGTGGATGAAGTGATGTACCCATCATGCCTAGTGTCTACCGTACAAGCCTGTGGGGGCAGTGTTATGATCTGGGGTTGCTGCAGTTGGTCAGGTCTAGGTTCAGCAACGTTATGTGCCCAAAGAATGAGGTCAGCTGACTACCTGAATATACTGAATGACCAGGTTTTTCCATCAATGGATTTTTTCTTCCCTGATGGCACGGGCATATTCCAAGATGACAATGCCACGATTCATCGGGCTCAAATTGTGAAAGAGTGGTTCAGGGAGCATGAGACATCATTTTCACACATGGATTGGTCACCACAGAGTCCAGACCTTAACCCCATTGAGAATCTGTGGGATGTGCTGGAGAAGACTTTGCGCAGCGGTCCGACTCTCCCATCATCAATACCAGATCTTGGCGAAAAATGTATGCAACTCTGGACGGAAATAAATGTTGTGACATTGCAGAAGCTTATTGAAATGATGCCATGGCGAATGCGTGCCATAATCAAAGCTAAAGGCGGTCCAACGAAATATTAGAGTGTGTGACTTTTTTTTTGGACGGGCAGTGTACAACTATATACAAAGATCATTCACATTTATTTAGCCAATTTGTGTAATCTGATCAGGTTTTGCTAGCTCCAATATTATATTGGAAAGCAATAGAATTTGAACAGAAATTGTTGATGATAAAATAATCACACAGTAATATTTGAATTAATTCACTATCCAATATATGTATAAATATATCAAGTGTGTAATGAGGCAGTGGTATAAATCCCCATTGTTTTAAGTGTAATAACAGAAGACTTTTAGGTGAGAGCTATGTTTATCTATAGATGTGGAAACGTGATTATGGCCAGTGTCTACAGTGCAATGATACTGACAGTTATAAAAAGCCAATGGTCTTCTCAGATAATATTTTTGGCTGTTTAAGAGAATGCTTTTAGGCCGTTTAAATCCTCAGCAACCCACTCCTTTTACCTGCAGAGTGCTGAGCACACGTTTTCTGAAACTAAGCCACATGTGGCACAGTACCATTCCGCAAAGCAGTGCATCACGGAACACGTCTCCTTCGCATTGTTCAAGCTCAGGAGCTGTGGGGCCGCGGAGTACCGTGGCCACCTTATCTGTACGTCTCTAACTTTTCTCAGCTTCGTCCACTCTCGCTCTCACTGTCATTTTTTGTTGTTTGGAATATGTTGAAAGTGCAGATTCCTCTCCTCCCCCTGACGGTGCCACTCTCAGTGTTTGGGTATATATGTAACACCCCCGCGTGAGGGCTGCTGAGAGCGCTGGGGGGATGGAAAGGAAAACAAGCGCGCCCTCTCTCCGAGCCCTTTGGAGCCGGGACGCTATAAATACCTCCGCATGGCGCGCCAGTCCCACTGGCTGTGGCATGGGAACCACTCTCCGGCTGACCGGAGGGCCATCGCCACCGTCCCAGTCTGGGAAGAGTCCAGCCGGAGGGGGTGGAGCGGGCCTGGGGTGGGGCGAGGTGCAGGGCCCCCTCTTCCTAATTGCACAGCTCTTTTGTTCTGTCTGTCTGGAAAGGCTCTCCATCGAGTTGCCGCCGGATATTTCCAGAACTTCAGATCCTCGCAGTTCAACGGCTTGTCTCCTTTAAATGTGTATATATGCATTGCCTTTCGTTTGTTTTGCCTGTGAAGATTGTACGAAGCTGTGATTGTCAAAATGTTGAAATAAGCTTTTCTTCTCCGGCTTTGGTTTCTTTCCCGCAAAATTGATTTTGACTTTTCAAAAGGTTTATTCTTCACAGTGCTGTCTAAGTCTTTCGGAGTGAGACAGGTTTAATTCACACATTCTGAGTTGGAGGTAATGGTTTTAAACGGACAAACTAAACATCTACCCTTGGCTTTTCCACTTCCATACAGTAAATAGTTTCATGTGCATGCTGTGAGGGGCTGGTTCTGAACCTGATACTGCTCTCCTCACAGATTGGGGGGGGTGGAGTGGTGGTGTGAGGTTAAGAAGTGGCAGCCTGCTCTCAAGCTCAGCTTTCTGATGTTTCGGATGGGCCAAGCAGCCCGGTTTCTCCCACTGTGCAGTCGAGCAGCCCGCTGCCAATGTCGTAGACTGCCATGCATCAGCTGAAGCCGCACTATGGCTGCATTCTGCACCTGAAGCAAGGCTCCGTACTCTCTAATCCGTTCTCCCCAGAACCCCGTCCTGTCAGCACTGGGTTAATGATCGTCACAATGGTGAACATCCCGGACAAATTGGTAATGGGTCAAATCTGAAACCAGGATAAACATTGCAGTTTTAGATGTCCATGGTCCATGTCCATTTTGTTAAGGGTCTGGAAAGCCTCAGGATTTTCAGCTGGCTACTCATTACCAGTGGCAGAGATCCCAGACGTTCGGATGGTAGCAGATTACACCCACCAGTGATGAGAGTTAAAGCTGTCACCCATTGGGCTCAAGTGTATATTCTTTGTGACATCACTGTAAGTTTGAGTAAAGGATCCTTTTGATCCGCAAACACTGTTTTCCCTCTTTCACCCACTGTCCTCTGCTTCCCTCTCCTTTCCTCTCTGCCCCTCACTTTTTTTCCCCCTCTCTCCCTCTCCTACAAGGCACACTTGTTATTTTTTTTCATACAAGGTCCCGTAATTAAGTTTGACATAAGCGCAAGGATTAAATATGCGGTTTGGGATGGGGAGAAAGAGGCTCTGTTACAGTCCCAAGGCCAGCTGCAAAATGGAACCAGATTGCGACACTTGGGGAAGGAGTGTTTGGGAAAGGTGCCGAGACAGAGCTGTGTGTTCAAACGGGGAAAGGATCCACACGGGGTCCCACTGCAGCCTGCGAAGCCTAGACTACTGCCCAAATCTCCCCCCACTCCCCCCCAAACTCTACCCATGAGACTACTACTGCTTCCCCCCCCAGCTAAACCTTGAATAACCCTTTCATACCCTGTTCTAAACCACAGCATCACACATGCACACCATAACCATTATGGCCTGCCACATGTCAGCAGAGATCAGTTTAGATTCTGTATGCAACCAGAAATGTGACTGATTATTTTCATAGATAACCCTCACGGAATACACTTTTGAACAGACTCTTCAGGCAAAACATCCTCTTGAGTCATGTCCTCTGTTTCTTCTCATGAGCATAAGGCTGTGTGCTGTTTTACAAACCATCAAACAATCGCTAAGACCACATATAAAGACATAGGTTAAACTCTCGCCACAGAAAGGGAGTGAGTGTTTCCAAGGGATTTTCCAACGATGCAAATTTGAAAAAGGTCTCGCACGGGAGAATTCTTAAATAACTCTTTCAAAACACTCTAATCTTAATGAGTCCGAAAAGAAAAATCTCTCATCTGCGGCAAAAAAAAGGATTAGGAAAGAAAAATTGGCATTCCACTTTGATGAATTATGTTGAGGAAAATCCCGAGCATAAAGTTCCCCCAGTGAACAAAGCATCGCAAAAAAACGTGATGCTTTTCTACAATGCAACTTATCTGAGAAAAACAGAACATACGTTTAAATAAAAACACACAAGAAAATACAAAAGCACAGCAGATTCATTTCTGAGAAAATGATAAAAAGCGAATAACTCTTTTCACAATCTTCTTAGCGAGTTTTGAAAATCACGCCCCAAAGTAGCTTTGCACAAATTAACCGCTGCAGCCATTGTGAAGTCAAATTTTCATTAGCATCGCCGTCATTTATTTTGCAGGTTTTACAGTGCCGTCATTAAATGTAAATAAATAAACTGATAACTCCTCACATCCGAGGAAAAGAGTGATAAAAGTTGTTGTCATAGTGATGAAGGAGTTAATGAGCCTAAGCATATAGCACTTTTAAGTTGCAATCCAGCTAAGGCAAATCTATAATGCTTTCAGTGCACATTTTTTTCTTCTGCAAACTTTCCTTAGCCGGGGCAAAAATGACTTTAGTAAGCTAATCTGCGGAAGTATTTATTTGAATTTGATTAATACATCATTGATGATATGTTAATGTAATCCAAATGAAGGCAGCTCTACATTTACTCTGTTAATTACAGCGAGGTCTAATTTCCCCGAACACCCTTTCTGAGCAGCGAGTTCATTGAAGTGAGCCCCTGGCTAGTTCAAAACCCAAACTCCAAAACAAACATATCCACATGGGGACCTGCCCCTGGCTCCCCCGAACCCAGAGCTTCCAACACACATGCTCACATGCATGTACACATGCACACACACACACACACACACACACACACACACACACACACACACACACACACACACACACACACACACACACACACACACACACACACACACACACACACACACACACACACAAACTTGACGGAAATTAAATTAATTTCATTGTTTTCTTCCCCCTTCCCCCCCTATGTGGATGGAAACATGTGCAGCTATGGCGGTTTGAGGAATATCATAGCGTGGTAATGACGCTGTACCATCGTCCCAGATGTCTTTTAACACATATGTGTTTCTGTCTCAGGGTGTGTTTATGCAGCAGTAGTGTGTGTGCCTGTGTGCACTGTCACGATTGATTTTTTCATACAACCGACTTCTACTGTTGCTGCTTTATATTCACTCCAAGTGCAGTGAGTATAAGCATCTGGCCACCAGTGTTATCTTCTGAGTGACAGATAACATCTGGGAAGTCTGTAGTTATCACGGGCAACAAGATCCCTGCCCCTCTCTCTCCACCAATCCTTGTCCCCAGTTCCGTACTGGCACACAGCTCTCTGCTATTGATTTCCCATTAACCCCTTCCATACTGGGAGTGTCTGCCCAGCCACGCATGCACATCCGATCAATTAGCCTCATGTCAATCAATGCCATCTGCAAACATCTGCCGGAGGAAGGGGTTGGCTCTGTGTCTCTCCGCGCAGGGGTCAGGCCCTTTCTGGTTCCCTCCCTTGCACCTCCTCTCAGCTCCCTGGCAAGCGCGTATTTAGCACGTGGCCTCCAGGGCACACATGTAGATGGGAGCACGCGGTGTTCTCCACAGCATTCACAATGCCGTGACAAAGCCTGTGTACCTCCGCGCCTTCAGCCCGTGAGTCATGTGTGAAGAAGGTGCTAATCCTCACGGCGAAGGTGCATCCATGTGCCGTGGGCATCCAGCTATGTGCGATCTGTTCCACACGCGGGACGTCAGAATGCAGATGCGCGGCATAGGCTGTGTTAAAAATGGAATTACATACTGCAGCGTATGTTATGTTCCATCTGCGGTTATTCTAGCAAAGAAAAAGTGGTCTAAACAAAAGGCCTTCTCATTCCGTTGTGTGCCATCAAGTTGGGGATGAGTGGGCCAGGGCGCTAGCATTTGAGCAGGGCACCTGAGCACACTGTGTATGTGCCAGTGTGTGCATGTGCACTGTGTACATGTGTCTGTGTTATTGAAAAAAGTAATACTTTCATCTGAGTATTCCATCCCTTCATCAGTCCATCTCTGGTGTAGAAAGAGCCCACAGGAAGCTTCGCAGCTGTTTGTAAACTACTAGGGATAGGAAAGGTCATTGCAGTAATAGTCTATTTTCCCCCCCCCACCCCCCCCAACACATTATTATTTCTCCCTGCTCCACAGCGAGATGGTAGCTGCCCCCTTCTTCAGTGTAGTAGCGCATTTAAATTAGTGTTCTTGCCTGGAGAATAATGGTTAAAGCATAACCCCATTGTATTCTTTGATAAACCCTGGAAAATGCATGGTAGAAGCTTGGGAGAGGCACAGTTAAAGGGCACAATTGGCGTGCAAATCTACCATGGCAAAGTTTTTCTGAGAGCATCCTCCGTGTGTGTTGGGGAGCGGGCCTTCCTGAGAGGGCCCACTGTTATCTCTGCAAGCAGGGGCTTTGTTTGCAGGGCAGGGAAGTAAAGATTTCCTCTCTGTGTCATCGCCTTTATCAGGAGCTCAGCGGAGAGGGACAATGGCAAACTAATCCCGCTTGATTTGGGATTAATATTCAAGCCCCGAGAAATTAATTCGAGGCAAAAGGGGGGAATGCGGAATGTGTCAAAACATCCAAACAAATAATGAAAACAAAAAAAAAATGCCAGCGCGCAAACAAAATTTACATCTGAGGTGCTTTTTATTTTTTTTACTGCTGTATTATTTTCAACAGGCCATGCGGACGCATTTCACCGTTTCTGCGCAAGATTTCATGTTAATCTTCATAATGGTTTCCTTTTAAAAAGGAAAGGGAGGAAAAATAGTTGAAGAGCTGCATGTTGTTGTTGGCTATTCTGCTCACTAAGCTGGGGTTTAAGATGTGGATTTGAATATTTACAATGGAAAATAATAGAGGTTATAAAAATAACTCTACAGAAAATCCTGTCTCTTGCCCAACTGTGCATTACTGGGTTAAGTACCGCTTCCTCACTTCAAAGGGTCCTCAAGACGTACTGCGGTAATCTGACTCATGTATCAGTCTGTAGCTACAGGACGTGGCCGGTACAAGAGATGGAGACCCTGTAGACTTGAATCAAAGTCTTGAAATGAATGTTATCAATGTCTCCCCTTGGTATTGCTACTGATAGAATAGCCAGTTTTCAGGTCTAGAGTCAAAGATGAGTTGGCAGGTAGAGTCTTTGTTAGTGATAGGTTGACTTGATCAGTGGTAAGCTGCCTTAGATCAATGCCCTACGCAGTCATGACTTGAAGAAAGATGTATCATGGAGAATGTTTCGTAATCTTTGAAAAGTTGTTGGGTAGGGAGAACATTATGGCTGGCTCAATCACGAAAAAGCGGCCTTCGCAGGAAGCCTTTGCCCGTCTGACCAATGTGTCCTTTTGGGGTGCCTTATTTTGGACGAATTTGAAGGCAGCATTCTCTGCCAGGTAGAATATCCCATACATTTTTGCGACAGCCTCAAAAATGTTCATGTCACGGCTGAGGAGTTTGTTTACAGTTGTAGCGGACCAACCATTCGATGCAGTTGTCTAAAGTAAAAGGGAAAAAAAACTAAACATTGATTGTTAAGCTTAACCAAAGCAAGTCTTTTAATGATTTAGTTTCACTGAAAAATGTAGGTGGCTAGATAAAGAGATTGTTGAAAACATAGATTTTTTTCATTAGCTGTGTATCTGTCAGGCCATGAGCCCTCAGCTGTCACTTTTGTGAACACCAGTCTCAATCTCATGTGCGGTGCACAAACGCTCACAGACTATATGATCGATGATGTATTGCTAGAGATGCAAAGATCCAATTCTGAGTTCCAGCCTGCCACCACCACACCACTCTACCTTACCTGTAGCATGATTCAGATGTCTATTAACATACTTTGTGTCAGTTTGCTCATTTTACTCTCCCTTCCTGGCATTGCTCCTTTGTTGTGACAGTAGGCTAGGGCCATCACGCCAGAGTTTTTTCTCGAAAGTAATTTAATGGTATGAACAGCAAACTGGGACACAGGCTTCTGCCCCAGGCTGAGGTGTCTGCACTGTGGCTGGTTCTCCAACATAGTGATCATCATTTGGAGCTTCAACTCTGGAGCTGGTACCTCCCCTTTCCAGCCCACGTACTGCCTGCATGTCAGGGCAGCTGTATGGGAATCAGAGAGGACCCTCTTGCTCTTAGAAGTAGATGATTTGCCTGCTGCCTTAGGTCATTCCTGGAGGTCTCTGACAGCTATTGCTTGGACTGCATTGTTGGGGTGACCCAGTTAACCTGCTGTCAGAGACGACTTAGGCTCCACCTCTTTCAGAATGCCCCCCCCCCCCCCACCTCCCACCTCCTGCTCGGGGCACACACGCGCTCATACAAACACTCTGCCGTCCCAAAGCCAAACAGCATCTTCCCCACTAATCCAGCAGCAGGGGTTTTGGTTTGTGTGTTGATTTCCTTTGTGTCTCAGGGAACTTTTATGGCCTTCAAGGGGGAGGCGCAGATCCTCAGACCAGTGATAAGGAGTGATGTAATCCTCTGGAGTAAACTCCATCTTTTATACATGGCTCCAAACTATGAAAGGTCTGCTTATTTTAATCCTCAAATCTCCACCTCGCAGGCACGAGGTCCTCTGCTTTTATAAACTTTATGAAAATATAATCTGGCAGTTAATTCTTCAGGAGGAGCCTTTTATGATCTCACCAGTCCTATTAAAAGTTGTTATGAGAGTGTATGCTGAATAATTTCCTATGGAGAGGTTTAAATAGCACCAATCATGCTGTCAGCTTTAAAAAAAAAAAAAAAAAAAAAAAAGTAAAGTAGTGGGGAGTTTTGATGCCCCAGTGATGAGGCACAGAGCCCTCTTGTCATCCTATTCTCAGACCCAAAACCAGTGCCGTTTTTTTTTTTTTGTGCCTTAATGGCCAATTCACGCTGACAGAGATGACGGTGCCCTCCCTGCGTCACACTTGCATAAGTGCCCCGTGCGAATGGAGCTTGTGTTTATATGGGCAGACTGGGCATGTGCTGTTATCACCGTTGGGTTCTTTCAGAATTGATCTCAGCCAGCCTTACCCCTACGTAAGAATAAGGAGCTGACGTGGGTTGGGGCAGGGTCTCCACATAAGAGGGGCACCTCTGAGAAAATGTACTTTAGGTGTGCCAGCAGAAGAGACACTTTACAGGCGAGCTGGAAAGCCTCTATACATACTCATTATTTCCTGTAATGCGAGGTATGTGATGCAGTTCATAACAGATCGAGCTATGAAAAAAACAAAACCTTCTTTGCAAGCGACTTGTGTTTAGCTGCTCCACGTCGTTTCCTCCTTGGTCATGTGTGGCTTGAATATGTGTTGTGTCACTGGATGATTGAATGTTATTGTGCTTCTGCTACAGCCTGTGAAGCAAGTTTTAATTGGTCCCCAGCAAAAGTATATAGTTTTTGTTGTTTTTGTTGTTTTGTGTTTTTGTTGCTTTTTTTGAGAATATAGCAAAAGGACATCAAATGTAACAGAAATAGCCCATATACCATATCCTTAATTAGAGGGAAATTGCAAGATGCTTGCTTTTTTTAGGGTAGTATTCATAGTTTATGACTGAGTGTTTGAAGTTATGAAGGCTTCTGAATCAGCACTGCTAAAGGGTCTCTCTTATAGGACATTGTTTTCTACAATTATTTCTATACGCTTGACTGTATAAAGTTAGGGACCATTTATTATTTAAAAGTGCAATTGTGGCTGTTTATCTGACATTTTAAAACCAAGTTGATCTTGTTTTTCTTTTCTTTTTTTGTAAAAGGAACAACGCATAAAAGGTGGAATGTGAAATGACTAGTCGTTTCATGACTGGTGCCGAACACCGGCTGCAAGAGGGGATGTGACAAAGGACTAAATGCAGGGTGTTGCTTCAGTACCCACGCCCATGAGATCTCATTGTCTACAGACAGCAGCGGACCAACAGCTTCTTGATTTTGCAGATTGGTCGACCCTATGGGACTGGAAGAGTAACTAATACCGATTTGTAAAAATATTGATCAGTGTCACTCCTCTTTAACTCGACTGGCCGCAGAGGGAGGGGACACCGACAAAAACAGATGGTGCGAACATCAAAATATTCATGTCCCCCCCCCTTTTTTATCTTTAAAAAGAGGACAAAAGTAATCCTATTCCTCTCTGAGTGTCTCCTTTTTTCACCCAGTCGCAGAACATATATTATGCCAGCATAAGCTTCAGCATTAGACAGGCATTTAGCAAAGGAAAAGGCTTCCATGCACAGCCCATAGCTCCATTCATCGCAACATAAGTGTCTTTAAGGCCTCATCACTATTTGTTAGAGAGTGTTATATGCCTGTGGCTGACACATTGCCGCTGTGTCCACTCTGCAGTACAGGTATAATTGTTCATTATTTTAAATGGCTTCCCCTCCCTTAACTACTTCCGTTACAAAGTTGCGTCATCCTTACTTTGACTCACAGTTTCTTGCTGCCACAATTGCTCACAGAGGCTTGCCAGTTCCATGCCATCGCCATGCTGGATTTCTCACGGTTTCTCCCTGGTTCAGCAGTAGCTTCCCACCCTCTCGACTTCCTTCACTTCTCCGTCTTCGTCCGACAACCTTGGTCAACCTCGTCAGGGATCATCATCACTTCTTCCCCAAAACTGTATGCTAAACGTTAGGCTTCTGAGTTTCTGATATTGAGAAATGGGGCTCTCCCAAATCAGTTGAGACAGACAGACAGCAATCGATTAAATCTGTAATTAGTCTGTGAGGACTGCTGACCTGCCCATGTGGGGATGGGAACTGCTCTATAAAGTCCAAGCTGATAAATTCCGGGTGACTGACCTCTCATGACCTGGGCAATTAAGGTCATGCTGACCAGAGCAATCTAGAAGCTGGGGGGCAGGATCCGATCGGCTTTCCTGTCCCATAATGAAGTGGTCAGTATTGCTTTCCTGTCAGTCAGCAATTACAGCGAGAGATATGGAGCCACGGGTAAGCCACTGCCTGAGAATGAGGGGAACTTGTAAAGTGACATGTAAAGTACTCTAATATGGACTGGTAATGACTGGGAACAAGATGGATAGAGAGGGACCATGCAAGGCCATGACTGGATACGGCAGGACGGATGCACACGCCTATAGCCAGTAGTGTGGTATGGTGATAAATAATCAGATGAATGATAATCAGCTGGTAATCACCTGCCTTAACTGTAGTTGGGAGGAATTGGAAATCAATAGTCTGTTGAATAATCAGTGCTGGGTATTTTGGAGTTGTAGCATAGTTATCACGCAGATAAAAACAAAAAAATTTTGGTTTGTCACTGAGAAAAAGATCAGCATTTAAATTCCAGCCTCAAACACTTCTCCAGTTGGAGGGAAATTTGTGTGCTCTCTGTGTCATCCTCAGGATCTTACCTCGTCAGCATGGAGACACACCTTTATCCCACACACACAATCCTTTGTGGCTGGTCTTAGCTGGTTAGCACAAGCAAATATGAGCCTTGAAAGAGAGGATCATAACACAGTGAGCACTCTGGTCACCAGGCATGGTTCCCTTGCTGGTGGTGGGTGTGATGATGAGAGGCACCCTCCTCTCCCCCCAGTTCCTGCCATGCCCACCCTACTTGGCATAGTCTCAGATGTGCGTGAGAAAGTGCACTTGCTCCTGCTCTCCCTCTCCCTGGGAAGAGTAGGACACACAGTGGTATTCCTTAGCGGTTCCCAGGGAGCCATCCCAGCCCCCCCACTGCCACCCACCCGCCAGAGAGGTTGTGTCAGTCCAGAGGAGCAAGCTGACTAGCCAGTAACCTGGAGTCATGTGCCATCCCTCAGCATGGAATGGGAGGTTGGGGTAGACACTCTGACAGTTATCAGAACGTTTACCCTCATTCATACTGATTTTTGTTTCATCACACAGCCTCCATGTGCCGAGTAAACCATGCCCTTTTTCTTGCCTGGGTCTAGCCTGGTTCTCGGGACTGACCCTGCCTGGAGAGGTTAGAGACACACTGAAATTTTGGAGGTGGCTGTCACCAGGATGCCCACGGCTGCTTTCCCCCAGGCTGGTTGTTGGGAGACGGGCCTCTGGTGCCATCTGGGACCCCCCGCATTCCCCCAACTATTTAGTTGTCAGTGCTTTAGTTAAGTACAATTGACTTTTATCTGCAGCTTGCTTGTAAGGCTGCTAACGGCGATACAGGTTTCCTCCCCCCACCCTCAGTATTTCTGGTTTCGCCTTTGCCTGGTGTCACCTCCAGCACATTGCTATTGGCAGCTGAGCCACCCTTGATCAATACCCAGGGTCAGGAATGGCCTGCAGGCACGCGGGGCTGCGGGGCATTGTATTGATCTGGCTTGAGTTCCCACAGGTCGCTTGGCCCTGAGTGTGCAGGCATTGGGACTGAGTTCACCACACAGAACTCTGTACCTCACACTGTATTCACTAACATGTTCTGTTTTTATTACCCTACAGAATTTGTTACTTTTCAAGGCTGGACATTCAGTCATTAATCACTACGACAATCGTCACTGTACATCAGTCTCTGGCATAAACGTTTTACTGTGCTATACTGGTCCACACTCAAAGTTTTTCAAGAGTTATTTTCAGTTCATGCTTTATTTTTGAGGCAACAAGGCAACATACGTTTCGGCGTTTAAGCCCATGGTGGCACATCACTGATGATGGCTTACCCTCATACGATGTAACATAAATGTATAAATACAAAAAAACATATGTCGCCTTGTTGCCTCAAAAAAAAGCATGAACTGACAATAACACTTGAAAATAAATTTGATTGCAGACCTTTTGTTATTATTTGATCAAAGTTGTACTTTTGGTCCATGCACCTGGTTCTGAGCGCAGTAGCTTTTTTGAACTTCTTTGACACTGTCTAGTACTGCCCATGGTCATACACTATTTAGTGGCATAGTGTTTGTGATTATTCTGCAAATCATGAACCCTCGGTTAGCGGTGGAAAGTGGTGATGTAAATGCAATTGCACTTTAGATGTTCTCTCATTTGTGTTTAATTTCGAATGTATAATCCATTTGTGTCTGTGCTATTTTTATTTGCCCAATACAATGAAATTAAATTTGTTCATTTTATCTTTGACTTGAATAACATCCAGTTGCATAAGCTGTGTAATTTCCTAATGTTCCCATGATAAGGAAGTCTGTTTGTCTGGGCTTGTGTTTGAGTTGTATTTTACATGAGGGAAGCTTTTAAAATCAGCCAGTACTGAAGAGAGTTTTATGAGCAAAACCAAAACTGTGAAATTAAATAAATGCATGAGGTTCACTTTATGCTTGCTGTGTGCATTAGTCCTGAGAACACAAAACTGTGGTGGACTTTTGCACAGATTTAAAAATATATTTTGCCCAATTTCTCTATTGACTTGCATAAGAAAATTTCTGATGCATTGTATAAAACATTTTTAGCTTTCATTAGCACAGCAATTGAGACACAAGATGAGAAGGTGAACCTGAGAGAGAACACAACCCCCTCCTCCTCCTACTCAAACCAACCCCCTCCACGCCTTCTTTCCTGTACACAGTTCCCTGTCAGAGGGGGGCGGGGCCTGCTAGGGGAAGTCCCTCCCTCTCTGTCCCCTTGCCAAGGTGCCTGGCCTGGTTGTTTTTGTTGCAGTTTTAAGTGCTGCTCCCTGGAGATCCTCATCAACAAGTTAATAAGAGCTCACGGGAACAATTAAACCACAGCTTTAACTCTATTCTAACCGCAGAGGTAAAAGTAATCATAAAATGTTGCCAAATAGAAGGGCTCCAAGGGGACCTGCACGGAAATCGCAGCCTGTCTCCTCATCAGCCCCGTTACTCACTAACTAGTGCTCTGTCACTGGAGAGCTGTCAGACCTGCAGCCCACGACAAGCACATTTACTCTACTTTATACGTACGGCCTATATGGAAGTCACTGATCGGCTGTACATTTTTTTAAATGCGGAAATTGACATTTGAATAAATATGTGTTGTCTAAGTGACTTTGTTGTTGTATATGAGAGATCTTCTGCAGAACACACAATAATGAGTGTTATTACAGGAATATGTCTTGCTCTGGTTACAGCGAAATTAAGTTTCTCCGGAAATCAATGAAAAATCTATTTCAAAAAGCCTACGATAGCACTAGAAGGGAGATTACTCAAAGCAATTACATTTATGACTTAATGTAATCTTCAAATGACAAGATTCTGTCCTGCAGCTGTAATGAAAATAATAATAATTTATTCATTTAATTTTTCTCAAAAACAGCTTATTACGGATTTCAAAAGACTTGATTGGAGTCATATTGTTCTAATTTTTCCTCTCTCTTGAATGAGGTTTATAGTGTACTATATCTATCAGACGGGAAGGGACATGAGGGAACGCCACAGTGAGTTATGGTGGACGATTAAGAGTCAAACGAGAGTGAAACAACTCCCTCTGAAAGTCCTATAAAAGAGCACATGCGTCTGTGTGTAAAAGTATAACTGCGCATTGTTGTGGGGGCTGTGTGCTTGTGTGTGGCATAGCCTGGCTGTGACAGTTTGTTCACACAGCTTTCACTCTCTTCATAGGTGGAGATTTTATCCTGGACCATCACGTCCCTTACATGTGACCAGGGAGTCTCCCTCTGTCATCCTGGGCATTGTGTTGTCCTTCCCCAGGCGCCTCCATTTTGGAAAATCCTGGACTTACCTGGAATTGTAGGAATACAGCACACTTGCGCACCGTGGGCACCGCTCCTAATGGTGCCCAGGTGCCGGATCTGAAAGCTTTACATTTAATTTATTATTTTTGAATAAACAAAGACAGAAGTTTGAACATTAGCCGTAGCCTTTGGCCTCTGGTGGCCTGCTGAGACTCAGAGGGCGTGACCTTTCTGCCCGCCGGCTTCAAACGGACGCTTGAAAAGAAGACGCGGTCGGAGGGGCTTCCGTGTGGCGCTGACTCAAACCCAAACACCATCAGGTAAGACTGTGAAGTCCTCTTCCTCCTCCTCTTCCTCCTCCCTCCGACTCTTTCAGGGATTTTGAAGTTGGGAGCCTCAGAGTCACTGTGCAGTGAGCCACCCCCCTCCCAGGCTTGCATATAAAAGGCCGGTGATAAAATTGATTCCTTTCTCCACTCCCCCTGCTTGTTCCCATTGGCTCTGAGGGCTTGGAGATCTGGTGGTAGTTGGTAGATACTTTTCTTGGGCCTTTGGCTTGACTCCCTGCAGGCAGCAGGGATGGCCGAAGAGAGCTGGAGTTTGTGTGCTGTGAAAGATGTGGTGGCCACAGTGCTTGCCTGAGAATGGAGTGGTACATGCACACGCACGCACGCACACACACACACACACACACACACAGTGTTTGGCTGGTGCGAATTGACTGTTGTGGTGTTCATTGTTAAGGAGAGGGGTGACAGTGCTGAGGCTGGAGTGTGTTACAGTTCATTAAGGTGGAGAGGACTGTTTCGCCACTGCTGCTGCTGAAATGTCATTTCTGGTCATTAGGAAGGCAGAGGGCGTAGTGGCACTGGAGAGGTTGTGTGTGTGGAGTGTGGATACGCTTGTTTGTGGTGGGGGGAATGGGGGTTAAGGGGTCAATATTTCCATACAGAGTGAATATGAGCTGGACCTAGAGTGTATCCCCATGGTCTGTATTAGGTAGAGGGATCATGCTGTCTGAGGTGTGGCTGGCTGGAAAGATTAAGAGGCGTCCTACAGAGATGGTGTATAAAAATCTGATGACCTGTTCAAAATAGTTCAAAATATAAATTTAGAATTGACAGATTTTCATTATTTCTTTATCTTGTCTGAATTTAAATAATTGTGATATACACACAAGAATGTTTATTATCGGCGTGAATCTTGAAATATTCCCTTAATCTAAATATAAAATTATTATCACAGTAATTATTTGAGTCTTCACCTGCACATGTCACGTGCACTGTGCTAATATTAAACATGTAAGTGTTTGCAGGGAAATTTCAACATTATTTTGTGTACATTACAATGATACATTGCATTCATTTCTATATTACTAATATGATAGAGTAATAATCTACTTGCTTATACAAGTTTATAATATGGGCATTTTATGAAAGGAGTCAGCGCTGATGGTTACTGGTGAGAAACTGTGAAGTTGAGTTGCCTTATTTCCCTTCTTTTCCATTGAAATACAATAAAGTACTAAATACGCTTAAGCTATTGAAATTAAGTTATTCTCTGGTCTCCAAAAACCCTCATTGAAACTAAATGGTGTTTGTAGAATTAAGTAAATAAGAAAGCATGATAGACACAGGCTGCATCCAGGAGAGACAGGCTACCCACAGATCTCTGTGGCATTGAGAGGTTTTGTTTGAAAAGTTTGCAGTAATTTTCTGAAATTTAGGTCACCGCAAATTATAAGTACACAGCAGGGAAGCATCTTTTGTGAAGGAAAAAAATAAATATATAATCTTTTTCATTTTTCTTTTCTAATGTGCATCTTTACAGACTTTGTTTGTGTGTGTGTGTGTGTGTGTGTGTGTGTAATGGGGGGGGGGGGACAGAGCGGGGGGGGCACTTCAAAGGATTACGAGGAACAATATCCGTATTTGTGAACTAATTAAGGACGTGACTTGAAATGTATTTCCGAGAAGCACATCACAGGCCTGAAGGGTCGGCTGGCTCACAATAGGACAGAGATAATGCACCAGAAGTCGCGAGCGGTGAACGCCGACAGGAAGGGGGAGCAGCCCCCATCCCCCCTCCCTCCCAGTCTACTAATGGAGCTGTGCTAGCCCAGGGCTGCGACACCACAGCCCATTCTGCATGTGGGATACGCAGTGCTGTAGCCAGGGATGGTCCTTTTGTGCTGGCCCTCCCTGCCTTTCCAAAAAGACACGCATGATTTCATATATGAAAGATATATATAATTGGACAGCGCCTGTACAGCGCATTTACAATTCTAAACCGAATATATCAAACACAGGCCCCACTTTCTTATTTTGGGTTGGAAATAAAATTTGCACATGTCACATTCAGCATGATATTCAAAAAGTACAGAACAGATAATCACACTTTTATTTGCATGAAGTGTGCATGGCTTACAGCGCATGTGGCTGTTCCCAGGCAGGCAGAAGGCATACGGCCGCTTTGGAAGGCCCAGCCCGTGTGACAGAAACACTGAGGACGAGGCGAGGGCCTCCTGAGCTCAGGGGTCAGGGGTGATCATCACGTGGGAGTAAAACCGTGACATCATCCTCTCGGTAGTGCACAGGTGACTTTGGAACGGGTCTGCTTCCACTTCCGGCGAGTGTAGCCTGGTTTTGTCCATTTTAGCCTCTGGTGAGGTTTTGCGCTTACCGTTCGTAACCTTGTTGACAGTGTCGATCAAACTAAAGGTGAGCCATGAGCTGATTGCTTGTGGGCTGTCCAAACCCGCCTTCCTGGAGGAACCGTCGTTCGTTCGCCTGAGTTTAATATCGGTTCAGATAGCTCTCGCTGAAGTGCTCTTCTTGCACAAGAGTGCTCCCTCAAACTGTCTCTCATAGTGCATTTGAGGGGGCTGACAGCATGTCCCCGTAGCCGTTGACATTGCGCCCTGTAGTGTTAATGTACTGTGGAGATAAACACCTCTCCTGTTAATTGCCCTAATGAGCTCACACCTAGTTCGGGAACGGACTCACTTATCACCTGGTTTTATTGGCGTGTAGGCCTCAAGGGCCATGCGAGCGCAGTGCCTCACAGCCTCATCGGGACACATATGAGGGCTGTATAACGATAGAGAACCCATTTCCCTAACCGAACCCAGACACACCTGCCACCGGGGTCACGGGACTGGAGGAAGCCGGTGAAGCATCTCCTGATCTCGACTTAGACTGTGTGGTCAGATGCAATTGCATTCCATCCAGCTCAGGGTCCCCGACATTCTTGCATGTTGCATGGTGGGTGACTGGTGTGGATGGAATGGGCTTGTTTGATAAAGAGACGTTTTAGTGTTTTGCTATCTGTCTAGCTAGATGCTGTGTGTGTGTGTGTGTGTGTGTATGTGCGTGCGTGTGTGTGTGTGTGTGTGTGTGTGTGTGTGTGTGTGTGTGTGTGTGTGTGTGTGTGTGTGTGTGTGTGTGTGTGTGTGTGTGTGTGTGTGTGTGTGTGTGTGTGTGTGTGTGTGTGTGTGTGTGTGTTGGTGAATGTGGAATTGCCTGTTTCACACAGACAGTGGCCAGGTAACTTTACACTGAGCCCAATGTTGTGATCTTCAGATTTGAAGTCAAATATTACATTCAGAGGGTCAGGTTTTGCTCTAAACATTCAAATTCATATGCATATTGGCCCTCGCGTAACAATAACAAGATAAATACAAGATAATCTCATGCAAATAATTCTACAGAAGTGTAGAAACAGTGACAGCTGCCTATCTCAGTGAAAAGGTGATTAATTTGGTTATTTTTAAGGGTTAAGGCACTGCATATTGCATACAATATTAGAGTAACATTTAAGGAAAACCAATAAGAAATAAAAAAAGAACGAATGGACTCATTAGTACAATTGTGACTTAACATGAATAACTATGAAAAATGAATACACTTCACCTATTTACAAGGTTTATATACGTGTGTGCATATAAATAAATTATTTTCTTATGTTGAAATCACAGAAAGAAAATAAATGTAAAAAACAAGAAAGGAAAAGCTAGAGGTATTGACATAAACAATGTTAAGTTGATTAATGCAAAGCTTTAATTTAATTGAGAGTACATAGCTGATACAAATGACCTTCATTACGTCATCTGAACGGCATCAACATCATTAGACACTTCACAGTCACGAGAATGCTGTTGATCAGCACTGTGATTATCAAATAAACTGTGCTGAACCTAATGAACTTTATTACCCGTTGGATTCTAATGAACCTAATTAGTTAATTACCTAAATAGTTTCAGTTTTAAAATATTTTGGTAAATTATATCGACGATAAAAAACAAAACACTAACAGCCAATAATCATCATCGTCACCATCATCCTAATTATCTTCATTTTCATCAACACAGTGATGCCTACGGAGTTGATAGGCTACTGTATGATGACAAATATATTAATCTATAAGCACAAATGTAAAGCATGTTCTGTCAATATCAATATTATGTACATATATTTACAACAAATGTATGAATACGCGATTTGTGAATTCGTTTGCATATTAGTATGTTTTCTACGGTTTTTTCGTTTTGAATAGGTACAGACTATTTGCAATCGTAAAAAAGAGAGTGAAAAAACAGTTCACGCCCTGGCATTGGTCTGAGTCGTTTTTTTTTAGTTTGTTCATCTTTTTATTATTCTTGAAAGGGGGCTCTGCTCTACTTATCTATAGCGAAAACAAAATTGTTTATTTTGACTTTAAACATTTAAACATATTTAATAGTAATGTTATTCTTTAAAATGTATTGCTGTTCTATTTCAAGAATATATTTCTCCAGAACCGTCTGCTTAATTAGATGTATTTACAAAGTAAGCTTATTTATTCCTCATTTAATGTTCATATTTAAGTTTAGCTCGCCTAAACATGCAATTAAAGGCATTTCATTCGTACATAAATGAAAACTTTATAAAACATATTTAACTGTGTATGACCACCACTTACCACATGAATAGGTTTGTAAAGGGTTTGGCAATGGTACCATTGAATAAGAACTTCAAAAGATCTTAAAGTGTTTTTTATGACAACTGCGTGAAGGTCAGTCAGTTCATGTAGTCACAGTCTAATGTGGGTTTAGTGAAGAGTTTATGGAATTTCTGAGGATATGTTTCGCCTTTTAACGAGAAAGGTTACATGAAGAGGATTTACCAAGATTGCACGATTGTATTTATCAACGAAATGAATTACACCGATAAAACAGTTGATATAGTCATTAAGAGCTCAAGTATTAGAAGGCTAATATTTCTGAACAAGATTTGCATCCTGTAGTGGCTTTAATTCTTTGTAAGAAAAAGCGTAAACCATTTTTGTTTGAAGATGAAATCGTTTTATGGCCATAGCTAGACATATAATCCAGCCGTATATGTCAACTAATAGAATACCGCCCCAGAGGCTGTCGCTTGCAGGACCCTCTGTGTGTTGACCCTTGGCGGTAGTCCTAGATCCTTGTTGCCCTTCTGTGGCTGCTTCCACCTGTCAACTTTCATTGCCGTACGATGAAGGGGCTTTCCTGAGCAGCGTCTCGGAATAATTGCTTTCTATTCACCGAATGTGCTGCTATAGGTGTCGGTGTCTAAAACTAAAATCAGTTATTTACTCTTGCTTACGATTTGCGTACACACACCGCACACACATACACAAACGCATACAGACACCAACACACACACACACACACACAAACACACGCGCACGCACACGCACACACAAACACACACACACACACACACACACACACAAACACACACACACACACTTACATACGCACGCACACAGATACGCGCACGCACACACCAGTTAGAGCCCCTGGACAAGGATCTGTATTGATGTAATAAAACACATTTCGGTTATTATAAACCAACTGAAAACGGTTATTCGAGTAAATGCACCCTTCGTTGTCGGGGCATATGGTTCTGGTTGGAATCCTGTCAGTTTGGACCACTGACCATGCGCTACAACCTATAGTGTCCTGTGGTGTGTCTCGTCACTGGGAGGAGAGCCTCACTATTCGTTTGTGCATCTTTTCTTTTTTCTTTTTTAAATACAATTTCTTAGGAAATGTAGTGTTCTGCGCTGCTTTCTACTTTTTCTGGAGCTAGTAATATATTACAATATAACCTGCCTGTATTCTATTCGCGTTATATATATTGTAGCCTGTTCAAATTGAATGCCTAAATACACAGCCGAAATAAATAAATTACTTTGATTTTTATTCTGAAATTATGTTAAAGAATACATGTGACATTGCATCTTAGTTTATATTTGGGAATATATACTGCATCTCAAACTCTTTCTCTCTCGAAATAGAGCATGTTAATCTCAGCATCTGTATTTTTTAGGAACCTAACAGCCTCGAAAAAATAAATGTAGACTTACATTTTACATTTTGTTTGTATTATTTTTCTTACCTGGCAGGGTGGAAATGGTTGCTCTTTAGTGATATGGGATAGACAAGCGGAAAACTGACAAATGCAGCTCGCGATGGACAGGGTCTCCCCCCAGGCAGGTTGAAGCACATTGTCGTCTTGTTTTTACACGAGCGAAGAGGTTCCATATGCAATTGGTAATTTAACATAGACCTGCATATTGTTAAAATTATTATGTTTAATGCTCCAGTCATTTTTATGGGTTTTTTGTTTTACATTTAACAATAGCCATGGTAAATGCAAAATATTCACACAAAAATGTGTTTTTTCTACCATCCATACTGAAAGTTTTCATAAAACACCAGAAAGACCATAAATGTCATTTGCACAAAGAGTAGGCGATCGCTATGGAACAGTGATCTAGGGTTTACAATAGAAAAAAACTTTTTAATTATTTACTTTATCTAACCATTGCTTGAAAAATGTAGTGGACTCACAAGGCCATTGTGTCTATTAAGATGTTTTAAGTAAAGCAAGTATCAAGCACTTGACTTTGAACCTCTTTACAGATGAATATGAAGAAAGAATAATGCATTTCCATTGAAACATTAGATAGAAAAGATCATTAACAGAAATCAAACCAGTCAGAAATTGTCCAGATTTTGGTTCCTTTATTTTCAATTCAAATAGATGAGTGCGCCTGGACACCTGAAATATATCAAACACACGTTTTCCGACAGAAGAACAGTGATATTTACTTTTAGCGTCAGTAGCCTACTTCTATATAGCAGACCGCAGAAAATTGTCCTTGGGTTTTTAGACCCTCACCTTAGACCCTTGTCATTTAATGTCCAGAGGTTTATGTTCGTGTTGTGTAAGCTCGATGCTTGTTTTGACATTTGTTTCTCAGATATTGCATGATTGTTAAAACAAATATATTATCCAAAATATAATACATATATGTACGTTTCCACCGTAATGTGTATGCCTTATACTTTGTGATTAGTCCGTTATAAACTGAATTTGCCTTTAGTATTTTATTTTTAAAATAGTAAAATAATGTCACACATCTTGAATTTTTGCTTTTATGGAAATTCTGAATGAAATTCCCGTCTAAATATGTCCATCCTTCCCTGTTAACACGACCAATTATTCAATAGCTGTTCACTAAATAATATACAGGTTAATAAAATGTTCTCACTTATTAAAAAAAGGTTTAGTTTTTGCAACTTTGTCATGTAAAAATGAAAAATAAAATCAGCAGTGTTCCTCGAAAGGCAGGTATAGAATTCCCGTATTGACGGAAGTGCACGTTTTTGGTGTATAATCACACCTGAACAGGATTCTGTTCGGTATAAAAGCACATATGGACGTTATTTAAGTTGAGAAGTTAACTTCCGACAAGATATAACCGTGTCCTTTCTGTGCAAATGGTTTCAAACGTTCAAGTATGAAACACTTTACATTTTTATTTCAGAGAAGACACAGCATTTGGTGTCAATGAACGTTGAACGGAAAACAGTAGCAATTTTCCATCGCTAAGTTTATGTAGCACCTGTCTGGACACTAAAGTTAACTTTGTTTCGAAAAAAAAATCTAATCTCTTAATTGCATTACATACATATATGCATATCTATGACCTAAATAGCACATTTATTTAATTTGGGAGAAATCATTAAAAAAAAGTTTAATAAGACACAAATATTTAATTAACATACATGATCATATTGGGAAGTGTTTTCTAAACGCGTGGCTCTTTTTCACTGTTGAATAGGTAGGGGACTGTTTGATCGAAATTAGAAAGTCTATGCTGTACACCAGATGTTTAATGCCACTAGGTTTTTATAACATCCGTTGATGTTCATTTGAATGTTATCGAAACCAATGTACGGTATTGTAATAGTATGACAAATAACAAAATATGGTACGAATAACGTAACTATACGAACGAATAAAATCAATGAAATGAAAATTATATAGCCTAGAGTACAAAACGCTTGGTTTGCTTATATCATCTTGAAAAGCTTCTGCCAAAACGAATCGACGTCGACTGATACAATGCATCCAAGTAATGCACACCTTTTTAATGTGTTATCGAAATACAACCTCTGTAAATATATTTATATATATCTATATATGATGTTAAGACCGATTCAACATGTGCACGTGATATGTTAAGCCACGCATCTGATTAACAAAGTAGATTACAAGATGAAGGTATCCCTGTGGTGTGTATGACCAATATTTGCACTGAAGGGCAATTTATTCTGTGATTTTTCAAATGGGCACCTTTTATAATTATCCCTATTGATGTTAAGATAGTCTTACACTATTATTTGTAGAAGGCGTTGAAAGTGATTTGCCTAACTCTTAGCTCTAGAATGCAGTACATTTTAACATTAGACACATTTAACAGCGTTCCTCACAAATCAAGTATTTTATGGAAAATATTTTAAACAGCGGTACATTATTGTTAGTAGTAGTAGTATTGTTGTTATTAGTATTGAAATCCTATTAGTCTTACTATTGAAATGTGAATCCCAAAGTAGACATAAGAAGCTCTCCTGTATGTACTGAAGAGGGGAATATTTTAAATGCCTACTCATTTGTAAATTCCCATTATCCTTTGCATGAGATTTTCTCCATCTAGAATACTGACCTTCCAGAAACGTGCACGTAAAACATTTGTTTTTACATCTCCAATGAGGTTATAGTGTGCGCCTCATATCTAAATATATGCAAATAACCATGGAATAGGAAAGGTGTTGGTGGCACGTCCAAATGTAGTGGTGCCGAGTTGGGCACAAGAGATGGCATCTCCAGAGGTCTCACAGTGCGCGGGGGTTGCGAGGCAGGTTGAAATGCTTGTTGATCCCTGTGGCCAGAGTGAACATAAGAGGGCGCTGCCATTGCACCTGGCGACATGGGAGCACACTGTTCCGCCCCATCCTACCCGAAGAGAAGGCCGGACAATGGTCTTACTGATGACTCCAACTTCCCTGCACTCAGTCTCACTTCTTATATGAGAGAACACATGCCATATAATGGCTCACGCCAGTGTCTTCACCTCGCTACTCGTGGTTTGAGATTTTCTTGAGGAAACATCCGTTCTACGGAATGTGTACACATTGTTTAATGAATTATTGTTTTATCCAACATCCGAAACGCATGGGTTGCCTGTTTGCATTCAGAAAACGTATTTGGCTTGTGAAAGTTAATATGTGCAACTATGTTGCGCTGTTTGTGGACTTGCGTGCCTCTTATATTAATAAAATACAATAGAATCCTTAAATCCTCAGAACTATGTTCATTATCCTTTTATAATGCTGGATAACGCTGGGAGACAATAGCGGACTGCTGCTTTTATCTTTAAATGCTTTCACCCGCTCTCATTTCCTCACTCTTCCCCTCAGTGTTTTATTGTTCTGGGATGGCACGCGCGGTGCGTGAGGCAAAGATAAAATAGCAACCACGCACACGCACACGCACACGCACACACACACGCGCGCACACACACACACACACACACACACACACACACACACACACGCAGAAGGAGCATTCATATACGTATTTCATATAATATAACATAGTATGTAATCAGTGTGCCGATGAAACATTCCCCTTAAGTTAATTTAACATGGGTTTGTTTCGGAAGTGACCATATAGTATAACCTACTTACCCAAACAGTTTTTGATTTATCAAAATAATTCATTACAAAATAGAGGAGATATAGCACATTATTCCAAACGTCAGCATGATAATATATATTTTTTTACACGGCTTATGATATCCTTTACAAACTCCACAGTAGGTTCGGGCGAGTATGTGCATTCAGATTTGAATAGATTCGAAGTCATGTTGCCCTTCACGAGTTTCTGATGGCTAAGGTTGCTCAGTCACACTAAATAATCATTTGTGTTCTGAGATTGTATTTTATTTGCAGTGTCTCGAAGCCATTATGCCCTCATATGGGTCGTGATGAATTTACAGAACCGTTAAGTTTTGAACAAGACCTGTGGAGTGGGCTCTTGTTTCCTTGTGATATCAGTTTCGAATTAATTCACGCGAATACAAAGATGCAATAGAGTATATATTTTTCTTAACTGGTTCTTTAAAACGGGCCTCCAATACATTAGCAGGCTATATATACATACAAAGGCTAGTTTATATTTTATTTTTTGTTGTTTGTTTTGGAAAGTATTGGTTTGTAATTATAGCGTTATAAATTAAACATCTGTAATTGTTGCATAGGTAACCTAAGTGAAAGGCAGGCCTCTCCCCACGCGCCCCAATCACACCAGGGCCTTTATTATCTCACTGCCCCTCTAACTCCACTTGCACTCCATTTTCTACCAATTCCGTTTTACAATCTTCCCTTCCCAAGAGAGCAGACACATCGCAAATCCTTGAGATCCTCTCCGTCTGCCTTTCACCGCACAAAATATGAGCATCTCTGTTGGAGTAAAAAAAAAAAAAAAATGGTTCCATGCATTTTGCTTACGTAACAAAAATTAACTGAGGTAAGTCGTACGTATTAAGAACCTGTAGGCTTTGTCACTGCTCAGTATCCCAGTTGTTTTTTTTTGTTAATAATCGGAGTTGAATCTTCTGTACATACTTCCATGCTTGGATGTACACATTGCAAACAACGCGCACATAATGCGCACATGCACACACATTGCTGTCCTTGGCCACTCTCTCTGTTATTGCTAATATGGCGTGATGCCACTTTTGAAACAATGCTGATATCTAACACATTCAATGCAGTGGAGAATATTGCGTGGTTTATTCTACATGTGTCTTTATGATCCCAGGAATCTGCCAGAGTGCAGAATTTGAAGGCAAGGCTTCCAATTTCGGCTGCCATGCTTGAAATGATGTGTCAATTAGGACAACCCATACTATACACACAGGTAATAAAATATATTGAAAAAAATGTTTAATGGTAAAAATACCTTGTTCAATCGTAAAAATACATTTTCATTTGTAAAGTTAGGAGAATAAAATTGTTCACATGAACCATATATTTGTTTAGCCTAAATCGACTATTTTCTACCTCCATGTCGGAATACGCGGTTTTCCACGAAGATACTAGGACATTCTAGAACTCTGCATCATGATATCATATATTAACAATATTTGACTGAATAACGTTATATTCGTGTACTTCGATTGCATTTACAATATATGATCTTTAACTTTGTGTACTTTGTGTATTTGGGCTGCAGATTGTTTTTCCCAATAAAATAAATACATCGGATCCAGTTATTGGACCTATGTTACTCGAATAAACATATTATGTAATTAATGAAAATAAGCGGGTTAATTTTATTTATGAGGATTAGGACCCCTTGGAGCTGTGAGCAGAGAAAGTGTGAGGGGTTGTCTGTTTCTTTACAGGGAATCAACAATGGAATTATCATGACAAAGGACACAGGGATCGTCACAAAGGTGGAATTCTGGAATACAATCTTACCATTTTAGGGAAAACCAAGATTTCTAAACGACCATTTAAAATAAACGAAATGTTTGTGGGGAAAGGAGGGTGCGTGAGTGGGGGGGAAGGGGGTGCGACCTGTAGAGAACCTCACCGATCTATACTACAGTTGTTACTATTGATCAAATGTCACCTCTTTGAACGTAGGACTTTGAAAGTTTCTCCATTTATCAGTAATAATATAAAAAGGGATGGGTGACAATTTTAAGATATTAATTTAGTTTGTTTTGCATTTTAATTTGTCTAATATCTCCAATTTATAGCAATGCGTAACCTACACGTATGAAATTAAGCGCATTAATAAAACCATTACGCTATATCACAACAAATAACGCATTCAAATATAAATGTATACTATTCCCAGTGAACACCAGACTGAGGACAATTTATGTTATAAAAGTAGTACAAATATATCATATATAGGCTAGCCTAGGTTGTGCTAATACGACTACCCAGTATATTGCAGACTGTAGCCCGTTGCAATGCTGAATTTGTCCTTATAAATAAAATGTTTAAATCCGAATCATGTTAGACTTTGTGATTTTCATATATTTCAGTTTTGGTTGGATTGAATTACAAGGATACACAGCACAAATATATGCTACACATCACAAGAGTCCTATTCGCTTTCAGGCGTGTGTGGATGCATTATAGTTTTCCTTCATTTGTATTATTATCGTGCAATATTATAGTGTCTCGTATCGTTATGCATAGCCTAGCCCATATTGTCTGGACAAAGCCAATATCAGATATGCTTCTCCGTTTCAGTCGGCGTGCAAGTTGCGTGGCATATTAATACCCGGGTTTTCCCCAAAAGTAGGGGATCGGACGCTGCTATAAGTACAAGTCAGGAAGTTTAGGGGTTTATGCTGTACGAATCACATCTCAGATTGCGATTGTTTAAAGCACGCTCTTATGCGCATTCGCGCTATATTAGGGTTCTTCGAAATGTATGTTGTGTTTAAATTGCGTTCTAAGTGTCATATACACCGTTGTTACTTGCATTACTGTACATTGTGGTGTCTCCAGTCCCCATAGGTTCCCCCTTTCACAATCATTGCTTCATAACTACTTTGGGACCCACTGTATTTTGTATTCGCAATCTGTGTATCGTATGATTGTACTTTCCTTGATTTCTCATTCAAACCTTGAATTCACGGTTTGCTATTTAAATTGGGTTAATGTGTACAGATATGTGTTCAATGTGTGACTGTGCAACGTTTTCGAACTTGCTAGCTACAATATAAGCAGGGTTAAACAGACGAATGAGTTGCCCCTCACCTTTATTTTATATTTCTTATAACTACAAACTATTTGCTTACTGTTTTCTTGTGTGCCATGTACGTATGTTAAACTGTAAACTTTTGACCAACATTCCATGCTTATTTCGAAGTTATGGTTGATCTCATCTTGCTCTAAATTCATTTTAACAACGAAAGTAACGTAGCGATCTCTACTTATGAGCTTACATTTATAAATATAATGGTAGTCTAGGCTATACATAGTCAGATAAATCAATATGCTTTTAGAACGCACGTGTTATAGTAATAACAAAATAATAGGCTAGGTATAAATAAACAATGTGTTAAAGCACGTTTGTTCATGAAAATCAAGACCTTGCTTCGGAATTGCAAGTTAATGTATCTAGATAAAAGTGTAGTTATAGCCTATTATAAGCCTAAACCGCCACGGAAATGTGTAAATATAGACTGCCCTCCCCTCTCACCATAAAAAGATTAGTTGTTTGTTTTTAGTTTCCTTTCATCCACAAAACAAATCAAAATCTATAAAAGCTAGTGGTTGCTTCAACTCATATCAAAAGTATCTAACTCGTGTAAAAGCTCTATAGCCTACCTAAGCATTCTTGTCCCTCACTAGTAACTTGCAAAGTTTTAAAAATATATATGTATATAAACAAATATATACATTTATAAACAAACATCACGTACACATACATTTTAGCATACACAAGTATGTATTAATGCATGGAAGTGAAATAAAAAGAACGAACGAAACATAAAGAAATTTTGTTTTTCCCCGGCTGTACCATTCCAGTTCGCTGCTTTTCTAATCAGACTCCTGGTATTTTACTTTCCGCTGTTCTTAATTCCCTATTTTCAATCCCTGATCATCACTTTCCTCTTTTTCTCTATCTATCTATCCATCCATCCATCCCTCCCTCCTTTCCTTCTTTCTCCCTCCCTCCCTCTCTCTCCCTCCCTCGCTCTCTCCTTTGCTGAATCTTATTGATCCAGAAGGTGGCTAATTAGCCCTTCCCGTCGTGCCTGTGTAATGAAGCACATGCGCACTGAATTAATCACAGCCATTTTTTGCAGGAAACTAATTAGCAGGAATAAAGATCCAAAGAGTTTTTTTCTTTTCAATCATCAGATCTCACTTTCACCTCTTCCTCTCTCCCTCTAACACAAGACACATCGCCTGCTTTGCATCCAAATTATTTTTATATAGCCTTTACAACTAATACTTCGGTTTTTTACACTCCGCAACAACAATGATCTTTCTTTTACCATCCTAAATGCAAACTGACCAAAAGGGACTGCCTTGATGGGATCTTTAGCCAAACCGTCTCTATACTGGATTAAAAAGCGAGGATCACAAAGCGGCAGCAAAAAATTGTAAGTTTCAACTTTGGGTTTCTGTCTCTCTCCCTCTGTCTCTATGTATATCGGATTCGTCTCTCTCTTTTTTACAGTTTTAATACTATCTGAAGGTTTTTTTGTCTTTTTCCTATTCATTTCGAGCGTTGCGTATTTCCTCGTTTGGAGAAATAACACGCGATCGCAAGTTATTTTCATGCAAGTTGTTTTATTCTCTGTTCTATTCGTATCATTACCTGTGTTTACATCTGGGTTCGTCCTCGCTCCCCTCATGACTGGAAGAAAAAGAAACGGGCAAAGACAGCGATTCCTTTCAAAGGCAGGAGACCACAAACCTTGGATTTTAAAACAAATTAGGGCATTTTGGTGGGATCAGAAAAAGCGCAAAGAATAACATTTTTAAAATGGCACGTTTTACGACCGCTAAAGGAAAGGGTTGCGTTGAGCTGTCGGAAGGTAGCGGGAGCTGCATGTGATCTTAGCCGGGAAAGGAACACATAAGTCCAGCTCGTGGGTCCGTTTTCGTCCGGCGAAAGGGAAACGCCATATATTCCTCCATACTTTCGCAAATATGCCACTTCGTGCTATATTCTTCTTTTCTTCTATTTTCGATACCATCCCACTTGCATATGGTCCTTGGTTTTAACCACAATTTCACTATCCGAGTCCTTTTATGACGTTTTCTGTCCGCCCTGGCGTGCCTTTCAGTCAGTTCCTCTACTTTTTCTTTCTCTCTCTCTCTTCCAGTTTAGACGTTTAATTTTATTTTTCATTCCTGGTGGATATTCTGAAGCGTTGTAAAAGTCGATGCTTGTTCATTCCCTGACGGAGTCACATGTAAATCGATCGTGTGTGTGTGTGTGTGTGTTTTGTGAGTGTGTGGGGTTTAAAACGGAGCCCCGGGTCTCCGTCGTGACAAGAGCGGATCATCAAAACTTCGGTTACGGGAAAGCGTAAAGCCAAAAGCCGATAGAGTTTGAGCGGCGGGTCGGGAAGAAGAGAATAGGTCTAAAGAGATGGGGAAAGATTCACAGATGAGAACAACATAAAGACAGACGACATTTAGCTTTGAAAAGTAGGAAACCCGACAAGGATTGTACGAAAGAAATAACACACAAATAGCTTTACAACAATACATCGAGGCGATTGATATAACGATATTAATAGGTTACCAGAAAACTATTATTGATAGGAACCACATTCATGGCATCATTTCGATAGCCTACATTAGCGCACATAAACAATTCCTAGTGTGTTTTAAAATAATATTTTACTATTTTGAGTCCTTGGCTAGCTAACATAACTTGGAAGGGTTAGCTATTATGTTTTGTGAATTAGCTAAGTTAGCGCGGATACCAACATGGAAAGGCAGACGTTGGACCACCAAAATATACGGCATAAAAGTAAGAACAGGACAAAAATTAATGGGATAGGCGAACGCAGTAGCTATTCGGATAGAGGAGGTAGAGACAGGAAGGGGGAGATCGACAAGGTTGGAGTGAGAATGTAGTCCCTCCAAGATACGGACTGATAGACACGAAAGAGCGGAAACGTCTCCCACCTCACTACACAGACGACACAGAAACTCGCGCACACACTCAAAGCGCCAAAAGAAACAGAAAACAGATAAGATGGAGATTGAATGAAAGGATAGTCGTAGACGGGGGTAAAAGGAGAGACGGGAAGACGAGGTTTCGAGACAGAGAGACGGGCGAAAAAAGCAGTCTGCGAGCTGAGGCAGTGGATGTGCTGGCTCTAGGAGAACGAGAAAGAGGGAGGCTTAGAGACTAGGGGTCAGACAGCAAGAAACAGGGGAGCAGGGGTCACTGAGTGAGTGTGAGAGAGATAAAAAAGAAAGAGAAGGCAAAACCCCTCCATTTACAAGCAGGGGGAGAAAGTGAGAGTGAAAGGGAAGGGAGGAGAGGGAGGGGGGTATGTTGAGGGGTCACACAAAGCAGAGCATTGAGATTTTGGGGGTCAGCAAGAGCAGGATACAAAAAGAGCCTCTAGTTGGTCAGGGAGAGAGAAGGAATAAAAGTATTTCTCGGGGTTCATGGAAGTTGGTTACTAAGTAAAGAAGCCCTGCTAGGGTTAGATACTGTTACAGTGAGAGGGAAAGAAAGAGAAGGATGGACAGAGAATGGGGCTGAAGGAAATGTAAGGGGTCAGATAGCCATTGGCCGTAGAGAACGAATTGGGGAAAAGGTCAGAAAAACACGATGGATCCAAAGACCTCCCAGACACATCCTTAACCGAGGTGGCAAGATCCTTAATTTAGGCAACTCAGGCCCTCAAATTTATGACTTCGTCAAGGAAGAGAGTGGGGGCAGTGAGTAAATAGCGGAAAATTGAAAGAACTGATAGTCAAAGACAAGGGTGCTTCTTCTACCCCTGTACTGTTGACACTTTTTAATATTCAGTACCCCCTCATTTGGGAGATCTCAGAAAGGAGGGGGCAGTAGAATGATTCAACCCAAAACCGTCCGAACCCCCCCCTTTCCATTCTTTAAAAACTATTTTTTTGTGGAAACGGATTGAAAGTAGGAGGGGGTAGAAGAGAGGTTTGGGTTTTGTATTCCTCAGTGCAGTGCCTACATTTCCGCAACGGCTCTGACACAGGGTGGCAATAATTACAGGCATCGCACAGAAAAGGGAATGTAGCATAACGTAGGTGCTCTGTCCACGCTACCCCAGCCATTGAGCATTACAAACAAAGAAAACAGAAATGTTCACATCATGCTAATTCCTTCTCTATAAGCTTTTGGATTCCTGACCATCAACAACCAATTTGCTGATAGTAATTATCAATACTGCAAGCATGTTCCTTTTATAATAATAATTGTAAAAAAAATCTTATATCAGTTGTGTTACATAGATTGTGTAATACCATGAGTATTTGAAACGGGAGCATGGAATAAAGCGGGTTCTTCGACAGAACTAAACAAGCAAAATAAAATAAATAATAATTCATGATGTCCAGTTGCAATGTCAGGTAGATGCTTTGTCAATTTACTTAATTTCATCATCGCCATGCTTTATCAAACTGGAAGGTCTATTTTTTCATCGCAACAGATTTTGAAAGTGAGTTGCCGGAAGATGCATATTCAAACACTAGTTGTTGAAGTTCAAACTTGTGTTATACTCTGGGTGCAGATTTGAAGGGAACGGCATTCCTATTCAGTTTTTTATCTTTCTCCCCTTATATAAAAACCTTACATAAAAACTGGTATTTCACAATGAGATTCATAATATGCTGTTTGAATATATTCAAAGTATGTTATAGAGAGCCATGTCTGCTGTTGATAGCATTTGTTTATGTGAGCTGCTTTTTTCTTCTTTTATAAAATGTATATATATACCTAACATTTACTGAATACGATTGCAATAATTTTTATTTGAAGTAATAAGCAATGCACAGGGTAGTTTGTTGTATATAAAAAATAAAAATAAATAAACCTTGCTAAAAGTAATATTAAAGGTATGAAGCTCATTTTCCTTTTTATTAAATATACATTATTTAAATAGGCTACATATTATATTGACTAGACTAATGTTAGCTATTTCTTGATAAACGTTTTGTAGAAAAAAAAGCCAATTATAAACATTATAAAAATCTCTATTGATGATCACTTGATGCATGGGTTCATATTTTTCTCTTTTATATGCACCTATACACACGGTGTCTTCATCTGTGCCCATGATCATATCTTTTCAACTAGACCATATAGTGCAGCTCAGTGCACTTGTTTATGATCATAGCTCTTTGCCTTTTTATGCTGAAATTTCACATTGTTTATACATGTAGATGATATATTTTTATTTATGTGTACACATTAGCATATAAAGTAATCGTAAATACATGCTTATGATATTTGACATTTTCGCTGAGGAATATGACAGAGAAATGATGGAACTGTAGACAAATGGCTATAGCAATGTACATACGCATTGGCTACATAATAATAATAATTGTAATAATGATAGTAATAATAATATGATAATAGTAGTAGTAATACTATTACTACTATTCCTAATTATATTAATAGTAATAACAATAATAATAATGGAATATTGAAAACTGAGTTGCTGGGTATGTAGAGATTTCTGAATGATGTATATTGTGCATTTGTAATAGCAGTATAATGAGTTGGCAATGCTATACACTGTATCAAGATGCCATTTGCATTCAGTATGAGGTAATATTTTTACTTTAACTGAAATCTCTGTATTATTTGTCACCCCTCACATTTGTATTCCAGTATACTGGTTTGTATGCACAATTGAGTAAACATGGTATTCTGTAATTTGAAAAAAGATGAAGCTAAAGACGGGGTTCTAGGAGTGTGTGGTGTGGGCAGAAGAGATTTTACAGCTGTACGTACATACTGGAGGACAGTGCAGTTATGGGGCAGTGCATAGGAGTGGAAGAGAAAATGCCCCATGCTGGCTACCCCCCCCAAGGTCTCCCCCTTCTGTCTGACTCTGTCTCAGGGGTAGACACCACTGGCCTTTCCTTGGAAGCCTACCCTGTTGTCCCTCGCCTGAGAGACTCCTCTCTGGGACAAAATTAGACGGAGACAGCCGTATGTTGTATGGCCGCACATTTATATTTATTGTGGATACAAGCATTATTATTATTATTATTATTATTATTGTTATTTCTATTAATAAGACCGTGGTCATGAGGGACAAGAATATCCTCAGATCCACATCATTGTCAAATCTGTGTTGCTGTGTGTGACAGCAGTGTGAAAGCATTGTTGGAAAGTATGTTTTTTCCCCCCCCCCCTCTTTTTTTGTTATCAGTCACTCTTTCTTTCCACAATAATCCTCCTCCTTCCATCATCCCACATATAATTCTTCATTCAGCGCCCGTCTTTTGTTTTATGTCTTCTCCGCATGTTGTTTCTCTTTTCATTCCTTTTCTCTGTCGGTTGTCCAGCATGCGTGCAGCCCCACAGGTAGACAGACCCAGTGAAGGAGACAAATGAATAAAAATAAGGGGAGAAAAATAAAACATTCAAGCGCCTCTGTTTGCTGTAGGGGTTGAGTGTAAATTAGGTTAGCAGGAGCAGGGGATCCTTTTACAGCGTACGGTTTTGAATATGTAAGCCACTGCCGTCAGGACCAGTTATTCTAGTTGTTACAAACTGACTGATGAGCGCGTACGTGTCAGTCGTGTCATTAAGAAGCGGGGGGCCACCGTTGGGGGAAGGGGGTCCGGAGGAACGGTGTTGTATTTAGGTGTGTGGTACCTGGTGTGTGCGCCTGGTGGCTCCCCCCCCTCCCGACTCGTCTTGGCTTTTTTGCACTTTTTTTTTTTCCATCGTTTTTTTTGTGTGTGTTCCTGTTCTCGATATCGTTCTTTTATATCCTCGAAGTGAAGTTGGCAGGAATTCTGTGGTTTGCTGTTTCACAATATGTTATCGTGTTAGCAATCATTACATCACCGTGATAGGAAGATTTATAGTCAGGGAGGTGTATGCGTGTGCGCTGTGCCTATGTTCATTATATTTTATAGAGGGTGGGGTGGTGGACCTTAAGTAGGAGATGGGGAGATGGCTATTGAGGCTTCTCTCTATTTAAATGAATAATATCCTTACCACCTTCAGCACTGCCAACATCGACACAGACACACACACACACATGCGCGCACACGGACACACTTGAGGTACAATGTATAGCATCCGTAGCTTGTCTTCAAAATATAAACCAAACCAGTGTTTTATTATTCAATCTGAAAAATAATGAAACAGGAAGGGGCAAGTGTACTTTGCAGTCATCCGAAAACGAAATCAGCAGTAAAGAAAAAGAAATAGCTTACATAAGATAAAACTCCTTACATAGCAGGCAATATGATAAATGTTGAATGGGAGTAGGTTTACTGTAAGAATTAAAAAGTCAATGAAAATCATGAATTCCATGTATTGTACAATAAGCTGCTTGGGCACGTTTCATTTCAATCAGGTAATGAATGGCCAGGGAGCTTCAGAGGCCCAAAGCCTTTTCCTCCTCTTTCTTTGTAGTGTTTATAAAATGAAAAATCATCTGTATGTGCCCATATGTAGCCTAATGATTAAATCAGAATGCACATGCTTTGATATATCTGCACATAAAAGTTATGTCCAAGGAAAATATAAAGATTGCTTATACTTGTACTTCACGTTCAAGGTATTTCTAGATGGCCTGCATTTGGCAAAATTATGTAAACACGTTCCCTGCTTTTAAATCAGTCCGTTTTTCAATAAGTCTGCATTATCTGCTGTTGATTTCGCAAATGGAATGTCTTAATTGATTAATTAATGCACTAATTACAAATGTTGATAAAGAAAATTGAGTGATTTAATCAGGAAAATAAAAATGCTAAATGCACACATACATATAAAACAGTCAAATAAGTACCACATTACCATAGTTTATTTTTCCCCTCGGTGCATTTGTTTTGATTGCGCTAGGGTGTCCATTTTCTTCCCCCCCCTGCTGGTCCCGCCGCCTCACCTACATCACACTGTAGTCTTAAGAAGGGAATGGCAGCGGGGCTGATGTCGTCTCGTATTCCGGGAGGCGGCTTGCTCCCTCTCTGTGGCGGGGTCAGACGGTGCTGGCGCTACTGTGCGTAGACGGGGCGGGCGCTGCCATGCCCGACCTTGCTGGGGGGGGTGGGCGGGCGGGGGAGGGGTTGGGATGGTGGAGTAGGAGAGTGGTGGTGGGGGTGCTCCAGAGACAGCCAAACTGAACTCTGCGGCACCCTCGGCAACCCCCTTAGGACCTCCGGGCTGGGCATTCCGCCCTCTGTGCTGGCTCTTATCATCACAAAGAACAGAATGCATAAAACATGGGCGATATATACACGGAGTCTGCCGAGGCGGATTTTCCTTTTCGACCACTGAGCTACGGAACAATGCATGGGGCCCCCGGCCTGTGACTTTGACGCAATCCCTTTCTTTTTTTCTCCTCTCTTTCTTCTTGCGCTGTACAACCGGCCATTATCAGACACTTTTCCCCCCTGTTTTTCTTCTCCTTCTAATAATGCATCTCTCAGTAATTTTTATTTTGTCTCTGGGACTTAAATGCACGTTATGTAACTGGTAGCGGTGGTATTAAAAATTCAGGAAGTGGCGCTCCCTGTGCTGGAGGTGGTGTGCGGGGTGGCCCTGGTGATCAGGCACACTGGTGTGCACCCCGCACTCTCAGGACCACTCCAGACCGTGCTACACACACACAGAGTGCTCACACTCAACGTACACACACACTCGCACGCACGCGCACACACACACACACAAACGCGCATGAACACACACACACGCGCACGCCAGTCATTCACCTGACACTGCTGCTTTTAATGTTGAGACAGGCATTTATTATTATCACTATTTTATCATTTTTGCTATTTATTATTTGAGATATTCTATTGAAAGTGTTTGCAAGTAATTCAAAAATGTATTCTTCAGAGCATTTTTAAAAATATAAGTGCATATGTTGAATAATGCGACATGACGTGATTCTTAGTCAGATACGTATTCTTTACTTTGCAAAATATTTGACCACTACAAAGGCAACCAAATATACGCTAGCCATATTTTAAAATATAACAAGTGCACATCCTCATGTTGTCCATCTTATTTATTCAAAATATTGAAATATATTTTTGTAATTGATCATATTGCCTTGCATTTTTAATGGAGGCAATGTTCAAATGTACATTGATAATACAAGCCATGGAATTATTAGTGTGCATAGATATGTGCTTGGAATGGTGTTGTCCTGGATGGTAATGCCTTTATTGATAGCATAGAGTGGCTATATACTCCCTCAATGAGCATTTCCTCTGCAAAAATCCAGTAAATCCTCATCACTGACTTGTAAGAAGGTTAACACTAGCTGCACCTTCATCCTTCCCTCCAAAAATCTACGAGAGACGCTGTGTGTGTGTGTGTGTGTGTGTGTGTGTGTGTGAGAGAAAGAGAGGGAGAAGGGGTAGGCCCTGGTTAGCTAGCATTGCTTTTTTTTAAATTCCGTGTGTGTGTGTGTGCGCGCCTGCATGCATGCACATGTGTAAATACGAGTGTGAGCCGCTGAGCAGCATTCATAGGCCTGTGTGTGTCTCAGAGTAGGCCGCTGCTGGTCAGTCAGCCGGGAGTGAGGACAGATGACGGGCGCGTGTGGGTCGGGGAGGGTCTCTGTGTCTCTCCCTTACACGCAGGCAACAGAGCCACTGCCCTCTGCTGCACACCGAACCAGAGACCGCCAGTGCATTCTGGAGATTTATACACCATGTGTGTTTTGGAAAGCATTTTGTGTGCACGTGTGTACTGTGTACATATGAAGTTAATTCTTTGGTGAATATTTTTTTTTTAAGGTAATATTGTTATAATTGTTATTGATTTGATATACAAATATGCCATTTTTATTTTTTACTCTGATTTCCAAATAGATTTTGGCCTGGCATTGTGTGTATATCAAGGTGCTTTGCTATGCTTGACTGTTTTTCTTATTTAATGTATAATGTAGGCCTATGGTTAAATTAAGTTGTTTAGTTAATGCACAATCTGTTTGGTTCAGTAAAATTAAAAATGGTATTTCTGTACCTTTGATCACGTCCCTTTGTTGTCCAGATGTGAAGTGATGAGATGTATTGTGCGGCGTGGTGGCAGTGTGCAGATGTGTGCATCAGAGCTGCCGTGCCAGAGTGTGTGCAGGGGTGTGAGTGTGCGCAGTCAGCAGGTCCGGTGCGTGGCGGTGCGCGGCTGCGCAGCCGAGGTGCGGGGGCCGTTTCCTGGCCACGCGCGGCCGCTGGAATGCGGAGCGCGGGTATGCAGGACCGCGCCAGACCCATGCCATTTCCGCTACGTGTACCGCCCTGCTGATCCTCCTCAGGAATACAAGGAGAAGAAAAGGAAAAGAGGAGCATTTGGGGGGACCCCTCTCTCCCTCGCTCTCTCTCTGTCTGTATTTAAAAGACATCCTCTGACCGCAAGCGTCATTCACTTGCAAATCTGCGGCGGCCTGTCCGGGTCCCCCATGGGGCAGGCGGACAGAGAGAGGGAGAGATGGAGCGATGGAGACGGGGGGCGCTCCCGGCGCTCCGTTGGCGGCAGGCCGCTCGCGGCTGCAGGCCTCGTCTCACGTTAAGGCCGACGGAGCGCCCTCGCCTACGTTCGATGTCTGGAGGCTCGGCACAAAGCCATTCTGAGTAGCGTTATTCGACGTGGGGTTTCGCAGTGCGCGCTCGCGTGTGTGTTTGCGGTCAGTGAAGTGTGTGTTCTGTCTCTCTCCCCCCTCGGAGCGTCTCCTGGTGCTCCGTCCCCCCTTAACGCTGAGTGGCGGGGCCAGGAGGGAAGGGGTTAAGAGCCAGGGCAAACCCTCTTTGTCTCGGCGGCCCTCTTTGCCATTGTTACGGTGGAATTGAGCTCAGCGCACCTCACTTGACCACAGCAAAGCAATAAAATGGCCTCTAAGTGCTGCCGCTTTCCCAGCGCTCTGATGTCGGCCTTCTTCACGGCGCGTGCATGCGCATGTCTGCGTGTGTTTCTGCTCATACTGGACTGCGTTTTTCAAATTACATTTTTTTATTTCTTTTTTTTTATCCATGTAAAAATATTCATAATATTGTCTTCACACACACGTTTATGTGTATAATATGCATTTTTATATATAGGTGTGTGTGTGTGTGTGTGTGTGTGTGTGTGTATGTATGTGTGCACGCACGTGCATTTCCTTTTTTAATAATGCATTTTAATTTTTTTGCTTTGCGTTTGCACATTCAGTGAAGTATACACTGCACATTCAGTATACAATGTAAATAATATTTCTGCGATCATAGATTAATTAAATACACCTATGGTCTATTGAACATACCATATGAATGCAGATAAAATGTATATCATATGGTAGTATATGATGATGGTGGAGGTGGAGGTGGTGTTGGTCATTGAAGTAAACCAATTGTCTGCCGTTATTAATTGAATGAAATGCGGGCGATTAGCATTTTTATAGAATATTTAAGAACTCATTCACTGGCTTTTTTTCTGCCATCTATACTATTGCATTGACCTTTATTCTGAGAATAAATTGTGCCAAATTGTGAATTAAGAATATTTCTATTGAGATTTTTCCTCCTTTCTGCATGCCCTAGTCCCTCTACTCATTTTCACAGTGCAGCACTATGCTTCTGTGGTGACAGTGAATGTCAAGGCCAAGGCCCTGTTCTCTCTCCCTCCCTGGGTCAGTATCTGTGCTCGTTCTGTCAATACATCTGCCATTTTGGCTCAACAGTTATCTGGTTAATGTGCAGTAGTGATAATATTGAAACAGTAAATATTAAACAATTCATAATAACAATAAAATATGAATAACAATATATATGATGAGTATTAACACTATTATTAACATTATTGCCATTTTAACATTCTAGATGTATGATTATTTGTATGATTATTTTTTAATCAACACGCAAGTAGTAGTCACAAAGGCGGCTATATTTATACATTATTTTTTGTTCCCGCTAGTGATTGTATTCATCATGGCGTTGTCTCGTCTCAGACACTATAATTAAAATGGAAAAACACATGGTCTCCCCTCATCCTCTTCCCATCAGGTATGTGTTTAATGAGGAGCGAGGGGGACTCTGCTGATTGGTTTCTTGTTGACTGGAGTCCGCTGTGAGGCTGCTGATTGGCTGTGACACACAGGTGGCGTGTAATTGCCACTGTCTAAACCCCATCTTGGGTGTAACCTGTTTATACCAGGTGTCCTACAGTCCTACAGACTGTATTAAGTGTTAGGCCAGGCTCCAATTAAATCATCACTTCCTCACAGCCAAATTATAGCACTCCATCCCATCACCTGAGGAGTGTCTGTCTGTCTGTCTGTCCTGCAAAGCTGTCTATTTCTCTCTGTCACACATTCTGCCTAGCTCTCTCATTGCATCTAATTTAATGTGGCATATCTCCCCCCATGTTAAATGAATAAACAGCCGAGCCTCACAACATTACCAGTGTGGAAAGATACTCGCCATGCACATCCAGTAACGGTCGGGTGAAGTTGTACGTGTGAGTTTGTACTAAGGTGAAGGAGGCTACAGACGCGCGCAGAGAGACACAGAGCCTGCTGTTCCTCTCTCTTCATCCAGCACCCCCCCTCCATGCCTGCGCACACTCAGCCAAACTACTGCACTGCGTTCTGTGTCAGGAACCAGCAGTGGCCTGTGCACAATCAAAGCGCACCCCCTCCCGTATCATTGCATTTTCATTTTCACATGCAGGATGTGGTGGGACGCATCGTGGGGTCTGTGAGGTGGGGAGGACATATCTCAGGGGGAGGGGGAGACTGAATGTCTGTAACAGACACGATCCATTTGTGATTACTAAGTTATTATGGTTTTTAGTTGAAATCCGTGTGCTCCTCTTTGCTTGCTTCATATGGTTGTCTTTGACTAAGACCTTGATGCGTGATTGATGATTGGAATTCTCATTAGTGCCTTGTTACCAAAGAACACACCTACACACAAACACACACTCAATCCAAAGTCTAATCTTGAACTTTTTTTAGTTTGAGCTGATCAACCCTTTCTAGATTTGACTGATTGTGAGCTTATCTCTCGTTCTCTTTATCACAATATGTGCAAAATGTGTCCTTTTTTTGCCCGCAGTTAATCAGACTGGTCAAACCAGGCTTTTTTGTTCCAAGCCAAAGAAGACCTTCACTGCTTTGAAGTAGTTTCTCCCAACATGAAAAGCTTGAAAAGCTCACATGAAGTGAAGGTTGGATGCTGAAGAGATGTAGTTTGCCCTCGTTGTTTTGGTTACTTATCACCTCCATCTGCCAGTCCTCCATCCTCCTCTCTGGACATACACAGCAGAGACGCTGTGCTGGCATCCATGTGAGAGACGCCTACAGAGAGCTGCTGTTTGTCTTCCAGGGGATGACTCAGGGCCACATTATTAACAGCCCGTAAGAGCAACAGTTTTAATTGCCTGCGGTCTCTGGAAATGTAAAAGTTGCCACAGCTTTAAAGCAGGCCAGTTTGTGCGGTGGCGCTTCCGATGCCTGGGCCCGGCCAGCACGGGCAGCTCAGGTCGGCTGGAATTTCGGGGGATTTGGGTTGTCACTCTCGGGCCTTGTCCTGTCCCCGCAGGAACGGTGGGGCACGGGAGACCGCGCTGGGAATGCCACGCAAAGTTTAGGGAAGTTTAAGGGACGTCTCTACACCTCTCTTGCTGTTCCCGCCGTCTGGGTTCTGTGGGCCCTGTCCACCGGGGCACCTGCAGTAGACTGTTTGGGAAGCGGTTCCTGAGATGGATCGTTGTGCATCGTTTCCTCCCTCGCTGCCTTTTAAGAGAAGTGGTGCAGAGCGGAGATTCCCAGGCCCAGCTCCTCCTCGCAGTATCTGTTTCTTGTCCTGGCACAGCACTGCTAGCCTTTAGGTGACTCAGGCTCTGTTTATACTGGAAAGGAATTGTGGGTGTGGGGGGAGGGGAAGGGGGGGTTTACAGGCACGAGTTCCATCACTTCCAGCCCTCTTCTAGATTTTTATGAATCGCTTTAGCAGTAGCACTAGTAGCTGCAAAAAAACAAAACGAAGAAGCACAAGAAAGTCTACAAATGAAATGCACCAGGAGAACATACACATATCCCAAGGCTAATGTGATGGTAAAGGGTTTTAGAAATTGTTAATAAAATATATGTGTATAAACTATTTATAGTAGGCTTCCATATTATAAATTCCAGTTCTTGCAAAAAGGCCGACTTGGGCAAAAAAAGGCAATTACTGTACAAGTAGGCATAAAAATGGAGGTATTGTAGAGAAAAAGTCATTTGCCAAATTCTCAGTGTCTGGTTCCTCCCTTGTTGTGTGACTCTGTTCACATTAAATAAACCTTTGTTTTGTGACCCTGGTGAACAGAATGCACATATTTCTCACACCCCACTGACCTCTGGGTTCCTCAGGAAAATCTGATGTGTGTGTGTGTGTATCTGTGTGTGTGTGTTTATTCAGGTGCTCCATCAGAGATATATTCAGGTATGATTCACACCGTACATGCTGCGACTCTTCCTTCCTTCCTGCCATGCGTGTAACCATGCTGGTGTGATAAGCCAGTGCTGATCACTGCTGAATGCCTCATAACATTGGCTCTGTGGTTCTACAACAGGAAGTCAGATTGCCTTCTTTCACAAGTTGCAAAGAAACAGGAACTGTGAACTGCTGCCAGACGTCAGTGTGCGGCGTGGATTCAGGGCGATGGGTGCTGCAGCGGGCACAGAGAGAGCCCCCGTCCGGCCCTCGAGCGGGTCCCCAGACCCCCTGCGGTGGAGGGGGTGGGGCCGACGCCTCGGATGCATACGGCTTGTGTCAGCTTGTTTAACACTTGCTTGCGAGAGCATTTACATGTAAATGCAAATGTCCAATTGTCTGGTTAATTACAGCAGGGCCATTGTATCTGTGCCAGCAAGGCGCATTACATGCCACAGACCCCCGGGTTGTTTATTGTTTGTTTTTCGTTTTTTTCTGTCTTCGCTTCTCCCCTTTGTCACCGTCATCTGTTTCTGTGCACACACCCTCCTCCTCCCCGTGTTTTTGTGTATAATGTAGTGTATTGAAAGGAGATAACAATGTGGCTCATTCTTTTGCCCATGCATCTTCCTGCTTCTCATTCCTCTTGTGTGTTTCCCTCTCTGGTCAGAGTCTGCTGGCTCTCGAGCCTCCTACAACGAATGCTAAATTAATTACTCTGGGTGTTAAAAAATGCATTTAGGTCACATTTTAATTTCATGCAAATTAACGAACAGACATAAGCAAATAGTAGCTGCACTGCTACATGCAGGCTCTTCAGCTGAGGACAAAGGTACCTCTCTTAACTGACAAACGCAATGGCTTCCCTCTCGGTAGGCTGCAGCCTCCCTGAGACTCCCTCTGCTGTCACCAGGGGCTAGCAGGCAGGGAGAACAGGCTTTGGATCACACACAGGCGGAAGCAATCTCTACCTGAGACCCAGGAGGCAGCAGGCCCACTCACTCCTCTCAGGGTAACATACGACTCCCAGCAGTCAAACCAAATGCCCTTTGGTCATCTCTTAGCGTCTGTCTCCAGAGGATAGAGACGAGCAGTGATGTTTCAGTGTTCATGAAAACAAATCCCTCCATTGTTTCTGTGCCATGTTTGCGCTAAACGATAGTCCGTGGTTCTAAACATTCTCTATTTTAACATGCCATTTGTATGCATTTTGTATTTTTATAAGAGCATGAGGTCTGCGATTCACATTTGATGAGTATCTGTTCGAGTGCTTTCCCATATTGCAAACAATGACTGCTTAATTCATTACTATTGTTGAAATAAGATGAAAGCAAAATTCAGTGTATTTCCCCTTCCAATCTAGTGCTCTGTGCTTGTAGTTTTGTTCAACCTCTCGCATGAAATTTCTTCATTGTCAAATCTTCTAAATAAAAAGAAAATAACATTATGGAAACCTCTGTGCAGGCGCTTCCGACTTGCTCTGACATTTGATATTTTACATTTTACATCTTACATTTTAGGCATTTAGCAAACCCTCTTATCCAGAGCGACTTACAAGGTGTGCATTAATGTAAGAACAATAGTTGTTGGCAGCTGCACACCATACCTGTAACACTGCGTGTGCTTTTGTTGGTTACATTCAGCTTCTTTGATATTTATGTGTTCACTGCCCATGGATGGGACATCCAGGAGAAGTTAATTTAATTCTTCATAACATTTTTGAAAGTATTTAGTAAACGGCCATCACACCGTGAGCACACCATGCACACATGCGCCCGATGTTGTCTGTCTTATTTTTGCCAAATGGTGAAAGGCTACATGAAGAGGAACAGTTGTAAATTGTCAAATGAATGTGCTCCTACATGCCTTTCAATAAAGAAAACGGATCGCTGTACTGGAGGCTACAGGAGTCGTGTTGAGGCAGAGTTTGATCCGTTTAGAGCTTTGGACCAGCTGTACCAGAGTCTGACAGGGCAAAGAACGAGGGCCATTGTTGGTTGAAAAGTGTCCTCCCCACAGAAATGACGGCGGTGCCGTAAGTAATTAGCAATAATATAATTATGATAGGAACTAGAGATAAAAAAAATCCCAAACACTGGAAGAGACATGTAAATCAGAACTTGCAGTTTCAATTCTGAGGTACTCCTTGTCAGCAGATACGGTGGGAAGAGTTCTGTCCAATGGCAGAATTGAATGGCCCGGTCACCTCAGAGGGGACGTTAATTTGTATTCCGGGGGCTGACCTTTCGCGTGGCAGGCCTCCCCGGCGCCGTCACAGGCCCTTTTTTGTCTCGGCTGCGCCAATGCCCGGCTCATCTGGCGGCAGCACTTTCTCTCGCGGCGAAAGCTAATTAGTTGCGGTACCTGTTTAGTTATACGGGGATAAGCGGCGATTGTGTGCGTGTGCGTGCTTCTCCTGTGTGCGCACGCGCTGCTGCATTCGACAAACCCCACAACATAATAAACGGCGATCTCAAGACCTGCCCCGCTGCATTCCTGTGTAATTTGTTTTGCATTAAGACAAAGAGGAAGGGAGGCTGAGAGCGCGAGAGAGAGGGAGAGGGAGAGGGACCTGACTGCGGTGTCATTTTGTAATTTTTTCCCCGTTGTGTTGCCTGGGTTCTGCCACCATGTTGCATAGGGGAGCGGTTTTAGCTCTTTTTCCGCACACCTGTGCTCCTCACCACGGTAATTAGGCTCTTCCTCCCCGGTTGGGCAGGGGGGAGGTACAAGACAGAGGAGGTGCCTGGCGTGGCACACAGATCCAGATCAAAGTGCGTCTGTGTCCATGCCACGGCCTCTCTGTTGAAAACAGCTGCTTCTCACTGTGTCTCCCCCACTGCCTGACAGCAACAAGAAATATGAGGCCTCTCAGGACCTCTGTCCTGGGAAAAGGGGATGGGCCATGGCTTGGGTTATAGGGGGGGATGAGTTTGCTGCGTAACCCCCCCCTATTTCTCTCTCTCTCTCTCTCCTCTCTCTCCCTCTCTCTCTCTCTCACGCACGAAAATACACTCAAATGCGCAGGCGCACAAGACTGCAAGCCAACCATCCTAAGCGAAGCACGCTTGACTTCTCTCTATTCACACATTTTAATAACACTCACAGGCTTCCCTCTCTTTGTTTTCTGCCCTCTTTTCCTCTATACGCTCGTATGCAGGGTCTGCTGTACCCTCACCCCCCTGCCCTTTCTGTTTCTCTCTGCTGTTAGTCTGTATTTAACTCCTTTAAAAGTCTCCTTCTCTGTGCTTTTTTCTTTCTCTCTCTCCCTCCCTCCCTCCCTCTCTTTTCCCTCTCTGTCTCTCTCTCGCTCTCTCTCTCTGGCTCTTTCCCTCAGCACTTTTTTTGTGTGTTTGCTCAAACTCTGACAAAGTTGAGAAAGGCATTCAGCTCCTAATCCCAGCTCCTTCCATCAGGAATGCAAATGCCTGTGATTGTGTGACCCAACGGGGCCTCGCAACATCTGCAGGAGCTTCTGCTAATGCGGGGTGGAGGCTGTGCAGCAGGCCCCTACTCTGAGCGCTCACTCGCTGCCATTATTTCATTGTTTCACTTCAGGGCCGCTGTTAACCCTCTGCTGCACAGCCCCACACGCAGGGCACCCCGCCTGGGTTAGCCCTCTCCCAGGCCTAACCGCTCCCTCTGGGCCTTCTCACACTTTTTACTCTCAAAATCCACTGTGTGTGTGTGTGTGTGTGTGTGTGTGTGTGTGTGTGTGTGTCTGTCTGTGTGTGTGTGTGTGTGTCTGTCTGTCTGTGTGTATGTTTATGTGTCTGTCTATCTGTCTGTCTCTGTGTCTGTGTGCCTGCCTGTCTGTGTGACTGTCTCTGTGTGTATGTGTGTGTGTGTGTGTGTGTGTGTGTGTGTGTCTGTGTCTGTCTGTCTGTCTGTCTGTCTGTCTGTCTGTCTGCCTGCCTGTCTGTGTGACTGTCTCTGTGTGTATGTGTGTGTGTGTGTGTGTGTGTGTGTGTACATAAGTTTGGAAGTTAATGAGGCCCATTTTATTGTCGCTTTGTGTTCTCTTTGCAGTATGGTCAGAATTTGACTTCCATGCACTTAATAGTGAGGTTTATAAGTGAAGGCCTAATCAGAGAATCCATGTCCTTTGGCCAGCTTGCAGACATCGTTCAAATGGACAGATGACTTAAGCCAACGGATGGAGGATGGGGAGATTTTGCTTGATGGGGGACAGCCAATAAAATCCCGTTATTAGATTTTCACCCACCCTCTCCACCAGGTATTTGAGTTGAAAGAAATGATTGTTTGGATTGTCTCCGTTTTCAAAATTATGAATTAATGGTAAAGTGCAACTGACAAAGTGAATCTGCGTCAAGCCGGAGTGCACTTATTGAATTACAGTCCTCCCTAGCTCCGGCCGCGTTCCTGTGAATGCATGGAGCACCATGATGTTATGTAGCAGCAGATGAATATATTGGATTTTCTCTTTGCCGTTGTACACTGTATGCTTTGTGTCTTTTAATATTTCATCTGTTTGACACTGCCGCTGGCTACAATCCCTTGGGGTGGAGTGTATGGTTGTATGTCTTTTATATATATATAGGCTAGATATATATGTAAATATACTAAATCCACAAACAGTATGTATATATAGTGTGTGTGTATGTGTGTGTGTACATTATTGTGCTGCAATGCTGAGTTTTTGTTCGTACCTTGAGGGTCTTGCAGGAAGCATTCAGGAGGTTGTAGGGAAATGCAAATACGGCATCCGTAATGAGCCACAAGAGATGGAATATGTGTAGAAATTACAGCGATTATTTAGGAAGAATTCATTAAAAACTGACACTGTGTCGCCGAACGCAGGCGTAATCAGGCTCTCCTTGACAAAGAGCAGCGCGAGGAGGAACCTGCTCCGCCGCTGATTGGAATCATTTGAAATCCGGTGTGGTTTTAATGCACACTCGTTTGTGCTGCTGCACAGGGCTGCAGGAGACATCAGGCCCGCGCGGGTAATGCTCTCCCACCTGGGTTTGCCCTACCTGACCCCCACCTTCCCGTTGGGCAGTGAAGGATAATCTCCGAGCGCGCACTTAAGAGTGATGTTTGTGTCCGCGCGTATCCCCCTGCGGAGTGGGAGAGTCCCACAGAGATTGGACCCCCCCCTCCACCCCGTATCCCCCTCTTCATGTAGGAACTAGGACTCTGGCTATTGTTATCAAAGCCACGATTAATCATTACATTTGTGCAAAGCAGGGGCGCTGTTGCCATGGGGACCCAAATGATCCGCACCGCTTTGCATATCAACAGAAAAGTTTACGGCGGCGAGCGAGCGAGGGCTGCGGCCGTGGCGCAAATGAACCTGCTGTCTCCAAATTGAAGCTCATTTGAACAGGCCGTTCCCCTCTTCCCCCCCTCCCCTCTTGTGACACTTAACAGCTCCTGTTTGTTGGACAGAAACAGACAAATAGCTTTCAGACAAAGCTGCTCATGGGTCATCAAGATGCTCCTTAATGACCTTCCCGAGTTAAAAGGAGCGAGACAAAAACAAACTTCTGAATGGTTTCAGTGCACATTAAGCCCCCGGTGATGGACTCGTTTTTTTGTTCGTTTTTTTATCATTCGGAACCATTTCTTAATTGCGATTTGTGACGCAAATGTGAATGAGAGAGGATTTATTTAACGAAGTATTTGTTCAAATGGGCCAGCCAGGACTGGCTTTGTGCAAATTGTATTCATAAGAAATTGTTTCGATGTTAACATGTATAGGAGTGATGATGAGTCCAGTGATTTGCCACTAAAAACAGTGGAGACCATCATGGTGGAATATCTTTTGTGTGTAGGGCTGGGAATTACCCCTTCTGCAAGTCCTTATTTGCTCAAGGGTCACTTCCAGAATGTTCTCCATTTTCATGCACTGGCATTATCCAGAGTTATCATTTTCATGCTACACACGAGGGTTGCCTTTGTGTTTGAGCCTGTGTGTGCAGGGCCCGGGAAAATGCCGCCTGTTTGAATTGGCAGCGCTGCTTGACTTTTGTTTATTGCCATCTCAAGCCAGGTTTTCTACATCGTTTCAAAGGAATTGCTTTTCAATGCAGCCAAATCCAATTTTGGTATGTAAATAGCATTATTTTGATATTCACTGAGAAACACAGTTAGCTAATTATAGCAGCCATGAGAAACATGAAGAGGACAGTCAAGAAGATTTCCCATTAAAACCCAGAGCTTTGATTCTCATAATAGTGGCCTCAATCATATCACTTAAAGCCTTCTGAGAATATGCCTGTGTGGGGACTTCCAGCCGTCATCCCGAAAACCTGAAATGGAGCGTGCTCCACGACATCTAGAACGGCCTGGAAAGAATCCTTCCCCAGTGGCGTTTAGGGTGGAATAAATTGCAATAATCACTTAATCTTAGATTCAGAGATGACAAAACGAGACCGTATGTGGAGAGTAAGGGCGTGTGTGCATGCGTGCATGTGCGCGCGCGTGCGTGCGTGCATGTGTGCGTGTGTGTGTGAGAGTGAGTGACGTATGGGAGGAAGCACCGTGCCAGGTTTAGAAGACTTGATGTTTCGTATTCACCTGGAAATTCCAGAGGTGGGAGGAGGAAGGCCCAACTCAGCCACAGTGTGTTCCTTGATACACTCTGCTCACCGTCAGGGTAAATCTGCTTCTTTTCTCTCCACACAACCTAATTAACCTCTGCAATTTTTCTGGAAAGGGAGAACGCGCTTCTGTATTTTCTGTTGGCATGTCAGCCATAGGCAGGATTGACACAAATAAAGGGAAGTTTTGCAACTATAATTAAGTGTGCTTCCTGAGCACATTCAGGCTTGGGTGTGGCGACTGCCTTTTCCCTTAATGACAGAAGCAGTTTGCATACTTCGAAGGAATTTACCATAAATGTACTTATTTTTGGTTCTTGTGTCCGAAACATTTGGAGAGAAAGCTTGTCAATGGCCCGGTAACATTTGATGGAAGTTTCCTATAGCTTTTTCTTCCTCGCTGCTAATGTTCTCCTAGCAAGAGCGGGATTTCAGTAAAAAGGCGGTGAGATGTAAGCATTAGAGGACGAGGGTCCAGGACAGAGAGGCTGTGGTAACGCATCACCGCTTGTGGTTCCCCCTTGTTTTATTTCTGTCTTTCTGCGAACGAGGAGGAGGGGTACTTCAGGGAAAGAGTGGATAAATTGTTTATATTGCTGCAGTTAATTGCTTTAATTCTGTTAAGCGGTTGCGTTGAATGCCAGGGGCTTTGGACTAAGTCTTTGCAGTGTTTTACATTGTATCAAAAAAAAAAAAAAATCAATTAGATCTCTCGGCTTCAGAATGCAGCGATATTGAGGTCAGCTGTCCGGAGCGATCTCATGTTAAAGCATCACGTAGTCAGCAGGTTTCACTGAGGAGATGCCATGACGGTGCTTTCTCTACCGCCATACTACTGATATTACGGCTCAACCCCCCCTCATTTGCTCTAGTTGGGAAAAACGGTTGAATGTTTAAAGCGTTTTTGCTTTGGAAGTGTGAGAAAACAGAAGGGCAAAGGGCACCTACTGCTGGCCAAAGTGTTGTTGGGATCGAGGCTAATGTTTCACAGTTATCTGAATCCTCTGGCACTGCTGCTACTGAAGCTGTGCCTGTACTGCTACTGTGACAGAAACGTGCTCCAAAAGAGCAGCGTCGCTCACTGGAGGTAGGCTCTGATGTCCCAACGCGAGCTCAAAGGGAGCGTCTTCCTTCTGTAATCAGGAACGCACAAGCTAATCAAAGTGAGTAACGATGCCGGTGAGGACGACTGGATCTTTATACAGTCAGTTGTGAAGAGTGCATAGATCTCGCTGTCCTTTCTCCAGCCTCCTGAGCCGGCCTTCTACGATCCCTCTTCTTCATTCTAAACATTTCAGATGCTTAAAATAGCCAACAGGACATCTCCAGCATGCCGCAGTGGGGTCTGACGTGTGTCTGCACAATCCTTTCCTCTCTTTTCCCATGGCAGATCCCAGAGCCCAGGCTTAAGAGAAGCACAGCTTTTAGGAATTCAAAGCAAAGGGGAATGAAGACTGTTTGGTGGGTTCTCCTTTAAGAGTCCCGTTGGGAAAGTGTGGACTGTAAACAGATAATGGCAGTCATGCAGAATGTGACCGGAAATAGGGCAGAGAAAAGAAAGAGGGGGAAAAAGAAAAAAAAGAAGCTTTTTCCAGACTTTTTCTGCACGGCCACGTTCAGTGCGACTCAGGAAGTGGTCTGTGAGTGACGTTGTGCCTCTGTATTTAAAGGAACAGCTGCCCTTGTCCTGTGTCACGCTCGCATTGTAACGGCAACCGGGCTGTAATAAATCTCGGTTGCCATGGTGACAGCAGCAAACCTAAAAATAAGATGGCAACGCAGGAAGTTGAAAACCCAGCGGAATGCATGTAAACAAAAGGGTGACACGTCTCTGGTGTCTCTGGCCCTTTATCGGTGGTGACGTTGGGAAACGGAACGTGTCACATCCTGCCCTGGGAAGTGTACCTGCTCTCTGCTGCTGAGGCCTGGCAGTCTGCTCTGTCTGAGCGTGGAGGAGTGGAGTGGTGTCAACATGCAGGCCTGCTGCCCATATTGATCCTGTCCCCTTGGTCAAACTTTTCCCCTCTCTCTCTCACCCTTTTAAAAATAAAACCCCCACAGTGGCACGCTCCCCGGCGCGCTCAGGCGCACGTGGGTCCGTGATTTACGGCTCCCGGATCCTTGATCAATTGATAGCAGGGAATCCTTTGGTAAATAGAGTTTTAGACACATTGCCAATAGACCTCGGCTATTGATTGGTGTGTAAATTAAAAACTTAATCAGGTCTCTGAGATAAGATTTATCTCCGCCCCCGGCAAATTACAGGGCCTGCTTAGAGGCAGGATAGGCAGGTCAGCTGGGAGAGCGCTCTGGCTTCCCGCCTGCTCCAGAAACAGGGCGGGTCCAAACTACTGTGCCCCGCCCTCTGGAGCTGGCCTGTCTGGGGCTCCAGCGCGCACCGTGGCACGTCTAAGAAACGTGAATGAGAATATCTAGCTCCGTCCGGTCTCATGAAACGCCAGCTTGGGTATTTATGTGTTTGTTTATTTGTTATTAATTTATTTATCTATCGGTCTGTGATGTTGTAGACCGACATTTGACAGCCTCAAAGGTCTGGCTCTTTTTCCGCAGTTTGTTTCACTTATTCACAATTCCACTTGTTGTGACTGAAGCGAAGGTACGTGGGATGGCGTCATGGGGGACCATTTCATTTCTTCTTTCAGCAGCCCTGCTTTGGAGTTAAGTCTTTTAGCTCTCTCCCTCTCTCTCTCTCTCTCTGCTTCTCATCCCTCAAGCCCCATTCTTCCTTCAGTTATGAATTATGAAGTTGCTTTAAACTGGACTGGTGTATTTTAACGGTAATGTCCCCACACTGTCATTGTGTTTATTTATTTTTTATGCTGCTATGTATTCACACACAAGCATGCTAACATACAGAATGCCCCACACCCCTATATTCTATATTTTATATAAACAATCCATTAGATTGTGCATTGATTAGACTATAGATTTATACTGTAATTGCCGAGGGGAGTTTTCTCTGTCTCGACCCGTTTTCATTATTGATATTGCGAAATGGGTGGACATTTGAAAGGAGCCACTCCACGTTTTGGTTCTCTTTTAGTTAAAAAACACCTCAAGATTATGTATTTTTTCACAGAGCAGAGGACTGCAAAGGTGGGTCTGTCAAAAAAAAAAAAAAAAACCCAGCTAATTAAAACATTAATTTTACAGTGATTATAAGAAGTATTAGCCCTCTCTCTGGGATTATAGGGGTTTCATTATCTCTGTGATTATGTACCTAAAACGTGGAGACCAGCAGAATTATATTAAACCTGAGAGGCCTGATGTTGGAGGTCACAGCTTATTTCACGTGTCCCGGACCGGACGTTTTAGGTTTTAGTCCCTCAGTGAGGAGACCGGGGGAGTGGCAGTTGGATAAAGAGGTGGCAGGGTTAAACACAGACATTTCGGGCTAATGGCACTGGCGGATGGGTTCGGTGTACGGGCAGCGCAGAGATCGTCCTGCCGGGGCCGGTGTAGACAAAGGGGTTAGGGGAGAAATTGAATGAGAACTAGGCCAAAGGAGAATAAATAAACAAAAGGATGACGGTGAACACCTATCCGGGTCCAGGGAAGCGGCAGGTGTCAGTAATAGATGCTTTGTCTGATAAGCCCTGAAAAGACTCGTTTAGTTAGTGAAAGTGCTGGGGGAGCCGGCCCTGATAAACCTGCTGTTTCTCTCTAATACCCACCAGCTAAAATCAATAGACAGGATAATGCTGCCGCATGTCCACCAGCCTCCTTTATCTCTAGCTTTTCCATATCCATGTACATGGGAGTGCAGGAGGAGAGAGACAGAGACAGAGAGAGAGAGAGAGAGAGAGTGTATGTGTGTGTATGTGCATATGTATACGTCTGTGTGTGTGGGGAAGGGTTATTTGACATGTTTTTTTTCCCTTGACCTGGGTCTAGAGATCTCTCCCACTCTCTCTCTCTCACAGTTTACTTCCCACGACAGAGCCTCCAATCATCTCTCTCTCTCTCTGTCTCGCTCTCTCTCTCTCTATCTCTCTCTCTCTCTCTCTCTCTCTCTCTCTCTCTCTCTCTCTCTCTCTCTCTCTCTCTCTCTCTCTCTCTCTCTCTCTCTTTCTCTCTCTCACTGTCTCTTATGAGTTTGCCTCTTTATGCACTTCTCCAAATCTCTATTCCTTTGTGTCCTTTGCTTTTGTGCATGTGCGTTTCTGTCCTCACTCTTTCCCCCCCATTGGCTATAAGAGCACCATCCCAGAAGTACATGAGTTTGAATCCTGGGGCTGCTGGGTAGCTTTCAGGGTGGTAGACCCACTATACCTTTCCCCACTTTCACCCCACAGCAGACCACGAAGCAGCCTCAGTCTCCCAAAAGTGAAACGTGTGAAAACCCCAGTGCAAGCCACTCCACCCCATCCCACCTCTACAGGTGGACTTTGACATGCGATGTTGGGCAGGGTCAGGCCCCTTCCGGCCAGAAAGGTTGTTCCTCCACACACCTCCGCCGGCCACCAGGCCCGCGATTTTGTAGGTTTCTCTAATCGAGCCGGCTGTCAGAACGTGAGAGTAAAATATCACCTCAGGTGTTAGCAGTCAGAGACGTTAGCCTGTGACACAGTCGCCCAAAGTGCAGTGTATTAAAAAGCAGTTGGGACCCAGATCACAGTATATCATAGAGGAGAGCGCGATAAGGCCTGCCTGCCCGGCCGTGGATCAATGAAGGTTAGCGACATCATATCGCAAAGTGGAAGCGAGTGCTTTACCCCCGCTATTTATCAGCTGCACCTCACCGGGGGAGCGGAGAGAGCCGCTCTCCCCGCCCCCCCGTCCCTCGCTGTCCCTGCCCAACTCTCCTCCCACTGGGCCCCGGTTGCTCCCTGCCAGCGGTGTCCCCGGGATCACTGAATGACACAGACAGAAGCTGGCAGATTGATATTGGCTATTTCCTCTGATACCTCAGCATGCACAATCCAATGCGGCGAAAGAGATTTTCTCTTTCCCTCCTCCCGCCCCCTGCACCTTGTCAATACCGACGCTGTGCCTGCGTTTAGTGAGCTGATGGCGAGCTCCCTAATTGGCCATTGAGTCTTTTTTTTTTTGTTTGTTGTTGTTTTTTTATGTACTAGTTTGATGACTCTTGAGGGTGTGGAGTGGGAAGGCTCCCTCGTGTCATTTTCGTCTCACAGTCGTAACCCACCACAAAAACCATTACAAAACCCATAACGCCGCTTCGCTTGATTTTAGTGGAAGTGTGCCTTGCCTTTGAAAGAGGGGGAAATTGCATATGACATTGATCAGGCAAACAGTGGCGGCCCTTGACCCCCCCGGCCCCCCACAGCCTTCATCTGTGACCTTTTCCCTCATGGCCGTCTCACACCCTCTCTCAGGGCTGTTTGGAGATTACATTAGCATAATGTCCCGCTACCTCATTCTCACACCACTCTTTATCCGAGGCAGGGCTGACCTTGGTGTGCTACAGGTAAAGTATGTGTTCCATTTATCAGCTGCCTGAGGCGCGATGCTAAGGATTCCCCCAATGGGTTAGCGTGTAACCGCTCTGTCAATACGCGCTTGTCAAGGCTGGGAGAGCTGAAGAGGGAAGAAAGAGCCACACTTCACGCAGCGCGGCCGCTTATTGAGCAGCCAATAGCAATTTAACTCCTGACAAGAGGAGGGAAAGGGCCTGCTCGGGCTCACTGCCTTTTTCCGCCTCCTTCCCGTGTGGCGGAGGTTGGTGGTGGAAGGGGGCCCCGGAAGAGATGCGGTCCCTCAGGAGCCCCACAGAGTCCCCGGGGCCTCTCACATATAGTAATGCTGAGCTCCGGTTCCTCACGGGGACAGCTACTACGCTCAGGCCAAATGGGGGAAACCTACCTCCCTCCAGTCTGGACTGAGTATTTTATCCTGATTTCGTGTCAAGTGTCAGCTCCACTGTTTGTTGTCGTAAACGTAGCATTGCTTTGGCAATTGATCAGTTTTCCACGTGAAGCGTTGCAAATTCGCCCGGTCCATATTGGTGAGAGCCTAATAATTTAATATCTTGACTTTTTTTGGTTAGTACTTCGTACTTAGTACACAAAAAAGTAAAAATTGCAATGTGCAAGACGTTTATTGCATTATTGTTTCGTCCCAAGCCGTGGCGACTGACTTCCCCATTGTCATCATGACATGTTTCCTTTAAGCCCCTCCTTTGCCCCCCCACATCTGTTCCTGATTTTGAAATAGAGAGTCCTATGAAAATCCTGCAGTGAATGCACACTGTCCTTAATCTTGTGAGAGCTGCTTTGTGCAGAGAGTATATACAGCAGGCTTTTTGGATTTGACAGTGTTGGCTGTGGATGGGGGACCCTCGGTCGCAGGAAGGATGGATTCTGTGTGTAAGACACATTGTCTGATGGAAGCTCCCTGTCTTATGCAGGATGTGTTTGTCTGCAGCTCACAGCTGTAAAGCTCCGCTTCCTCTCCGGAATCTCACTGTTGACAGAGGAGTATCTGGCTCTGGGACTGCTTCCAGGACTCTGGTCCTTCAGGCAGGCTGAACTGGTTCCAGTTTGGAGGCTGCCACTGCCGGGACAAAGACACTTTCCCTCGCATTGTCCTCGACTGTCACACCCCCCCCCACCCCCCACCCCACACACACACCCCCCCCGACACACATGCGCACACGCTCACGTACTGTCTCGCTCCCTTTCGTAAAGCTGGCGCAGTTTATGAATGGGGGTTTGGAAGATATTCCATGTAAATCCAGCCACTTTGATTCATCAAACAAAAGCATGTTTTTAGGTGCAAGTTTTTTTTCTTTCTTTCTTTTTTTTTTTTTCTCTACCCGCCTCGCTTCTCTCCAGCTTCTCACTGCAGTGGAATTCCCCCTGTGGGGGTCGTGCGGATCCCTGTGCTCGGAGCCAGAGATGAAATTGCCTGCCGGTACACGTCCTGATACCTGAGTCACTGTGGAAACCTTAACTCCTGACGTCCCGCCCCGGCGGCGGGCCGGGCAGTCACCGATCCAGGCTCCTCTCAACACCTCCAGACAGACGTCCACCGCACGCTAGGGCGAGGGGGGGGTTGGGTATCAAAGCCTCGGGTTCGGGCGTGAGAGGGATGACGTTATGCAAATAAAAAAGAAATGCAGTGGAACGATCCACCCCCCCCAAGCTGCCCCCGATCCCCTTTCAGTCCCCAATTTCAAAACATTATTCTTTTCTCTTTAAAAAAAAAAAAAAAGTTTATTAAATTGAAATGAGGCATTAATTTCATGCAAAAATTCATGCAAAATGGGTCCCGGGACACCCTACTGTTAATGGACAGCTGTCCAAACATGATATAAATGTTTAACAGCAGTTGCGTGGTAATCTGGCATTACCTCTGCAGGCGAATGGGAGGCCCGGGCTGGGCCAAAATGAACTTGGATACTGTTGTTCTGGGGGTGAGTCAAATGCTTTCTAGAGGTTAGCCCAAGATGGGAGAGGTCAGAGACTCCTCTTAATCCAGGAGGCTTGCGCTTAATCGCTTTTGATGTGCATGTGAAAATGAGCAGGTCCAGAATTCCATTCCTCGCCTCGCCAAGTTCAGAGGTTGGGAGGTGGGTAGGGTAGGGTGGGGTATGGCAGGGGGAGGTTCCAGCTGACTCCAGTTGCCTGCCAGGCTCCTATAAAGTGGCTGGAAAAATGAGAGGTGTCCCAAGCATTCTTGCACCAACTCACAGGCCTGACAGCCCGCCCCTGTCCCATCACCTGGTCCCCCTCTCTCCCACCCCTGCCCTCGTCCCTCCACTCACTCACCAGAGAGGTGTGTGCGTGCGTGTGTGCGCGCCCGCCTGTGTGTGAAAAACGGAGTGCGGATGTTGGAAAGCAGGAGGCAGGTTTACAAGGGGAATTCCACTGAAAGGGAGAAGTGGCGTGGTAGATAAAGGTGCCAGTGTCCTGGGCTGCATGACTGTGGCGTAACTGCCCTCCCTCCCCTCTGCAGGGCTACATTTCAGGCCTCCTCTCAGTATCAGGCACACACAACGCTCAGATTAACATATCAGATTTCTCACATTCTTGCCTAGGTAGTAATAATCATCGGAACAATGTCCCCTATCTGACGGGTTGCTCGAATTCTTGGTTGAAACTTCATTCAGAGTGTTTTGTTAAATTCATTCTTGGTAACTTCTTCCGTTTCTGCCATACAATCCAGCAAACAATGTACACATTTGTCGAGTGTACTAATGCAGGAGGTGGTGGTGATGTAGATTAAAGAGAAACGGAGCCACAGATAATCTACGGCGGATCTCTCACAACATCAATTATTCTCGACCACGACGTCATTGTTTTAGCTTTATCCAAAGTTTTGACTAGCACGCCGCCGGGCTCTGAAAAGTGGCGGAACGTTCCCAGCTCAGCCTTGAGGGAGGGGGGCGGGCTGGGGGGGTGGTTTGTGCGGCCGGACGGCCTTCCAGAGCGGCGGAGGCACGGAGAGCAGGAGGGTGCGAGGGCAAAGGGATTAACCGGCGAGCCGAAGGCATCCTCCGCCGGGGGTTAGCGTGTCGCGTGTGCTCTCCCCTCTCCTCCGCGTCTCAGCCTCCGCGCCGGCACAGTTAGCGGAGTCGCGTGGATCGGAGATTGCATGCATGGCCGCGCAGCCTATTGATCGCTCTGAGCGATGCTTCCTTTGTTGTTGCGTTTAAGGCGCTGTTGAAAAGTTCAGGTGCGGTTACCATTGGCAGAGGATCCTGGGGCCTGGAGCAATAAACAGGGGAGCAGGCAGGCAGCCAGATGCAATTCAACAAACTTTTAACCTCCTGCTCAACTAATCCCATGTTATGTCAGTAACTTTTCTCTCTCTCTCTCTCTCTCTCTCTCTCTCTCTCTCTCTCTCTCTCTCTCTCTCTCTCTCTCTCTCTCTCTCTCTCTCTCTCTCTCTTTCTCTTTCTCTTTCCCTCTCCCTTTCCCTCTCTCCTTCTCTCCGTCCAACCCCCCACACGCTCGCCTTTCTTTTCAAGAGAAGTCAGCTCAGTAGCTTGACCTTTAAACAAGGACTAGAACGCCACAGCTGTTACCAACTTCAAACATGCAGCCGTTAGAACTGGAACGCAAGCGGGGCAGGGGTAATAATGCGCCTATTAAAATATACTTTAAACCCCTCCCCGCTTCTGTCGCATTCTGCATGGGCACTGACAAAAACGGCATCCCCCGCATTCCCCTCCAAAGTCTGTCTAACGTCAGACACGGGGAATACAAACAAAGGCACAGTTCACATTTGGCTTAATGTTTCCTTTTCAGGAACATGTGGTTGTCATGACCCGAGTGCCTGAGCAGTGTATCACATTTTGAAATATCCCACTTGTCTCCGTGGTTCTCAGCCCGAGAGCGTGTACTGGTGCACGGTATCTGACACGGTTCACCCAACTGTTCACTGTAGCGAGTAGCGATTAGATTAGCAGTTAAAAGGGGCTCGACAGAATGTATTTCTCAAAGCGAACGGCGATGTCGAAACACAGTGTTTTATTTGTACGGGGAGGTGCTAATGGGAAGGGAAGCTCTGTCTCTCGGCTGCAGCCATGGAAAATGTTTGATTCAGGGCAGAAGGGCAGGAAATGGAACGCTCAACTCTCGGATCTGAATCACCCACATAAATGCTGATATTTTGGGATCCTTTAAAAATAGAGCTCTTTTTCTCAGACCGGTCTATAACGTCTTCGTTAAATATGTAGGGAGGGAGAGGAAGGTGGCGAGCAAACTTTACAGCATTCGTCTTACTCAGCGCTGTGGGAACCCGACAGTCTCTCTCTGCACAAAAGAGCCTCCATGGCCTAAATGGCTGCGTGTCTTTGTTAATAAATTTGCCGGATGACGGTAAAAGCAATATCAGAATGTTCTCCGCCCTTTGATCGCGCTGCGTCGCACATTAAGAACATAGTAAAATAACAGCTGGCCTCGAGAAAGTGGCCCATAACTGACACGTCGTAGGATTTACTGTGGATGAGCTGAGTCAGTAATGGGCAGATCTCAGAGAGAACATTCCACCGCTGTTGTATCACTCCGCTGAACTTAGCGGACTAAGTTGAGCTGACGGAAAAACGTCTTCCTTAAATGCGAGTCTCGCGTGAGCCCGTTGACCAGCACCACAGCCTGTGCTCACTTCTGCTTTGGGCCTGCTCATATTCACTGATCCATACGCTATCTGGATGGGCCGGCTGCTGGAAACAGGGAATTAACCGAGCCTTTCTGACAATGGGAAGCAGGAGTCGAGCCCATCTGGATACAGTACAAGTGAGTGAATTTGCCATGGTCCTGCATAGAATTGACACTCATGAACACGACCACAGACTCTGTACCTCAGACCTCGGACCTGACCTTGTCTGGATCAATGCAATCTAGCCATCCTTGCAGAGCTCCCATATCATTTGAGAACGCAGCCTCTGTTTGCATTACTCTCAATGCACACCGCTAGAGGTGAAAAGGAAAGCATCATGGGACAGCAGAGGTGTAATGGCTTAATAAATTAGTTTTGTGACAGAATTAGAATTAACACACCCCCCTCCCTTATGTGTGAAGCATACACTTTAAATTAAAGTTGATTTGTGAGGTACAGCCGTGTGTCCTAACCTTGGTGCTTACGTGAGCAAGCACGGCGCTTGTGCATTTTGAAGGGGGTCATTAAGGGCCAGCTCATAGGCTTTTTTTGTACAGACACGACACTGAAAACGACACCTCATCTGATGATGTTGTCATTTTCAGGCTTGTACGTTACCTCTGCTGTATCGTGTGTTGGTGCATACGATACTGGGCACATCAAATGACTGGTTGATAAACAAGTTTGTCTCCCATTGTGGATGAGGCCTAATTGTCATCTCACAGCCTCCCACTTGTGTCTGTATGTGTCTCTCTTTGTGTCTGTTCAAGTGTGTGTGTGTTTGTGTGAGAGAGAGTTTGAGCATCTTTGTTTGTGAACCAATGCACTCGTGATTGTGAGTCAGTTGTTTCCCTAGCTGAATCTGAGCTGTCATTATGAAAATGGACATTGTGCTTACACTTTGGCCAACATTGGCTCTGGATTCTCAGAGTTAATTACAGGTCTGAGAGTGATGTCACCACTGAGTTGTCCTTTGCCATTCTTGTGCTTTTTTTTATTCTTCTCAAACCCTGCCTCCCTCCTGCCCTTTCCTTGCCCTACCATCCTGCTCCAACTGCCCCAACATCTCCTGTCACCTGCTTCCCCTGACCCACTCCCTGTCCCCCATCTGTATCCCCCAAATGTTTGTGTTCAGAGGATTTATTTGATTTGTGGATGTGGTTATTTAACCTTACTGTTAAAGGAACCGATAAGGAGTTCTTACAGCTGTTTGGACAAGACTGGACGTGTGCCAAAGAAAGAAAATATGCATTTCTTTCTTTTTTTTCTCTTTCTTTTCACTCGTTAAGCACATAATTTTCCACCTTCCTCTCGCCAGCATGAATGTTTACAGGTTAAAATAGGGTTGACTCCACAGGGCGGATTGTTTGAGTTGTGCGCGGTTGAGCTGGATTGAAAGGAGCAGAAGTGGGCTCCAGGATGAATGCTTAAGTTCACCCTTTGAGCACCTGAGATGTGAGGCGGATAGCGATTGCAGTTGAGTAGGATGTTCAGCTCCAATCTCAGTTGATGCAGTTTCTCCCGGAGACTTTGACCTGCAGAATGTGTTGCCTAATAGGCCACAAAACCACCTGGAGACCTGATCCTTTGCTTCTTATCGCTGCTATTAGATGACCCCATAAAACTCAAAAAGAGGAATCCATCATGGGGAATTAGACCCTGTAGAAAAATAGGATTGAAGGCTTTCCTTTTTTTCTGGAACTCAAGAAAAGAATGGTAGGTAATGTTATCTTGCTCACAGGTACAAGAATCCAGCTTGTAGAGGCTGAGGGTTTCAAGTTTCTAATATGCATATAAAGTTTCACAGCACAATAGATCTTTTGTGTAGTGCAAAATGAACACCCCCCCCCCTCCTCCCCTCCCCCTCCCTCCCTCCCTCCCCCTTTAAAAAAATGCATTCATGCAGTGGTGGGGCAGCGAGGACTCAGGTTTCTCCTGTCTTTGTGTGCCGTGTCGTCACTCACCCCCGCAAGCTGAAATGTGCATCTCACGAATGCAGGCAGACTGCCAGCGCTGCGTCCAGCCACGGATTAGGGCGAATCTGGGAAACAACGGGGTCCTCACAAAACAACATCATGGCAGGTAACCGAACTCACAGAGGGGAGAGGAGGCAGACGATAATTACAGAGCTTTTTGTTTTCGGGGCACTTTTAGCTGGCTACTTAAGTGCCTGATCTGAAATCCGTGCCTTGTAATTACAGTACTGGGCCTCATTAGGGCAGACGGCTCGAGAGATTATGCTCTGTGTGTCCGTGCGTATGTGTGTGCGTGTGTAGGTGGGTCACCCACAGCCTGCACTACTTATTTCAGGGTTGTCCATGTGAGCCTGTCTTTGGGTCCTTCAGTAGACTCAGCCAGGGCCTTGACTTTCCCTCACAAGTGACGCACAATTCTCTCTTCCTGGTCCTTGGACTACTACCACTACCCAGCTTGGAGCGTGTTCCTGGTGGAACATAAAGTTTTATTATTCTCCTTCAGCTTCAGAGGCAGACCCCCCCCCCCCCTTGATCCACTCGAACCCCCACAGTCCCACCGTAGTCACATTTTTGACCATATAAAAGAGGTGCATCTTCCCTGCTGTTACCCACTTTTTCGTTCCTCTCGTAGTATGACAAAACATTGCCCTCTCTCCGCTCTCCCTGTGGGATGTTGCGAGATTTATGATGATTATGGCTAGCTGTCACTTTTATGACTCAGCAGGGTCGCGTGTGTCGTGCTGAGTTGCCGGGGAGTTTTTGGTGTGGTGTCTGTGGAGGCGCGGCTGTGGTGTGGCCCGGGGACGGCAGAGTGCCACCCGGCGTGAGTGTCACCAGATTGATGGAGTAGTGCCAAGTCCTCTCTAAAGAGGGATATTAATTCCAAGATCCTGGGGGAAGCCTACTATTGACTTCCGTTACATTTAATCAGTATGCAAGGGAACCAACGAATTAGAAAAGATTATACCAAACAGAATAGTCACCGCCTCAGACAAAATTGTCACCCCCCTTCCTGCTTACATGGGGTTTTTTGGCCAGCATGGATACCTCAAGGCATCCCAACCGGAGATGGATTCCTGTCTCTTTAAGCTGTTAGCCTTTCTAATAGATCCTTAAGCACTGGCTTTAGTGTGTGTTAAACCAGGATTACCCTATCAATTATGGTCAGTACAAACAAGGATTACTTAAAACACTACATTTTTCTTGTCGAGAGGCTAAAAGCAGGGCAAATTAAAGGAGCAGCATTGCTTTTAATAAGAAGAGCAGTGAAGCCTGGGTTTCCCCCCCTGTTGGAACCACTGGTCCTGGGTCAGTGACATCAGGGGTGCATCATGACATCATGAGTACCAGAGAATGGAGCCGCTCTCCAGAGCAGTGCTGCTCCTAGGCCTTATATATGCTTACAAAAAACATGATGAATATACAAAGAACCGTACGCTTCTTCACAACTTATTTCAATGAGAAGCGCAGCATCTTCAAAATCGAGCACCCTAGTGTGGTTTTTGTTTGGATTTGTGTACATTTTTGTGTCTAAATGTCCTAAATTATTAACCTTGATTTGGGGAAATGACTTGTTTTCATTGTTTTCAATCTTATTTCAGTGCGTTACATCGGTTTTGTTAATGCTAATGCGAGTTCCTGTTCAGAGCCTTCAAGTCTTCAGCACCGGGAATGCTGGGAAGGGAGACAGTTTGAGGTTATGGTTTTCTTATTGTTCATAAAGTTTTTTTTTCTTTTTAGAATTCCAGTGGCCCAGTAAACACATTCATAAAACTTGTGCTGAGCAAAGGTAAATCTGCTCTAAATTATGAGAAGCCACAATTATATGACGTGTTTTGCTTTGACAGGAGAGTGTCTCTCTTAGAGCGTCTTCAGAACACCGTTAAAACTGTTTGCACACGCTTGGTGAGGGCGCATATGTTCTGATCTCCCACTAACGCTTTCCTCTTTCTGTAGACATTGCCGTAATGCTGATATCCAGCACATCGATTACACAATACAAAGTCTCGTATTCTCTTTCTGGAAGTAAGAAATAGCCTCCATCCTATCATGATGTGATCAGGAATGCATTACCAGGGCCGAGTGTTGGAACGCCCGTTGCACGTAGCCCTCCAACGTTAGTGATGCTTTACTTTGTTTCTGGGTTTGGAGCACAGGGATATCTGTCATATTTTTCCCATAAGTTAATCGTCCCTCAAACATTTCAGGAGGCGGAGCTGACCTTGCTGGGACACTATATAGGAGATTTCTGTGCTCACGCTGACTGTTGGCTGATCCGCTTCTTCCCATGAAAATATACAGACCCAGCATAGGACTGCTCTGTTTACTTACACAATCTCAATTAAGCACTGCAGACTGTCGCACGGTGTGCGTAGCAAGTATGGGCATATACTCGCCGAACCAGATCTGCCTGAATCCGGTGTGTGCGAGCGTGCTTGTGTGGGAACCAGCACACACGTCCCCCGCTCTGGTTCTCACACGAGCACGCTGTGAGCGCATGGCCGCCGAGCGTTTTTTGGCTGCAGCAGGCCAAGGTTGCGCCGTCGCCCCGGCGGTGTCCTCGCTGTCCATCACATCCAATATTCAGGATCTTTCAAGCAGCGGCTCGAGTCAAAGAGCCCATCTTTTTTTTTCGAATATGTGAAGTGGCTTTGAACGGCCCTGCATATCATCTTAACCCCCGGGAAAGGGTCAGCCCCCACTTGAAACAGCGCCCGAGGCGATGTGCGAATCCTGGCGGATCGTATAAAGCCTCCCTTTTTGTTGATATTCTATCATCGTATGGGTTTTTATGCTTTCTGCACACCGTCGGCCCGTGTCGATTGATTGGTGACTAAGAGCCTTCTCTGGATATGTCAGTGGCCTTTTTACGGAAATAATAAGTCCTAATCAGACCTGATAAAAAATGCATTATTGATTGCGGCGCTCCTCCAACAGACGGGCGAATCTGTGAATGGCCCCAACCTCTCATCACAGCCCACAGTGGAGCCGGCAGACAGGCCAGGTGTCCTGTTACCTGCTCTGGGCGGAGGTGAGGTGGGCCCTCCCGTCTCCATCTCGCAATCACAGAGCTAAAGGAGGGGGAAAATCCTTCTCTCCAGTATATCACTCTGGAGGAGATCAATATGAAAATGTTGAGGTGTATTGAGCAGAAGCACAAATTGCCATTAGCTGGAGGCATGCTGTGTGGGGCTAGGCTGTGAAATGTGTTCATCCTTATCACTTGAACCGAAAGCCGAGGAACTACGGCAAAATGGGGGAGAAAAGAGAAATGGAAAAAAACATAATTTTCTCTGTTTGTCCCCATTTTGAAATGAGCCCTACTTAATTAAGAAGCAATGAGAGTCTGCAGATAGCATTCCTTAATTAGCTTAAGCTGGCTGCTGTAACCAGATCCACTGCATTAATGACAACACAGCCCCTGTGAAAAGCCTCATTGTTCTCCAGATAATTGTCCTTTTAGTTAACGCGGCTAGAGAAGGGCTCCTCTTGTTAGGGGAGCTGGCTGGGTTGTCGACAGCCGGAGGCGGCGATGGGTCCCGGGTTCGCCCTGGCCCAGTGCCCGCTGTGACAAGCCCACTTGTGCCCTCTGCTGAAATCCCCTTGGCAAGCGCTGGAATTGGCCATCCCGGGGGGAGAATGGGAGGTGGTGGGGGTAGCTAGTTGGGATGTTAATTATATACCCAGAATCTTAATGAATGACAAGGGATCAATAGAATAAGGTGGATGTATGCAAACAGCATGTTGATTATACCAGCTAATGATGTCCCGTGTTGCAGTCATTGTACACAATGGAAGGTGGGAGGAGAGGGAAGGAGAGGAAAGGGGAACAGGGATCCTGGCCACTTTAGCTTATACAAGTATGCCAGTGTGAAGAAGGATTATTATTTGTTATTACTGATTATTGCATTAATACCTGTCGTGTTTTGAGTGGTGGACTTGGAAAGAACCTATGATTGTTTGTGGCATATGTGTTGAGCTCAGAAGGGGAAGGAGGGGGCTAAAGGAGGACATCGTTGATTCTGGAGACTCGGGTGCGAGTGCAGGGTGGGAGTGAAATGTCAGCCTGGACCAGAAGTTTCACCTGTTTGGAGTGATGCCTACCCTCTGAGATCTCCATTGTATCCAGCCAGCCGGAGCTGTGAGAAACCCTATACCTTCCTTTAAGCAGAGCGAGGGAGGGCAGCCAAGAATTAACTGCTTCTTCAGTCTGGCAGCATCTGAGGATTCTGTCTGCCTCCATTCACAGAGGAGCAAGAGGGGGAATGCAGGGAAGGGAGGAGGGAGAGAAACAATAAGAGTCACTCTGATGTGGCCTGGAGTCAGTCTGAGGAGCTGGATCGGTTTCCCAGGAGGAACAGGCTGGGGTCTGAACACAGGTCTGTCTCTAATCCCACCTGGAATAAAGTCACTGTAATCATAACCACGAATAAAGGAAGCATCTACATTTGTCCCAGCGTAGGATGATCGGTGTTGAATAAATGCATCGAATTACCAAGCCTTTCAAATTGTAACGTAGCCGTCCTCTTGCCTTGCGTCTGTACCACACTATAAAAAAATGCACAAAATGGCACTTAACGGCGGGGCGCTTTGCGAACGGCGAGATCGAGCAGCACCATTGTTGCCCTGAATTTGAATGAAAACCGTCCTGTGGTGACTTTGAGTACCAACAGGAACGATGCCATTAGATATTTGCAAGCACGGGAGGGGAGAAATTGTGGGCTGGCTGACGCGGAGAACCAAGATTCATGAAGGCACACGCAGGCTCTGACAGTATGCTTGAGTATCCGTCTGCATTATTGTAATGAAAAATAAACATTTCCGTGTTCGGAGAGAAACAAGCCCTATGCAATGCGGGATGTTTTACTGCACTCTGCGCTTTTTTAAAATGTTTATTTTTTTTGCCACACTTCTAAGTGGCCAAGGATTTGATTACATTTCACCCCCCCATGAAAATGAAACCCTAGAACACCTTGAGACCGGACAATCTCATGAACAGCGGAATAGGTGCTGACCCCTAATAGCCTCGGAGTATATTATTGACCACGGCCCTTCAGCGGAATTGATTACTTTATTGTATTGCTGTGAACTTCGGTGGCCGCGGAGCTTGGGGTGACCCGGACAGCCGGAGTATCGCAGTGACCCTCACCTTCGGGGAAGAGTTATGCGACTTTGACCCGATCCCTGATGAGGAAGGTCTGACCCGCGGGCATGGCTGGCAGCATGGACGGCTAATGTTCTCTCACCGGTGGCTCTCAGTGTCACCGCCGTTAATGTAGAGGCTGCGGTTCAAATGGAGCCCTCTCTGTGTTTAATGGGCGTGTGCCTTGACTCATGTCCTCGAGGTGAAGCCAAGGGTTGAGTCGGGGGACTGGGTTAGGGCTCGGGTTAAGGCGGGGTTGCTCATTGATCTTTACCAAATTACACCAAAAAACTGGGGAAATCAATATACAAAATCCATTCAACATATCCACACTTCAACTCGCTCTGAAATCTGTAAATGCGTTTGAAAGCCATGTTGGAATATTAACCTAAGCGCAGTACTTGGCCTGTAGCTAACAGACGTACAGAAATAATGCGGGAGCACCATGTCAGCTCTGGCATTGAGTGGAGCCCCCGCTCCCTGCCTGACTCAGAGGCGACTAGCAGGCACGCGCTTAGGACTCCCTGTCTTCCACGTACAACTTACCGTCACTCCCAGACAGGCACTGGGGGAAAAAAGACGCGCTAAACAACTGACGTAAATAATTGTTTGCACCCCACATCTCTCTCTCTTTCTCTCCCTCTCTCTCTCTCTCTCCCTCATCTACTACTCTTGTTTTATTTGTTCATTTCACTTGCAGTGCCTTCCACGGTTTCCAGAAGAAGAAAAAAAAGGAAAAGGGAACGGGATGCTCGCACGTTTGAGTTGCAGAGTCTATTTTAATGATCTGAGAGAGAAGATCTAAAGCACCTCCACCTGCAAACGCAGCCATCATGCACTCCTCCTGGTGCCACATGTTCATCAGTAATATGTTTAGCTTTTATAATTTATTTTTTAAAATTTAAAATAAACCGAGGAAAGGCAGAGGATTTGATGTGTCCATTGTTTGAAGTGGATGCTCTAGTCGTCTTCAAAGGGGGATTTGAAGGCCAGAACTTCTCTTTTGAATTAGGATCTCCTGTGAGCTACTGTAATTCTTCATATAGTCCGTGTCTATTGATGGACTTTATACCACTTTCTCTCTTCCCCTGGGATAATCTGGTTTACATGCCGAAAGATTACCGGTATAGTTGGCTGCCATCGTTTTTTAGAAACTTGCTTGGATGAGTTGCATAGTCTTACAATATTTACGTCAATTAGCTGATGTGTTCACTGAAATTATATTTGTACATTCATTTTAAAAAGGCTTGATTTTAAAGTGACGGATTGACGACCCTTGGCCTTTTACAGGAAGTTAGGATAGGTATCCAGCCTAGAGTTATGCTGGCGCTCTACATACCAGGCAGGAGAAGGGAATGCATTGACACGCCCACTGTACACCACTGCAGGCCCTACTACTCATTACAAATAATAATAATGTGACAATGGGACAAACAGGTGTTGCTTGTGCCTTCAGTGTCTCTTATTTCTCTCTTTCTTTGTCTTCAGATTTTCACAGAAATGTATTTTCCCCCCCAATATACATTACAAGCATTTCCTGGTAATGTTATCATTATCCACCAGTTTAATTGGATACATAACATTACCTCCCTCTCCATCTTGGCTGAGGTTTGTTGAGCATTCTGCTGCAAAATGGCTGCCGTCTATCACCCAGGTGTGTGCTAAACATTGGTGGTGGTTGAGGTGAGCCAACCCCCTCTCCAGCCCCTCCTCCCACCCATTTTCAATGTAAAGCACCAATGTATGTGTCTGGCTGTGTTGCTGTTTAGAAATGCGAAAGGAATATGTAGGTGGGGCAGCAAAAACTGAGACGAAGTGTTCATAGCACACCTCAGGAACAACAGAACAATTGAGAGGGAAAAAAACATCTGTCTCCATTTTCCCTCAGCCATCAAACGGGGGAAAAAAGTCAACGTGATCAAGAAGAGCCAGCGCCTCAGTGTAATTAGAAATCTCCAATTGCCGTTCAACTTCACCGGGAAGGGCTCAGCTGTTTTGATGTCTTTGCAGAAAGCTTGTCTCTGTCCCAATTAATGTCTAACCTTCGTTAGATAATTTTGCCATAGGTAAGCTGTGAACATATTGATTTGACTATATTTGAATTATGCAAACTGCTCAAACATGTGCTTAGGCTCTCTTCACATATTCAGAAATGGATCACAGGGGGACAGGTACAGGATAGGAGCGGGTGTTGCCCTGCAGCTTTAGGGGCCGCACAGAGGGCTTTTTATGCTTTTGGGAAGCGTCATTTCTATTCTCTGGGGTATAGGCTTTACCACCGAGTCACAGTCCCCCCACACACACACAAGTGCACACCTGACATCATGGAGTCCAGTGTAATTATAATTCCCAATCAAGGGCTCTCTGCTAATTAGACACCCTCTCATCTTACATGGCCAATGCCATGGGGCATATGTCAGACATGGGCCTGGGAGCAGAGCTGCCCTCCACAGCCAGCTCACTGTGCACTGCTCCTCAGTGGAGGAGCTGGGCGTCAGTCAGGATAATTAACCTTCCTGCCATTCGACCCTGAATGCAGCTTGAAAGGCCTCCTCAGTTCTCCCATGTTAGAGGTTAGCGTGGACGGGATCTCTGCGATTGTTATGAGAGAGCTGTGTCCTGGCTTCAGCCCTGTCACTGCAAAACCCTCCACTCAAGTATCCGAAGAGGCTGTCCTCTCCCACACCTCGGTCCAGAGGTTCTCTGAGGAATCACAGGTCTGAAGGTACTTTTAGTTTGTACTCCACACAGTCTGGGTTGAACATGAGGCAATCGCTGATGACTGCACACAACACTAGTTCTGGAGGAAGACAAAAATGCAAGGGGCTACTGGAACAGTTGCGTAACTGAAATAATGGCCTACCCCCCCCAAAACAAACCCTCCAGGACATCAGCCTAGCCACTGCCCCCTAACAAACACAATTATTGTACACATATTTCATGTCCATGCTCGGCGTGTAATTTTAACTGTCAAGCTGAGACTCAGAGCTGTGATTTTTGTCATTTTAGTGGCAGCCAAACCTGTGAGCTCGTAGGGGAAACCAGTTCAGCGGCGACTCATGATGTGCTGCTCACCTGTGTGACTGTGTGTTTGTGTGGGCGCGTGTGCATGTGTGTATATGTGTTAGCACACGTGGCTCCGTTCCCATGTCCTCTGGGCATCCGCACCACCCCTCGCACATGCTCTGAACGCTGGCAAGCTGGCCTGCCGGGAAACTCCCAGTACCAGCAAGGAATTCCATTCACAGTATTGTACTATATCTGGCCTGCTTCCCTACCCTTACACACTGGAAACAATCAGCACTGCTGGGTTTAGTGTATAACATATTCTGCTCAGTGTTTGGGGGATTCATTCTAGCAGTTTAAGGGCCTGAGGTGAAGACTCAGAGTGCTTTGACTGTGATTTCTCAGGCTGCCGTTTCCTTTTGTATTCAGATAGCACTCTCTCCAGAGTGAGCACTTGTTTATCTTGTTCGCTGGCATGCGCTCTCAATGTCAAAACAATGACATCATTAATTAAATGTGCATTAAACGAGCAGTTTCAAGGTCCACTAGGCACTGCTGATTCGACTGCTTCTCAATAGTGCAGAATCCCCCCAGAATCTGCAGAAGCTCTGCATTCCCAAGGAGCAGGAACCAGCCCTGTGTCATAACTTCCCATCATGCCTCTCTCTGGGTGGGTGGTGCCTCAGACCCACTGTGTTCCAACAGCCGTTGTGCTCAGGAGAGGCGAGCTTTGCAGAAACACCAGTTTGGTCAGTACACTGGCCCGCAGAAAGAAGTTGAAAGCAAAACTCATGAGTCGTCTTCAGCAAACATGACGCTTCAGATAAACTAATTCATGGAGGTTACCTGTGTGGCAGTTCAGGCATTTCCAGTGAAATTGTGAGCACTGCTGATGTTATGATATAGACTATGCGGTCCACACTTATAACTATGGTTCAGCTCTTTTTTTAGTCATTACATCAGCTGTTTCAGGGACGATGGACAGATGTTTTTCCTGCCGGTGCCTCGCATGTTATTGCAAGAGCATACTCTCTGTGCTGGGACCTATGACATGACATCCTTTCCTTCGTTTGCCAAATATAATTATGTAGCTGTGACTGATTTGTCTCTATTTGATCCCTACTTTTGCATGGGCATTAGTGTGCTCTTTACCACCTGCTCCAGGAGGCCCCTGAGACATTGGGGAGACCTTAATAGACGTGTTGGGAGTGAGCTTGGCCTTGAAGAGAGTCAGATAGCCTCTCTGAGAGTGAGCGCCATCTCCTTCATGTTTAATCCTCTCGCCTTTGCCCCATGCACCAGCTTCCAACAAGACACACTTTTCATTTGTTTGGAGTCCCTGATCCTGCTAATAATTGCAGCAATAACCCAGCAATGTAAATCACAGCTGGGCCACACACAACGTTGGCTGCCGCCGCCGCCGCCAGTCCGGTCTCCCATTTTGCCCTGCCATGCCGGCCCAACCACCCTCCCCTGCAACACTCAAGCATTGCAGAACAAGACCAATCTTTAAATGCGCCTCTGTCTGAGGTAGCCTTTGAATAAATCTCTTACAGATGATATTTTCTTTGCTCCCCCCCGCCCCCTCTTCATCTGAGCTCCTTACCCCCTACCGCTATATGTGAAGTTCAGATTGAAAACATCTTTGCCTAATGTTTAACCGTGAGGTCCTGGGGAAGGGGGACTGGGGAGTTGGATCCGAAGCACAAGGAAGGAACACAGAAGAGGCACGCTGCCATTTTGAAGATGCGTGTGGAAGTGTTGAGGAATGTGTCAGTTCCCTTCACGGTTGTGACCTTTGGGCCCGAGGCCGCCACATGACTGAGATTCTTTTGGCTTCAGCAAAAGTGCGTCTCGCTCTCAAAACAGTCTCATCCTCACTCTCGAATCCTCCACTCAGCCACCGGCACTGTTTGCCGCAGAGGTCACGACATCACAAGCATTTGGATTTTCGTCCCCTTCGCCTGTGATTCACTGATGGGAAAGTTGAGACGGACGGCGGTCGAAAGCTCATAACTCTTCTAAGATGGAGGACCGCGCTGGCGTTTTGTCATCTTTCCCCCGACCGCGGTCGCAGTTAGGCTTGACGATGCGGAGGCTCCTCGCTCCACAGCCACCCAGCTGTGGGCCAGATGTGTGAAGCATGTCATTTGGCGCTGCGAGGCAGGAGATAAGAGAATTGAGGCTCGTTTGGTCGCAGTCTGGTTTGCAGCGGTTCAACTACATGTTGCGGTCTGCGTGATCTGAACTTTCACAGCCCATGTCATGCTTAATGCCTGACTTCCCAAATACAGCACTGCGGTCTGATTTATATCTAACAGGTGCCCTGCTTAACGGCTGTGATTTGCAGGCGGCGTGGGTGGAGGTTGTGAGAATGAGAGTGGGCAAGGCATGTGGCCATTTCATTTAAGCTGGGGCCAAGAGGCACAAGGGCACAAGGGCACAAGGGCACAAAGACCATTCTTTCTTAGGACTGCTGAACCGCTGACCACACTGTCATCTCCACCGTCTACTCTGAACTCAAGAAGGAGAGGCAATCTTTCAAACGAGAGCCACGCTGTTTATAATATCAGACAGCATTTTTCTCTCTCTTCACAACCCATCTCCTGAAGCCCAGGGTCTGTGAATGCTTTTCTATCCCAAACTGCTCCTCAGCATTGTAAACCTTGGCACCCATGACAATGCCACGATTGTCTCTTACCTGATGTGCCAGCAACTTTGATCATCTCCTGTTAGCAGGCTTAGTACTGTATCAGTTTACCAGCAGGCTAACATGGACTGGTGGTGTCTTCACTCAGTCCCAGGTACAGCCAGCGACAAGCCATGTTCTGTTATCCGACTCACCCAATCTGTCCAGGAATCTCATCTCAGCTGCTTTCTCTGAAGGAATCTGTTGGCAATAAGGCCTCAACCAACAACTATACCTACAGGGCCATTGTCTTGAGCACAACCCAGGCAGAAAAACACAGGACCTGGCCAGAACACATTGCATTTTTGTTTGATCTGGAGCTGAATTGTGATTATCTGCTTATTATGTCTGCTTGTCACAGCGCTGACAAACAAGCTGTAGGCAGTTAAATCAGTAGTTGAGTTTGCAAAGCGAATGCTCGTAGTCTGGTCAAACAGGGCATCTGGGACTCAGCCGCGACAGGGAGAAACGTCATCTGCCTGGAAAACATTGGTGGTTTTTCCACTGTCTCTAAACAAACAAAACAAAAAAATCCCACTTTTCGCTTTGTTATGAGCACAATTTTCTGTCCCCCTCCCCCTCCCTTTTTTGCATAATTGCAATTTTCCTCAAGCGAAGAGTTCAGCGTGCCCCAGTGTTTATAGTGCTCTTTCCATAGATGTGTTCAGCGTGAGATGGAAATGTCTTTTGATGTTCCATACTCTGAAGCTGAGCAGAGAGGCTTCGTTCAGATTCGGCCCTGAGGCCACCTTGTTACTCGCGTAACAATTTGTTTTCTCTTTGTGCTTTTTCTTCCTCTGTTGACAGTTCCTCGTAGCGGTGCAGCCCGGGAAGAAATGTTCACCACAAGACAACAATGTCCTCAGTTCATTGGCACCAATCCTTGTACACTGTCGGGAAGGATCCACACCCTTTTAAGACAAGGGTGGCATTCAGATCAGATTTATTGCCACACTTTATGTAAACTGTCATACTCCGTCTTGATTAATGATGAAAAATTAATTAAATGGGCAACGTCTTACCTCGGTTACTTGGAATCAATGAATGTGAATTATTCGTTTTGGTCTCTTCTTACCACATCCTTTACTTGCTTAAGGAATTCTGGTCATATCTGTTCTGTCAGTTGTTTTCCTTCCTGGGAGTTATCAGTTTCTGTGTTTCCTGCGAAGAGTGACAGAGAATCATGATCTTGCCTCCAAAACAAAACCATTACTTGGTTGCAGAATCAATTCCTGTTGATGGCAGTATAGAGAGCCCTGCATGACGCGATACTGATGGAATGTCCACATTCAGATTTTGATATCTGAACTGCACTAGCAATTTTATGTCACAATCTGCCAGGGTCTGAGAACAGTATCATAATGGCGACATCAGTAGATAGATGGCTGGTGTGTGGACAGGACTCTTGTGCTGTCGTGACGGAGGTCTGCAAATGAGACCCTTATCTTTTAAAAGTACGATTAAGTTGAACAGTAGTTATTCATAACAAAACAACTGTGTGTGTGTGTGTGTGTGTGTGTCTGTGTCTAATACACACAAAAGAACACATTTGTATATAAATACGTATATTCATCCACTGTTATTTATTGTAACTATAAACAGGATATCAAGCTGTGTGACCCAGGAGCTTCGAAGAAAATTTCCCACCTATTGTTTTGTTTTTTCTCCAAATAGATCAATTGGGAAAATAATTTCTCAAGATTCAGGATTCAAAGTGACCCTGGTGAAAATGGCACATTATAATTGGAGTGCATTTAAAATAAGAGGACACAGCCTACATGATTACAGTTGTCCGCTCCTCTTTGTTTATCTTGCTGTTGAAAATGAGCCTGGTTAGCTACATTGCATTCTTTAAATAGCCCGGCAGTAAGTGTGAGCACGGCTAGCTAATTGGACATGCACTTCAGTGTTGTACAGGAATAGCCTAGTATTAGGAGTTGGGGCCATCAGCGGGAGCCATTTTAATATCTACTGGCAGTTCTGCTAACTCTGACTTCTGGGTTATCCTTTAAAAAGGAGCCATACAGCAAAATAGTTATGCTTAGACCACTTGTTTATTTTCTATAAATGTCCGGACGCTCACAGGTCAGCACTCCACGTTTGCCAATTTTTTTGTGCCGATCACGTTTTTCCTTTATTTCGTTAAAGCCCCGTAATTAAATAAAAGGGAAAACGTTTTTTAAATGTGTTATTTTTTTTAGAAAAGCTTTAAAAGAGCAACTCTCCCCTGAGGTTTTATTGTTTAAAGTGTGCTCAGCTCTTTGCCAGGATGAGGGCTCCAGCTAAGCAGGGAGGAATGCAGGCCAGGGCCCATAAAAGAAGTATTTGTGTACCAGAAAGATTTGAGCTTTTCTTTCGAAATCTTTGTCATTAATGACTTTAGCAAATGTGTTATGGAAAGTTAATGGGGAGTCGATGCGGGGCCTTCAAAGCAGCTGTCTAATTATTTATCCAGGATGTACCGCTGTAGAATTAGGGGCCGGGTCACGGTTGGCTTTGTATTGAATGCTTTCTTTTTCTGTACAGAAATCATTTCCACAGAAGGGAATCATGTGTGTCTGTATGTAGGTATGTGGGGGGGCGGGGTGGGGTTCAAGGTTTTTTTTTGGGGGATTTGGCTGGTGCCTCCCTCCTTTCAAACGAGCGATGGCTGATTGTAGACACCCACGAACACTTTCCCTGCACTCTGTTCGGCACACATTACATTGCGGCCCTCGCCAGGTCTCCGCCATCAACAGCTGCCACAAACTTTACTCAGGTTTCTTGGTCATTTTGTTCTCGCGTGCCACCCAAAGGCGATCTTATCGCCCTCCACGGTTGAAGCGCTTAACGAAATACTGCTCCTAACTCTCATATAACACTGTTCACGCGGCTATCTCTCCACCTCTGAATGCACAGCCACGAGCTACATGCTCACTCTCCCCTTGAGTCTCCCTCTCGTTCCTTATATCCCCTGATGTCTTCTGAAAGGGGTCGTCTTTTACCCTGAAGCTGTTTGTCATGGGTTAAGCCACTCATTGTCACCCTAATTGTGTCTGTAAGCAGTGCTGTTCTTGTCTTTGCGTTCACCTGCCCTTCTCATAGGTTTAACTTCCACTGAAAAGTGTGCTACAAGTCCCTGCATGGTTTCCCACCATCGAGTGTGCCTCAGGGCTTTGGAAGGGGTGTCTGTCCCTTTAAGAATGCTATTTCAAGGATACTTGGCCAATTCCAGGTGCCTGAGAACGCCTAGTGATGTTTTACCAGGTGCAGGACTCGGTCATTACTGAGGTATTTGTTTTTAGGATTACTTAAAAAGACCCGGGATTAAAAGGACATTATCCGCACGCCTTTCGGTCTGTCAGCTCGGGCTGGGTAGGACAGAGTCAGAGGGTGGGGGAGGCACTCCCAGCAGGCCATCGGTCACTGTACGCCTGACTCGGTTAAGAGCCGTGACGGCGGTACACACAATACCGCCCAGCGCTGTGAGAGTGCCGCAGGGACCTCCGTCCCTTCCTCTCTTTCACAGAGGCCATGGGAATGTATCTGTTGTGCACTACCTGGAAGAGTTTTTTTTAAAGATGGAGTCTCTTCTGTCCCTCCTTTTTTGCCCCCCGGGATAGTGGATAGCATGGTGTGCCCTGTATATGGAGGGGCACTGGCGGTGGGGTGTTAGCTGCTATCGCCGGATGAGTCCTCATGGAAGCGTTTACACAGAGCCCAGAGATTATCATAATAAACAGTTTTATCATCGGCCCTCCCGATCAATAATGCGGCTTCTTAAGGTTTAATATTTCAATGATATTGATCCTCCTAACAACTGTGTTTGCGGTAGGCTCGCCTTAACTGCTGCCCTGCTGGGGAGAGATGTAGATGTAGGCGAGCGCGCATGGGAACGGCAGCCCTGTACCTGCGAGGGGCTCTCTGCTGCCTGCGACAGGTGGGATGCTGCGCTCCTGCACGGATGCTAACTCCTCAACAAACAGCGCGCAGCCTCCGTGCAGCTTTATTGTGGTTTTCTGAGGGGTATTTGAGTGTTAAGACTCACAGATAAGAAAGCCTTCACTCACAAATTTCTGGATAGAGGGAAAGGGGGTTTAAAGGCAGGTTTTCTTGTCTTTCTCCATGTTCCATTTCGCCTTCCAATTTATGCGACGGCCGATCGTTTACAAGCAACCAAGCGCTCATAATGTGAAAGGAAAATGAATGCTTCTCCCTCCCCTCACCTTGTTCATGTGTAGAAAAGTAACTATAGCGAGCAAGCAAGAAACACACCAAACATTAAAAACGGCTGTTAGCAAATTTTACTTCCAGCTTTGCTACGGCAAAAAAAAAACCCCCAAAAACGGCCTGCTCCCCACAGATATAGATGGTTGAGATTAAGTAAGTTATTTATAATGACAGCTTTTTATAGGAAAGACAGATTAGTGGTAGTAGTTAGTGCGTGGAGTGTGACCTCTGACCTCCCGCCCCTTCTTGCTCACCTATGGGGGCTCGTTGGGGATTGCTGCCACGTCAGTGCTGGCAGCGTGCCCGTGTTCAGGCCCGTGCTGTGTCCGCAGCGAGCACTTCTCCTCCAGAGAGAGAGAGAACGAACAGTGCATCAATGTGGAACCTTTCTTTTCCGCAACGCGATCTCCCTCACGCAGAGAAACGCATCGGGCTATTGTTTCAGGGGCCCCCCCCCTTGTCATCTGATTGAGAAACACCAGGCGAAGAGCTAGGTTCTGGAATGCAGCTACTGCGTGGTCCCTTCCTCTGTGGTCTCGTTTTTTTTTGCAGAGCCTTTATGAGATTAATCAATTAATGTAGCCGGGTTATATCCGTTCATGAGGTCCAAGCTAAATAGGCCCCAATCTAGTCGAGGCAAACGCATGGCCATTGTCTCTCACCTGGTCGGTTTCCAGCAGGCTGTTGATGTGGGATGTCGCAGGTGTGGCGCCTGGATCAGTTTGGAGCGGACCAAACGAGCACACCTGGCACTTGTGGCGCAGGGAGGGTGGCTCAGCATGTACAGTACCTGCTGAAGGAGTTGAGGAACTTGGCTGGCTTTCAAATGCACACAACCCCCCACACACACACACAAATGCAGTGTCAGACATGCTTTCTCACAGTGCCCCCTCCTCCCCCGGAGAGTTCTGGCGCACGCTGCGCTTGCTGTGTGTGCCAGGTTGCCTAGGGGCGAATGTAGGGTTTGCGGTATGAGCACATTTGCCCATCTCTGATTATACATCAATAGCCCTATCCATGGGATAATTTATGCATTTATAGAACACAAAGCTTTATCTAAACGAACCACTTGGGAGGACACAAGGAAATAAAACAGTGCATGGTTTTGTGGTTTGTTTAAAAAATAATAATAATAATAATATTGCTCACGGCTACTATAATAATAAATGATTTTTGTAGAGTTATTAAAGCTGTGCATCTTTAAAAAAAATGTTTTTAAACATTTTTACATTTTTTATAAACCTGATGGTTCATAGAAACTTTGTTCTTCAACAATATGAAGACCATGGTTTCGTAAAATTAGTCTTGATATTTTTGTGCCACGAAACAGTTGGAAGTGGCTTTTGGGCAAATTAATCCGTTTGCAAAAACAACAAATGAAAACTGGAAGCCGTCCTACTTAAAGCAGTATGCATTTTTAATCCGGATGTATTTTTTATCTCTGTTTTTTCCGTGTGGTTTTAGCGCGATGGTGTGTAGCTGCTCTCATTTGAAATCCTCGTCTGCCACACTTGCCCCCCATGCTGGCGGCTAATTGGCGGGAGACTGGGAGCTTCCTGCTGCGTACTCCCTGCTTCGGCTCGCTTTGCCACCCCACCAGCTCTTTTCCCAGCTTTCCCAAGAACTGTGTAATTAACCCAGAGCTAATTAACTCTTTCTAATTACACCACAGCCCTGTTTCTATCACACATTCCAAAAGTGTGGAGACAGTCCACGGCCTTGCATGGTTCCCTCAGCTGACTTCACCTGCTTGAGCTCTGATTGGCTCAGTCTGCAACATATTCTGTCTGCGATTGGCTAAGTTGTGTTAAACTGTTAACAGAACTGTTATTGCTATCATTATACTGGTTTCATTACCCCTCAAAATGTTGAACCTGTTGATGTTGCAAAATCCCGACAAAGAAAAAGAGCAATTAATATACACATCCATAGGTGTTTGCTTAAACCCACCGCGTGGTAATTCACATTGGCCACTGACTCAAAAATGTCCTATACACTACAGAATCAGGCCAGTTTGCTGTAGCAATCTGTATTTCAATTAGTCCTATGGGGCATATTTATAAGGTATGCTCCGGAACATTTATAGCAGGAAACATAATTACTACGAAGCAATGTTTCATTACTAAATGGAACAAACTGTGGGTTGACCCAACTGACCCACCCTTGTCCCAGAAAGGGATTCTAGGAATTGTTTTGCAGCACAGGACCAGCTGGAATGAAAGTATTGGTGGCACAGCACCGTTGCACCCATGATTTCCCTGCTATCTCAATCCTGTACTCCCAGCCACGCTACACTGATCCACAACCCCCCTTCCCACTCCCAGTCCCGTCAGAGCCACGGCTATTTCTGTTCCACAGACTGATAGCTAGAACTGAAGATCATTGATTTTACGGGAAGCTGTGTTTACAGGCTGAGTGCCATCGACCTGAGTTGACTTTTTGCCTCCTGAAGCAGGAGCAGGAGCAGGAGCGTCCTGGGCGCTTGTGTTAAGCAGTCAAGAGAGGGACGGGATCACAGCAAAAGGCTACAGCAGATGGGGAGCTGTTTGTTGTTCTCCTGCTCTCTCCCATATCAACGCTTATTGGGGATTTAAAGGCAAACAGCAGGAGGCCCGCAGGAAGGTCGGTCACTGTGGCTCGGCTTTGAATTATGAATGAATGAATACAAGCTCTTTGTGTCAAATCGGGGTTGTGGATGCTGCATTTCGTTAACCGACAAGACACGTTGTGTGTTTTCTAAAAGCCTCCTCTATGACCGACGAATCACACGACTTTGGAGATGATGAGCCCCATCATGGTGGCTGGAGATGTGGAGCTCTGGCCCAGTGGAGAGGCTGGCTGGGGAACTAGAGGAACAGCCGAAGGAGGAGAAAGGGGTGGTGCTCCGTTGAAAGCTAGCGGAGCCTAGTTCATTACCCTTCCGCTCTATAGGCGCCATGTGTGACATGCTACCATCTAATAACCTGAGATTAGTGCAAATAAAAGGTCTTGCTTGGAATTAAAATGGTTTAACCGTAAAGGGGAAAATGTATACGCACATTTGCAGCTAATTGGGATAGCTTTGCAGGCAAACCCTTTCGCTTCGCCCGAGGAGTACAATGGTTTTTCTATCAATAAACACGTCCCCTGTGCAACATCAAAGGCCCTCTGCTTTATCAATAGGAACCCTTCCTTCCCACGTTTTCCTGTAACTTGCTTAGCATTTGCGCCATTGATTTTTCAATAAGCACACTAACCCTTCAGTGGCCAGGCTCCGTGATGGCTGGATTTCACAGAGTCAGAGAAGCCTTCGCAACAAGAGGTCACTGTGGGAGGTGGGGGGAGAGGGGGGGAAGAGAGGCGGAGCGTGGGTGGTGGTAAAGGGGAGTTGGGCGTGGGGATTTCTGTGCCGACTCTGTCCCCCGACCCAATCTCAGAGCAGACCACATTCATTGTGGGCATTTGGGGTGAAGGAGAAAGGGGAAAGGAGTGGAGGGAGGGGGGGCATACCCTGTGGGGTTCCCAGCTGGGCCTGAGTGAGAGTTAATTCCCCAAGAGACTCCAGAGAGCCCGTGTCCGTAGGGAGCTCAGCCTCAAGGCAGGTGATGCTGCCTGCTGATAATAAGATAGGTTCCTAGGCTTCAATTCCCCAGTCCACCGGCAAATCCCCGTTAATGAAAGGGCCCATAAATAAAAACTTCTCATTTCGGCCCACTCCCAATGACAACCAGACACCAGTCAGCAACTGATTTTATTTATTCTTTTTTCTTACAAAGGACAATCCAATCTGTTTTTCAAAGAGGGTGTTTTTTTATGGGGAAATGTTTTCTCTCCTTTGTCTTTAGTTAATGTAACGAAAAGAGGAACTAGCTTTTCCTGTCCCTCCAGACTGGGCATCCAGTGTGTGCATGCGCGCGTGTGTGCACAGGCACTGAGAGTTCCGTGTGTGTGTCCTCTCTCTCATCTGACTCATGGCATTCCCAGAGACTCTGCTTTCTTCCTGTCACTCTGACATGGCTGCGCTCTGAGGGGGACTGGAGCACCGCTCTCTGAAGGTACAGTAGAGCAGGGGGACAGTCACCTGTCTGGTCCTGTTAGGGTTGAGGCCCTGCATGTTTGGATGTGAGTGCTCGGGACCACCTCCTGCCCCATCCCCAAGCACCGCCCCTTCAGAGAGAGCCGTGAAGACCGGGACTGCCGGACCAGTGCAGAGGCCCACAGCGCCAAGCATAGGGCCTTTCCACAGAAGACCTGATTAAATGCTCTCCCTCACCTTTCATCTCTCAGAGGTCCTCGTCTTGGGCTCGGCCTTCAGCCCATGTTTACTCCCCTGTCCTTCTCAGAGATTATCTGATATTGTGAGCATGGGTTTGTTTTGGCTGCGTTTAGCAACTTCCTCCCTGTTGTTTTTTCTCCTCCTTTTTTCCCCCCCAGTAAGTCTCTGAGCACGTTGTACTCAAAGGGAATAATAGGGAGCTGGACAGCTTTCTTCCATACATGGGAGCAGTGGTGAAGAGTGGTGGGCACTGTGTGTAGCGTGTATTTCACATGGCACTGAGGATTCCAGAGCAGAGTGGGGGAGAGATCTGCACAGTGCCCAAAGAGATGGGATGTCACTGCATGCCCAGCAACCCCAGTGATTTATGTTTTGATTGAAGTTTTCCCTGCTTTGAAAAGAAGTCTCATATTGAACAGACAAAGGCCATATTCTCATGGCTGTCTGTGACTTTAATATAATGGCTATCTGTCACTTTAATTGGTATGACACATTCTTGTCCCGTACAGGTTATGCAATCAGAATGCAAAGAAAACCACGTTTTGTTTGAAAACTGTGAACACAGCAAGCTTGGGGCACCAGAAGAGTTGAGGCTCCGTCAGGCTCCGTATGGAGTGTCTTATTGCCCTCCTGCCTAATTAGTTTTAAAAACTAAACTGTGAATTGTACTGTATGAGATTCAGGTGGGAAGCAGTTGACATCCTACACACTAGTTTCAACAGAATCTAAAACAGTGGAGAGTCTGTGCCACAAAGGCCAGTTTGCCACCTGCTCTCCCTGTTCCACAGGTCAGGGTCAGTACAACAACTTTAACCGCTTGCCGTGTGGGTGCATTGTTCTTGGGCAGGGTCAGGCCACACACTGGAATGCGTAGGCAGGGCTGGTCTAACCGATCACACAAAAGACGACCGCTTTTGAGGTGTCCCTGCTTCAGATCCGCTGGCCTCGGCGGTGTCACGCATTCAGACGGGAAAGAGCGAAAACTCTGCTGCCTTGAAATTTGGAGCAGTCATCAGACAAGTTTTTATTTTATTTTTAAAGGAATGGATCCTTTTCCCCTCTTCATCTGCAGAGCAGGTGGCTGCAAATTCTTTGCATTTTTGTTCGTCGTCATCCACTTCCTCTTCTGTCTCTGCCCGTCTTCTTGGATACAGTAAGGGTTGCAATCACACAGTTCTTACCAGTGGAGCCAGCCTTAAATACATATAAAGTTAACACTCATAGAGTTAATATCCCAGCCTGTTGGCATTATATTATTTCATCATTTAAAACTATGCATAATTGTTCAACCCTGTTAATGTCAAAACCCATGTAATATTCCTAGTTTTATCTCAGCAGTCGGTTATGTATGTTCAATGCAGTCACAATATATAGGTACAAAATGGCTCTCACCGTGAGCTTGCACTTAAAGCAATAAATTCCTTTCATTCTCTCCCGCCTGAATGCTCTTCAACCATTCATAATGTAGGCTATTTACCAATTCACACTCCTTATCAAAATTCACTTTGTGCCTTCAACATATTTGATTAGAAAATTATTTCCAGAATATAATTGACTCTTATAATTATAAAATCGTGAAAAAAATGTGAATACAGATAATAGGAAAAAAAATATGAAGGCTTTCTTTTTGTGTGCGCGTGTGTGTGTGTGTGTGTTTGTGTGTGAGTGTGCGCGTTTGGTGTGTGTGTGTGAGCATGCGTGTGTTTGGGGAATTCATCATGCATTCATGAAGGCACAGACACTGTCTGTCGCTCTCGCCCAGCCCTCCCCTTTCCACTGATTTAGAACGCAGGGGGAGCTGGGCAGACGTAGTGCCCGATTGCGCCTGAAATTTGCATCCCTAGGTAAATAAGTAAATAAATCAAGTGGAGGCAGCGAATGTGTTAATCAACTGGGACACAACACAGCACAGTGCCGGGAAACTTGGCTCATGTAATATTCAGCATTCAAGGTTAAAGGCCAGCCCAGAGTTATTGGTTTCAGTCCCGTCACCCCCCTTAATCAATGTTGCCTGCATCCCTTTAATGAAATTATTAGCTCAGCAGTATCTCTCGCCATCATTTTATCTCCTTGTTGTTCTATATTGCGGCCTGCACTGGGGCTTTTTGGAGCTCGGGGCGCTGCTAGCCAGAAAGCAGAGCTCCCATTTATTATTTCAGGGGCGGAGGATAATAGGAGTGTTTGAAACACGGCTAACTGCAGAGACTATTGGATGCCAGATCCAAACACAGCTGTATTTGAGTCTCAGCCCAGCTGCTATATTTTTGGACCGTGGATTTATTTCCTTCTCTATTTTGCTTCACTGCTTGTGTGTTTATGTGCACATACAAATAGTTGCGAGTGAGGCATATAGAAAGGCAGCAGAGCGAGGGGGGGGGGGAGAGACGTTTAACAGCAGTAATTTATTCCGCTGCATATTTAACTTGCATAGATATGAAGGAGAGGATCCTAAAGTGGTGCAATGGAAAACATTGGCACTTATCTGTGCTAATGTTCACTACGGTTTTTAGAATTATGTAAATGTTTCATGTATAGATATGCAGTTCCTAAGACTCCATTGTACTCGGTCTGCTTTCTTTCTTTCGTTACTCTTTTCCCCAGCTGAACGTTAATAAAAAAAACTGCATGTAGCATTGAGAAAGCGTAAGATTAGGAGTGTTGTTTGCAAGGTGAAGATGAAAGATGGATAATTCCTAATATGGCGGGAAGATGAATCTTCAATAGCTTATTAGTGCTTGTCTGAGGTATTGTCTTTAAGTAAATAATTTAAAATAATGAGCGCTCTGCTGTTTTCTCCATTAGATCTCACACTTTTGTCTCTTACTTGGCTCACAGTACAGAAGTAGACACTGTCAGTCTCTTGTCTCTCCTACCCAGCACTCTAATGTAGAATTAGAGGGGGGGGCGGGCGGGACTGGGTAGCCATAGTGCCCAATGGCACTTGGCATTTGCATCCCTAGGTAAATGAGCAAATAAATGAAGTGGAGGCAGCGAATGTGTTAATCAGCTGGGACTCAACACAGCACAGTACCGGGAAACTTGGCTCATGTAATATTCAGCATATGATATTCAGCTTTCATTCACCCCGTCGTTTTCTCAATTAGATCTCGCGCTTTCGTCTTGTGCTCAGTGCAGTGCACATTAAGTGTGTCCACTTACGCTGGGGCATAGTAGCTCTGTTCATCAATATGTTTCTACTCTCTCATTTTAATATGAGTATATGAGGAACTAGTTAAATTCAAAATGCTGATTATCATTTGAAAATGTTATAAATGAAATGGTGTCGATGTGACCCTAACGCACTTTCATGTTTTTAAAACCGCTTCCTATTGATTTCTTGAATATCATTTGGTGATTTAGAAAATAAGAACCTCAGCGTTGCTCTAACCTCCCTTCTGTCTCTCTCTGTTTTTTCTCCCTCTCCCTCTTCTAGGCCTGGATGCGATGAACGCCTCATGTAGGCATCAGCATGGAAAGCTGTGAGTCTCCCGCGGTTTCTGGGACAGACGATGGGCTCGCCGCCACCACCACCTCCCAGCAACAGCAGCACCCTCCGCAGCCCTGGAACGATCTCTCTAACGTGCAGGTCCCTCTCAACAGCCAGCCCCCTTCCCTGGAACCCCTGTCCCTGTCTGCGCCCTACCCTTCCCAGCTCCAGGCCCTCAGTGCGCCCAGAGAGGGCGTGAGAGACCAGCCGCCGCAGACCCGGACCTCGCCCTCGAACCCCAGCGACAGCTCCGCCCCCGGGCAGCGACAGGCGAGAGGAAAGGGACTCGAGGAGGAGGCCGAGGAGGAAGGGGGTAGCTGCGGTGAGGAGGAGGATGAAGAATTGGATGACTTGGATGAAATGGAGATCGACAGCTGTTTCCCAAGTCTGCAGCCCTTCCCCGGTGTGCCCATGGCTCCGGGAGGGGGGGGCATGCCAGCCCTCCTGTGCCAGCAGCAGGCACGACGGAGGGGGCTCGCGGAAAGCGGGAGCGAGGAAGGAGAGGAGGAGGAGGAGGAGGAAGAGTCCAGCGATGTGGAGAACCTGGCCGGAGAGATCGTCTACCAGCCTGACGGCTCGGCCTACATTGTGGAGAGCCTCAGCCAGCTGATCCAAAGTGGTGGGGGCACGGTGCCCGGCCTGCTCCCCACAAACTCCCTCCCCAGCACGGGGAAGCTGGGTGAACCTGCCGGGACCTCTCCCTCGGTCTACCCTCAGATCATCAACACGTTCCACATAGCCTCGTCCTTCGGGAAGTGGTTCGGCTCTTCAGACCAAGGTTTCCCCAATACCTCAACCATGGCAGGCCTGAGCCCTGTCCTGCACAGTTTCCGCGTTTTCGATGTGCGGCACAAAAGCAACAAGGATTACCTGAACAGCGACGGGTCTGCCAAGAAGTCCTGCGTATCCAAAGATGTTCCCAACAACGTGGATTTCTCCAAATTCGACGGGCTGGCCCTCTACGGCAAGGGCAAGCCCATCCTCATGTGTTTCCTGTGCAAGCTGTCCTTCGGCTACGCCCGCTCCTTCGCCACCCACGCCGTGCACGACCACCGCATGACCCTGAGCGAGGAGGAGCGGCAGATCCTGGGGCACAAGCACGCCTCCGCCATCATCCAGGGCATCGGGAAGGACAAAGAGCCCCTCATCAGCTTCCTGGAACCAAAAAACAAGAGCTGCGCTGCGCCGCCCACGCTGGTGCCCCTTAGCTCCGGGCAGAGCTTTTATGGCACCTTCAGCGGGGTCCACTTAGAGTCGGGGAGCGGCGGGGGGAACGGGGCCCTCCTCAATAAAGACTCCGATTCGGGCCCCCAGCAAGTCCCGTTAGGCTCCCTCCTTTCGCTGGGAGGGCTCGGCAGCCCAAAGCCCCCCTCGCTTACCTCAGCCCCAGGCCCTGCCAAAGACTCCAGCGCCCAGCCTGAGCGGGGAGGGAGAGCAGAAGGGCCGTCTGGGAAAGAGGGGGTTCACAGGGGGGAGAACACAGCGAGGGAGGCCAGGGCAGGCAAAGAACTCATACCCGGCTCGGATGTGGGCTCGGAGGAAGATGAGGAACTGTTAGAAGAAGACGTGGAAGACGAGGAAGAGGATGGAGGCACTGCAGTGGCCTGTGGCAGCAGTAGCAGCAGCGGCGGCAGAGAAGGGGGGGAACCGGCTGTCTCAAACCAAAGCATTTCCAAATCTCCTTTATTAATGCCTAGTAGCGCTCTCCAGCCTTCCGCCTGCCCCCCTGCGGCTAGCCCCACGCACAACAGCAAAGCCCCTGCCTCCACTTCCTCTTCCTCTGTCAGGGCGTCAGAAGCGGGGGCGGCTGCGGATGGTGGGGGGAGGGCTTCCGAGCTCCCTCTGAGCTTTAACTGCCAGGGGCCCGCTCTCCCCGTGGCGATGACGGCAGCCGCTGGCAGAGGGGGCGAGGACGACGGGACGGCCTGCCCGCCCGCCGCCACCTCCTCTCCTCTGCCCTCCGATGCCGCCGCAGACGAAAGTGCCAATCGAGATAGTGCCACAGCTCCTGAACCAAATGAAAGCCCGGCTGAGGGAGAGGAGGACAGTGGGGCTCTCCTGCACCATCACCACCTCCACCACCTTCACCACCACCACCTGCACCCCTCGCCCCACGCCCACGGCCACTCTCACCCCGGGGCGCCTTGCGACCTGGCCGGGGCCGGGGAGTGCCCCCAGAGTCACGGGGCCGGGGGCAGCGGGGTTGAGTGCCCCAAGTGCGACACCGTACTGGGCTCCTCCCGCTCCCTGGGAGGTCACATGACCATGATGCACTCGCGCAACTCCTGCAAGACGCTCAAGTGTCCCAAGTGCAACTGGCACTACAAGTACCAGCAGACCCTGGAGGCCCACATGAAGGAGAAGCACCCGGACTCCGGGGGCTCCTGCGCCTACTGCAGCAGCGGCCAGAGCCACCCCCGCCTGGCCCGGGGGGAGAGCTACACCTGCGGCTACAAGCCCTTCCGCTGCGAGGTCTGCAACTACTCCACCACCACCAAGGGCAACCTCAGCATCCACATGCAGTCCGACAAGCACCTGAACAACATGCAGACGCTTCAGAACGGCGGCTCCATCGCCTCCGCCAGCGAGCAGGTGTTTGGACATGCCCCCAGCGGTGTGGTGGCCGTGCCCTCGGCCACACAGGCCACCGCCCACCACCCAGCCCACCACCACCACCACCACTCTGCCCAGTCCACTGCCCACGTGGGCGGGGCCTGCGGGGCCCCCTCGCCCACCAAGCCAAAAAGCAAGCCCACGTGGCGCTGCGAGGTGTGCGACTACGAGACCAATGTGGCGCGGAACCTCAGGATCCACATGACCAGCGAGAAGCACATGCACAACATGATGCTGCTGCAGCAGAACGTGACGCAGATGCAGCACGGTCGCCTGGGCCTGGGGGGCCTGCCCTCGCCCTCTGAGGCCGAGCTCTACCAGTACTACCTGACCCAGAACATGAGCCTGCCCCCGGGCCTCAAGATGGACCCCTCGGGAGCTGAGGCCCAGTTCCTGCTCGGCGGTTTCCACCTGGACCCCAACATGGCTGCCCTGGCCCCTACGCTCGGTGAGATCACAGTGTCAGTCAGGGCAGCAGCGTGGGCCTCTCTCCCTTCATCCCAGCTCTGCTCTCGGTTGCTCCAGGTCACCCTGGGTTGCACCAATCCTTGTGAAAATCCCACTACATTTCCTTTGAGATGCATGAACATGTAGCCATGTGGGCTTGTGAATTCTGAATAATGGAACAGACAGAATATCTCCTTCTGTATATCTTCAATCAGTGGGCAAGCAGTTGCTTCAAACATATGCTAATATTTAATACAAAATAACATATGCTAATTTGCTAGTTGGGATGGGATTTTATTACTACTTTCTCCAAAATTGTCATAATGAAATGGAGTCAAGACTCCTTTCAAGCTGCCATATAGGACGACAGAATGCGCCCCCTTTTCCCCAGTAACATGAAAGTCTGCTTGACTGCTCAGTCCACACTAAATTACCTGGACCCAGAGGGTGTCGCCAGGGTAAAGGTTAATTAATCGGGAGCATACAGGTTCTTGCTCTCCATTTCCCTTTTTACTATCACTCTCTCATTTTTGGCAGAGCTGCCTCCTTTCTTCCTGCCTGCCGCCCTGGGGCACACCTGCCCTGCTGAACCCGGCATGGTTCCCTTTGTTGCCAGCTAGAGAGTAAGGGATAGAAAGAGTGAAAGGGAGAGAAAAAGAGTGGCCACCCCCACAGGGGAGGCACTTCAAACGGGACTGCGCGGGAACATGGGTTTCTCACTCCTCACCGATTCAGTCTTATCTAGCAGAAGATTTCAGCTCGTTTTCAGTGTGACAAGAGGCCTGTATTAATCTCGGTTTCTCCCCTGCCTTCCCTCTGTAAGCGAACCATGCTTGCGAGTCAGGGTTGAATAGATGTGCAAACTGTTAACTAAAAGTGTCATAAAATAAATACTTTTTTCACTGAAGAAAAGGGGGAGGGGGAACCCTCAGCTCCCCCGTACCCATTATAAAGGACAACCTCAACCAAAGGCGTTTTTAAATTGTATTTTATTTTTGTAAGGCACAAGACAAGGTCGGTGGTATCTGCACTTGAACGGTCAGTTTATATGAAAAACACTGTGGGATTTCACTGTGTCGTGGTTCTATAGCACCTAATATTCGTCATGTAGGGGTTCTGTAGTATGGAATGTTCCTGCCCCCCACACTTTCTGCAGCACCTCCAACCAGCACTTGTGGTTCAGTATTTGTTTCAGAGCATCTGTCACCTTACTGTCCCACAAACAGTTGTGCAGCTGAGGAAGCCAGGGCTGTGGGAGTGTTCTACACGACCACGTCCTAAAGGCTCCCACTAAACATGACCGCTTTCATGTCATTATTCCCAAGCCTCTGCTACAGTCAGCAACTGATTTTAGTTTAGTTTTTTTTTTACTTTGTAATTAGAGCTATAAATTTTATCTTTGTGGAAAAGGGGGAGAGAGCGAGCCCAGCGATGGTAATTCTGTAGCAGCGGCGAGTGTTTTGCGTGCCAGCTACAACCCCAAAGTTTGTACAGACTTGTCTCGAACTGTCGCCAGTTCAAAGACGTGAACAAGAATTGATTGCTGTGACTAATTCTTTCTTTTTTTCCCCCCTCTTTTCTGCCATCTGGTTCATTTTCCTGCAAAGGAACCTTTAATAAGCATGCTACAGAGCAGTACTGCAGTCTTCTGATTGGCTTGTTCTGTCCACACACACACATACACACACACACACAAATGCACACTCATCCATACACTTCATCACACCCAGTATCACATTGAGCAACAATTGGCTATCTGGGAATTTTTCAATCTTTGGAAACAAACACTGTACCTGCATTCCTTTCCCGCCCCCCCACCCCACAACCTCCTTTTTTTCAGTCTGACTGCTCACGAAATCTCAGTTTAGAACTGACTTGTCAGAAAGAGACCGTTCTGACCTCACACAATCTCACTTGGTCTCTTCCTAATCCTAATCGCTCAGACTACAGCAGAGCTGTTTGAGTCTGTACTCCTGGGCTCTGCCTATTGTGAGCTCTGTCTCGCTTTTCTTCTTCAGCGTTCAGTGCTTCAGTGGGGAAACACTTCAGGAACAGTCCTTTGAACACCCGGCGAAGCCAGTGGACAAATAATCTTTGCCATTTTCACAGAGCCCAAAGCGCACACGGCGTAGTCAGTTTTCACACGTCAATTTTGCGTTTTGGCAATACATTTTCTGAGATTTCTTATGGAAATGTCAAATTGATGAACCCCAGCACTTCAGCGCTATTCTCCTGGAAAAAAAAGTATTTCGTTAGTCCCCGTTCCCCCATCAATGAAAAAAGACCGACACAAATTCAATCATAATCTCTTAGGATTAGGATATTAAAGAGCCCGTGTGCGCTGGGGCCTACAGATAGCAGAGAGGCTGAGCAGATGCACAGGCCTCCATTAAGCCGTTTAGAGCTGAGAAGTTTGAAGCGCTGTGCGATTGTGCAGGGCTGAGAGAGCGAGGGAGAGGGGGACGCGTGCAGCACGGGGAGGTGCTCTGTCCAGACGTCGAGCTGCCAGTGATTTCAGAGGGTTTCACAGAGGTCTCCCTCGTCCGGCTATAAAAACCCAGGTAATGGAGAAAAGTCTGACTGCGGCCCGCGTGCATTGGCAATAAATAAAAGCGGGGCTGCTGGAATTAATTTAGTGTAAAGTCGGGCGGGGTCAGCCAGCACTCGGGAGTCTGGGCAGTGATAGATTAAAAATCAGTGCGGAAAGGCTAAAACACCCAGGCCATTTTTAATTTGTGTTTTTTTTTTTTTTTTTTTTCTATCCCCATGTTCGAGTGTTGAATCTACTTGTAGGCGTGTTCTGTTATTTTTCTTCTCCCTTTTTTTGCCCAGAACCTGACTCTGTGGAGTCCAAGATTAATTAGGCAGGTGTCTGCTGATTTAACCACGATCTGGAGTGAGAAGACAGACTCCAAACATGGAGGTGTTTTTATTCCTTAAAAAAAGAGAGTGGATTCCATTTACATTAATGTGTGCTTGGGAACATTAGTTCTCTTATAATAATATAATTACCAGTTTTTTGGGGGCGTTTTTCATTGTAACTCACATCTTCTGGAGCTGATTTAGTGCATGAAAGAGCTCCAGTCCATACTCGAGCAAGAGTAGGTTTTCTGTTCCTGTGAAAAGTTTCAGCGTTTTTTTGCCCCCCTGGTTAAAGGAAGGATAATCTTGATTTAATAGAATTAGATACATAAATACACACATGTACATTAGCCTCCGAGGGGTCCTGGAACTGGAGAACAAATCCACTTTGACTGGAGAGACAAACATGGCTCTCTGCTGAAGGTTTAAGCATATACCTTTATTATTTCTCAGGAAATTTCCCATGCTCAGCATGGCTCACACTAAGGAACTCTTGAGTGCTGCAGCGCCTGCCCTCTCTCTCCCCCTCCCTCATAAACTCTTAAATAACTCCTTATGTCCAAAAAAGCTCAAATAATAAATAAAATGAAATGGATGGATAACCAGATAAGAATAATCCCTGCAAGCCTTATTTAATGTAAAACACATATTGAATGTGGAAAGACACACAGAATAACTAGCTAATATTATGTGTGTATATGTGTGTGTGTGTGTGTGTGTGTGTGTGTGTATGTATGTGTGTGTGTGTGTGTGTGCACGGTACGCTGTGTCCTCAGTAGGCGGAGAGATCCCCCTGGACATGCGGCTGGGCGGTGGTCAGCTGGTGTCCGAGGAGCTGATGACCCTGGGGGAGAGCCTGTCCCAGACCAGCGACCCCTCCCTCAAGCTCTTCCAGTGCGCCGTGTGCAACCACTTCACCACCGACAACCTGGATGTGCTGGGCCTGCACATGGGCGCCGAGCGCAGCCTGCCCGAGGAGGAGTGGCGGGCGGTGGTGGGCGACTCGCACCAGTGCAAGCTGTGCCGCTACACCACCCAGCTGAAGGCCAACTTCCAGCTGCACTGCAAGACCGACAAGCACGTGCAGAAGTACCAGCTGGTGGCGCACATCAAGGAAGGGGGCAAGGGCAACGAGTGGCGCCTCAAGTGTGTCGCCATCGGCAACCCGGTCCACCTCAAGTGCAACGCCTGCGACTACTACACCAACAGCCTGGAGAAGCTTCGGCTCCACACTGTCAACTCCCGCCACGAGGCCAGCCTCAAGCTCTACAAGGTGAGTGACCCCCCCTTCCCTGTCCATCTCTGTCCCCTCTCACCTATTTACACCACCCCCAATCTGCAGTGAAGATCCCAGTCACACACTTCTCAGAGATCCACTCACTTCAGGCCTCTACCTTCACAATCAGGTCACAGTCTATACATGCATACATTCATACATAAGGCTCATTTGGCTTTTTTTATTCTGCTGTGTGCGAGCCTGTATTGCTACATTTGTTAGCAAGCCTAAACACCACAATGAAATTCTCAGCCAATTTCGTAAGGGGCCTGAAAGGAGAGGGCATAGTTGCTGCAGGTAAAATGCCAGTGTCGTGGCACTGGGGAGAGAAGTCAGGCATGTGAGCGGGGCAACGGGGAAATGCGAGATGTGGGGGGGATGAAGAAGTGCGAAAAGACAGGGTTTTGCGCTAATACTCCTCGGAGCGGGGAGGCAGAATTGCTCTCGACAGCCATATTGATTTTTGCTGGACTTGGAGCTTCACCTTCTCCCCTAATCATTCCATAATGGCCAATGGATGAACACTCCCTGAACAAATGGCCATAAATCTAACCGGCCTGATTCCACTTACCCACCTCTCCACGTGTCTGCGGCTGGACTTGCACTCTGTTTAACCCAAACTGGCATTGCCTCACATGGGGAGTTCTCACACCCACACTCAATCCATGTATGCACTACACTCTCCATCTGCATGGGTGGCTTATATTTAAGCAAAGACTATGTTTAGATTTTTATACGGTTTTAACATTTTAAAATGTTTTGCCAGTATTTTGCAAAAGAGGTTGTGTCCTATTTTCCTCCAGTTCCTTTTGCAGCATAATTGATTTTGGCAAAGACAGTTGTAAATGACTAGGAGTTAAAAATAAGCAAACTTTGTCATATTTTTCATCACGTTAAAAGCTGTGGTGGAACAGACCAATTTAAAGCTGCATCCAAAAGACTATATTTGAAAGCCCGTTCTGAAAACTTCAGCTTTTTAAAAATCCCCTGCAATCCACTGATGTTTTTATAGCACACGTCCTGTTCGGAAGCTCTATGCTGAAAGAACGCACAGCAGGACAAAGAGTAAATTTTTCGACGGTCCATTAAAGTGAAAGGTGTGAGCCTCAGGTCCCAGCGTGACCATTAAGGACCGCCAGAGTGATTCTGCGGGGAGTTTGCCGAGAAGTCAGCGCTGACAGTCGCTCTGGGATTCGGACGTCTCGGCTTAGGGAGAGGAGACAGAGAGAGAGCAGGGCTCTAACCGTCTCCACAGCTCAAGCTCAGACACGTAGCCAGGATATTTACAAATACCACAATGATTAAGATATGTAACACAACCCCAGCGGCAAGTTGCGCCGGCCGGGGAAGCAGAACAGCCTCGGCGTGCCCCTGGCTGGGTGCACATCCGCGCCAGCGGGACTGAGGTTTCCACTCTGCCACCGGTGCCAACCCCTTGCCACCGTGCTGTGGCACCGGGCCCACTAGCCAACGGCACCATCTCATGTTTGACTTAAACGCACTCCGCCTGTCAACTCGTCTTTCTCCACCCCACATCTTAAGAGAAATATTTGGCCGTGACGCAATTGTCTTCTCAGAGCACGGAGTTGATTTTTGTGCCGATGTATAGTATGTCTTGCCTCGTGTATCGAAAAGGCGAGGGTTGAACAGCTGGAACGACTGGAACACCTACCCACCTGAAGTCCTTTTCCAGTTTGAGAAGAGAGCCAGGGCTGCTGTCAGACCCTGTCGACACTGGGCCCACAGACAAATAACAGAGCCAAGCCTCGATCACTTTGCAATGCTTATCCCCCCTTAAGATGGCTCCTCAACATATAGAGCCAAATGGCCGTTAAAGAATGTGGAGCCTTTGGACTGAGACCGGTGCGATCATAAGGAAGCAGTCATGATCAATTTGGACAGGCATGCTCCGAACAAAGATGTTCGCAACTCAACCAAAATTATGACTCGATTTCATGACCCGCAAATGTGATTAGCTGGCGATGAGCGTGTGCCGCCGAGGACCGCTCCGCCATTGGCTCCCGGCTCGGCGGCGTGACGGCTTTCCTTTGTCTTGTCGGATTTGTAGCACACCACTTGTACAAGGGACAGAACTCTCATCGCAGCCTGCCCTGCCAGATGCTAATGTCATGCCTTCTTTTCCTTTCCCTATGTCATAGGGAAAGAAAATTCATATTTATTTATTCTCGCTCAAAAGAAATGTGATGTAAATTGCTACTTTAAAAAAAAAAAAAAAAAAAAAACCTCCTGAGATGAAAATAAATCATCAAGTCAGCATAAACAGCGTGTAAGATGTGGGAGCTCCTTGGACACTCTCGCCCAAATCAGACTGGCTTGCATTAAGCAGGCCCTTTGTGTGCAGGGCTCCATATAAAGCGCAGTCTGTAATTACTGGAATTAAAAAGGAAGGTTTAAACTGAGGGCTGAGCTGGATGGGATAATTTGAGAGTCTGTGGTATGCAGCCCATATTAGGGCTTTCTAAAAATACTGGCCCACGTATCGGAATGTTCCGAAAGCCCTCGGAAAGCATGAGCGTCTCCTTCCGACCACCGCAGTGGGAGTGAACCTGCTCCCCTCCCGGTGTCCTTCATCCCCGCCGCGGCGGCGCGCGACGGCGAGCCACCGCTGGATCAGGTCGCGTCCACAGTCCCGGGGCCTCTCCATCCTCCCTGCTCCGCTCGCGCAAGAGCCCCCACCCATGGGTGTCTTTGAATTAGCTGTGAGTCATTGCTCACCTTAAGCCTGACGTACAGGGAGCAGGCCAGAACGGAGTTAAGGTCATGTCAGAGTTCTGCTGTGTTTACAAGCAACTTAATCTTCCTTGCATCTTGCCCAGTCAGGACAATCAACAGACTCTCCGAACGGTTCAAGTCATCCCCAAGGCACCATTGGGGATTTTTACTTCACTCTAGGTTTTATTGGCAAATCCTTAAGCAGGACAACTTCCAGCACAGAGCAAGCTTACGTCAGTTCAATTAGCATTTATGAGCGCAGGAAGATAAAATAACATTGGTAGGGGTTAGGTAGTTACAGTAACAATTAAATAACTAAACGTATTAGGAACAAATGTGTTAGGAACCCGCAAGTAACGGCAGTTTTGTTGTGCAATATAGGCATCCTACATATTCCCATACTAATTATCGGTAATATACAGTAAGTCATAGTCTTGAGTATTTAAACGATAGATTAATGGAAATAATCAGAGCGTAATTGTCAGAATTCTGATGATGACGTACTTGCACTTGAGGACCAGCCGTGTTTTTTCAGCTCTCATTCTCTCACACATGAATGCTGTCCTCATGTCTGAAGTTCAGGAAGTGGCCTGATGAGAAGGTGAAATGGAGGCTCCAGGCCTCTCCACTCAGTCTCAGAAGAAATGCAGAGCCCAGGGGCCCCGGCTGCTAAGAGCAGTCAGGATGATATGAGATCAGGATCCGTCTTCTAATGACCTATCAGGACGGTATGTGATCAGGAACCAACAGCAGTATGCAGTCAGGACAATATGAGATCAGAACCCGACTGCTATGACCAGTCTGGATGTTTTGAGTCCAGGCCTTAGTCGTTGTGCCCAGGCAGAGGGGTGGGAGGCCAGGTCAGGGATGCGCTCTCAGCCAGTGGTTGCAGGAGAGGAGGAGGAGCACTGGGGTTAGCTGGCTACCTTCCTTGTCTCGGGGGCCAGTGCGGTCTGCAGTAATTGAGATTGATTGGATGTTATTTTTCCTCTTGCAAATGTAGTCCATTAGCTTGGCACATGCATAATCAGTTTAGAGTGCAGTTAACTGAATGTAATCATGTTCCTCGGTGTCTGCTCTCACAAAATCCACTCCAGATGCAGCTCGGCCGTGGAGAGAGGGGAAGAAAGTGCCGTCACTATCACATGGGGAATCTTTACCTAAGGAAGCCCCGCCCTCCTTGTCCTGCTCCGATTGAGCCCATACACAACTGTACAAACTCACACACTGTACCGGCTCCCAGGCTCCTGTGAGCAGCCCTCTCTGTCACATGTTCACAAGTCTCATGTTAACTCCGCGCTGACAGGAGTCCAGGCCACGATCCAGCACAAAAGCTTTACTAACTTGGACACACAGCGCTCTTTTTTTTCATTCCCCCTCCCTACTTTCTCCTGTGGAGCAGTCCAACTGGATCACTGGACAGCGAGGAAAGAATGCGTCTTCGCTTTGCACAGAACAACACAATAACACAGCTGTAATGTCAATTAAGAGATTAGTTGTTACACAAAAAAGGCATTTAGTTGAAATTGAATAACGGTGTTGCCTTCCAGAGCAGTTTTAAACACTGAAATGTCGTCACGGTGACCTCTAGCATTAACGATCATAATAAATGTGATTGATCCTGCATCCTCCTGACCGTCATCATAAGAGTAATGATGATAATCTTAACAAATAAATAGCGGTTGCACTGGCTCCAGGAAGATTGTTTTTATTATCAAATAAAAAGGGAGTGTAATTTAGAGTTAAAGTCATGAGGGAACGTTTAACTGCTGCCTGGATTGTCATGGCAATTCCTTTCATCTGCGGACCGAACGAGTCATTCTCAATGGACAGAGAAGCTGCCACACCCACACTCTGTGGACACACCCACCCGGCATTAATCAGAGCGAGTGGGGGGGGGGGAAGAGAGAGACTCGTTTAGACAGAGATAGTCTACTAATTATCATGGTTAGCCTGAGATTGTTCAGTAATAGTGCTCAGAGGGAAAAAGGTTGTTGCTGTTCCAGGAAGGGCTGAGCTCTGATTTACTGGTACTATCGCGCTAATAAAGCACGCACTCCAGACTCACCGGAGCTGCCACTCAGACAACCTACACACTTCCTTCTATTGTTATCGCATCAGCAGCAGCTTTTATCCCTGACAATGGGTGGTATGGCCAACAGTTAGTCTTTAACTTTTGTACATATAGAACGGCTTTCAGAAAACAATCATTGTCCCATTTATTTGAGATGAAAAGATGTATATGGTGTGCCAGGCATTGAGCTGTGCTGACAAATCTGCATCGTGTTGACAAGCGGTGATTGGCCTCCTTGCACTAAGCCCGACAGCCAATCAACTTCAGCCCTTTGGCAGGGGACAGGTGGTGTGAGCTGTGGCTGCGGTAAGCAAAAAAGGCCTAAATAGCTTTGGAGGACAGGCAGAGCTAGTCAAGGGGAGGGGACAAGAGGATGTGAGTATGATGGGTTTGTTTGTGTTTGAGAGGAGTCTTTGAGTGCTTAGTGTCTGAGACTGTGGAAGTTGCTGGAGTTTCCCAGCTCCCTCTCCCGAGGGCCCCGCGCTCCAGCTCACTGCTGCCGCTGTCACTGTGCACACCTGTTCCTCACCTGTAGCACAGGGGCATGATCAGTACGTGGCCCGCAGTGTAGGAGAAAACAATCAGACCTTTCTACTATTAACTTGCTTTTATTGAACCAGTAAGATGATTATAGAGGGATAGAGAGAGACAGTTGATTGACAGAGAACTCCTTCACTGCAGTAGAATGAAGAAAGGTAAAATGGAGATTGCATGGGTAGGAGTTGGGTGTTGGATTATTGATCATTTAGATTTTTCTTTCTTTTTGTGAGCCTGCCGGGCAGGAGCAAGCAACCCCAGCTCCCGCAGGTGTGTGAGCAGGCCGCTGATCCTATTATCTGCTGCCCTATCAGCAGAAAGAGGGAGATCGGTGGCCAAGAGCTGCCTGCAGTCCTGGGGGCGGGGCACCACAGAGCAGCTGAGCTTTGGTTTTGGTGTGTTGCCGGTCGAAGGCAGTGTCTGCAGGTCCAACCCAGCATAGGCCCTCACACACTCCCTCAGCCAGGGTGTGGCTACAGAGGATCCTTATTACTCTCCCGCACCTCTCTCTCTCCCTCACTGTCCCTCTCTCTCCATCTCTCTCCATCTCACCCCCACCCCCTCCCTCCCTCCCTCCCCTGTTCTTTCTGTCCTCAAATTAATAAACAAGGCAAATTCCCCTCACACACAAAACAAACCAGCGCAGATTGCGGGCCGGTGGGTGGTCTTGTGTGCAGCCCTGCTTAAGGTTAAATATCTTTAATCCATTCAGCCCTAAAATCTAAACATTCTCTCCAGCCAAGCCCCTCTCCCCTCACCTCCTCCTTCCTTTTCTTCATTCCTTCAGTCATCTCACCATTCAATGCAGGGCAAAAAGTTTGTTGTTTTGTGCCTTGGTGGATTATTTTCGCTCAATACTAGGCCCGTAGGTCATAAAACACCTTATAAAAAGAGAGAGAGAGAGAGAGAGACATATTGCAATGCACTGTTAGAAAAAGAACAGACAAGCAGCACTTTTCCGAGCCTTGTAGTCCCCAGTCGTTTAGAAGTCGAGACAAAAGAGCTCGTATTTTTTAACTCGGTGAGATAATAATTGAGAGCGCAATTGCATCTCAGAGAAACAGCTTCCTGTGCAGAGGCAGACCGCAGGGTCTCTTTTGCGCTATGCTATCTAATCCCTATTTCATCTTAACCAGTGCCAGCCTCCATTTTTGTAAAGTTGATATTACGTACATGCAGGGGGGGTTTCTTCTCTCTCCGCCATGCTCCCCCAAGATGAGTTTTGCTTCCTGTCGTGGCCTTCTAAAGGAAGAGCCCAGTCCTAGCCGCGGCATCCATTGCCTCCCTCTTCCCGACCTTCCTCGGCCGAGTGCCAGCGGGTCACCCAGGAGACTCGGAGGGTTCGCCGGGCAGGTAAATGCCCCTTTGATAACGCAGAGCCCCTCTTCTTCTGAGCCCCGGTGGCTCCTAAGCTGAGGGGATGGAGAGAGAGACAGGGCGGCTTACGGGCTCGCCTGCATCAATACAACAGTGGCTTAGCTACCAGATTAACGGCCTCAGCGCGGTCAGAGCAGGAAAAAGCTGCGCTCCGTTCTCTCTCCTGGTTGGCCCGCCACAGGGAGAGGCGCGAGGAACGCAGGCGGGAGGCGAGCACACAGGGACCCCTCTCTGTTTGTGTTGAAGATGTTGAAGAGAGTCCCGGGATAGATAAATTCAGACGAGCAAATGGGGTGTGGACATTTATCATTACGGTTTGGGTTTTTCTTCCTGTTACATACTGTTACATGCCACTTGTGAGAATGAGGTCTACATTTAGTTGGTTATACGTGCTGTCTTATTGGCCATAGGAGAAATGAAGGTACATTTCCTGTCACATACATCTGTGGATGTATTTTTTTCTTTCTTTCCACAGTATGGCCCGTTCACACTAGAGACCAATTCCTTCCTTAGTTTGTCTTCAGTAAAGACAAGACAAGTTGGACGACTGAGGTCATTTGCAGTTCAACATCAGACGACGTTCACTTGGAGTGATGATTTTTTCATTAAGGATGGGAGGCCCCATTAAATATTGGTGCAGCTGTCCTGTGGAACACACCCAGCACACCCACCTCTGTTCCTGGGGAGGTTTGAACTCCTAACAGGGGGATTCTCTCGGCCCGGGCTCCTCTTTCCAGGGGTTGGGGGAGTCAGGCCCACCCCACCCCCAAAACGATAGAAGGCTGTTGAACGGTCTTCTTTTCCACCTAATTGCCGTCTGCTGCAGTCCAGGGGCGAGATCTGGGAGCAGTAAATCTGCCGGTGTTTTGGGGTTGGGAGGGGGCGCAATGTTTTCTCCAGATGTACTCTAAAGATTTCATCCCTTTGTAATTAAGCAGTGCGGCCCGGGGTGTCATCTGGTTTTTATTGGGGGGCCTCTGGAAAAAATCATTTTGCACCTTGTTTTCTCATCACGGCCTTTATTCTCGTATAAATAAAAGTGCAAAATCGAGAGAGGGGAATAAAAAAAGAGAAAAAAGAGGACAGAAGAAAAAACATCTCTGTGCGAGTGGCGGTGTGGAAACGTCTGGGTATTGATTTAGGAGGTGAGGGGGGGTCATTGTGCTCACAGGTAATCAAAGAAAGCTGCTCAGAAAGCAGAAGGGAAATAAAGGCATTCAGTCGGAATCCACAGATTTTTCCCAAATGTTATCTCCCCCACACCCCCCTTTCCCCTTCCCCCTTCCACCTCCATGTGTTCCACTTTAAGCTCATTAAGGTGCTGAGAGATGGGGCTGAGGGACAAGTGATTTTTCCAAGGTCTTGATCACTACTGTCTTCAGCCTTCGTTCCACCCGCCCGGACGCCCCACCCGCACTATATGTATTCCATCAGCGACCAGCCGCCCAATCCGAGGTCCTTGGCTTGCTACCTGCCTGGGATCTACAAGCGCACGCCATTACAGGCCCAAAGCCTGACACAGCCAGCCAGCCAGGCCCCTCACCATTGGCAACATCCGCCTTATCTCTGTTCTGCTCCACCGCCACTGGTTTTCTGTAGTCTGAAAAAAATTCTAATTGAATAATTTATTATTTAGCTGTCCGAGTGGGTTGCCATGCTTGGTAATACAATGCAATATAAGCTCTTTGTTGTTCAGAAAACTGATACATGGAATGCAGGACAATGTGTGAAGGTGTTTTTTGGTCTTTCTTTATATTAAATCCACCTCCCTCTGAGGGGGTCACACTTTCTGAGGTGTATTTTTCACCGGTCACAGCTGTTAAGGGGCGAAAAACAAGTTTTTGTTCAATATAAGCCATTTCACACATATGTGTTTTATAAAGCTCTTTTCAGAGAGACTGCATGATTTATAGAACCACTGTGCCCTGTTAAAGTAACCCTCTCTGTGCCGAGACTCCAGACTGCAGACGTAGACGGGAGACCGGCCTTTTGAAGTGGCGGCGTACATACAGTCTGGATTTGAGATATTCTTCTTTTCTGCAGAAAATATTGTTCACATCCTTCCTCCCCGTTCCGAAGCCTTTCGTAAGATCAACACTAGAGCTAAAAGTAATTCAAGAAAGATTCAAACATGGATGGAAAGACTATTTGTATCAATGCATAGGAATTTCCTTAATGTACACTTGCCTGGAATAGTATTGTAATATAAACCAAAAGGATTGCCTGTGCCGCTGTGTAAATACGTTCTCTGGGAGCCATTATATTATAGATATTTTTTTCTGCCATGAGAGTAGATTGCACATCCAGTATGCAAATGGTTATTTAAATTATCATTATATTAAATTAACCACCTAGAGGAAAGAATGCACATCTTATTAATGAGTATGCGAACAAGGCAATATTAAATATTTGTTGATGTTGCAGGGGGAGCAACTGTATATTAATTCTGCAGCAGGGAGTCCCAATGGGTCTGGACCTCCAGATCCCCAGAACTGAGCTTTTGTTCTTTTGTAATCCTGATATGGCTCAGGTGTGTCAGGCAGTGTTCTCTAATATCACATCAAAGATAAATTATGGAGGAAGCTGTGAATACACCACCATATAAAAAGGTTGTCCTATATATTGCAGGCTAATATTCACAAGACTTCATCCACCATTCTCAATTAGGATCCGGTTACACGCCTCAAGATCCCAGCCATAATAGCTTTTGTTCCAGAATTTGGGGAACAGATTTAGTCCATTATGTTTATTTCCTTTTGTGAATAAGAAATGACTCCTTTTGTTTTCATATGTAAGACTGGTACGCCCACATCAGTTTTGCTCTATTTTTCTGCAGAAAAGTGGCTTTGAACTTGTGAAATGAATACATTTCAAAATGGCTGGTTTCTGATGTTAAATTATATGAAGGCACTGCAGCATCATATGATGAATTTTGGCAAATGCCCTGTACAGGAAACTACCCCTGCCCCCAATGCTTGCTTGCTCCTGCAGTTTCTGCTGCAAAGTGGACTTTTACCACCTTTGTCCTTTTCACTTTTGCTTAGGTCCAAAAATAGGGCTTATCATTCAATTTTCTTCCATTTCAAACAATTTCCCTCCATTCGCCATCTAGACTCCAGTGGATTCTATCATGGTGAACTTACCATAAATTGGCGAGAGAATTAACGTGATATTAACCTGATATTATAGTGCAGTATTATGCCCATTTGGGAAGCCAATGGTGGGACATAATCTGGGAGGCCATCAGTCACACTGCCTCGCCCAGATATGCATACACACACACACACACACACACACACACACACACACACACACACACACACACACACACACAGCTGGCATATTTCTTACAGTACCTGCCACCAAATACCTTTCCCCAATCCACCCCCACCATTGTTTTGAAATCAATACCTCCAGATTTTTTAATATAAGTTGGGTTAGCAGAACAAGAGACCACAGGTGGAAATTAGTGAAAGGCAAATTCCGCACGGATATTGGGATGTTTTTCTTTACACAGAGTTTTCAAATATCTGGAACAGCTTGCCAGGTCGGGTAGTAGAGGCAGAAACACTTGGGCTATTCAAGTCTAGGCTAGATGCAGTACTAGATGCTCTTTACATTAGGACATGACGAGCCTATATGGGCTGAATGGTCCATTCTCGTCATAATGTATTCTTATCTTCTTATGTTCTTACAATGTTTGCGTAGCTGTGCGGATGAAAGGGAAAAGAACAATTTGAAAGTTTAGATTGGAAAAAAATGAAAAGAAAAACTCAGCAGCTAAATTTCTCAAGTTAAACTTTAGATTGTAAGGTGGATTTGTCATGTATTTCACTGAAGTGAGGATATCTCATTTTACAGTACAAATTAAGGATATGTTGCCCTGTTATTAAGCAGTCCAATATGCATGCAGTGTATTTGAATATACATTTAGAAATTTGATTTGATACATTCAAAAGCATTTTTCAGAACATACATTTTGAAATGCAAAGTATTTTGTTTCAGGCATGTATTTCAAAATGCCTTCATATACTTTGCTTCTTTGTGTGGAACACTTGAAAATGAATACGTCAGTGCTCATGAAACCTTTTCCCCACACTTACTCATATAATTGCAAAGCCTTGTTAGGCCATACTGAACAAAAAAACAAAAAAAAAGTATTTCAAATAACTTATCTGACGGCGGCAATAAGCAATAAAATTGTTCAGTGAAAGTTGAAGGAGGTTGTATTGTTGAGTGTCATTGAAATTCTTTTAAGGAACTTCACTTTTGTGTGGAGGAAGCTGCGGCCGCAGTATTCAACTTAACTTTTAAATCATTAAACATGATGAAGCCATCTCCACAAAGCCAGGATTTTCTATACAAAAATCAAACGGCACCTGCCATTTCTGATCAGTGGCAACAGCCGTCAGGCCTGGGTTACAAAGGCAGAACAGGAAAAGCCATTAACTGCCAATCACTGCATCGATCGACAACCAAGCCCCCGCTACCGTCTCGGTCTGACACTGCAGCCGGGCAGGGAGAGATGGACCCAGGGCCCAGCCAGAATTCTGGGACAGTCCGTTCAAGAGGATTCTGCAAAAGCATTCTACCACTGGAATAATCAATGGCTTTTAGAGAGAGGACGAGTCTCTCCCCCCAACCCCCTCCCACTCCTCTCCTGGTGTCTGGCCTCCCCTGCTCTTTCTACCTGTTATCTTCTACTTATCGAAAGATCGCTCTGCAGTTACTTCCTGGTTAGACTGAAATTGGGGGTCAGTTGTCTCCTTTTTTGGTAGCTTTATTTTAAATGGTGAATTTGATTATAACATGGAAATGTAGCCCATCTGTTCAGTAATCCTACCGAATGGAACATTATATTTACTTCAGCGTACAGCCTCTCTTCCTTACCAGGGTTTACAATCAGATATCAGATAAAAAGGGAAAACTAATGGTGTCGGCAGGAGACAAAGGAAAAAGAGGGGATTGATTTTTTCTTTTTTTTCCCCATTTTCAATGTAGTCGTTAGGACTAAGGGTCATTAGAAGAATATTTACCTACTTCCAAGCCTAATAGAGATGCTGTATATCAGAAAGTGATGGGGAGCAGAGGTCAGGGCTGGAGGGAGCAATTAAAGTGTATGGATTAGGGAGGGAATGGGGGCCCGTCCCATTGTATAGGCTGCAGGCAAGAACAAATAGGTGAGCAAAAGCAATACATATTGAACAGAGTGTTATTAATTTATTGAGCTCTGCTGGAGATGAGTTAGTACTTCACCTGTCTGGTATTTAAAAGCACATACACAAACACATAACCCAATTTGCTAACAGTGTTTCCAACCAAAAAGTTCAGTTTAGTGACTTAGGATTTTCCAATTGAAACCTCAGGGCTTTTTATAAAGATTTCTATAATCATGTTTCTGTCTCTTATATAAGTGGGCGTGTAGAAGTGGATAACAAGTCAGGCTATATGTAATGAAATAACCACAGGATGTGTTGATGGTTGTAAAATTATTTTAATCCTCTGCTTCATATGCCTTTTTAAAACCAGGCAATCGCAGCAGCTGCTGGCCATCATGACTGGGAACACTGGGCGACGCAGTCTTTCTGCCTGGGTCTCTCAACCTCTTGTGTCCCTAGCCTTGCTATACTTGCTAGCTACTTGCTAGTATTTTCAAACACCTACACTTCGAAAGTACATTGCATATGTGGCCATTGGGTAAAGCATACACCCAAATATAAAGGTGCGAGCTGTATTGTATGAAATCTTAAATCAGTTTTTGCATGGTTAGCTCCTGCACACACGACCAAACAGGAAGTAGCTGTGGATTGGAAGAAACACCTGGCACTGTCTGTAGCACCCTCCAGCCTTTCCATGCCAACGTACAGAGGCCATATAGAGGCCAGAAGTGTGCTCAAATTCAACAGCCCAGAATGTTTGTGCCGAACTGTTTTCTTTGCTGAACCTTAAAGGCAGGCAGTGTGGTATAATGGTTAGGGAACTGGGCTTGTAACGTTACGGTTGCAGGTTCAATCCCCAGGTGGGACACTGCCGTTGCACCCTTGAGCAAGGTACTTAACCTGAATTGCTTCAGTTAATATCCAGCTGTATGAATGGATTGTAAAGAAATGTAAACTGTGTAAGTCGCCCTGGATAAGAGCGTCTGCTAAATGCCTGTAATGTAATGTAATGTAAATTACTTGGGTTGTCCAAATTGTGAAATGATCCAAATTGTTTGCATGAAACGTAGACATCCCCTAAGGGCAGACCAGAGATTTTAAATAATAAAACTGATGCCATTTTTGTTCACTGCGGACTGTGTTCAAACCGTTCGCGTTTGTTTGCAAACGTTCGCCTTTTCTGGCCAACTTGAACACAGTTCTGTACTGTGAAGTTCCGTGGCCACTTCATGTGCCACGACATGTATAATTCTGCATACTTTATGGTTAAAATAAACAAATGGTCGTACATTTTCACATCAAAGGACTCATTTAAGCCACTGCAAGCAAAAAGTTCAGATCTGAAGGAAAAAGTAGTGGGCCCGCTTGCTCCCTCAGCCTCTTATGTTCAGCTTCCCGGCGAGTGCGGCCCTGTCCACTGGCCGCACAATAAGCCCAGGCAGGGTTAGGATGATGGATTTGGCCAGGAGTCTCTGGCCTCATTGACACATCGACGAGGGGGGGTGGGGGGAAGGGGGTGAGGGGGTAGAGCAGAGATACAAACCAGCCTCCCTTTTATTTCATCCCCTGGCCATAAATATTTGTATGGCTAATTCATAAACACTGGAGCTTAAGACAAGATCAAAGTTACACTAACAGTTACATGAAACCAGTGCTTTCACAGCGCTGCCTTTTGCGCCATGCGTAGACCTATTAAAGTCAGAGCAATATATCACCGGCGGTATATTTGGCAAGTGCATTGAGTATTTAGTGGCTGGCTCTTCCTTGTTTAAAGGTCGCTGTTGGTGCTGCTCTGATTGAGCGGGGGTTCATTTCGAACGGCGCTTAGGAGCAGATACTCGGACAATAGGTTGGGGATTTATGCCGGTGAAAGTGAAAATCTGTATTAATTGAGTTGATGATTTTTGAAGCGAGTCCTCGCGGTGTCCCGTGATCAGTGGTGTAATTATATGCGGCACAGGAATATCCCAACACAGCGAAATGAGCCACTGTTTCCTGGAGAGGAGAGCAGCAGACAGCTGCAGGGGCCGGCTCAGTCGGGCCTGCCAACACAAAGGCCAGGCCCCGTCATCCGAGGAGGAGGGGTGGTCGGGGGGGCGGCGGCGGCGGCGTGGCCCTGGGGTCAGTGCCACCGTGGGACCGCTTTATATGGCCGTGTTTGCATGGGAAGGGAGCCTGTACCCAGAATCCCCTTGTCCAGGGAGAGGGGCTAATTTTCCACACCCACTCGCTTCAGTAGGGCCCTTTCCCTCTCATTTCAAGTCCTGGGAGGGGTGTTAAAGCCACCCAAACTCATCCCCCCGGTTCGCACCCAGATTAATAACAGTAGTGCCGGGCAGATGCCGTCAGAGCCCAGAAGCCCGCTGCTTGTTGACCTCCGTGGGAGGGAGTGCGGTGTGTGCAGCCAGAGTGAAAGAAAGGCATTCTCTAAGGAGATTCCCTCTTTTGTCCTTAAAATAGCTGAATAAACAGGAGATCCATCACCAGGACAGGGTGTGCTCTGGGTGATGGGGTGGGGTGCCGAGCTGCTAAACACCCAGCTGACAGACCTTTGTTCTGTCAAGGTATGAGGACACATTGGAGGGGTGGGGGGCTTAGTTAACTAAGACTGGCCCAAATTACCACGGGTGTTGAGGAGAAATGTGTCTGCGCCAGTTGATTTAGCGGGGTGTCTACTAAAAGTAATTATGCAAATGAGCACAGCCCCAAAATATAAATGGAGTATTGCTACCACTATTAAAAGCTTGCCTTGCGCATGCAGTGACGACACCTATTGAGTTCAGATCAACGGACAGCAGAGTGAAAGATTTGGACCGTGATGTGATTGTAAACTTGGAAGAAGTCTTAAGCCAGCAGCAAGAGGAGCGTGGAGACACTTCTGAGCTGTAAAATAGCAAGTGTCTCCACTTCCACGTCATCTTTTATGCCATCCAATATCTATAGTGTTGCATAACATGGATGGCCATATGATTCCATTTGTTTGAGTAGAGTATCTCTGCCTTGCATAAGTTATAGCAGCCATGTCAGTTCTCTGATGCCTGATTAGAAGTTGAGACCTGCTTTCCCCAAGGAGTAAAAAACATGCAATTAACTTTTCTCCAGTTGAAAATAAATTGTATGAGGTAGTTCATATACATGTATCTGCATGCTTCACTCCCAATTTATAGCTGCTTTGCGTCAGATCTGTCAAAAATACATATACATTAAAGTGGCGAATCCAGCGGCCCCCACTTTAATCACATTTCATGTACACTAAATGCAGGTGTGCTGGTTAGTACATATGGCCAGATCTTTTGCCTGATCCATTACTAACAAGTGTAGTCATTTCTATGGAACTTTTGGTTTTGCATCTCGTGACAACTGAGTAATTAATTGCTTTTTCTATTATCACGCTTAGCATTGGTGGAGGTTTTTACTGGGGTTGATGGCAACAGATAGCACCCATAGCAGTCAAACCAGTTATTTTATGGAAATGTCTAAGTATAGTCAATTACACACAACACCAGTGCGCCTACGTGGAGATCCGTGTTGATAAATTAGCACCCTTTGTTGTTGTTCCCCATAGTTATACGGGCTGCGTCTCTAGTGTCATTCTAGCGAGGCGTCTGTCTGCCATACCTGTCTGCCCTGTGCTCCTCCAAGTATATAATCTTAGGCCAGTGAATGTAAAGCGGGATGTTTTGCCTCCCAAGTGTCTGAGTTATTATTGCACACACAAAGTGTGGGCACATGTCACAGAAGTACAGGAGCTTCAGGAGAGTGATGCAGACTGGATCGGACAGGACTTTGGCCTCATAAGGGCAATTCATTATTACTGATAGTTTTGGGGTAACTGTCCAGCTGAGGGGCAGAGAAATATTAATCATTTATTTGATTGTGCACATGTGCTTATTAATCAGATTTGGAGAGATTTCTGTAGGATTAACTACCCCATTATTCGCTTGTAAGAATAGATAACAGATAAGATTTTAAAATATCATGTTCCATTTATCACTTATTTTTAGTTCCCCTGCTGATGAGGGTGAAATAAAAACTGAGGTGAGATTGGGCAGGCGGGAGAGAGAGAGAGCGAGAGAGAGCGAGAGAGAGTGGAGCTGTTTGTTTTAAAAAGAACACAAGGAGACTTCAGTGGGAGTTCAGCTGTGTGGGTTTGCCATCAACTCACTCGTAGAGAGAGAGAGAGAAAGAGAGAGGGAGAGGGAGATGGTGAGAGGAAGAGTGTGAGGGAGGGAACGAGAGAGAGAGAGAGAGAGGCGAGAGGGAGATGGTGAGAGGAAGAGAGAGAGAGAGAGAGAGAGAGAGAGAGAGAGAGAGAGAGAGAGAGAGAGAGAGAGAGAGAGAGAGAGAGAGAGAGAGAGAGAGAGAGAAAAAAGTGAGAGAGGAGCCCGCGTGAGAGGGTGAGGAGGGGAGGAACAGGAAGTATGGAGCTGGGAAGGGGGATAGTGCTGTGCACCTGGGGAAGCCTGCCCGTGCCTGTAAGAGGAACTGAATGGGGGAGGGGGGCACTCCAGTGAGCAGCTGGCTGTCAGCAGACTCTGGCGCAGAACCCTGTTTTAGGTAAGTTCTGCTTTTCTGCTGGGAAAGCACAATTAAACAATTGCAGTATTCCTGGGTGCTCCGCCCACCTTGGATCCACTCTATAAATTTTCTATCCGCTGACTGTTTAATGTGAGTTATGTCATGTGGTAACTCCTTTGATTCCAACATACCTCCATTTGTAAATACAAGAAGCACTCAAAGGGCTGTGGTTTCTTTACAAGCATGGCGCCCCCGGCTCTTTGGTGGAGAATGCATGAGAGGGAGAGGGAGGGAGAGAGAGAGAGGGAGCAGGAAAGGTGGTTAAAAACTGTATATGCTTTACCTCGCGCCTCTGCCAGCCCTCTCTCCAGCCCTCTCATTGTACCCGCAGTGCAAGCGAAGTGGTTTAGAAATCTGAAACAGGGCAGGGAATATGACTTTTGTATGGTGGAATGCATCGGTTAACTGTTTTCAGAGTTAAAACAAACGTACAGTATCTCGCTCACGTCACCCCTGTTATTCCAAGGCAGTGGGAGTGTGTGGGGTAAATTGAATATGACTGCAGTAACAGTGTCCGGCGAGTGCTCTGCTCTGAGTGTGTGGGCAACCGTGACCAGCGTTTCCGTGGCGCCCCGTGCGCCGAGGTCATCGCTGTCGCGCTGTGCCAGCTCACTCCCAGCCCTCTGCTGGCTCTCAGGAACTGCTCATCTGTGCCAGTGCTCTTAGCGAAGAGCAGGAACTTTCTTTTATTTATTTATTTATATATATATGCTCACAGCAAGGCCAGCATTGAAACAGGGGCACTCCTCCAAAACATTAATACATTAAAATCACAAGTAGATCCTATAAAAAGTGCTTAATGTGATCTTATAACCTGCTTGTGTAATTTACATGAAAAGAGGTACAAAGCATTCTTGTGCTGGAGGTTGCTCTGCCCTCTATTCGATGTCTCTGACTGGCCATCCAGGACAATGACTTCTGTGATGACACCGAGGCTAATGGCTGGAGCGGTTATTTTGGGATGCCGAGGTCTTTTAGAGGCCTGTAAAGCTGGCTGCATGACCAAAGCAATAGCCCGTCTCCAATTAGCCCAGCCTGTGTTTGATTTTTTGTGATGACGATCATATCTCAGCTGTAATTATGCCGCTGTTGGAATGATGAGGGTTTAGGTTATTGATCCATCATTGATCGCCCTGATCAATGAGCACTTTGTTTCCGTTTTTTATGGAAAGTGACTTTTTTTATCGGTAATGAGAAGGCAAAGCAGAATGACCTCATAAAAGCGCTGTGTTTGGTGGGCCCAGGGGTATTGCTGGGGTGGGGCTGTGGGTATGGGAAGGTTGGGTTTTGGTCAGGGGTTTGGGGGGGGGGGGTGGGGGAGGTTGTCGGCATCATGGGACATGCTCCGCTTTTCAGCACAAGTGCGCACGCTCCCTTTGGATCCTGGTTAGAGGCCAGGTCTTAAAAAGGGGAATTTCAAATTCATGACTTGCTCAGGGGCAAGACAAGCAGAGCTCCAGGGCAGATATTTGCAGTTGTGAAGCAGACCTCTCACGCGCTGAAGAGTGGCCGCCTCTGTACACACGGGAGGAAACACAGCTAAAACAGGGAAAGAAATCAGCAGTTCTGAGCTTAAAGGTGTTCAGAGAGGGCAGGCACCAAAGCTCTGTGAACTAGGCTGTGTGGCTCACTCCACTGCTTTCCTCCATTTTATTTGGGTTTATGTTAGTCTGAATTCTGCCCTACTTTTGCCCCAAAATATAAGGAGAAATACAATCAATGGGCAGGTATCAGACCCGAACTCCATGCAAACAGAAATATAAGACACATTAGGAACCTATAATGAACATAAAAAAGCCTAAGAAACTTAAACATTATAAACATAATGTTGTTTTTAAATATTTCACATGTGGAGTTTGACATTCTTCTTGGTGATTAAAAATAGCATATATAAATAAACAACTAGAGTTGGCTTTCACTCAGTTTGGGCTGGGACAATTGCAGCAATCCATCAATGCATTGAATTTTAAAGCCCGTCAATGGACAAAAACAAACATTGATTTTTTTTTTTTACATTTTTTTTTTAATGGATGCAGAATTTGGACTCCGCAAGACCATCTCCATGAACAAATGCCTCTGTACCTTTAACAGTGCTGTTCTTACTTTAATTACATATGCAGTTTTCTCTAGTACCTTATGAAATGACTAAGTCATTAGAGATGGAACTAAGCCCTTCGAATGAATTTCCAGGGAAGCTCTGCAGTGAAAAATGTACATTTTCCTTTGTTACCCGCAAATTGAGTAAAGCAGAAAGGAAGGGGACATTTTAAAGGGAACACCATACACGATTAATGTGCACGCTTACTGGCGCTCTTCGGAACAGGGACGACTAAGATAAATGCACCCGGAATAAGTACACTAGTTTTATGATATAGTCATTTTATATGATGTATGATATTGAAAGTTTTAATTCTGGGGTAGAGAAGAGCATTGTGGGTTTGTTTGGGTGGGACGTGTTCTGGTGTGGAGGCCCGAGAGAGCAAGTTGAAGGGGTCAGTAAAGAGGTGCTGAAGTTCAATTTGACTGCGTTATTAATATATATGCATATTGTGTATGCAAATCGTTTCAACGGCCCTGTGTACTACAACACAAGTTGTAGCGCACCCCCCACCACGCACACACCCCTTTGCATTTTCATTTGCATTTTAAGAAGGCCACCCCTCCCATGTTCTCATTGCCCCTTTGCTGGCGCATTGGTGTGGTATTAAAAGCTCCCCATTTCTGAATCTGTTGCACATTAGCGTAGCATTATGATTGGGGTATCTAATTGGCCGGCTTTGCGGAGCGTGGTTGGGTAGGGCGCAGAGGGGGGAGGGCGGTCGGGGAAATTCCCCAACTGTCAGTGTTAAAGAATCAACTTCAGCTACAGCATAGTGAATTTTAGACAACAAAAAAAAAGGGGGGAACATTCATTTTTTAACAGCCTTGTTGCCTAGCCTGAAGCAGCAACCAATTATGTTGTAATGAAATATTTACGCAGCCAAACTGGGAACAGCAGAGCTCCAAGACACACAATACAAGCCTGATGAGATTGCAGTCAGAGCCCTTTCCTGTGTCATATTTGCATCTTTCACATGGGGCGTAACAACATTGCTTTGCTGCTGATGAACCGACTGGACAGGAAGGTAGCTGGTCTACATCAAAGGCATAATCCTCCTATGTACTATATATCTACACATTTATATTCACACCCAATTGTTCAGCGTTCATTATTCACCAAGGGATCTCAAGAATGGCTGGAATTTCAAAGGCAAATCAAGGCAGCTTTGCATTTGTGTCACTGATGCAGCACATTCATTGAATGAATATCCAAATCCCAATATTCTCCTTGTTGGATTCTGGGAAGCGCTTTAGAGGGAGAACATGGATGTGTTGTGCAGGTGGAACTCTCAGTATACTCCCTGTATGTAGGCAATTCTGCAGCTTTTTCTTTCATGTTCATTTGGCTTGTTGTGCGGCAGCTCTGTGGTGCACTCTTCGAACCGTTTTCTGTTAGTTTATAGCATAGCGTCTCTCCTGTCAGAAAGGGGCTTCTTGGACATGCGGAAGAGAGCTGGATTCTTGTTGTCAGAGACTAATAGCGTTTTGGTAATGTTCATGTGCTGAATTTAATTTTCAGTGACCGTATTAATCATCGCAAGTGCCGTTTCCCCCATTCCACCCCATCACCCCCCCTCCCTTTGCTGTCCAGCCCCCACTTGCCTGACAGGCAGTCTATGGCCCGCGCTGCCAGCCGACCCATAAGGCCATTCGGCAATTGTCTGGCTGGCTTGTAACTAATGGCAGTGCTGAGAGGTTTCAGAGCTTTGTCACACATGTGGGTTGGTCTGGCGCACCAACGGCCAGCACACCCCATTTGGAAAATGTGCACCTCACTAACATTACAAATGAGTGTGGCCACAGTGAACCCTGTATTTTAAAAAGCCATTCTAAACATGTAGGTGTTGACGGTTCTTTGGAATGCTCATGTGTGTAGGTTATTGTACTGTATGTACACTGATATTTTACACATAGATTTATGTGTCTCTTTCATGTTTGTTTTCTATCGTATGCACAATTACCATAGGAGATGAGAAAAGGTTTGCTCCACCCGCCTCCTACTATACATAAATCATTTACGTTCTTGTTTTCATAAGATTGTGGCAAGACCGTTGTGTTTTGTACCTCCTACATGGGTCAAATCATTTTGTCAGTACAAGAGAGGAATACACACACACACGCACAAACATTGCCATTCCAGTACCGAGAGGTTTTTATATGCAAAATTTCAACAAGAATGCTGTCAGGGATTATGCTCAGTGCTGAAATCTTAAAGTTTATCAATGCTTTCTGGTGGTCACCCACTGAAAATTAAATATAAGAATGCCTGACCCAAAAATGCATATTTGTTTTGCTCATGGCTTTATGAAGCCTCAGAGTGCATAGCCATATCTGTTCTATAGAGTGCTTCCCTTCCTGTAGCAAAACCCCCTGCCTTTACTATAAGTGGAAAGACTTTGTGAGAGACTACCCCCGAGGATGCTGGGACGTCAGGCCATGGTGGGTCCAGTTTTACCTTCCCCAAGGTCCAGGCTCTACGTTCAGATGGAATGCAGACAGTGCCGTCCCAGGACCAGGAAGGCAGCTGGTAACGACCCTGCAGCTGTCGCCTCCTGCTGGCAGAGTTATTGTACTGCGTTGTTGGTGGTTTGCTGTGCTCCGTGGCTGACATTCATAAAAACACCGGGAGGCTAAGCTGTTAATTAGGTGCCCAGAGAGGAGAGCAACGTCGAGCGCTGAACATTTTTTCCAGACTCGACATCATTTCCTGCCCATTTCAAAGTCATTGGCTGTGCATGGCATGAGCAGCAGCTCAGCTCATTAAAGGGAAATGTGTTTATCTGGCTCCCATTAAAAGTGCACATAATGTGTATGAGCCTGTGTTTATCCAAATATTGTTATCGCCGTGCGGGGCATTGATCTCAAAGTTGCCTATTTGTTGCCAGAGTGACTTGCTCCATAAATTATGTGGACACATTGATCAGAGCTGATTGAGGGCCATTCTTCAGAGGGCAGGAACATTATCAAAGGGGGGATTAGCCATCTCTTTCTTTGTGGAGGTGTGGAGAGAATACATTATTTAAGTGCTTGTCACCACCCCCCTTACATACGCACTCACACACGCGTGCTCGCATATGCACAAATGAATGGGCCAAATGACCACCTGCATTGATTGCCCTTTCCCTCCAATTAAGTATCTATTCTTTACATTCCAGTACCTTAGTTATTGGAAAGGAATTCAATAATTATTGCATTATTTAATGTTAAAGTGAAGCAGAGTAGTTAAAGCTGAGGCAGCAAGGAAAAGAGCCTCAAGGCCCTCTGTGGACTTGCACTCCTCCTCTGGCCACTAAGACTTGCTCCATCTCATCTGTCTGTGTGGTCAAATGCACTCATTTGTCTCCACAAACTTTGTTTTCCCTCTGTTGCAGAGAGCCTTTTTTAATAAGGCGTGTCACGGGCAAGCCCAGGCTGTTATTAATGAATTCTCGTGAATCGATCATCGTTAACTCATTGTTAAAATAAACAGTTGTCTTCGTTGTCGCTAACTGCGCGGTGTAACTCTGCCGCAGGGGAGCAAGGGGGAAAAGCAGGCCAGCTAGGCCTGGTGTGAGGGTGCTGGGGTGGGGGCAAGAAGTGCAGGTCCCTCTGGTCTCAGTGCAGCGTCTGGGCATGTCACCGCTCGCAGTGGCTAATTCGAACCAGCCGGTGAACTTGGCATCCAGCACGGCTACCGCGCTTACGGCTGCCAGAGGGCCAGGGAATCACAGGCAAGCTGCTGGCTGTGAGTTGTAAACACTCCAGAGGTAACAGCCTGCCTGCCTTTCAGGGGAATCCCAGCACCCATTTTACTAAAGTAAAGGCCCCAGCTTTGGGTGGCATGGGTCAGGCAGCGTGCGAGGGCTTTCACACCCGAGGCATGGATGCATAGTGATGTGTGAGATGTGACCAGTTCAGAGAAGTGTCTTTTCAGCCCAGGAGGTCAAATCACTTTTGTTTACCCAGAATGTAATTTCATGACCAAATTTCCTTTAACATTCATTGAATCTTTACAAGAAAGACTCATTCATAATATTCATAGATATATTATAGTTAAGCAAGAACCTGCTTCAACCGATGAGTTGACACGACTTTGAATCGGGACCCCATTTCAGTGGGTTAATGTATGAATCAGTGCTGTATTTGTGGGGCAGTGTAGCTGTGCCGGGAGCCCCCCCAGTGCCCCAGTTTGGGACAGAGTGGCTGTGCTTGCCTTCCCGGGGACTCCTTTTCCCTCTGTTTCTCGTCACTCCCCTGCCACTGGCATTGAGTTCACTGAGAGGCGGCATCCGGGAAGCGTCCGGCCTCACCGCTAAGTGCCGAGAATCGCTGGGATAATTACAAAGCAATACACTTGCTGGCTCGTTCGCAGAGGGATTTTGGCTGCTCTTGGAGAATTGATAGCCATTCAGCCCGTGGATAGCCATCCATTTTAATGCATTAACTTTATATTAACAGCGCTACCAAATTGAATGGTGGAAATCAGAGTCTGATCAAAGAGTGTGCGTGTGCGCATGGATAGCTGCAGAGGAGCTGTGCTCACCCCTATTCTGTTCCAGAGGAGGCCTCCCCCCCCCCTGCATGGAGCTGCCGGCTGGTAGCTGGGCCTCTGAGTGTCCACCATCCTCCAAATGAGAGGCAGTGGAATTCCACGTTCACTGTGAGCTGCCGGCCATATTCGCCCTCGTAATGGTGTATTTTGACACCCTTTTTAAAGTGGCTGAAAGTGCGTATCTCCATACAGCGGCGGTGGGCGTTGAAATTGATACTCGCGTATCATCTTTTTAAGGGCAAAAAGTGCAGCGTGGAGTCGATTGGAGAGATGGCCAGGTACCACCCCTGCCGCCCCCGTTCCTCTCTACTCTGCCGCACAGAGGAACGATTCATCCCCCCCAATGTGAAGAAGGGATTGTTGGTCTCGTGGCGAAGCAGCACGGCGCACATTTACGCGCAGGCAGTAGAGAGGAGGCTGCACACCTCTCCATAGCTCCCGGTTTCCTGCACCACTATCACAGCCACGCTACACCAAACCTCTCCAGAACCACCAGCGCACTAAGTTTGAACGGGATCGGCGGGCAGTTGAGGCCGCGAGGGGGCAGGGTGGGACAGGGTGCGGATTCGGCTCCACAGCAGCACCCCGTCGAACCCCTCCCGCATCCAGCATGCCTTTTTCATTAGGCCGCAGAATTCCTGCACACCAGTCGGAGGTGATTTATCAGCCCGGAGCTTCAGGATCATAGGAAACAGACACAGGGAATAGAGGCGCTGTCTCATCCATTATTGTCTCTCACATTAAGGCTTACTGTCTTAAGGTATGCTTTTTTTCTTACATGGAAAATGTGGTCCATTGCAGATACGGTCTCACACGGACCGTTCTGACGGAATCCAGTCTGACTGAGTGTCCCTACTGGCCGTGCTGTAATCCATCGCGGCCCTTTGCTACCATTTAGAATATTCCATATTCATCACCCCCTCCTAAACTTCTCACAGTGTGGCCAGCTGGGCTTTAGTAAATGTGAGATGCTAGTAGCGTGTGAGTGTAATGTTTCTATCTGGAGACCTCATCCCTCTTATATCCCCCAAACTCCCCTGCTGGCGTTGGTATGTAACGGCGATGATCAAGGCAGCGGCGTGCGCGTTCCTGCGGGGATTTCTTGCCTTCCTTGCTTAATGTGAAAGCATCACCTCGGCGCGGTGTTTGGTTCCTGCTCTGGGCGGAGGGATATCGGCCCGTTGGTTTGGGGGGGTTGGGATTCCAGGCCCCGCTCAGGCCAGGCCAGCCGCCACAGCGCAGTCACGTTACCAGTGATATACAGCGGTGTCAAGGCCCGGCCATCTCAGGTTCACTCCTGTGTAAATCCGTCTGTTTTATGGGGAGCTTTAAAACATGCATGATCCCCCCCCCCCCATCCCCCCATCCCTCCCTCTTATGACAGGCTTTGAAGTTTAGGTCAGGTGTCATCCCGTTTGGTTTTTCATGGGCCTTCGGTCTCCTGGCTTTTTCAGCCTTCGTTCATACGTGGAAGAAAGCTGGCTTTTTAAAGAGCAAGCAGAGACATCTGTTCCAACTAAATGTGTGTGCCGCTCCCTAGATCAGAAACACTGTATATACGTGTGTGTGTATATATCTACCTGTGTGTGTGTATATATATATATATATATACACACACACACATATATGTATATATATAAATACACATACACACCACACATGCGTGTATATGAGACACGTCTGCCGCCGGCATTATCTCTTAGAAAATATGCCTGTCACAGTTTGTTGTACCTGGGATGTGATATAATGCGTGCCAATGTGACGGGGAGGAGGAGCCTGCTATTCCAGCAGCACCTATTCAATTACACTATAGAGAGCATCAAACAGGCCAGAGTGAGAGCAGAGAGAAAGACAGATCCTTTTAAATGCAGCCCATAACTCTGTTAGGCAGAGCAGTGGGGCTTGCAAAAACTCCTATTCCTGGAAACGGATTCCTTAATGTACAGTTTAGGTGTTTGCAGAGCAGAAATGAGAAATATGATCCCGCGGTGAATGGATCATAATTGCCCTGAAAACTCCATAGCAATATTGCCAGAAAATTAAATATTAGGAGAAAAAGGAACACGATTATTTCAGGGAACATAGCATTTTTTTCCTCCTCTTCTCCCGTCAACACCTGATGCAGATTTAACTTGGTTAAAAATCAAATGTTTCCATTTTGCAATTCAGGGCAATCGTGGCGTATTGGCTCCACGTGCTGGAGGGCAGCTAGTTCAACCTTTTCTTAATGAATCCATTTGTTTTGCCTGACCTTTGTCAGACTGTGGGGGTGGTCTGCATGGGAGAGTACGAGTTCTTGATGGGAGGAAATGCATGTTTTGCACAGAAAAGCAGCAAGAGTTTTACCTTCCATCACCTCCTGTGTTCGTAATTGACGGCTAATGAAACGGAATACGTTTTTTATTTCGAAAAAAGTAATTTCTGCAGTAGGCGTCCTGGGAAAGCGAATCTGGAAAGAATTTGCGGTGTTCAATTAAATTTGCTTGCAGAATTTTTGGTCTTTCAAAAGAGGGAAGATGGCTAGACAGATAGAGGAAAACAAAGCAAGCATAGAATTTATATTTTACTTTTAGCAGTCCACCGAAAGACTTTCCAGAACACTGAATAAAAAAAAGCATAACCAAGGAGCATGACTTGGGTGGGGGATCAATGTGTTGATGAAGGGGTGAGTGTCTCAGCGTATTTGGTGAAGGGGTGAGTGTATCGGTGTGTGCTGTTAAGGGGTGAGTGTCTCAGTGTGTTTGATGAAGAGGTGAGTGTATCAGTGTGTGTTGTGAAGGGGTGAGTGCATCATTGTGTTTGATGAGAGGATGAGTATCTCAATGTGTTTGATGGAGGGGGTGAGTGCATCACTGTGTTTGGTGAAGGTGGAGGCTGATAGTCAGGAGGGTGGGATGGCATTTCCCCTGCCCATAGCACTGTGTGCTCAGGTTACGACCCTCCTGTGAGAAGCCTGCCGAAGAATGCACCGGGCTGTCTCAGAATGTTCTTTCCCCCACCGCACACTCACTCACTGTGAAAGGGAGGATTTGACTCATCCTGATCAATATTTAGCATCCCAGGCGTGAAACAGGCAGATGTTTGGAGTTTCCTTTTCAGAGCCGCAGGAAGAGACAACCAGCTTCTCTCGAGTGAAGGGGATCAATGTTGCCTTCCGTCCGGAAAAAAATGGGCCTGCGTGTCCTCTGGGGACTCCCCCATACCCCCCAAATGCACACACCCGTACCCCTGAGACCTCGCTGTTGCCCACTCTGCTCTCGTTGGTTCAGTGATAAAGACACAACCTCATCAGGGCCAAAAAAAGACCTGTTGGAAAGTAGGCGGCATGTTAAACAACAGGGCTGTGATTGGTCATTGATTTGCTCATTTGCGAACCATATGAGCGATTGCAAGTCAGTAGTGGCAAGCTGTCTCTTGTCTGTTAAAACGCCTTTCTCTCCTCCGCTCTCTGCAGCACCTGCAGCAGCACGAGAACGCAGTGGAGGGGGACGCCTGCTGCTACCACTGCACCCTGTGCAACTACTCCACCAAGGCCAAGCTCAACCTGATCCAGCACGTCCGCTCCATGAAGCACCAGCGCAGCGAGAGTCTGCGCAAGCTGCAGCGGCTGCAGAAGGGCCTGCCCGAGGAAGAGGAGGAACTGAGCGCTATCTTCACCATCCGAAAATGCCCCTCTGCCGACACAGGTAAGCGGGTGGAGCGCCCCGCACAGCCCCGTCCAAATGCTTTACTTGCACACACACCACACACACTGCTCCATCCACATACATGCGCACCACACACAGTGTACTTAGACACCCACTCTGCCCCATCTGCATACAGCACCTGTGTACTTTATATGCACACACACACACTGCTCCATCCCATACACACACACACACACACACACACACACACACACTGCTCCATCCACATACATGGACACACACACACACACACTACTCCATCCACATGCATACACACACACACACACACACACACAGTATACTTACACACCCACTCTGCTCCATCCACACACACACACACTGCTCCATCCACATGCATACACACACACACACTGCTCAATGCCATCCACACACACACACTGCTCCATCCACACACACACACACACTCCATCCACATGCACACACACACACACACACACACACACACACACACAGTATTCTTACACACCCACTCTGCCCCACCCACATACAGCACTTGTGTACTTTATACACACACACACATCAATACACACACACACACACACACACACACACACACACACACACACTGCTCCATTCACACACACACATTGTACTTACACACCCACACTGCCCCATCCCCACACAGGACCAGTGTACTTTACCTGTACACTCCTTCTGTCCTTCCACTTCACAGAGTAGGTATGAGAGGGGTCAGTGCTACCTCCACTTCTCAATGCATAACTCTCTCATGGTGATGACTGTGATGGCTGCATACCAGACTCTCTTTAACCTCAGAATACTGATTTTACATGAACACTGTATCTGTGTGCTTTCAGAACAGTTTATTAAAAAGCACAGACAAAACTCTAGAACAAAGGAGAAAGACTGTGGCAATTACCCGACAAAGCTTTTTTGGGGCGTTGTGAGAATGTTGTTTTATGTCCCATAGATTCATAAAAAGAACTTTGGCTTCCATTGGTCTTAGTTTAAAACAGAAGCTGAGCACAGCTGTGCCTCATCTCCTGTTGGCTGGACAAAGGGTGCAAAACAACACACAGCCTCCACACTGACATTGACACACACACAAAAAGGAACCACAGGAAATAATGGTGAAAGAGTTTATTTGTTGTTGCCTCCTATTTAACTCAGAACTTTCACTTCCATCCGGTCGGTATTAGTCATGTGTGCTGCAGAAGTGCTTCTAATTGGGTAGATCACTTATAAGGCTGTTCTAAGGCTTGTCTGAGATCAAATGAGAAAGGCCAAAGTATAGAACTCCTTCACATTCTAGGAGTGAGTATGGAGTATCCATAGACAGCGACAACTACGCCTGTATCGACATCCCAGGTCTATATTCCCAAGCTACCGGTCTATATACCCTGAGTAGCTGAATAAAAATACATTTATATTCAATCTTAAGGTTTAATCTGTAAATGTGGATAAGGCTTATACTGTATGTGGATTTCTTGAATTCATGTGACCACTAACACTTGAATAAAATTTGACACTTTTAAAATATACAGAGATGGGTGTTTTAAATCTTTGCTGTTTTGATATAAGATTGAATTGCTTTGTGAATACAGCTTTCAGAATGTGTTTGTTTGTTTGTGACATTCACAGTAAACTACCTGGCTGTGTGAGAGAGTGTAGAAGTGTAGCTGCTGCACAGGCTTTGAGCAGTGGCCTTAGAACCAGCCATGCCTCCTGTTTCGCCTCCCACTAGGCCCTGAATAATGGCACAAGCCGCCGCTGTCCGGCCATTAAAGACGCATGCAGCAACGCCATTGAGAGAAAGGAGGGGAGGGAAATGGCAAAAACAACAACAACAACAACAACAACGAGGGGAAAAGAAAAAGAGGGGCTGGCCTTTAGTTAGAGGGTGATTAAAAAGAGTGAGCCCCGGTCAATTAACACTTTGTGCCGGCGCGTATTTGCTTTTCTAATTACCCTGACTCCTGCCCCCTGCCTGAGCACCCTGACAAAGGGCCGCCATTGTGCGCCCCCAGTGCGCCAGCATGCCCCGCTCCCTGTGTTATGTAAAAACTGCCTCTGAAGACGCTTTGTTCCAAGGAGGCAGGGATAATGAAGCCAGAGGCTGGGAAATCACGCAGAAGCCAGTCACAGATCTGAGGCAAATCATTAGAGAATGTGTTTAGCTGAGCAATTAAGGACAATTAAGCTTTCTGCCCGCTGCACTCCAAATATGTTAATGGCTATAGCGCAGTGGACAAGTGAGCATGCCGAGGCAAGGGGGCGGTCCCACTTTGGCTGGGATCTTCCGCAGTGTGGGTCCCAGAGCAAGGCTCCTTTTTTCCTTTTTTAGTTGATGTTGCACATGTATTTTTTTTTCCTAGTCTCCTAACCTTTGATGTGCGTTAATGGATGTGCGTGTTTGCAAACAGCAGCAGAGCGAGGCTGCCCTTCTGAGGCAGGCTGTGGGTGGAGTAACGGCCTCCCACAGTGGAGCCTGGTTTGTGCGACGCTTTTTCCACAAACACAGACCAGGGATTGGCCTGCCACTTCCCCATATCACAAATTACTAAACAATAAAGAAATAAAACATTTTTACAAAGGGGGGAGGGGGGGGGAAAGCAAGGACTTCCCCAATTTCATGTATTTGTTGATGTGATGCTGCTGACTCTCCAGCTCACACCGTCCTCACGGTGGTGAAGCGGGGGGCTGCTTCAGTGATGTCATTTCCTGTTTTGTACAGAGAGAGATCAGCAAAGGTGAGATGAAGGTTAGAACTGCTCCTATTGTTGGGGTATTTTTCCAGAAATTCTGAGATACAAGTGCGCCGGAAATGCTACCGTTCCAGTCCTGTGCTCGGGCGGGATTCTCCAATCCCTCGTCCCTGTTAAAACACTGCACCATCGCGCTGCAGCTTGTCAGAGGTGCTGGTGCTTTAAAAGGAACCGTTCCCCTAATAGCCTGTGACGCTTTGTTTACCAGACTGTACGGACTTTGTTTCAGCGCTGAAGGCCTGATTGATAGTGTTACATATGCAGGCTCCCGCCTGGCAGACTAAGCCCGCTTATTGCCAGGAAAAGACTTGGTGAAAACCAAAGGCCCGCTTGAAAACAGGCCACAGCTCGTTTAGGAGAAGGGGGTAGCTCCTCTTTCCTTTTTTCTTTTTTTGTTTGCCCCCCTGATGTATATTTTTAAAAGGTCTGTTAAATGAAATGATGTGTGTAATAAAGAATGTCGGCCTTTTTCATTCGATGCGAGCATCTTGATTGAATTACCGCGATAACGAACATACCTCTTCATCAGCAAAGACTGGCTCCGTGAGTTCTGAACTCCTGTGCCCCTCCTCCTGCCCCCTCCCCCTCCCCTCCACCGCTCACCCTCTGCCTCTTTCCACCCCCAGTGGCTGACCCCCCCAACACACACACACACACACACAACACACACACACACACCTCCAACCCCGCTGCAGCTGAACCCTTGCCTCTCGGTGTAGTATTTAATTTCCTCCCTGCTTGTTCTTCTGAGGTGCTGGCTTCTTTCTTGTGGTCGAGGCACAGTTGTGAAAGTGGTAAAAGGTTCCCCTGCTTGTTAAAACAAAGCTGGCCTTGGATTTCTGGGTCAGCTAGGCAGTAATTCCCCTGGCTGCTGCTGTGTTGCTCCTGGAGCACAGTTGGAGCAAGGTGCCGGGCTACGTCTCTCTAATGGAGCCAGGCTTCCCTCTGCCACCCCCACCCCCCCCCCCCCCTTCTCTCACTTTCTCTTCATTCACCCCTCTCTCATCCTCCCCTCTTATGACCTCAGCTGTTTTTCATGGGGTCAGCACTAGAGAATAGCGACACAGCCGTTCCACAGCTCAATAGCAAACCTGCACAGAATGAATCATCTTTTCTGCTGCCACATTTTGGTAGAACTTTTAATAGCATGGACTGTTGAATTAAAAAACATAGATGTACAAGGGGAGGGGGGGGGGTGATAATACTTGTAAAATTATTAATATTACTTCTCTACATTATGTGACATTTTATTTGTTGGAAATTAATACACAATACCACATTTTATGGTGGGGATGTAGTGGCTTCCCTGATAGCACAAGTTCTCTACAAAGCAGTGAGTGTGGAAGGAGTTTTAAAATATAAATAGTGTCACAAAGCAATGCTCACCAAACTATATACGCAGAACTTTCATTATTTCTTTATTTACATTAAGCATCTCATTAATTCTGTGTACGGAACGCTGTTACATACTTGAGCTTTAAAGCTGTCAGATGTCATTTGCTTGTAATTCGTAAAAGTTTTGAGCCCTTTCTCTCTTCTGCTGTGAGCTGTCTCGTCAAAAAACATTAATGAACAGGATCATTTTAATAGTTCGTATTTTTAGTAACTGGCCGTGTACTTTTTAATCTGTACGGTATTTATGATAATCAAGACTGACAATCCTCTTCAAGTTGCTTACATTATTACTGTCACTGCCTCTAATAATGCGACATGCGTCTGTGCTGCAGTAGGCTTCTGTTGAAAGGGACTTGAGCAACCTATAGTCAGTGCACATCACCATCCCCCCCCCACCCCACCTGTCTGTTCTGGCCTGCGCTTTGGCGAGGGTACGGCCGCACCAGCTCCTGCTCTCGCCCACTTGCAGGCCATTTGTTGAGGAAGTGGAAGGGGGCGGAGCATGGGCGGCGCTGGTCGGGCGCGATGCCACGCGGGTCAACCCCCCCTCCCGCCCCCTCCCCTCCTCACGGGGAGTGGTAAGAAGGCAGAGATGAATTTCCCGTCCAATTAGACCAACGCGGGGATAAAAGGCACGCATTGTTTTAATTCTTCCCCTGGAAAATGTGCTGCTTAAGCACGTTGGTCTTTAACTTCTCCTTCCCTTAACCCCTGCACCTCCGTACCACTGGACCAGTTCTGACCCAAACCGCCATGTGTTATTGTATAGGAGTTCTGTGTGGTTCTGTGTGGCTCAGTTGGTAGAGCATGGCGTCAGCAACGCTTAGGTTGTGGGTTCGATTCCCATTGGGGCCACATATACAAATGTATGCATTCACTACTGTAAGTCGCTTTGGATAAAAGCGTATGCTAAATGGCATATATTATTATTATATTAGGAGATTATCTGTTTTTTAATGGTTATGACAAAGTGTGGGAATGTTTAAGAAATATTTGATAAATCAATTTTGTAGGTATATTTCCAGGTTCAAAACAGGGGGTGTCCAAACTATGTCCCATGGCCAAATTTGGGCCAAGCCATATCTTGGTTTGAAGATCAATAAAAAAACAAAAACTGCTTGCTCCTGTGTCTATGCAAAAATGCGCATGATACCCTGCACAATTACAGTAATTACAGTACTTCAATGTCAACCTCCCCAAAATACATGAGATATTTAACTGACAAATGTTTTTGGCCTGCAGTGATTGCTTCTGAACTGAATCAAAATGGTGCTGTAACACTCTGAGGGATGCGCTCCTCTGTTCTCTGGCGTCTTTGAGGTTACGTGCATGAAAGTGGGAAGGCATTGAAGTGCAGAGGGCTTGCCAGCAGTGGAGGCTCCCCCTGTCTGTGGGCTACCCCCCTCGCCTTACCTTCTTCCCGGGGACGCAGTCCCTTGATCAGCAGGCTGTGACGGCTTGGCTCTAGACGGAGGAGGAAATCCCCGTCTGTGACAGCAGATGCCACTCATTGTCTCCTGTCTCGCTGCGCCCGGACCGGGAGAACGGGGGCCGGGGCAGACGCCCGCCACGCCGGGCCCAGCCCAGCCCTCGGCCTCACGGGTCAGGAACCCTCAGCAGAGTTCACTGGGCCTTTTATTCGGACGCCAAACTGGACTCACGCCTTGAAATGAATACCTTGTGCTTTGTCAAGAGTACATTCTGGCAGTTGATGACAATATGTGGTTGCTTGCTTCTGCTGTGTAGGGAATAAGGCCGAAGGACGCAAGAGATTTCTGTATGCAGACTAGCCGGTCCTCTTTCCTCCCCTCAAGCAGGAGAGTGGTGACTGCGGTTTGATGCATAATTCTACCTGCCGCACCGAGAAGTGGCGTAAAAATTATTAATGAAAGCGAAGCAAAGAGAAGCCATGAACTTTTATAGGCACTTTAATGGTTACCCCCCCTCTCCCCCCTTTAAGTTGATCGCATCATAAACAGACAGAACATTTGAAAGACAATATCAGCAGCCATAGAACGTTGGTGTTAAAACCACACGGGACAGGGCTCTGGCGATTCGGCCTGCCGCTGCCTCCGCTGCGGACCAGGCCCCTGCCCTCTCGCCTGCCGACTGCCCTTAAGGTCCAAAGGAGGCCTGGCGTTCTGTGGATCAATAAAGGATTTACCTTCCCGGATTATCTCTATCCTTTCAAACAGCGTCTGCTTTATTACAGGTTTGCTGGAACGAAAGCAAATAAGCACCCAGATGAAAGCAGGAGCGAGCCAGCTGTCTGTATCTGCGGGTTCCGCAGCGGCAGCGGCGGGGAGAGGAGCAGTGAGCTCAGGCGGCAGCAATTCCAGGAATGCCATCATTTTCCACGCTTGTTAAAATGCAAAGTAAACCTTCCCAGAAAGAGGATATTATAGCCCCTAACTATACCCGCCCCCCCCTCTCCATCCACGCAGCCTCATGTCCAAACCAAAGCTGGGCGTTGGATATTCAGGCATTTGTGTGTATTCTTTTCATAAAGTTTGTTATTGCGGCAGTGCCCTCCGGAGTGACAGAGTGCGAGAGTGTGAGGGGGGGACAGCAGGATGGAGCGAGCCCTGACGGAGGCCCGTCCTATAATCCTCGGCCGGGGGGGGAGAGGAAATTGTTCGGTTTGCGTGCAGCTCCGACGGCAGACCCCAAGCACATCTCCCAGGAATCTCATAAATACATTACATTTCATTTCCAAACAATGAAAAATAGTCTTTTTATTGAAAAGTTGAAATGACGGCTTTATAGATTTTTCCACTTGCGAGCGCTGCAGAGGATTCATATCGCCATGTCTTCCAAACTTAAACAAGGAAGCCTTTTTTTTTTCCCCTCCCTGGTTTATAGACACGCGCTGTATGAATTCCTACCCTGGATTTTCCTGTTAAAGCAAATTGGCCAACAAGGCTTGATTCTATTCTGGGATTGTCTGTGAATCTTAATGATTTTGTCATACTCTCTCACTGTACCCCAAAGAACAGAGGGTGGAACTGTGTGCCCACTAGCTGCCCTGACAGGCAGGTAAAAAAAACAGGCTTACAGCCTATATTATGCACTCATGTGCTGCACTCAAAGCAAAGCATAATCAGTATTTCTGAAGTAGGAGAGGAGAAAGCGCTGTTCCACTGGCAGGAGACAGAGGCCAGGTCACAGGGGAAAGGCATCACCATCTAGGCCCATTTTAACATAGTACACAACATAGCATATGCTATTTAGCAAACTCTTTTATCCAATGCAACTTACAGTAGTGAATGCACACATTTTTCAGTGTATGGTCCCAATGGGAGCCACATATACCTCACACACACACCACCCATTTTAATTGTGATGTCAGAATTGGCATTACGGTGTAAATGTGCACTGGGCTGTACACAAACACACACACAGTGTCTGAGTGAGAGAGGCCTCTAGGCTCCTCTGTCATGGAGAATATTTTAGTCCTTCATTTCAACCCCTGACGGTGCGTCACGAACAGGAGAGACGAGGAGAGGCACATTATAATATTGGTTTCCCTCTCCTATCATTACAAGACACTCTCTTGAAAGCTGATACAAAAGATAGACAGTCCATCAAGAGAGAGTCATCTCATTTGTACTTACCAAATGTGCTAATGAGTTCTATTTATAGACCCCGAAGCTTTGACGGTAATTTCCAGAGCAAGGCAGGAGCTCGGTGGTTAGGGTGCCAAGTTGCAGGCTGTAGAAAATGCCCAGAGGCGTACAGTAACACTGTCTTCTGAGTGGTAGTCTGTGGAAGAACAAAAAAAAGAGGCATGAGAGGAGCTGTCTGTCACTGGTGAAGGCCATAAGAAAGTAATATCGAGAGAACATTATCTCAAGTATTTTCATTCAAGCTCTGAAGTTACAATAGAAACGGCACATTCGTTACCTAGATTGTGAGAGAGAGCTGGCAGGGTTTCAGTTGATGTGTCGGACTTGGTTGGTCATTTGGTTTTAAGGGACGTGTTCACAGGTTATTTTCACGTGCACTCTGTGTAGTTTTTATCGAAAGCGTATTCCATTAATTGTGAGAGGGAGCCATTAAATGACTTAAACGAATCTCGGGCTTCTTAAACAAATCTCTGCTCTTGCGGGGATTTTGAGTTATTTTTGGTTCCCTCTTATGGTAGTGTCCATTCAAGTACCCCCCTATGCTGTCTGTGTTTCCCTGGGACATGGCCATCTGGTCCCCCACTGGATATTAACAGCAGTAATGGAGGTCTGGGGCCTAGAGAACCAGCTCCATCTTTGCTTATTTAGGGAGTATTACAGACTTCCAGTGTGACTCATGCCAGCATACTGCCTGGAATCGCCATGCACCAATATTTTCAAGTGTTCTATTTAAATCCAATCCAATCAATGGCTGTTTCGGGCTCTTCCTGTGCAAAACACACGCCTATACAGACATTACATCAGCCACTACAACAGCTGACGGCCATTAACTCTGTCCCATCCCAGATTCTCCTGCAGGCCTCCAAGAGCCATAGCCTATTCTTTCATGAGCAAATACTACAGTTCCCTGCAGCTGACTTGGATTCTCACCAAGTCATACATTATGACCTCATGGTCAGTATGTTCTGATATATTTACTATTGATTGCACTGTTTGTGTATGTCAGGTATTCTGGGCATGAGCACCAATACATTCTTAAACGCTCTTTGATCACTGCATCTGTTACCATATTTTCACAAAGCCAGACCAGCAGTTTGTTCGCTGTCAGAATTAAGGCAGCTCAACTTGACAGTGGGCAACGTGAGAGAGGTAGAGGGCACAAAGTTTCATAACTTTGAATCCAGTCAGTGAAAGTGTCTGTATTTTTAATAAGCCCATCTAACCAGCCCTAGAGAGAGCGAGAGATCAAAGACTGTGATCTGTGCTCTGGAAGAGCTCACGCGCAACTGACAAATATCTGTTTCCACTCTCCTCATCGGTAGAACAGAATCGCGGCGAACTAAACACACTGTAGGCTCATGTTTAAGGCCCCGTGGAAAACGAAGGCTGATCTTAATCGATTGCAGGGCTGAAAGAGAAGATGCGTTTTATTTTTGAACGCTGTTTATAATGAACGTAATGACACTTCGATTTGCATAGCAAGCGGATGCTCGCTAGCCGGGGTGGAATGTGAAACCGGGCCGCCCGCACACAGACGGGCGCCGGGACACGCGCGTTGGCAGAGCAGCTCGCCCTCTCCCTCCGTCCCATCAATTAAAATCAGGAGAGCAGATGGCGCTGATGAGAAAGCAGAAGAAATAATTCAATAGTCAAGCCTGTAACCTTTACCTGCGGGCCTGTCATCAGCCATCGATTCAAGCCGGAGCTTGATTATTCACACCAAGCGCAGCGGACAGAGAGAGACCGCGAGCGCGTGATCAATGTGACATCGCCGGCTTCCTCGCATGCGTCCCCAGACGGGGGGTTTTGCGGGGACAGATCGAGTGGTTCCCATGTGCTCCCGTCTCCAGCGCACACTGAGTGACCCACACACAACTACGAGGCCACTGTGGAACCTGCTTCCTCTGCTCTGACAGCCATGCTGCTCAAACACCTTTCCCGGCCCTAAACAGGGAGTTTGCGTACACTCCATACAAAGGACAGCCATTATCACAGTGTTTTCTCCCACTCCAGTAGGACAGGTGGATTCACCTGTCTTTCTCTGGCTGTGGTTTGTATCGATCGGGCCATACATTGGCGGGGTGGGTGGGGGGTGGGTATGTCTGAGCACCTGTGTGCCAAAGGAAGAGGTTCCTTCGCCACCGAAACAAAGTGTGAGCACGAGCTCCAGTGTGAGGACGCTGAGGATTGTGGGTAGTGCAGTGGTCAGGGCCTGCTGAGTGTACACAAGGCCCGGGAGCTCTGAGAAGACCTGTTTGTCTAGAAGAGGGAGTCTGGATTTGGAGGAGTCTTGCCCTTCGCCAGGGCTGAGGCCCTACTCTGTTTAACCAGATGTGAAGATTCCACGAGTGATGGTCTGAGACAAGATGGTATTTGTTTTTGACAAACTGGGACATTCCTGCCGCTTGACTGGGGGAGATTTATGACACCCCTCCTGCTTCGGTTGAAGGCATATTCCTGACAAAGTCTTTTTGTCTGGTCTGGTCTGGCCTGTCTCTCTGTCACTGCTATTTTATAAGCTACCACTGGACAGATTCCCCCCACAGCCTATTTAGATAGGCCAGAGAAGTCAGCCTTGGGCTATTGATTGATGTTTTTAAAGAACAAAAACTCATCTAAAAAATATTATTTCATATTTTTGCCCAGTTTTATATCTGTTAATGGCAAAGCCTCACAGACATGGTGGTGCTCAACTTACCATTTATTAGCGAATGTATACATCAAAGGAACAGACCTCATCACTGGCTTCGGCCCTGTTTCGTACATAGTATAATATGTGTTTTGTATGAGGTCTCCTCTTAAGTTACCTTTTGCAGTGCTCGCTATAATTAATGCACCTAGTGACTTCACCATGATTAGTAAAAGAGCATTTAGAACTGTGTAAACTTCTGTTGGGTCATAGCATTGCTTATTGCTGAAGAAAGCCCTTTCTCTTCTAAGAAATTGCACAGACATAGGCACATGTAAGTCCTTGAAGTGCTTTCTGAGTTCCCTTTTTGTCTTTTCTTCACACACTGCCTGTAAAACGGTTACTGCATATGCAGTCATATCCTGGTGAGTTCCAATCCCGGGTGAACTCTATATGGTTTTACTGTTTCATTGTTTCGGGATGCTTGGCATGGTAATTTGTAGAGCCCCTAGAGTTCTGGAAAGCATATTTTTTCGTTTAAAAATGAATTTTAAAGACCCAAAGAAAGAAGGGGGAAGGGGGGGGGAAGAGAGAGAAATGTTGGAAACCGGCAGATAAACCACCCTGACCAATTTGAAGCATTAAGATGAATAATCCAGTGTTTAAAAACCAAGCAAAGGTCAATTTTCACGCTCCCTGCTCAGTAAGCGTACGGGAGAGCCGGCATATCGAGTCGATTCGCAGACCTGCACAGTGAAGAGGAAAGGACATGCAAAACTCGCTCCAGTCAAGAGCCCAAGCTCCACGCTACTCTGAGTGCTGCTAAATAAAGATTTCCGCTCATGCGCCCTGGCCGGTTGCACTGATGCACTTATTTCGGTTTTAAATGCTTTCTGTACGTGTCGGGACATCAAAACAAAGGATTTCTGAGACTCGCCAGTTATGAAGCCACCTGACAGTTTTAGCACCCTGTTTGTATATTGGGAATGTATATTCAAATAAAGGGCCACTCTATGCGATTGTGCATGTTTGTAGGTGAAGGGAGAGAGGCTGAAACTTTCTGTCCCGAAAAAAAACTAATCTTGGATCAGTGTACCCGACCTTAATTGTAGTCCCTCAGTGCGCCTTCACTTCCTGTGCCCATGCTGCAGTACCGCACAGTCAGGGGGTCCTGTGTTCTTCCACATACAGACTGGCCCCAGAGCTGGACCTGCTCATCAGCGTACAGTGTATTAAGGAATTGTTTTTCCGCTATGTCTGGTGTGGGGTTATTAGAACATAAAAACTGCAACTAATGGCATGTCAGGAAGGGAGGTCCAGCAGAACGGGGTGGAATTAGCATCCAGGTCATTGTCACCCTACTTCTGTGGCATTAATGAGGGAGGGGGGCAACCTCAGAGATGACAGGTCAGTCGATGGCTATTAAAACTCTGCATTTCACTCACGCTCGCACGCACACGCGCACACACGCACACCCACACACTCTCATGCTGTCCCGCTCCGCTCCCCGCCCTCTCAGTCATGTTCGCGTTATTAACATTGATGCAGTCTAATGACAGCCACGCTCCCTTTCTGAATGCATATAGCAATACCCAAGGTACGAATATCTAAGTAAGTGCCCTACGCTTATTTTTAACACCGGGCCTAGGTTGATTAGTACACCGAAGGTGCTTTCAGATGTTATTTCACGTAGGTGTGGTAAAAATAAACAAGGCAACGACACATTATTTGCAAATGAGAGTCCCTCTCATGTGTATGTTAAATACCCCAAGCGCCCTGAGACGTTGAGGTGGGGCAGGCTTTTGGGTCACATGGCGGAGATGGAGAGGCGACGGAGGTGGCTGCGAGTGCACACAGGTCACTGTCAATCAGCCAGACGGAGCGTTAATCCGAGGCTTGTTTAGTTTCCGAGGTGTCTGTACCGACGGGGCATAATATGGCAGGGGGAATTAGGAAAAATGGGCCGGCTTTTTTGTCATGTAAAGCGGGGCGAGAAAATATAATTGGGTGGTGGGGAGAGAACGATGTCTCCTTTGTTTAAGGGCCTTCCGCAGTCACTTTCCAGGCCCCATTGTGAGGAGCCCACAATAGCATTAATTTGTGCTCACAGTCCAGGCTCTTCCTTTCTCTTCCTCTTTCCTGCAGTCAGCTCCTGTCCGTTCCACTCTGCCTGCATGCTTCACCTCCACGCTTCAGCAGAGCTGAGGAAGGGGTGAAAAAAGCCTTTTGGACACCCCCTTTTCTACACAACCCCCCCCCCCACACACACACACATGGTTTTATTCTTTCTCCATCAGAAAAGAAAGAATAAGGTAAATTCTTCTATGCCGTGTCTGCCCCCCCCTTCCAGTTTAGTTTATCCATGTTTCCTTTAACAAAAATCATTTTCTGCTCAGTGTGTCCCACATGCTACCTGATATGCTGATATTAGCTGGTGCAAACAGTGAATTACAATCTGAGCGTTTCAGTCGAGAGCAGCCTTTTGCCATTTTTGCTGGCCAAATCTAATCTCTAAATGATTAGTTTCCTTATTCAGAAACACTTGTCTTAAATAAATATGCTGAGGCTCGACACGTTGGGTAGTTCAGTGGAGGGATCATCCACGCCAATTCCCCGCTCCCCTTCTGAGAGAAGGAAGAGATAGGCTGACACAAAGAAAGGAACCTGGTGAGTTTTTCTTTGGACAAGAAGTGTGTGTAGAGGGAGTTCACAGGGGCGGAGTAGTGTTCCGTAAGACCGAGATCTGCCTCTCATATTCTCATGTTTGGTGTAGCACTCGTGTTCAGAGAGATATTGCTTTTGTGCAGATGTGGTCGTAGATGGAAAGATGCTTCCGAGCAGGCTGGTGTGTCCTGTTTACATCTCGGATGCGCAGCGCCGGGCTCCATTGTGGTAATTGGGTAAAACCACTCCGTTACATTGTACCTGGTTGTTGACGAGCCAGGCTGTTGAGAGCACCTCTGCACTCACACGGTGATTTCTCTCAAGTGTGACAGAGTGTTCTGGCCTTCTTTCATCTTAAGATAGGAACAGTCTTTAAATTAGCACTTGAGCGTCACTACAACAGGAGTGCACTTAACACTTACGAGGTCTACTCCAAGAACCCTGAATTTCTATCGTCGGGGATCAGTAACACTACCCCCTTTCCCTGTGAAATCAGGGTGCAGGTACAGAAATGCTAAATAAGTGCACACACACACACACACACACACACACACACACACACACACACATATACATACAAAAAAGCAACAACACTTGTCAGCAAACAAACCGAATCGCAGGGTTTTTTCCCTCAAATTAAAAGCTGCTCATCAGCAAATGGACATGTGAGTTCCCCCTGAGCCATGGCATCCGGCCAACCAACGCCCCCTTGCCCGCCCCCCCCCCCAACCCCACGTGCAAATTGAATAACGACTAACCTTGTCATATTTAGTGCACTATTAATGGCCTCGTGCCTCGCAAAGGTGTAATCAAGCGCGATAAAAACCCGGCCAAAGTTACTAAGCCAAGAGCAGTCTTGTGCGTATTAAAGTGTCCCTCCTTTGTTTGAAAGGTCATTCATAACTTGGTCGTGCCGTTGATGTACAGTGAGAGATATTGATTGATTAATGCACAAAGTGCTCCAAATCCATTTGTGAAAGGGAATAAAGTGAAGACTTGCGCTCGCTCTCCATCGCACTCTGTATTTTCACCTCTCCCTCCATTGTTCGAAGGGCATCATTTTTTCGCCGGCCGAGTTTAAGGGACAAAAGGCCTGTTTCTGCCAAGTAATCCATTCAAAGGAACATTGATTCTCATCAGTGTCAGTTGAATTACCCTCAAAGGCTTGACAAGGAGTTGCTCTTATATTAACCTCCTCAGTTTTTTGTTTTTTTTGCTTCTAAAAGAATTTTCAGCTCAGCGGTAGGACAACAGTACACCCCTTAAAGAAAGACGCAGGAATGTTCTTTTTTATCTAGAATGTACCAAAAAAGTTTTTGCTCTCCCCCCAGTACACGTTTACTTAGGGGTTTGTGTGTTTTTGTGCAGTTTGCGATCGAGTTACACTCTGCCTCTTCTGTGTCATATGAATTTTTGTAGTGTACAAACTATTGCTTTAGTGTTGTTGAATTATTTAGTGGCCTGAGGGATTTTTTTAATTTTAGAATTAAAGTCTGGGCAGCCTCCCGGAACGATCCACACCCAGCTCCACCACTGCGTCCTCATTGTCTGTGTGTGGTGTGGATGTGAGAGAACATGGTTCTGCTTCTGTCCCGACTCAGTGTGCTTTTTGAGAGCCTTTGAGGAGGGGGTCAGTGGGTCACTACCTTTGCGCTCCAGGACAAGGAGAGAAAGACCTCGAATGGCCAGGCCCAGCGGGGAGCTCTGTGAACGCCTCCTCAAAGACTTAATACCCTGAGAAACATGGGCCACCTTATAGACTCATAACAGAATTGGCCTTATTCGGCACGTTTCATCTCCATAGGAGACACCTCTGTTAGGAGCCTTCATCTTTGTGCTGCTGGCTCTCGCTATTATGAATGGCAAGAATGCTGATAGTGGATCAGCCTTTTTTGAATGGAGTATTATTAACTAAATTAATTCTAATAAGCGATTGAGGAAATTATTATTCTGTGTTATTTCGAGGCATGTTTTGCTGTCCTGAAACACCTTTTCTGTGTCCATAGAATTCTACCAAATGGATTGAAATAGGATGTAATAGATATTTTGGATGTGGTTGTAGCTTGTTATGGCTAGACTGTAGTTCTAACTTCTGTAAGAAACTGTATAGCGCTGCTGCTGAGGGTCTGAAGGAGCAGACCAAGGTCAGATTGTGGATTGTGTCAGGTTGGTGGAGGGAGAAGAGCGAAACAAGCTGCAGCAGTGAACAAGAGCACAGAGAGTGCAGGAGGAGTTCCGCCGGGATATGGCTGTTGTCATGGTCTGTTGTGTGTGCTTTTAAAAAATACATTTCAATTTAAAGTGCCGGAGAGAAAGGCACAGAACAGAGAGGAGGTTAGTGGAAGGAGAAATCAAGGCCAGTCCCTGGGAAAAAAAAATCTACATGCTGCCCTGAATCATCTTTATTGTCTTGATTCTGTGTAGAGCTCTGCTGCTAATGGTTTGTGGCCTGACCACAGTGTGGGTTCTGTGACAGTCGGGCTAGTGGTGCCGACTGCACTGCGTCCCCTGAGCCCCCGTGCAGCCACCCCCCCCAAACCTCCGCCCCCGCCCCTGCTCTGAACTCCAGCTCCCCCACCCCCAGCCCCCCGCCCCCGCCCCCGCCCCACCCCACCGCTGCAGCTCTGCAAGCTCCTCCCCCTGCAGCGTCACTCCCTGCCCCCCTCGGGGTGGGGGCACGCACCGTTCCCAATTAGGAGGGACAAATGCAAATGACTTACTGTTCTTGGCTCACTGTCTGCTAAGCTCCTTTTTACATCATTAAATTATCTATTTTATCTTGATATATACCAGGCATGTTTCAGAATACCAAACCCTAAAAACCTTATCTGAGTAGTAATTGCTTTTACAAAGGTCAAGATATGGAAAAAATATGTAAATGGAGCTTATTAGCACTCTCTGGGAAATTGCATTAATGGTACACTGTGCTATAACAACAAGCCGTATCTTGAAAACTTTAGGGGGGAAAAATGAATTCATTCTAGTATGGTGATTCATGCAGGCCAATGTTTTTTAAATGTTAGTCATTATTGAGAAATACTCTTACTTCCCCTGCATCGTCTTTGCAAGGGAATCTCATTTCCCTGGCAAAGAGGGGAATGTACACACTGAATAATTATTGTGCTTAATGCTGTAGTCATAATCCCAGGTTTTATGATGGTTTTCTAATGATTTTCTAATGATGTTAAATATTAGTAGAAAGTATGGCCATAATTTGAACGCCGCAGTCGCTTCTCGCCGTTCCATCAGCACACCCGATTGCAAATGCAATGAATATTGCACTCCGAATTAGATTTAAAGGCCATCCCTTTTTCGTATTTTATTTGTCTCGCTCGCTGCCATAAATCCTCATCACGCCACGCTTGGAGCCACCACCCTTCCCCCGGCAGCCCCAGGTGGGAATACGATTAGGTGAAGGGGGCCATTTTACTCAGCTCTGCAGTGCGTCCCTGGCAATCATTTGTAAAAATGCTTCACTCAGATGAGCCTGCTCCCCCCTTGCCCCCCCCACCACAGAAAAAGAAAGAAGGCTCTCCACTGGACTCCTGGGAAATAATTCCTTTGCAAATAAATAAATAATAATAATAAAAAATGAGAAAAAAGAAAGAAAAAAATTGCAGGGACAACAGGCGGAAAAAAACAAGATTCTCAGAATGACTATCAAGCGAACCAGCGAGCTCATTCCCCAATGAGTGACAGAGGGGAGCAAAATATGTATTGGAGACAAAGGGTTTGTCTCCTTCCTGGGCCTCTTCAATGAATTACCCCCGCCCCCCCCCCCCCTCCCTTTCCCTCCCCCAGCTTTTTAATTAAATGGCTGCAGCTCCATCTCTCTATCCGTAGTTCCCCATTACAGAGGGCAGATAAGGGATTGCTATCTGCAGCATGTTAAGAAAGGCTGCTGGGCAGCGAAGCCTCATGAAATTTGTCACAAGATCTCATTTTCCTCATTGCCAGACGTGATGCTTATAATTGATGTGGAGGCAGTAGTAATTTATTGGCCGTTCGCAATTATCATCCCCCTACGAGCTGGGGGATGTGACTGCAATTTAGATTTGGGGGGTGTTGGGGGGGTGGTATATGAATGGGAGGGGGTTGTAGTGCATGCATTAGACGAACTTGATCCCCCCACCCCCACCCAACTCCACAATCACTTCGGGATGCAAATTGATGACGGCCTCGTATCATAAACAATATGTGGCCTCCCAATGCAGGGGTGTGGAGACGAGGTGCTGGGGCTGTCACTGCACCAGCTGGACTTTCACACGCCGCCAGGAGGAGGGGGAGGTCGAGAGGGGCCAAAGGGGGGGGGGGCGGGGGGCGGGGGGCGGAGGTAGCAGGGGGGTCACCTCCCTGCAGCTTTGTCCACTTCCAGCTCTCATTTAATTTCCCTCTTAATTTCTTCTTCTTCTTTTTTTCCCCCCAAGTTTTTTTTGCAACCATTTCGGTGCTTATGAGGAGCGGGGTGTTAAAGGGCATTAAGGAAGACTGCAGTCAAACATTCCATTTTCTGTCCTTAATCAAAACTGAATTTATTTACCTTATTACATTTTCAGTGCAGACTCGAGAAAATGGTACATTTTGTACCCAGATGAAAATATATCAGTATAATCCTAATAGACATTGGAGATCAGTAATGTGTTTTTGGAAGCATTTCTCTGTTTAATGTGCACCAGAACTCTGTTTGATTTTCAAACACCTCCCCAGCTGATTGATTTCCCTCTCCTAGTTATAACATTAAACACTGAATAAATAAATCTTGCATTTTTCCAATGCAAGCCATGGCACTACTGCATTTAAAGCATACAGTCATTAGCACAGAAATATTGGGAATATGAAAGAGGAGCACTTTAGTTTAAAAATGAGGTAGCTCTCCAACCCTGGCCTCAATATGGGTCACGCGAACCGTCTGGGGCAAGAACAATGTACTGCTGATGTCCGTGCATTAATGCAGTGACGGCTCGTTGAGATCTGTGTTTATTTGTATGTCTGCTTGCCTGTCTGTCTGTCTGTGTGCGCCCTGTCGCATGTGCATGTTGCTGTCCGTTGCTGCCAATTTCCAGAATGCAATTTCAGTGATTCGTCAAGAGCAACTTTTAGTGCACTGAAATGGTGAAGCCGGTCATTTGGTCAGTGCTGCTTCTTATCTGAGCGGCTTTGAGGGCCCCACAATATGAACATAAACGTATGGTTTCTGAACCCTACAGCTGTTTTAGAATCAGTTGTTACACTATAACCTTCCTTTGAGGGAACACTTCATAATAAACCAGAGTTACACAGACACCTAAAATCAGTTTTTCCTGCCGGAAGATTTAAAATTGCTTACGAGGAGCTTAAAATAAGTGCCAGCAAGTGACTCACCCCTCTGTTGTATTAAATGGGAAAAAAGCAGGTTTTGCAAAAACTTAACGGAGCTGTTGAGCATGTTATTCTCTCCCTCCCTGTTTTTAGGAGTATATACAAGTATGTATAGATACACTTATGAGGAGCTTTTTGATGCAAGCATTTTATTTCCTGTTTCCAGCTCAGGAAATCTTGGCTACCAACATCAAGTCTTTTAAATCCCTTGATGTGTACCACTTATGGTGACAATAGCATGAAGGTTTATTAGCAGACAGCTCTTCCTGTTGCTCAGCTGTGAGTATAGTGGTACATGTCTGAAGCTGTCAGCATGCCGTTCTCGGCGGTGGGGGACAGGGGCTGTCACAAAGCTCCCCCACCATACCAAGCATTGCCCTGTCTGTCTGGGGAACGAAACCTGTTTGTTTTGTCTTCCCGCACTTGTGTTGCGCTGTCGCCAAATTAGACTTTCAAATCAAGAGGCAGTGGGAGCCGGGGATATTTTTTCTTCTTTTCTCTTTAATAATCATACCTGTTTATTCTTTGGGGAGTTATTTATGTATTTTTCGTAAATGCGCATCCCTAACAGAGAGCGCTTTTAATATCGCTGGCAGGCGGAGTGTGGCTCCTGTAATATGTGGGGCTGGGGTTGTTCTTCGTGCAGGAGGGAATGGGCGATGGGGAGCGTGGATAAGGGGGGGGGGGGGGGGGTGTGCTGCGCCCTTCATGCCATTATCTTTATGGCATAGCAAAACATGCTTCAGGCAATCAGCATGAAATTGTTAATTGCTCAGCCCACTTGTGCGTTGCTCAGGGGACGAGCTCTACGAGCGGAGTCTCCGGGACGACCCGGATGGAGCGATCGCCGGGTGCCTCCCTAACCGACTGCTAGACTCGCCTCACAGACGACGCGGGGAAAGTGGTTCCTGAGCGCGCTATTCCCAGCCGCTCCGCGCCTGACCTTCAGGCTCCCCTCAGCACTTACAGCCTGCATGGCTGGACTTCAGAAGATGCTTTTCTTTCATACTTTATATAATAACATGTTCATTCATTTTTCTTTTTAAAGATATGCAGCATGATAGCTTTGAAATAGTTTGCTGGTGAAATTACACTACTTGTGTGAATTGCTGGTTTGGAAAAGGAGCAGAATTTCTGTAACAAATGAATGTCTTGGTACTGTGAGGATATGGATTCATTCCTTACGGTGCTGTCTATGTAGGAGGATCCAGGAACGCAATCGGAATACATTTTTAGGAAACTCCTTGCCGGTCTTGTACATGGAACAGGAATTCAAGGTTTATTTAATGTGTTTCAATCCAGAACTATGAGTAATAAGGAGGACTGGAAGGATCGGCACCTGTCAGGCATCACAAGCATTGAGTGCTCTGATGGAGGGGGTGTGAGGATTTTCGGACTTAGCCAAGATTCAGACGGGGCCGAACAGCGCTAATCAAAAGAGGCCACTGTCTTCCTGAGGGATCAACGGGGCTCGGGGGCTGCCCCTGCGGACAGTGAGTGGTCCTCTCACCCGAGCACGCTCAGAGCGTCTGAGATCCCCTCCCCGCCGCTGCAACCTCTCTCCCAGCCGTGACCCACTTTGGAATGGCTCCAGGTGGCTGTCACTGGAAACGCCAGGCGTGTTTCTCCAAAAGCGCGTCCCGCACACGTTCAGCCAGAGTGACGTGCTCCTCCTCCGTTCTTATTATTGAGATTTTTCGTAGCTCGGAGGAAGATTCTGGTATGTAGCCTGTCATATTAACGTCCTGCGGTCTGATCGACTTAGGCACAGCGAATGACGGCCACTCGTAAGGTGCTGTCTCCAAAAATGGATTTCGCAAAGTGAGACATTCTCCCAGAGTGATTTCCCTTTATAGCCAGCTGCTTTCGCAGCTTGATCTGTTATTAAGCAAATGAAGTGCTTCGGGCCCGTATTAAATCCCTCCACTTTGTCATGGTGCGCTTCCAGTTATCACGCCCTGTTCCTTATATCCTTCACTCTCGCTCTCCTGACTTTCTGCATTTTCTGGGGAGCATGGGTTGGGGGAAAAAATCAAATAAATAAATGTTCACATCGGGCGTGCCTTTGAAACACCAGGACTGAGAGGGGATTCTAAGTGCTAATCAATGAGTCTTAAAAAGCAGCATTGATCTCAATTAAAAAGTTTGAAAAGAAGCAGAAACGGAGCAGATTTACTGTGGGAGAGTGATGGCGGGAGCTCGGAGATCTGCCTGCTGGATGGGCTGGGAAGTGTAGCTCTCGCCGTAGTATACGTCGGAGGTAATCCTTCGGAACGTTCCCTGAACCTTAGTGCAGATTTCCTTTACAGAGCTACCTTTTCACTCGGGACATCGGTGCAACTTTTGAGATGTTCAGGCTCCCTTTACACCTGTTAGATCCTCCTTAACCTCCGTGTTTTGTTTGTGGAAATCTAGGCTGTCTTTTGACTTGTAAGGTCTTGTGTGCGGTTGAGTCGTCCGGAGATCGCTGTATGCTTTCTCCCTGGCCCTTCCCCATCAGCCAATTGAGGTTGCATTTCAGTTTATCTAAGAATAATCAAATCCTTCAGTAAGGACTGGTTTGACATTAGCCTTTTGTCTCCGAAATTCCTAACAAGCTGGGGGAACGAGGGGAGGAGAGGGAGAGAGCACACAAGAGCGAGAGGGAATGGCAGCTGCTGGCCAGGCATTGATTGCATTAATTGATATGCCAATATGTAAGCTTGTTACATCCACCATTGCTTAGGATGACGGCTAACAAGTCCTGCTGATCAATGGAACCAATAAAGGCTTCATCCATTAATGAGCAATGTGGTAATTAATGTTATCCCTAACCCAATAAGAGAGCACAGTGTATCGGCTGGTGCGCACAGCAAGTGGCACTGCCATTTTGTCCCTTTATTTATTCGTCTTTGTCCATTACTCCGTTCCTCTCTTGTCCATTCCTCCGTTCCTTTTTGGGTGCAGAATCATGCAGTGCTGTCCTTTATTATTGCTCAGTGTCCACTGGTCGTCTTGTGTGTGTTTGTTTTCGATGTTGCACTGGCTGAGTGAAAAACTCAAGGCTGGCTAATATTTTTTGTGCTATTGCCTCATTCGCTGTAATTCTCAGAGAGACATCCATGCATTACCCACGGCTGTACTCCGTGTCGGTTTGGTTGAGATCAGCACATTTCTTCAGCTTCTGAATTAACCCAGGGATGGTTGGACATGAACTAGCAATTACAGTTATGTGATGTCGGCCGTGCTGACCAGTGTCACTCAGGACCACATCATTTTCCTGACAGGGATATGAACTGGCGTTCCAGGGTGGTGACATCACCCATCTCACCTGGCAGGGATTTGGGTATTGGGAAGGTCTCACTCTCTCTCACTGTCTTCCACTCTCACTCTCAGTTTCTCTCTCTCTCTTTTTCTCTCTCTCTCTCCTCTCTCTCTCTCTCTTTTTGTCTCTCACACACACACTCTGGTCCTCTGATCCTTTGTCATACACACACTCTCTCTGATTCTCTGTCTCTCTCTCCCTCTTTTTCCCCTTTTTCTCACACATACTCTCTTTCTCACTTGATCCCACTCTCACACACACATTCTCTCTCTCTCTCTCTCTCTCTCACACACACACACTCACTCACTTTCTCTATGTCCCCCTCTGTCTCTCTCTTTCTCACTCACTCATTATCTCTCTCTCACTCTCTGTTCCACTCTCTCACACCCTCACACACACACTCACTCACTTACTCATTCTCTCTCTCTCTTTTACTCTCTCTTTGTGTGTCTCTCTACGTGCGTACGAGGGGCTGCAGCTGTCAGGCCCTGGCTCTTTAAACAGCTGGAGGAGATCACAGTGACAAGCCCCAGCACTCAATAAAGCTGCCTCCGATAGACACGCAGTCAGTACAGGAAATACAACACGCTTATAAATCAATACTATTGTTTTCAAATTGAGGGGCAAGACTAGTCCTGTCTGGAATTCATTACCTCACTTATCAGAGAACACCATTTAAACAGAGGTGTTTTTTCCCTCCTTCACATGCTTGACTTGTGTTTTTCTCAATCTAGGTAAAGATTATTGCTTTAGAAACATAAATGAAAGATAAGGTGTCATCTGGTAGACTTAATTGAAGACCCACGGTCTGATTTGGGGGGAAAAATAGACCAGAAAGAGGTTATTGTTTTTGTAATTTCACCGGCCCTTGTTAAGTTCTTCCTGAATTCCAGTAAATTACACGTCATTGCTGGTTGAGAAAGCTTACATGCCAACTGTAATGAATGTATCATTGTTTTTCATTAATTATTGAGAACAGTCTTAATTATTTACTACTTTAGCGGTTTTGAGGCTTGCCAGGGATACTGTAGGTGATATTGTGCTAAACATGACTTTTCTTCCGTGTTTTAACGAATACCAGGGAGATAGCTAGAATTGTTGGTTGATACAGCTCCCTCCCTTGTCAAACAGAGGGAAAGTAAATGCATAGTATTTGGATTGATGCAGTGTGAGGATTGAGGAACTCAATAATGTGTTGAAGTAATGTGTGTGGAACACAGTTTCATCAGTAACAATGGACCGTGCGAAAGAAGACAAACCAGCTAACAAGAGCAGCGTTCAGTGAAAAACAAAATCTATGAATTGCATCTAGAATCTCGTTTATATCTGAATTTAGGAAGTGGAGCGAAAGCCTCATCTGTCTTTCTGCCTGAAACCTGCAGCCTTAATCAGTGCTTACAACAGGGCAGGCTAAATAAACAGTAAGTAAGTTGTCTTGGGCAAGGGAACATCAATGCCTGGAACTTTCTCAAGCCCTCGCTTTGAATGGTTCCGTATTGACCCTGCGGGACCCCCGGAGGATTCCCTAATTGAAAATTAATATTGAATCAATGCCACGGCTCATTTGCATATTGATCATAAACAACTTGGAAGGCACCAAGTATGCGCGGGATCAATAGGGCCCTTCTGCCACGGTGAGCGCACTACATCACACGCCAGCTGCCTGCTCCTGAGGTTAATCGCCGCCGCTTGTTAAGGAACTCCTGTCAGGTGGAATCCAGCCGCCATCTCTCCACGACAGCCGACCGCCGCTGCGAGAGGAGGGGGCACCGGGGGCGCCGGCGTGGTGGTGGGTAAGGGTGGCGCGGTGCCAGAGGCTGCCTCTCCACACACAGCCGGGCCTGGTGGGGCCTGCCGTTACCAAGCCCTGCCGCCCTACCGAGGGTGAATGATCGGCCGGTGGTTTTTAAAACAGGTGGATTGTTTTTGTGTAATAAGAGGACAGGATCTTTTACGAGCGCCAGACTTCCTGAAAACAAGTAGATGAGACTGCTGGCCTGTGTCTTGGGGCTCTCTGTCAGCTAGAAGTCTGTTTCTTTGTGTTTTATGTCAAGTCTGTGGCTTTATTGCTGAGTCCACCAAATATTTGTGTTTCGCTGCCTCGTGTGCGCGAATTCCACTTGTCCTTCAGCCATTCTACCACATACAGCAGGCATTGTGGGGGAGTTTTATGTGATCGTTTTCTCTTCCGTTGAGGTTTCACAATCAAAACAACCCCACCGTCCCTCCTGAGACAACAGTGTTAAGAAGCGGGATTATAACTGTTATTACTCATAACAGTTCCCATGTTTAAGCTCCTTTGACGTGAACTTTTTCGAGCACTGTTCGTCCAGAGATTACGCAATCTGCCAGAGTAGAATGATTGGACTGTGTGGCTGTTTCGCTGGGTTTGTGGAAAGACAGACGAGGTGTCAAAAGACATGGGAACCGATGTCATTTGGGTCCCAGTAGCGAACTGTGAAAATATGCATTAAACGGCAATAATGTGTCTCAGCCATTTGTCTGTGTGTGTGCGTGAGACAGGTCCTCAGTTGGATCGCAGATAACCTGGACCTGTTCCATCTCCAGAAGAGAGAGAAAACAAATATTAAATAGATCAAACAGCCCTTTTTTATTTAAGGTGGAACATTCACAGCATTACAATACAAAGGGGAACCAGAATCCACCAGTTTAAGGCACAGATTATTATTCAACACATGCATTCCTCTCACAAAAGCCCTGGTAATGGTTTCCACATGTTGGAAAGGCAGAAAGAGGGCGAGAGGGAGAAGAGGGCCAGCCCTGGCCTGGCCTTCCCCAGCAGCCCCTCCGTTCTCCACCTCCACACGTGGGAAGAATAAAGCTCCCCGCTGCTCCGTTAACCTGTTCAGGCCTGTGTGTGCCAGAACACCCGAGCCACGCTGGACTGACCCACGCTGCGAGCTCTCCCCGAGAGAAAGGCGAGGCCAGGGGAGGGAGAGAGTAGCTTATCCTTCAGTCCATGAAGACAGGGTCATGAATTAATTCCACTGTACAGCCTTTCCCCCCACCCCCACCCACCTCCACCCCTTCCCTGCGCTGGGAGCCAGGAGCTGAGAGCAGGGCCCAGGGAGCCAGGCTGCATCTGATTACTTCATTACAGGCCCCTTCATTGACTTGGCTGCACTGAACTGATGAACTGAGGCCGTGGACAAGAGCACATAATTGGGAGAAATGAATTCTTATCACAGGGTGTCCTCGGAGGCTGGGGGAGCGGGAGCCATGAGAGGCCCTGGCTGGCCGAGGCAGAGAGAGGGCCCGGGTTTGAGGCGCAGGGCTCTGCAACGGAATGAGAGGTGGAGCAACAGATGGGCTGGGTTTGAGGTCATTTAAAATTTGGTCATTTCGAAGACTCTTTTAACCAAAGGCCATTAAAATGGGTAGAGAATCATCGCTAGAGTTACAGATCAGTAAAGCTACAGTTCAATCGTTACCATCATTGTAATTCAAGCTGAAAGACCTGTGGTACAAAGGACTGGAGGACGAAGGGCGAGGTGAAATGGTGCTCATCCGAGGATGGCCAGGACTGGAGAGGCCTCCCTGTCTCACACGATGTCCACACAGGCCAGGGACGTCGCCGTGATTTCTGAGCTTTTGTTCCATTTCCCTGAGCACACGCTGTACCACCACTGTGAGCACAGCTGCCTCTGGATCATTTCTTAGCCATAGCCAGCCTCACACGGCTGTGCTTGTTTACCGCGGAGCTCGAATGGGTTATGCGTTATTGCTCAATTCCCGAGGTGTTCCAGCAAAACTTTGTATGCTTGTGCGCCTCCCTCATCTTAGCTTTTAATTTAGCTGTTTTAATGATCATGGCATGGATGCTTTGCCCATCGCCGAGCCTGATCATTCTATCCAGCCCCAAGTTTGTTTTCCCAGCAGCCCCCAGGAGAGAGCCCCTGCTTGTTAGTTTCTCAGCCAGCACACCACCCAAATATTTACCTGTGGAATGAATAATTGATACACTACCTGCCCCGACTCTCACCCACATTACAATAAGAGGGCCTCCTGACTAATTAGAGAGAAGCATCTCCGCACATGAGGCAGCGCCAATAACGACGGCAACATCGCAAACAAAGACACACACAAAGGGCTCCCAGCCTAACCAGAGTTCAACGCGAGGCTGGCAAAATAACATGCGGCCAATTTAGCCGGGCTCCCGTCTCAGAGGGCCTGGCTATTAGGCACAGTTTTTAATCCCCTGCAATGCCTACGCGAGACCAGGGGCTTCGTAGCTCCCGTCGACCTGCTAATTTCCATGCCTGTCTGTGGAGTCAGCAAAACGGGCCGGCTAACCTTTCATTTCACAAATGTTGCTGATGTGATGCCGGGACCATTAAGCTAACAGTTTCCTCTGAAAGTTTGAAAGTATTATTAAATTATGCGGTGGCGCATCTCTCATAATGTTCCCAGCACCACATAAATTAATAACCTTATTTGGTGACATGCGCTGTGATGGGGGCTGGCTCTTCCATTGTTATCTCTGCTCTCCCACTCTCCAAGTCTCGAAAATGAGTGGCCAATGAGTGCCAGTGCAGAAAGTAGGTTCCATTGCACCTGATCAAACTCAACAGGTATAGGTTCATGTTTTCAGCAGTTTATTTCTCACTGTTTCCACTGAAAGAGTGTTTTATCAGGACTAATCTAAAGCTTGGCTCGAGGGAGACAGTTGAAGGCCAACACTTGTTGAATGTGTCTTGGGCACCAGGAGGTTATGCGCTGAGGAATACATGAAAAATGAATAAATGTATGTATTTTTGTTCAGTGTAGAGGAGCTTTTCTGCCTGTTCTAGTGTCACTGTGATTACAGGTTCTCTCTATATCACCCAAAAAATAGCGAAGAGTTTAACAGCTGTTTCAGCGCTGTTATATATATGAAATAAAGCCATTTTAATACAGTATAGCTTAGTTCAGCTTTGATTGCAACACTGGAATCTCATGACCATCAAAAGAAATAAAGATTCCTTTTATTGAAATGTCCAGACAAAATGTAAAAAAAATAAAAACAAAAGAAATGAACGCTTGCTTAACTCAGTTGCATTTCCCTCAAGATTAAGGATAAAGCACACCGTGGTTAGGTTCATTTTGGGACTGAAGCCCCAGGAAGCAGCCTGTATGTGCCCAGGGACAGAGAGAGAGAGAGAGAGAGAGAGAGGGAGAGAGAGAGAGGGAGGGAAAGGGGGAGACGGAGACCCGGCGAGAGGGAATTACAACAGTAAACGGCTGTTAAGTGCGGACATTTCGGGGCTCAGCTAAGAATTAAATCTCCAGCACTGTCTGGCTGCAGTTAAAAGCCCAAATAGTGTGCAGCAGAAAATTGAAAAGAAATGAAGTGTGCTCACTTGACACGTGTGACCCTGGCTGGTGGAGCTGAATACAGGAAGACTGGCTGCGGATCTGCAGTCAGTTTACATTATTAGGACCTGCAGGAGAAAGAGGGAGAAAGAGAGAGCAGAGGGGAAAGGGGCTTGGGAATACCAAGGGCGAAATTCATCCAGCGTTGACAAGATTATCATTTCAGAGAATGTTTTTTTGAGTGTCTCCTTCTCGGGTGAGCTGGCATCCACACACCAAATTGGTAAACTGATTAGATTTAGATTAGTATGGGCTGGTATGAGATTGGATGGATATACTGTTGAGATTAAACTGATAACTAGATAGACCGATAGATAAATACTGTGTTGCATTCCTTCCCCTGGCCCACAGCTGCCTCTGTGATTAAGGTTTAAAAGTAAATACATATTTAAATAGGTAAATAATACAATGAATTTGAGATTAAATTAATACATTACAAGAACTGAATGATAAAACTGCTGAAATTGAATCTCTTTTTTCTCCGCAATCACTTTGTGGGAAATTTTGCTATATGCATCAAACATTATAAGGCTAAATGTAATCCTTATATTAAATTGTGTATATTTACAAGTATAGAAAGTAAATAATTCAACACATCCTTTAAATTTCCTCATAATTTTCAACTAAATTCTCAAATTAAAACTCAATGTATTTAAAAAAGATATCCTCATATGCACGAACACACACATACACAACAATATATCCAATACACTAGATTCAGTGTGTATCTAGCTGTGAGTTCTGTGGAGAGACGGTGTGAGGACCCCAGGGCTGTCCAAATACTTGCCAGACTGAACATTGGAATCCTGTATACACCTGCCTGCTCTACTCTGCTATAATATCTCATCCTCCAGTGGCAGTGGCTCACTGCAGGGGGATATGCCAGATTAATTCTGTGGCTTTGAAATTTCAGGAGCACATTTGTTTGAGTAATTTGGAATGGAAGGGGGGGAAATGTTTTTTGTTGTTGTTATTTATTCCATGCGGCGATTGTGGAGATGAAATGTGCCTAGCTTGTCATTGCACTGTGGGAGCAAAGAGTGCTTGGGAGTGGCTTTTATTTTTTAATGAAAAATATCACGTTTATACCAGCATGGGTTTGTTTTTACACCCTAGGATGCACTGTAAAAAGGCAGGTGTTTGAACAAAGGCTGCTTTGTTTCATTAGCAGGAAATGTATTGTGAATGCAATAAAAAAACAGCAACAAGGACACCAGCATATGGCACATCCATAATAATTACGTTAGAAAACAGAGTTGATTATACTGTGCATTATTAGTGTGGAAAAAAGTACTTGCCTATTAAGGATTACAATAGTAATAATGCTAAAAGCAATCCGATTAAGAAGAGTTTCTTGTTTCTCCCACTGAAAATGAGGGTTTCCAACGACTGATTTGCAATTAGTCCAGTCGCAGTTACCATTAGTGCTGCTGCAGATATTATGTTACAGTTATTATGTGTAGGACTAGTAGCCCATGGGTTTGGGTGGACCTTGATGCTTGATGTCTCGAGTGTGCGTTTGATAGTCTGATAGCTTCTGAATTATTTATCCCCACTGCGGAATGGTGGACACGGAGATCCAGACCCTGCATTGGTCATGTGGCCATGTTTCCCCGGACAGCAGCCATTAAGAGAGGTGGGGGTTTTGTGAGGGGGAGGGGGTACGATTGGGGTTTAGCCAGTAATCTGTACCATGACACCCGTGTCTCCCCACCTTTCAAAGAATAGAAAAGGGACAGATTTATTCAGATCAAAGTGCAGAACTTTTTAATTAAAAGAGAGGTTAAAAAAAAGGAAAAAAAGAGAAAGAAACAACCACCCGTTTTCCTATTAAGGAGAAATGTCAAGCGCGGTGGTGGAGCGATAGGCTGAACGTGTCCCTTTGTTGTCCCCCCTGACATTGCAGGCTAATTTTTCATGGTTATTTGAACTGGAAAATGAAAGAGAGGTTTGCGATTATTTCCTATAAATGACAACACAATCGCATTACGCTTCAGTACAAACACAGAGAGGATATTGCCTTTTCATATTTCATGTGAAAGTAATGGAAGGGATATGCAAAGAGAGCGAGGGAGAGAAAGAGTAACAGGGAAGGAAACCACTCACTGTTTGATTTTTATTAAAAAACCTCAACCTGATATGGGGAGAATGAACAGAATCTCGTTTTCAATAAATGTTGGTATTTTTGTGGATGTTTTAGAGTGATGGAAAGATGTAATCCCAGCATTTGCTTAGTTTGATTGCTATTAACAGCCACCCAGAGTGGAATTCAAATGATGCAAACCAGGTTCGCTGGTTCGCAGGTTCGTCTGACTTCTGTCTACCGTCATCACGTGTTACTGCTGCACCCTAGTTTTGCAGCATTTGAAGGCTGAGTATCTCTTGCAAACATTTAGATTGAATGTTTTTGAGGGGTAAACCCGGTTGGGTTTAGCAGTAGAAACAATGAGCCGGATCTCTTTTCTCCTTTGTTGTCCGTACTGTCCCCTAGCACCTTTACAAGGGCATGTCAGCTGCATGGACATGGTCTTTATCCTTGACCACGGAGACTGAAATGGTCAGTGAACCCCTGCCGCCCAGCCCGGTGTAGGTGTCCACGTCGAGGTCACCATGTTACTGTGCATTTGTCACTGCTCTGTACCTGCCTGCCCTGAGAGTGTCAACACTCCTCTCGGCCCCCGGCCTCCGTGTCACACAACGCACCTGGCACTCAAGTGTCATCGCGGCTTTACCGTCTGTGCTCAGACAGTCACAGTACCTGTATGTCACTGGACAGCTGACTGACACAATATACCATTGCACCCAGTGGAAATGCAGCTGGATAAAATTGCTCTCTTATTCTCCCACTAATATAAGTAGTAAAAAACCACTCGTGTGTACATTTGTGGGTGAACATATCAGTAATATCCCGAATGGTCTCTTTTTTTTTTTTTTAAATGATATCGATTAATTATTTTGGTATTCATAAACCTTGAAAATTCTGTTTAATCCCAGCGTGCATTGAAAAGGGATTGCTGATCTGTCCAACGCTGGTTTGACTGGATGTGCTTTCCGGCCTGGGGAGCGAGGTGAAACCGGGGCAACCTGTGGAGGGGCGGTGAATATTTTGCAGTTACTCGATTTGAGCCTATGGGAGCCCTAGAACACACAGCCACATGGGAGCTGCCAGCTTGATTCCAGCACACACCAAGATGCGTGCTATGTACATCCAGCCACGGACACATTGATTTTTTTCAGCTAATGCCTCCACAGACTGATCCAAAGGCAGATAGATGCACTACAAAGATATGCAAATGGCGTGGTCGATAAATCGACAGGCCTAGATCTTTTTCAGGCGGTCCATCGCACTGGCCCATGGTGCCTAAAACAAAACGTAAACAGTTAATTACCTGTTAATGGACACATGTGTGACTTGTGGAAGGAGGACAAAAATACATATGAGCAATATATGCTAGGATTTTTTGGAAACCCATGTAAATGGAAAGAAGAATTGCGCATTCAAACAAAGCTAAATATTGTCTTATTCGTGTGATTTAAAAAATTGTATTGATTTTATTTTATTTTTTCCAAAGAAGAGAGACTGACTAATATTCTGGGATTTGAAAGGTTGATATAGAGTTTGTTGTCTGGATGGCTATTTTTGTATTATTTTATGTATTATATCTGTTGCAGTATCATTTTTATATTGTAGTTTGTATGCATGTGTGTGTATATATATATATATATATAGAATCTTAGTATACATAGTGTAGTCTTGTGAGATGAGTATCTATGCGCTTGTGTGCTTCGTCGCACACTCTACCTGGTAATTAAAGTGCATTTGTGACAAAAGGCAAACATCGGGAGAGATGAGCTATGAACAGAAGGGCTGTGACAGTTTCAGGTTATGTGATTTTTCTGTCCTTTTTTGTCAAATGAAAAATCAATAAATTTTCTGGGTTATACATATTCAGAAGGGCAGCGATGCTTCCGTCCTGATGGCAAAATGGGCGGAGGGCAGGCTCTCTGGCTGTCACCACTGTACCATCACATTTTCCGAGTCACTGGTGAATATTTCTGAGCGGATGTGATTGCCCTTCGTGACAACATCGATGGTGTTTTCTGTTGTTCCTTCCTGGAACCCCCCCCCCACCCCCACCCGATCTCCCCAACGCCCCCACCCCTCTCACCCTCAGCGCAGCTAGAAATAGGTGAGTCAGTGCAGTGCAGAAAGAAAGGGGGAGAGAAGGATGAAGAGAAAGAGTGTGTATCCCGTCTTTGTGTAGGAAAATCACCTCCAGGCATCCAAGAGTAATGTCCGGCGAGCCCTCAGCGCCATGCTCAGGCTTTTAGCCCAGCGCAGGGCAGGGAAAAGTGCAGCCGCCCCAGTCAGGTCATTATATGGTGTGTTTGTGCATCTGTCACATGAAGCCTAATGGCTTCCCTTTGTTGCGTTTTGAGTTGAGCTGGTGCAAAGTGAAAGAAACCCCTGAATGCTCACTCCTTCAGATCGTGTTAAGCCAGAATGTAGGTGTTCAGAACCAGTGCTGCTTCGCGTCGCCACCCCTAAACCAAAGAATTGATCAAAAATTTTGCTACAAGTATTATCTGAGAAGATGATGGTGATGATGTTGATAATAATACTACTACTACTACTAATAATAATAATAATAAATTGTATTACTAGTACTTATAATATTAGCAATAATTTAATAAATATAGTTTATAGTAGTCGTGATACTGGTATTAGTTATGGTAGTAGCATCTTTATTAAGTGTTGGCAGATTCACCCTTAAATGCCACTGACAATGCGTCTTATTTTTTGTAAGTAAATTCTTTGTCATTTCTTATTTTTTTACGCACGCTTTGCTTATTGTTCGCAGTAGGCAGTAAAATGTAACTTTTTATTTTACTAAAGGACATTCACTCAACATTCAGTTGTTTTTTCAACAGTTGAATTGTTTTTGAATAATGTCGATTAAGCATTAATATTTAGGGGAGAACCTCAGTACAACAGCTCAACAATTAGATGGTAAATGTTATAACCTAAAGTATGAGGAAATGACTTGGATACATAATAAAAAATAACCATTGCAATGTTGTTGTTTTTATTGTTATTGTACTCCCGTGGTAGCAGTAGTACAGCTGATTGGAAAGCTATACTAATTTCATGTTGTTAAATCTAGCTTTGACACTTTAGTGTGTAGATGTGTAGACCGTCACATCAGAGAGGAAAAAATCGCAAATGTATATTGTGTGTTTATTTGTCATTCTATCTGTCGTTCTCTCTCTCTCTCTCTCTCTATATATATCTATATATATATATATATATATATATATAGAAAAGAGAGAGTGCATCATTTTACATGTTGAAAGTAATTCAATTTAACCTAGCATGTTTTTCAGAAGCGTGTGTTGATGAGTGGTGGTGTTATTCCAGTGGTCCGTTTACCATTCCATATAGATAGCATGAATTCCGACTGCCTGACCCACAGTGACCTGAATAAGCATAATGTCCACCGAAATGGCCAGTGACTTTGAAAGGTTTTGGAGGGGTGGCGGGGGGATCACATTAAGTGTTGCTTGGAAGGCCAAGGGAGAGTTGGTGGAAGAGGGGGATTGAAGGATTGTGTGGGAAGGAGGAGGTAGCATGGGGGGGGGCAGTATTGTTCTAAGGCAGTGTGAGCTTTCCCTGCTGTTTGTGATTAACTCGCTTTTTAAAGTTTTTCAGCTATTAGCAGCCCCCACCCCCCACCTCCCCTTTAATAACCCCCACTCCTCCTCAGCCCTCTCCCCATCCCCTTTCCCAGCCCCATGGAGACACAAAGTATTCATTCACATTTAGATCCCTTCAACTGCTCCCGGGGTCACGTCAGGGCCAGCAGGGAGACAGAGACAGGTCAGGAATCTAGCACGCAACTCAAACACCCACCACAAGAGAGATTCATCTTAGGCAAACCGCAAACCATGAAGGTACACTTTTTTACACGTTTAGGTGTGTGTGTGTGTGTGTGTGTGTGTGTGTGTGTGTGTGTGTATAAACAAGGGAGGAATTTTTGTTGTATTTCATGTTCTTAGAGCAGCTTATGTCATTGTGTGTGTTGTAGCACCATCTTTTTTTGTGTGTTCATTTCCTCATACCTGGTGCATTGCTTTGTCGTCCTCAGCAATGCATTCACGTACAGTTTAAGGTTCTCATGCAGATCACGTCAGCATTTACATAAATTTCTGATACATTTTGTGTGTATTTATTTTCTTTACATCTACTTCTTATTTCTAACATCTACTTTCACACTTGTGTTTTTTTTGCATGGTTTTATGCTAATAGGATTTATATGTTCTTTCATTGTCTCTTCTTTTTGCTGTTTCTCATTCCGGTAAACCACATTTGAACAGGAGGAGAATCTTAGAGAGAGAGATGATGCAGTTGTCTTAGTTATATAAAAGCATGCTGTGCCGAGAGTTGTGCGCGTCCGTGTGCGCGTCCGTGCGCGTGCATGCGCACGCATAGGCAATGGGGTGTCAGTGTGTTAGTTCAGTGTTTTTAGTCACTATCCTGTGGAAAGCTCTGTTTTTGACCCCTCTGGTCTTGGAGCGGTGAGTGTTTTGCCTTGCAGTGGCTTTCTGACAGCGTGTCAGGGGTAGAGATGTGGGGAGGGAGTCTGGGCAGTTTGAGGTGGGGGGTATGAGTGTTTTTCTGTGTATTGTGGTCTAGAGAGGCGGGGTGGTGAGGGGCTGTGGGGGTGGGGAGGGGTTATGGGGCGCAGAGGTGCTGATACGAGGAGCGGACAATGCATGAAAGAACACCAGCATGGGGCCTATGTCCCATTGTACCACAGTGCACTCCTGTCATTTTCATTTTAACACTGCGCAGTCCAGAGTCAGGCCAGCTTTGATATGGGGGATAGGGTGTGAGAGAGCACTGGAGGCAGCGGGGGCACTTTTTAAGAAGCGGGGAAAAGGATAGAGCAGCCGTGAGGTGCGAAGTAAGGGTGCTTTTGTCCGACAAGGGGGAGCAGGAAGCTTCTCAGTCTAGGATAAAGCGAGGAAGGGCACCTCAGAATTACAGTGTGCACACTGAGACACCTGGTTAAAATGATTACAATAGTTACAATAACTGTAATGGCTGTCACGAGAAGCCAGTCGCTGGGCTCCAGAGGTCTTAGTACGGAGGAGACTGGGTCTTAGGTCTGGGAGGAGACTGGACAAGGGCTTGCACTTTGTGAAATGATCCTTTATTTCTGTCTACCGGCTCCTAAAGAAGTCCATCGATTATTTATTTCTCAGTTTCTGTCTGTTTATTATGATTAGCTGTACTTTAGTTATTATTCTTACTGGAAAATGACGGTGTCTCTGCTGTGCTCCTAGATGGTTCCAGTGGCTCCGGAGCCTCGCGCTCCGTGCTTGCTTCCTGTTGGGCGTCTGCTTTTGTCATCTTCACATTTTTTCCTCCCTTTTTAAAAGCGTATCTGTCTTCCCTGTGCGTTCATCTGTCTGTGTCTCTCCCATCTCTCCCTGTGTGCATGCAAACGTGTGTGCGCTCGCGCGTGTGTGTGTGTGTGTGTGCACGGGGTGTGCGCGCGCTCTCTCCCAGCTTGTGTAGGGTGACACCTATGGGTGTGTCTAAGCCCCTGCACTCTTAGTCGGTCAAAGGGAGTGAGGGAAAGAGAGAGATAGAGAAAGAGAAAGAGAGATGAGGAAAGCCAGTCATACTCCTCTCCTCTATCCTGGTCTCCAGTCAGACCATTTCACTCAGCTGCAGGGGCCAGAGGGGTGCTCACCTCTCACATCCTGTATGAGGGTTGATAATAGAACACAAAGCACTTGTTTACCTATTTGCTTGAAAGGCAGTGGAAGCTTTTTTTTTTTTTTTTCTTCTTTTTTTGCATTTTTGTCTCCAGAATACGTGGGTATGATCCTGCAGCAGTGTGCTCATCCAAGCAATTGACATTATTAGATTAAAGGAAAAGTTTAATATAATTTCACGAGGAGGGTTAATGATGACAATTAGTAATATGTTGGCCTCCAGGCTATTGTCCTTTATATTTAAAAAATGTGGATTTGAAATGGCCTGTTGCCATAGCTGTGAGTGTTCCTATCTCCTTCTTGTCCCAATCTCTGACTTCATTTATTTGCTACCTCCTCCCAGGCCACTTGTGACCTTTCATTAATTATGTCTGGCCTGGCTTTAATCATTGTGTAGTACCGTTCGAAATCAGATGAGGAAAACACGTGCCGGTTTCCCTTTAAAGATGTAGCATAGCTCGTGAAATTACATTTCTGCATTTTTGCATACATTACCGGAAGTTTCCTGAACTGTGCAGCTTGTGGCGAACGTGCCATTTGTCTTAATTTAAAACAAAATGTAAAAGTGTCGGGAGGGCCAAGGGAAGGTCAGCCCCATGTGCATCCTGCAAGAGCTCTGTCTGGAGAACGTTAGCGTGACAGCTGTTGTACTCAGTGGAACAGCATGGAAATCTGACGCCTGGATTACTGTAAGATTTAAACTAAAGAGAGGGTACGGTATGTGGATTTAGACCCGACGAAAGAACCTAAAAGGGAAGATAATAAAAATCCTTTTTTTTATTTTTTAAAGGTGTAGAACTTACTTGCGGATTATTTTGTAATCGTAGTGTGCCTGCCAAGGTCATTTCTTTTGCTAATTCTCTGAGTTGTCTGGATTTTGAGAGGCCGGCGTTGGCTGTGATTCCGAGACTTGTTAGCGGTGGCTCTCTGGTTTTTCCCTGGCTTGGTTAGGGTAGCCTCGCCAGCACGGGATGGGTCCTGCCGGGCGGAAATTGAGGGTTGCCGTGGTAACATAATAGAAACATGCACGATATTAAAAGAAAAAATATGCAAGTGGGATCTTGGGAACACTTAAACATGCTTTTTTACTCTGAGCCAGTTGTCCCACTTAAATACCTTTATTTAAACACAGGATCATTGTCTGCACTGAGCAGTGCTGCTTAACAACATAATCCATGCACCAGTCATTCTCCTCTACACTGCAGGGCTTCCTCTATCCAGAAACATATAGGAATGCCAGGCGATTGCTCTCACCTTCGCCTCTGTCACAAAGGTGATAGCTATTGAGTTTAGGTGCAGTCAATGGGATTCACTTCAATGCTGCAGAAATAACAGTGCAATGATAGTTATTGTGGGATTTAGAATGACTGAAAACTAAGAGGGTCTCAAATACATATATGAAAACACCTCTGGATATAAATACACCAGAACACAGAAATAAACCAGCGTTTTTTTGGTTGGCATGGATTTCAAAGGATAAGTGGAAAATTCCTTACTACAAGTGGGTAAAATGTAGTAAAACACCTGAATTTCTGTCCCACACTCAGACGTACTGTTTGCATGAATGAATGAATGAATGAAAGAAGATTGGGGAGCAGGTTCATGGTTGATTTTGTGCATTTTAGCCTGCACAGTGTGTGCACTGTTGTTTTCGATACAGTGAGAAGATACATTTATACATTTTCAAGTTGTGTTTAACTAAAAAACAACGTGTTTTTCCCCTCCATCGTACCAGTATTAACTCTGCATGTCAAAGGGAACAAGGCAGCACAAACAGCAGTCCTCTACTAAATAATAATAAAAACAATCTCTCTCAGTGTGATACATTTTTGTTATTGCTGTTAACTCATTTTTTTCATTTTACCAGATGAATCAACTCTGTGGACTTGTTCCATTTTTAATTTGATTATTTGACTGTTTTGACAATCTCAGAAATATTATCTACAATGGGGAAATTACATATGCTCATTCAACCTTATGGCTTTATGGATTTTAGTTTGAATGTCTTTTTGCCTTTGGCTATGGTGTTATCTTTAATTACTTGCTTTCAGACGGCCACAGTTAAAACCACAGTAATGTTGAGGTTTGAAAATGATTTCCCTGGAAGTGTGCGTTCTCCAGGAGCATCAGTAATTAAAACGGCATAACAAAATGCAAAATAATACATTCTGTTCACTAGCTACATAATTCAAACAAGCCCAGGCTGATTATGGCGGATAAGCATTTTACATATAATTATTGTATGCCTGGTGGAGTGTCTCTTTTTCTTTTATTCACCTATGAATACTGAGACGTACAGAGTATGTATTTATCATGTTAAGTGCACAAAATTGAATTGCTTGTGGCACTCAATGGTGAGCCTATTGAGAAAGGAGAGCGGCTCAAAGCATTAAACTACATCAAAAAGTGCAGAACATATAGTACTTACGATGTACAGAAATATAAATATGATTAATCACTCTGGCCAGGCTGCCCTGTTTTGTTTGCTTGCCTGATTGTATAGGCTGTGTCAGGAATCGCATCCATGCCATGCTAAGCCAATAAATAAAATTCACACCTTGGCCGATGGGGGGAGAATGTTTAAATAATATAATAGGTTTAAATTATTAAATTGTAAAACCAAATAAAGGCGTACGAATTGGAAATGAAATCAACCGAGCCGTCAGTCGCCTATGGCTCCTATGCTCATCAGACATGCGATGGAATCATCAGAGAGGAATCGGCTCACAGGAGAAATACATATTTATTCGTTCAGCATTGTTTGTGACACGGGGTCAAAGTATCGGGCGCTTCCTGCCTCCAGACCCTAATACTGTATTCACTGGAGCACTGGGAAAGGCCACTTACTAGTGAATAGATGCGTTACCATGTTGGGATTATATATATGTAATGTTTAGAAAAGGAAAATAACTACCTCTAAAAGTTTCATTTTCACTATCCTGCTCTTGCGGGCCTGCTGACGTATGATGTTGTGATCTCCGATCCTTTCCCATGTGTCTGAGTGCTGCTGCTTTGTGGAACTGACCGGAGAAATAAATATTTGAACAGGATTTTTTGTTGTTGTTGTTGCTGCAATGTCAATATATCAATAACCATATGTGAGACCAGAGAGCAGAGGCACTTTCAAAAGGCACATTTAAGTACATTTGCCAAGAATTAGCTGACTTGTGTAATAACTGATATGGGTTATTGACTGTGGTGCAGTTTACTGTCGTCCAATCAATGCTGTCATGTGTTAGTCGCACTACTTTTAAACAAACTTAACAGTCAAGCGGGTGCAGGGAGTCACCGGGGAGAAGTAAAGAGGATTGATGTTCATTTTATTATCCATTTTTGGTCATTTTTTTCCTGGTACGTTACTTACAGATGACATTATTGGTTATCCGTTGTTTGGAGTTCATTGCTTTTAAATGGCCTGGCATATTGACCAGAGGCTTTTAAAGGGGGTTGTGGGAGGATTCCTTCATTTGACTTGGCAGAAATATAGATGGTGGGTCTGAAAGTTTTAAATATTTATGGTTCTACTTTGCATTACCTGCACAATTACGCAGTCGCTGGGTGGGCAAAATGTGCGGTGCCTCGTATTTGTAAGTAACCTCGCAAGAAGCTGTTTTGGACTATAATAAAATGAATGGGGTGGGGAGAAGCCTTGCCACAGTAGAGACAGACCACACAATTATTTTTCCTGTCTACATACTTTTAACCTCATTGGAAAATGTGTGTGTGCTTCTACCACATGTATGTGGTTTTCTGCCATTATATATCCATAATACACTGAGGAAGTTATAAATATATTTGTTTCATGGTCAGGTATAAATTAAGGTTATGACTTTGGAATGCCAGAAAATGTCAGGTTCAGATATAGGGTAATTATTACTGTTTTATTTAATAATACAGTTATTGTTGCTGTTTTTGTTATTTGGAATCATAATAGAAGCTTTGAAGTACTTTTATTCTAGTGGGCAGGTGTTTCATTGGAAAGCATTACACATGTATTCAAAAATGATCAAAAACCCCTTTGTCATTTTAATAAAAATAAGTTATATATAAACACTAATATGCAGACAGAACATAAACAATGGGGAAAAAACACCCTTTCCTTTTTGTCTCTGAGCATTTTGTGTCAGTGGCTGTAATTGTTTTAAGCTCCTATCAGGAAAAAATGGTGCCGTCCCTTTAAGTGCATCCACCAATTCTGATGAAGTGGTGATTTACATGTTCCGTCCTCTCCTCCCCCTTCAGGAGAGCTGAGTGAGGATGTGGAGGGAGCCAGCGAGACCACCACTGACCAGGAGGACCAAACCAAAGACAGGGAGAGTGGGGGGGAGAAGGAGCTCACCAAAGGGACAGGTAAGGCCCATTCTGTGACTTTACAGTTCCAGAGAACGATGCCTTTTGGGACATTTTCTGCTCATACACATCAGGCTTTTATTTACAGTGGTGTGATTTTTCAGTGAGTCAAAGTGAGCTCTTTAATGTTTCACAAATTAAAGAGCTCACTTGCATATCTATGGATTTACCTTAATAGGATAAAAAAACATTAAACTATTATTTTTATTATATTGACCTCTGTAGACAGAAGGCTACATTTGTTGAATGTGGTTTATTACCAATACCTAATTGTAGCTAATTGAGGTAATCTGGTCAAGTGACACTAGTTTTGTCTTGCGTCAATGGCTTTTGTGTTCTGGGCCCTGTGCGTGTAATTACCTATGAACCACATGTTGATGCGCATGCAAGAGTACTCTATGTATACTACTGTTCCAGTAATAGTTGGGTTAAACTGCAAAAGTGATGTTAAACGGCAAAAAAAAAAATCAAATGTCGAGAGTTTTCCACTTGAACTTTGTCACAGTGACAGCACTTACATGTGGGCTACAGTACAGTGGATTGTAGCCTTGACTCCTGGCCTGATTAGGATAACTACAATGGAGAGCTGAGCCCTTGAACTAGAGGTGTGGTTGGTTTTGGTCAGTGTGGTTTTCAGACTGTCTGGCTTTGGTGATGTTCAGCTGCATGTGGTTTTGAGAAGCTAAGCTTCCCAGCACACAGGTACTGCTCGCCAAGCCTGGCGCATGGGCGGGCTCGGGGGGGGGCAGCGGCATCTGTGATTTGTCTTAGTAATATTCCTCGCATCGGATTGGAGCCCATAGAGGAAGTGCCTCTAAGGACCTCCTACTAGTCCTCCCTGTGTGATGGCCCGGGTGAGGGGTCCATGATATGGCCTATCTTTGTGATTATTATTTGTAATAATTAATTACAATGAATTATTCAATTAATTATAACTGACCATTAAATGATACAATTATTAAAAATGTAATTTAAAATGATTTAAATACCATTTATTATTATTATTATTATTATTACTAATATTCATAAATTACACACTCTTCAGATTTTTATTAATACCAAAGTGTGTCCCAGTTAAGCAGAATCAGAAGACATGGGATAGGGATAACTTTGTTAACATTACTTTAAATATTTTGATATCTGTGGTTGTAATATTGTCACAATATGCATAGCTGCTCTGTTGTTCTAGAAAGTGATGCCTTTTCCTGGCTCCATCTGCTGACCTGGAGTTATGAGTACAAATGTGCCTCACACCTCTGAAAGCAGCTGATGGTTTTAACCAAACTTTGGGCTCGACAAGGACAGAATGGGTGTTCTCCAGCCAGGAGGTTAGGAATGCGTACTAGTACAAAATACGTTTTTTTAAAGGTTTTTTATTTTAAAAAGTAAGTTGATTTGAACTTAAGCCAAACCTAAAACAACAAATAAAAAGAAATTCTACTTTCTGGAACTTTTTTAAGATCGTGTAGATCTTTGTTTGTGCTCTTTGAAAGTGAGATACTCCCATCTGATGGGGAAATGAAAATGTGCATGCTTGCATAAAAAATCATTAAAAGTATCACACTGAAGCACTGTTAAAGAAAGCATTAAAATGAGCAGTGAGATCAATATTTCACTGATACCTGCGGTGTACAGGAAAATGAATCCAAGACGAGAAATCCTCCTTTTTTTTTTTTTTTTTTTTAAAGACACGCAATTTAATAGAAGCATATTAAATTCCACACCTCCCCTCTGTTCCTTGCTAATCACTAAATAAACGTGTTTCAGGGTTTTCGCAGAGGAAAGATCTGCTTGCGTTTGAAAAAAGCACGGGTTCTCTCCTGCTTATTAGAAGCTCTTAAGTAAAAATAGCTTGTGCATTAGTGTGCGGAAATGGTAGGGTGTTTGATGTCTGTGGAAGCAGCATTGGTGGGGAGGGTGAAAGGGGAACCAGGCCCGGTTGGTCTGAGACGAGCGATGGGGTACCCGCTTAATGGAATATATTCTCCATTACACCTTTGCAAGCAACTAGCGTCGCGGTTCTGTGAGGCGATCCTCAGATGGCCAGCGTGAGGTGAAGAAGCGCTGCGTCGCGATGTGCGATTCCCCGAATTTAAAGAGAGCGTCCGGGACGATCTGAGCCCCGATTCATCAGCCGACGCGCTGCTCCGAGGGAGTCGTTGGTAATATCATTGGAAGTTTTACTCCTTCCTGTCGCGAAGCCGCTGGGACCCGGTTGTAAGACTGGTCCCTTGTTAAACGACAGTCTCTAAAAGGGAGCACAGATGGGCAAATGCAAATGGATGTGTGTTTCCTGCTAAAAGCTGCTGTCAATCTTTTTCTGCTTTATTTGTGTTGCAGCCTGCACTCCTCCTTGAAGATACCAGGAAAGATATAAAGCATATGTTAAATACATTTGCAGGTTTTGCATGTCATCTCTTGAGAGGCATCTCCTCATTGTATCTCTCACATGGTTTTCACATGAAACCGCACGCACCGCGTTTGTTCATAATTATCTGCTATGAAAGCGAGAGGTTTGAAAAACAACAGCGAAACTAGGCTGTACATTGAAATCATTACTTATTTAAACAATAGATATCATGTTGGCAGAAGCCGCAATTTAGTCACCTTCCCCAATAAGCAATTTGGGGGTTGTTGCTAATGTGAGGTCTAAAATATTTATAAACAGCTTGCCCAAAGCCTTTTTTCCCCCTCCCTGCGCCTTGTACGCCTATCTGAGGCAGTGTTAGTGAAATGGAGCGTTTTCGCTTGAGGATGGGGAACCAAATCACTATTAAAGCAGAGAGGGTATTAATGTAGCGGCTGAGAGAATCGTTGGGGGGGGCTGGGGAAGGGCGTCACAGAGAGAGGTTGGGGGGGGCTGAAAGAGGGAGAAGGATTGTTAATACACTTTAGTGCAGGGAGGAATTGCAAGAATAGGATCTGACATGTTTAACATAAATGTATTGGGAGGGTTGGTATTGAAGTGGGGGGGATGAGGGAAGTGGGAGAGGGGGGGCGAGAGAGGGGTTGGGAGGGGGTCTTCAGCAATTGAGGGTTATGAATAATTCCACTCATCCCCCTTCCACACTTTCAAATTATGGAACCTGGCAAGAGGGTGTGGGGGAGAAATAAAATTACAGAGCAGGTCATCCGCGTCCTGACACCAGCACAGCACTGAGCCAAATTGGTCCCATCTCTTTTTTCCCCTCTTTCTTTATTTATTTACTCGTATGAATGATTGGGTGATCGGTGGCGAGCTCGGTGCTGCCATCCCGCCTGGATTTGTGAGAAGGGCAGACGGGCCTGGGCTGCGGCTTTAGGCGCACGGTAAACAGCAGTGCCCCCTGCATGCGGAGGGGAGCCGTAGCACGACTTCAGGCTATGTCTCACTCAGCCTGCGCTTGAAGGAGAGGGGTCTGCAGCGTGATGCCCCCCCCCCGTAGCCCGAGCTGAAGTGGACTCCGGAACGGTCACACAGCTTTCTGGGATTCAGAATCTGCTGTTCTGGAAAATGCAGAAAGATGGGGCATCACATTAGTTTTATCCTGATAAAACTAATGTGATGCCCAAGATAGTCATTTCACCTTTGAAATGTTTTTCATTTGTAATTTTCTTTCTTTCTCAATTAAATCTTTGATTTATTCCTCGTTGGCTCCCAACCTTTAAAAGTGCAATATTAACAGCATCCATCATATTTAATCTTGCCATCGCTTCACTTAGCATATTAATTGTTGTATTAAGGCACCGTGTATTTAAAGAAAAAAAAAAAAAAAAAACTCCTTCGCTCTGCTTTTTCTGCATTGAACGTTGCCAGTGGGAAGCTGTCAAAGAATACTGTAGCAAGCGTGGCAGGACTGTCATTTCAGCTGTCACGATATATATATATTTTTTAAATAACTCCTTTTAATGCTATTGCACGTTCTCTCCTGTTAAACAGGAGAAACTCAGATTAGTGGTGGATGAGTTCCTTTTTACCAGATAATTAAGCATTTGAATGCGGGTTAGGTAGCATTTGAATGTGGGTTAAGTAGCTTCCTGCATTGATTTAAAGTAAAGGTAAATATTTGCGTATGCATATGCAGTCCTTAAAAGAAAAAAGTGAACTCTTGTCAGTGTTCATGTGGCTTTCATGCCATTTTTCGAATGGGCTTCCAGCCCCTCTGTGTGTGTCCTCTTAAGGTGAACGTGGTTTATGCTCCTGTGTGTCAGGCTGAAGATTAATAACGTGCCCACTAATTGATATCTCTTTTAATTTCTTTATTTGAAATTTGCCTTTTTGCGGCCGTGCCTTTAGGCCTATAAAGGCATGGCTCCTATGCAATGGAAAAGCTTTCTCATTTAATAAAGGCAGGGTTATACACCAAGGATACAGAGAAATGATGAGGCCCAATATGGAGTCATTTTGGCAGAAGGTTTTTCGCTGTAATTTTCTTTATTTGAAATTAATTGATGCAAAGTAATTACCTGAGAAATATGAGGTGAAATGGAATATAACCCCATGTCGCTCACGGCTCCGGCACGGGCTGTAGATTAAAAAAGACGGGGAGAAAAAAAAGATAATATTCAGTTATTGTTAGCATACGCATTAAAAGAGAATGAGCGGTAGCACTGGGGAGTAAAACCTGCTTTTCCATATTAATAGCTAAATTGCTATGGGACTGGGCCGAGCGTAACCTATGTCATTTGGAGCGGGGGGAGGAGAGTGAGGTATAGTAATTTGGCCCCTTTGAGATGGCGGATCGTTTTAGGAAAGGGGTTGGGGGCCGAACAGTCGGCCACGGTGCAATGAGAGGGCGAGGTGGTGAATTTCTCTCAAGGACGCCGGGACAGGGCATCATGGGAAGTGCTGAGTGAGTAGTGGTTTTTAACTGGGGGAGGGAGTGGCGGGGTGCTGGACTGAGAGCAGGGCGCTGGCAGCAGGGCTGTGTAGCCTGTCTTTGGCAGGGCACCATCAGGAGTCACAGCTCGGGCATTTTAATGACCAGCTCTCGCCGGGGCCGGTCAGCAGAGAGACCGCCGTGGGATCATCCTTTCCTAAGTCTCCCCAGGCTCCGCAGGCCCAAATCGGGAACAGGCCTCTTGAGCGGCCGTTTCGGGGGACAGCAGCGCTTTGATCAGACGCTCCAAGGGAACTTATTCCCTCTCCCTTTCCTAAAACCTCATTTGCAGCACCCGGGTAGCTCCCTGTCTCCTGATATCGCTTCCCCAAGGGCATCATTGCAATTGCAAGATGGAAGCTGTGACTGCATTCCTTGAGGATCTCAATACCAGAGGACCTGTTGTGTTAATTCAGACAGGTCTATGTCAGTCAGCTACTCAAACGGCCATTGCCCCCCCCCCCCCAAAACACAACAAGCTCCTCATTGCTCCAGAGACTTTGAGATTTGCGCTGACATCCCCCCTGGCAGACTGAGTAATGCAGTCCTGCTGTGTTAGGTGAGGGAAGGTGCCAAAGTCCAATTCACTTACGGGACTCAACAGCGCAAAAGCCCTCGGTTTACGGAAAGGGGACATGAATTAATAATCACCTAATTGGCTCTTAAGATTTTTCCTCTCCCTTTTGTGCAGTTCGATGAAAGTACACTCTTTGGGCTTGTCAGAACTGGTTTGCTGTCATTGTGAATTCCACGTTTAAAGGTCAGGTTTAAGGGGTCAGGGTGGCAGGTGCTGTTCTCCTGAGCTGGAAAGGTCACACTGGTGGACCAGGTAGGGTAACCCGAGGGATGGAAATGCAAAAGGCAGTTCATTTTTTTTTTTTTTTTTTTTTAGGTAAATTGATTGAGATATGCGAAGAGCATTCTCCATAAAGGCTGATCTAATAGGTCCTACTGTTGTACTATTGCAGTGTCCTTAAGGAGTTTTTTTTGTGCAAGGTTGGCTAAGGATTCCAAATAAGCAGCTCTAAATGTTGAACTTTACTTGTAAAAATGGAGACATGTGAAGCATAGAAACTTAGTGTTTGATTGTCATTTCTTACAGCATAATAAATGTGGAATTAGCTCTCAAGGGTAATCTGTGAATATGAAAAAAAAAGAATATATATATATATATATATGAAGATGTCTCAGCTCTTCAAGTGGCAAGCAAGGTTTATACATACCAATTCATTGCTTTTACGGTGCTTTAAAATGACAGAATTTCGCCTGTATTAAAAGCAGCACATACCCGGTACGTATTGCACCGTGGTCCACTGAGAGAGGAGAGACCGACAGCAGCCAGCTCTGTGGTCACGCTTTCTATTATTGGATCTCCCACACCGTAATACGAGTTCATGTTACAATAGCAGCCTGAGCGTGCTACGCCCAGCCGCCTCGCCCTCGCTTTTTTTTATCAGTTTCATTTTCGTTGTGGTGTGTTCCCAGTTTCGTCATGTGATTGTCTCTTTTTTTCTTTTTCTTCTTTTTTTTTTAACCTTTCTTCAACAACAGAAGACAGGATACTGGATCTGGGCTTTAGTCACAGGGTTTGTGGCAGGGGTGGTTTTGGTTTGAAAAGGAAAAAAAACGAGTGAGCAGATTTACGGTTGTCCTGACAGGGCGTGACGAGGGAGCGCTGTACCCAGAGGAGAGGCATTCCCCCAGTCAAACGGCCGTGTATCGAGTTCTCCGGGCCTCCTTCCTCTCCCAGCAAAGCCCTCTCAATAAGTAAACAAACAGAACGAATGTCCCTCTGATGGGCTCCTATGCTAATTGTGGATCAATTCGAAAGGCATTCAGCCACGATTGATAAAAACAGAATGGGAAGTCCTTTCATCTTTGCGCCTGGGCAAGGAGCTTGTGTTTTCCTCCTCCGTCTCTAATTGTTTTCCTTTCAAACTGGTTATTGTCTCACCGTTAACATTTTTATTTTTGTGGCATTTGTTTTAAGCTGTAATTATTCGCTCGCTGCGTTTGTTTTGTTGTTGTTGTTGGTCATTTGACTTTTTGGGTTTTTTTTTTAAACAGCATGATAGCTGTTTGTATTTAGCACAACTTTCTTTATTATGTTTGATTTTTACACTGTTTTGCCCTTTATTGGGGCCTCTGGATTCAATGCCCTCAAGCATGTGCTTCCCGTTATGCTGCACTGATAGTTGTTACCAGAGCAATTCCATGATGGGTTCTTTAATGCCATGCTTTCCTAGACTGACAGGCAGACCGTAGCTGTTTACACCACAAGCGCCAGCCATTTATTTGTGTCTGACCCCTATGTGCACATTCGCATACATTGTTAGGCCGTGCAGTCTGAGGGTTTCCATGCAGGTGAGCAAGGACATGCCATAGATTTAAGCCGTGGCTTTATGTAAAGGGACCATGGGTGTGAAAATGTTTCTCACGTTGGGCGAGTTTGACACATGGCAGAAGGCCACATCAGAAGGATTTTTGGGATGCCAACAATGTGGTTACGAGGACACAGACCAGACGGGCTCCTACACTGTGAACAAGAGGGTATGACCAAGGGAAAAGCCTGTCCAGTAGGAACTAGAGTAGAGAAGGCAGGGGTGTTTGTGGGGGAGGGGGATTGGGCAGCACCATGGAGGAGAGGTTAATTTTCCTGAATGGGAGGTTCTTTTGTTTAACATTTCCTTTGTTTATTGGTGGATGTGTTTAATGGGATTGGGTCTGACTGTACCTAATAAGCCCTCTCTGGGTGATCCCAGTGTCTCTGGGAGATCCAGTGGGCAGCACTAACGAAGTGAGGGCCCCCACTGTGTAATCAGTTCAGCTGTCCCGGCCCTGATTGGAGCTGACATTTTAATGTCTGGAGCAGGAGGATGGTCAGCTCTGCTTAACCTGCCCCCCACCCCACCCCCGCCCCCTCTCCCCAGCCCCTGCTCTTCCAGCACTGTACAAATCAGGCCAAATTTAACTCTTTATGGCCTTGTTAAGGGCTGGCAAGACACCTTCTTAAGTTTCACATTAAATTCCCTCTGCTGGCGGCTGGGAGAGGGCCACTCGGCGCTGGCTCCGTGCAGATTTGGCTCCATTACGAGCCAGGCTTAGCGGAGTATTTTTATCCTCCCGTCTGTGACGCCTCTGTTTGTGGCTCCTATTTTGTTTGGCTTTCTTTCTCCTTACTTCAGACGGAGCGAGCGCTCTGGTTGGCTGATCCCAAAGCCTCTTGTTCTGCCGGCTCGCTCGGAGGAGATAGGGGCTCGCTGCATTGTTAATGCGGTGCAGGTTGCATTAAAAGGATTAGCCACGTGAAATATTCCACCAGCTAGCTGAGCACTTTTGAGACTGCGGTGACAGTCTGGGCTCTTACAAAGGGAATTTCTGTTAAGATAGGCAGGTACGTGCCAATTACTCCCCTTCTACTTTTCTCTGCGCTGTGTTTAACATTGCGTGACATTCCTCAGCTCATCTGAAAGAGATCCCTCGTCCTGCCCCTGCACCTGCTGTACTTTGTTGGAGGTGAATGTTTATCATGTGGCCCGATATTCACTTAGGGTAATGTTACCACTGACTTGCCTTCATTGAAGTGAAAGAGAATAGAATGGAAAGTCGCCGGTTTCCTGGTTGTGCCGCGGCACCGAAGATGCGAAAAGGGGCCCTGAGACGCGGTGTGAACCAGGCTCTTGAACCGCACTCCCTGTCACAGTTCACCTGGCCCACAGAGACGTGCTGGAGGACACTTAGCTGGTTAGAAAAATTCCAATTAAGTCAAGAGTAGCACTGGCACTCAGTTGCTGTGTAGGCACAAAGAGCAGAGGGATTTACCTGAGGGGGGCCAAGCTGGAGGTCAGCGCTTCCGTTGGGATTTGGAAAGATATTGGGCTCCACAACTTTTAACCTCAACAAGCCAAAATGCACCTCCCCCCCCATTTTCCTCATCCCCACCATCAACATCTGGCAGCCTCCTCTCTTCTTTGGGACCATTTAAACAGTTTTTTTAATGAGTGACTGACACAAGTGCCTTATGTTTATGGGTGACAGTGTTGGAAATGTTTCACTTTTCAATATCCCTATGCTAGTTAGCCACTTGGGTATTGTCTGCCCCAACTCTCCTATCTCCTGTGTCTCTAGTCCCTGGTACCAGGCTCAGCTTGTGCAAGGACAAACTCACCCTGAGTACAATATGCAAGGAATAGAGGTTGCTAGGATACCTTTTATTAAGTGTGGTAATTGTTTCAATAGCCCGTAGTAAAAGTGGAGTTAAAAATAGCTGAGGTGTGTGACTCTTGTTAAGAGTGGCAGTGCTCAGAGTCTGAGATTGGCTCTCCGAAATTGCCTTTAGTCACTAGTCACTCAGTGTGAAAACTCAACACTGTGCTTATCACGAACCACAAACCTTTTCATACCTCAAGGACTCCACACAGGGCACACAATTTTCTGGTCTGTGTTGTTTTTAGGGTCGTCAGTCACAGTCCATGCACGTTTACTTCCTGGTCATCTTACAGATGGTGCTGTTCTCCCCCCACAAATGTATGGAACAAAAAAGTGGGATGAAACATAAAAACTTAGCTTAAAGTGTTACCTGAACAAGTCAATGAAACCTTCGGTTATATTTGTGAGTTAAAATAACTGACAGAACAGAAGCTGGTTCGACAGACTGATGTGGAGTTCTGTGCCTAAATGTCTGAGAAGATGTTGCAGACATGTTTGCTTCCTCCTTGGCTGAATGAACCTTTCAGTAACCCAAGCATTACTTCAAACATAGTTTTGCTAGTGACTGAAACCTAGAGCGTCTCGGTGTAGCTAACTAATGTTTTGATTAGATGTCTCTTCCGCTGTCTGATATCCTCATGATCAGACAGTGGGGAAGACAGCTAGTCAAAAGCACCTGCACTGAGCTCAAGTGTCTCTCCCTTCTGCTTGACAACAGAAAGCAGAAGGAGCGCCATGGTGGGGGGTACAGGAAGGGTTGACTGATCAACCACTTCCCCGCCCAGCTCCTGTCAAATGTGATCCCGTCCCATTTAAAAAAGACATCTCAAAAGCCCTCACCCACAAGAATGTTATTGATTGACTTGTGCCCTAGCTGCCAAGCGTGCCCTGTGTTGATGAGTCTGGCTTTTAAAATTATTTTCCTTGTGTACCGTTCTCTCTGCAGCAGCATCCAGCCAGGTGGAGAGGGACCGGACGGATTCCCCACTCCCCTCCAAACGCCCTTCCTCAAGGTCAGGGGCCACCGAGAGCCCCCTTTCCTCCAAGCGTCCCAGGACAGCTGACAAGAGCACTTGTGAGCAGGTGAGACATTGCACTTCACATCTCTTTCCTTGTAAATAATTGTTGAGTTGTTTTTGTGTACCCTTACTTTGCTGGCCTTGCACTATTTATTAAGCCAGTAGAACTGCCTTGAAGTTATCCAACCCAAAACATGTTGCTTTGATTATGGATGTCAAACACTTGCACATTAATTGAAAAAAAGAACGTAAAGCTGTACTTCTAAGCATTTTTAACTTCTGAATATCTCCAGTTCACTTTGCATTATGCATCACTTTTTTCTGATGATTATTTTTCTGCATTTTTGCTGCGGTTGCATCACTCATCATGCGTAAGGTGGAAAATCAATATAGTATCTGACAGATGAGAAGGCTTTGAAGTGACTGCCAGGGAGGCGAAGGCTCCAAGCTGCCCACTGTTCTGTGATCAGTGGAGACTGCATGTGTGGGCTCTACTCTTGCCCCAATAACCGCCCCCCACCCCACCACCTTCCTTCCTCTCTCCTTATATCCAGATGTACCAGTGCCCATATTGCAAATACAGCAACACTGACGTGAACCGCCTCAGAATGCACGTGATGACTCAGCACTCTGTGCAGCCCATGTTCCGCTGCCCGCTGTGCCAGGACATGCTCAACAACAAGGTCCACCTGCAGTTCCACCTCACCCACCTGCACAGCGTGTCACCTGACTGCGTGGAAAAGCTCATTGCCACGGTGAGTGTGTGTGTGTGTGTGTGTCTGTGTATGTATGTTTGTAAGGATATGTCTATGAATACCCCTGCTCCCACACACTGTGTGTGTGTGTGTGTGCGTGCGTGCGCATGTGTATCTTGGAATTCTGTAGGTATGCCAGTTATTGTTCTCTAAGAGAACTGGCCAACCTTTACACTTCAGCCAGCAGTGCCATCTGTGACATAAGACTTACTATAGTTAAAGCAGATTTCTATGTGTATGTGATGTCTGAGTTTTTTCTGTGTTTGGCATTTCATCATCTTTCATTGTGATTCCTTCAATGTGTCCATTCAGTAATGAATCCTCTTCAAGTTATTTGCCCTTCTTCCCAGTTACTGAAGGGGCATTGTAATGCCGTCAGACTGCATTTCTTGCTGGCATGAGGTTCACAGTGACATTTTCAATGTATGTTCCTGACCCCCCTGAACTGCATACTCACAATTGCTCGAGTAATGTATTTTTCATACAGGAGTTAAAAAGAAACTCTGCAGTGAGAGCACAATATGAGAGGAAATGCCATGGCTTTGTGTCTTTGTCGGGCCTTCTTTCAGTAGCTGAAGCATCCACTCGTATAAATTCGACCTTTTTAAATCACACTTCCACTTTCCTATGCAGATGTGTTTCTTGGTCATTCACGTCCCATTGTGGGCAATTCTCAACAGACCAAATACATGGCAAGAGCTCTGTGCCACTCGCACCTTTTCTTTTGCTGTTTGTGAGTTTTTTCAGTTGCCCTGTTGACAATGCTGTTGGGCCTCTTCTTGGTTTGTCCAGCTTGGTGATGACTCACACACTCTTACTCACTTTTCCCAAACACAGTGTAGATTGTCTCCTGTCCCTCCCTCTCTCTAATTGGTGACATTTGAGGCAGCATTGCATTTTAATGAAAACCGTAAGAAATTCTTTAATTGCGAATTGGCCCTGGGTGCATTGTCGACTCATTGTAAATCAGATGTTGTGGGGTTGGATTTTGATGGTTTAGCAGTATTATTCTGTGACCTCATCATAACCTCCCTACCTGGCTATCAGGAAACCGTTTCTTCGTTTTCCTTTTCTTAAGAGGGTTTCAGTTAATATACTAGTCGATTGAGAGAGACTGGTTCCTTATAAAAATATTCCTTTGTTTGAAGAATGGCTCTTTTCCTTCCCAGTCTTCTTCTTCTTCTTTCAGTCTTCACCCGGTGCTATTCAAAACAAAGGTTATTATAATATATTCAAGTAATTATACTTGTAATAAGTAACTTATACCTAATATTATTAATATATTCAAGTAATTGTGACACAGATGAATGGAAATTAAATGAATACATTTTAATCTGTAATGAAAGGCAAGCTCAGGCCATGAAAATATTATCATTCTCTATTTTTCTTATCTAACGTGCATACCTCAAGCTCCAAGTGAATACTAATTTCCAACAATTTGACCGCAAGCCTCTAAAAAGTCTGCCTATTTACCCAAACACGTGTTATGCTTTCCATCTTTTTTTGTATCCTCTCCAGAATTCCTGAGGAATTCCTATAAGCCTGTGTGCTTTTGATAGTGTTCAGTGCCAGAGATGTGATCACTGGATCTCAAGTGTATTTTACACAAATGAAACCATGGCTCTAGGGTGGTGAGATATGCTATATAAGGAGCGTAGAAGGATTTGAGTTATTTTTCTTTTTAATCAAGCGGAAAAAAAACAAGGGTCCATGGACGCCTGTTTGTTGAGGCCATTCATGAAACTCTTTCGTATTCCACAGTAATTCTTACATCACCCTCTTTATATTCCCCATTCCGTGCCCTTATACTGTTGTCTTCCTCTCTTCTCTTTACCACTTGAGAATAATATTTCCTAAACTTCATCAAATAAATATGTTTGCCATTTTGCAAACACTGTGAATTGTAGAATCCTGGGTGCGGCAGCATTTTTGCACAGTAGCTAAATTGAGGCATTCTTTGGCTTAATCGCTCATAGCAATTGTCTTAGAGCTATGACAACCTTCCAGCCATCCCTGCACCCCGACCACAAAGCAAATGGCGAATACATTACTATGGAAGGCAGCAATATTTTTTTCTTTTATAGAGATAATAATACACTGAGCTTTTCCAAAAGGCAAGAGAGAGTAGCAGAGCTAATGTAATGCGCATTAAAACCTGCACCTTTTTTTATAACAAGTGGGAATAAATTGAAAGGTACTCTATCCTTTCGCATGCCACTAGCACAGGAGCCTAATGAATTCTGAAATAGGTGACTTTTATTTCTTGCCGACTATGCATAAAGATGCGCTTTCTCTCTCTCCTCTCCCTCTCGTTTGCTCCTCCTGCCCCCTCCCACTCTTCTCCTGCCTCCTCCTTCTGTCTCCCCTCCTCCTCTCTCTGCCCCCTCATCTTTTTCTCTCTCTCTCCTGCTGCTCCCTCACTCCCTCCCCTTTTCTGTCTGTCTGAGATAGGGGTAATGAAAATAATTGTGCTTCATTAATTCTGAGTCTAGCTAGATGATAGCCATTTTGAACTATGTTTGCCAATTAGGTGGTCTAAATTAAAAGTGACCTTGGGGTACTCTTGGTGCTTGCCTCTCTCCGCCTAATGAAGCAGTTGTCTAGGAACCGTCCACTTTGTAATGTAAATCACCAGCGTTTTTGTTTTTGTCACTCTCCACGCTACTTGCATTAATTTACCACTTTTAGTTTTGAGGAGATGAAAAACAGAGGAAAAAAGGTACTGGAAAAAAAGGCTGAATTTCTTTCCTGTATTTTTTCTGATTAGACTAATCACGCAGCGGCAGAGTAAAGAGGTTTTACAGTTCCGCTTAACCCCCAACCCCTGCAGCTCACCGCCAGTGGAAGAGTGCTGCATCTTCACAGGAGAGAGTTTATCCGGCATGGATGTGCAGCCAATGCAGACACGCATCTGCGTGGCGGGTTTTGTTTAGTGACATGCCCTTACTGTCAGTTAATTAGTGAAACTCCTGGAGACTGGGAGGTTGGCAGGAAGGACAGCTCATTTTAAAGCCTCAGACACAGAGAAGCCCAAATCGGCAGCCTTGGCACGAACCAACATGCAGATATTTCTCTTGTATGCTACGTTTCCTGACAGAGTGAATAATTCTGTTTTTCCCCCCACATTCTCTAAAAATATTTGGTATCTCTTAAATCCAGCACATATTTTTTAAATAGGGTGACATCATGGGGTTGTTGTCTTCTTCAGAAATTATTGTTCAAAATACAGTGCTCAGGGAATTGGGTCTCTAAGGATATATATATACAGTATATACGTATATGTGTGTTGTGTGTGCCATATTGAATTGTAGAATTGTTTTATCAAATACATTTTGAGAGGTGTTTGACAAGCAGAGGAAGAGGGTATATCTCCAATACAGTGAAGGGTAAATACATATACAGAAGTTGAAGGTGTGGAGGGTCAAACCTACCCAAGGGTTGATATTTCCTTGTTTTATTTTATCAAAGACAAACTATTTTGACAGTGTAGCAGAGAGGACAGGAGGGCAGTCTGAGTGTCAGATGGCAAAGCTGAGGTAGATGCTCAGGATTTCCTTTCATTAAGCCAGGCAGGATAGATGGAGTGTGAGAGGGGGGATATCATGGAAAGGCAAGGAAAGGGGGATCCATGAATTGAAATGCAGAATGTGGAGTGAAGCTGATTGTTCTGTTTGGGGAGTTAATTGAAGGAAGGTGAAGCAGACAGTGCCTCATCTCCCAGCCTCGTCCAATCTCAAGCACTGATTATTGTTAAATAGGAGGCCACTAATGAGTGCTTTTGATGAATTGTCGTCTTTTTAAGGGGAAAGCTGGGGGGTTGAATAGTGAGCGGGGAGAGGTGGGGGAGGGGGGTTGCCAAGATGGTGGAGAGAGGTGGGGGGGTTGTCATTCACACATGATCGACTTCAACCTTTCCCGTGCACGCAAAAGCTGTCTGTGCTTCTGTACTTTCTAATCAATATTCATTGCTCCTTAAACCTGTTCATTAAAAAAGGAAAAATTAAACGAATATATTGAAGTGAAATACATATTACCCCTTTCTACTCCCATCTGTTTCCGTGTGTATGTGTGTGTGTCTTTGTATATTTCTCTCTTCAAATGTAAATATGGTAATTTTTTTAACTGTAGATGAACTCATTTTTATATGTCTAGTTTTATTTATGGCATACACAAATCCTCTGCACGTTGTTTCCCCTTGTCTCAGAGGCTGCCTTTTTGTCATCTGCCCTTCTTCGAATTGCCAGGTTTAAATTACCCAGCATGCCTGTGCTTTATGATGGCATAGCTTTACACTGCTCCCTTCCATAGGAATGGGATGCACTTTTTACGAGGAAGAATTATTTAATTAGGCACCCTAATAAGCTTTTCAGTTGGCCAAGCTAGGCCTTTCAGCCCATCTCACTAATTGGCTGCAGCAGAACTTTCCAGGCGCGTGACAAAACACTGGCAATGATCAAAGTGCAAATTCCAAGGATGGTAAATAAAGTAAAAATAATATGATTATTTTTAGTGCATACAGATGTATTTTTCTGTGTCTCTTAATCAGAAGCATAATAATTTAGCTGGAACCCCATTTTCATTGCAAAGCATTGAGGTGTTTTTTATGTTTAGTCACTCAGAAAGTCTTTAACTTCCAGCAATGATCTGGGCGGGATTCTCCTATCATGCTACAGTCACCTTCCACTGGATAGAGGAGATAGCCTTCACCTCTTTATTGCAGACAAAAACATCCATGAAAATTGCATCATTGTGAAAAATGAAGGAAAAGATCTCAAAGTAGATAAAGATGAGGAAGGTCACTTGAAGTGTACATTTTGCAATGTTGAATTCCCCAGATGTTGAGAAAAGTTATAAGAATCCCTACCAAATCTATTTCTGTTGAAAAAATAGATCTGTAACATGGTATCCTTTATGCTTGGCTCTCCAGGTGACGGCCTCAGATGTGCTGCCAGCGAGCATGTTTATACCAGTTCCAGGCCCAGAGAGAGATGGGCAGAACAACCTGCCAACAACGGCCAACTCCAGCTCTGATGACACGAAGAAACAGATGGGTTAGTGTTGCACTTAAAACTTTGCCTTGACTTTATCAAATGTAGTGGTTATTTACAATATAGGTCTGCATGGGCATTTGAAATGCTTTGTCTATTTCCTTGTGTTGTAAAATTCTGACAAAATTCAAACAGTGGGGGAAACAGATCATTGGCAGAGAGAGATAGAAAACAGATGTTTCCTTTTGGAGCACTGCATGGGTGCTGGTAAAACATTGGTGGTCAGACTTAAAGGAATAAAAAGATTCCATCTGCATTTATATTAATTATCAAGATGTCCTTTGTGGAAATTAAATTCTGTTATACAAGAGTCTGCCTGTGTGGGAGACACTTTTATTCTTAAGGATTTTTATTTTCTTGGCAGAAACCTCAGAGGCAGAGTCAGATAAAGGGGCTCAACCTCCTCCAGAAGTCATGGAAGCCCGCAAGTCACCCGTTGAAGACCAGCAGGCGATGAAGGAAGATTCTGCCGGTTTCCTGTGCTGGAAGAAAGGCTGTAACCAGGTCTTCAAGTCCTCCAACTCCCTCCAGATGCACTTCAATGAGGTCCACAACAAGAGGCCACAGCTGCCTGTTTCAGACCGCCACGTCTACAAATACCGCTGCAACCAGTGCAGCCTGGCTTTCAAAACAGTGGAGAAACTGCAGCTGCACTCGCAGTACCATGTCATCCGGGCGGCCACTATGTGCTGCCTCTGCCAGCGCAGCTTCAGGACCTTGCAGGCCCTGAAGAAGCACCTGGAAACCAGCCATCTGGAGCTGAGTGAAGCTGACATCCAGCAGCTCTACGGGGGCTTGCTGATGAATGGAGACCTCATGGTCATGGGTGACCCAACACTTGGAGAGGATCACGTAGCTCTGGGTGATGATGATAAGGAAGGAGAGGAGAGTGACCCAGAGGAGAAGCAAAGCCCAACTGGAAGTGATTCAGGGTCAGTCCAAGAAGATTCTGGATTAGAACCTAAGCGTGCCCTGCCGTTCAGAAAAGGCCCCAACTTTACCATGGAGAAGTTCCTGGATCCATCCCGCCCTTTTAAATGCACTGTGTGTAAAGAGTCTTTTACTCAGAAGAATATCCTTCTGGTCCACTATAACTCTGTCTCACACTTGCACAAGGTCAAGCGAGCTCTGCAGGAGTCCACCACTGGTCAGCCTGAATCCACCAGCAGTCCTGATAACAAACCATTCAAATGCAGCACTTGCAATGTGGCGTACAGCCAGAGCTCCACACTGGAGATTCACATGCGCTCTGTCCTCCATCAGACCAAAGCCCGCGCAGCAAAACTTGAAGCAGCCGGTGGCAGCAGTAGCTCCGTTAGTGCTGTCGGTGGAAGTGGAGGTGGTACGTCAGTTGGAACTTCAACTCCCAGCCCCAGCCCAGCCACTAACTCAACAACCACCATAAGCAACAATAGCTCTTCCTCTGGGGTTCAGACTGTGCAGAGCATTCTGGCAGGCAGTCATATGAACCAGTCTCATAGCATTGAAAGCTTGGGAAACTCTTCTGCAACTTGTCACCCTTCTCCATCAGAAAACCATGATGCTAAGAAGAAGAAATTTGCAGATATGCTGTCCTCAAGGGGACAGCAGCAGCTGCAGCAGCAACATCAACATCAACAGCAGCAGCTGGCCCAGGCCCAAGCTCAGGCCCAGGCTCAGCTCCAGCAAGAGCTGCAACAGCAGGCTGCCCTCCTCCAGTCTCAACTTTTCAACCCAGCACTTCTTCAGCACTTCCCCATGACAACAGAAGCTCTTCTCCCGCTGCAGCAACAGCAGCTGCTCTTTCCTTTCTATATCCCTGGAGCAGAATTCCAGCTGAACCCAGAGATAAACCTCAACAGCTCTGCACTTCTAGCTGGCGCCACCACTTCCTCTCTGCTGGACGACCTGAAGAATTCGGCACAGCAGGCCCAACAGAGCTGTTTGCAGCAGCAACTGATGCACCACCATCTCCAGCAGCAGCACCAACAGCAGCAGGCACACTCACAGGTTCAGGGGCAGATGGCTTTGCTCCAGCAGAATGCATCGCTTCTGCACCAGGTAGAAAAAAAACCAAAACATGCTCACTACAGTGAGAAAGACAGAGATGGGCAGAGGGATAAAGAGATGAGTGAGAAATTGGAAGAACATATCTCCAAAGATCTGTTGGACAGTATGAAATCTAAAGACAAGAAAGATCAGCAGCAGACTACAGTGGGAGGAAACCTTGACCCTGGCTTTCCTCCACCTAGAATTGCCTCAGATGCCCGTGGAAATGCCACTAAGGTCCTTTTGGAGAACTTTGGCTTTGAACTGGTAATCCAGTACAATGAAAATAAGCAGAAAGCGCAGAAGAAAATATCAGCAATTGGAGCAGCAGGGCTAAGTGGCCCGGCCGGAATCAGCAGAGTTGTGGATGCCATTGAAGGACTTGAAAAACTGGAGTGTGAAGCCTGTGGCAAGCTTTTCTCAAACATATTGATCCTAAAGAGTCATCAAGAGCATATACACCAGGCCTTCTTCCCGTTCCGCTCCTTGGAGAGGTTTGCTAAGGAGTACAGGGAGCAGTATGACAAGCTGTACCCTCTGAGGCCCCAGACACCTGAGGCTGCTCCTCCACCTCCACCACCACCGCCTCCACCTCCACCCCCACCTCAGCGAGCTCCAACACCAAATATTCCTGCCTCTGCACCTTCTCATACACCTCCAGCTGTTTCTACACCTCAGCCTCCAATGCCCATAACTCAGATGCCCATGTCAATGGATCTGCCTCTCTTCTCACCACTTATGATGCAGCCTATGTCTCTCCAGTCTTTGCCCTCTCAGATGTCTGCTCAACTTCCCTCTGTGGAGTCTGGTCTGGCCACTGATCTGGCCCACCTCTACCAGCAGCAGCTCACTCCAGCCATGCTGCAGCAACAGCAGCAGAACAAGAGACCACGAACACGCATTACTGATGATCAACTAAGAGTATTACGGCAGTACTTTGATATCAACAACTCCCCGAATGAGGAACAGATCAAAGAGATGGCAGACAAGTCGAACCTGCCCCAAAAAGTTATTAAGCACTGGTTCCGCAACACCCTCTTTAAAGAGCGCCAGCGCAACAAGGATTCACCTTACAACTTCAACAACCCACCTATCACCACTCTGGATGATGTTAAAGTGGATTCTAAGCCACCATCCCCTGAGCCTCAGAGGCATGAGTGTTATGGGAGCAAGCGATCCTCAAGGACAAGGTTCACTGATTACCAATTGAGGGTGCTGCAAGATTTCTTTGATGCTAATGCCTACCCAAAAGATGATGAGTTTGAACAGCTCTCCAACCTGCTGAGTCTGCCCACTCGAGTCATTGTGGTATGGTTCCAGAATGCCCGTCAAAAAGCCCGCAAGAATTATGAGAACCAGGGAGATGGAGCTAAGGACGGCGAGAGACGAGAGCTGTCCAATGATCGCTATATCCGTACCACCAACCTAAACTACCAGTGCAAGAAGTGCAGCCTGGTCTTCCAGCGCATCTTTGATCTCATCAAGCACCAAAAGAAGCTATGTTACAAAGACGAAGATGAGGACGGGCAATATGACAGCCAAAATGAAGACTCTATGGATTACTCACATGAATACTACACTCCATCAGGGTCCTCCTGTCACACCCCCATGCCCTCCTCCTCTAGCCTTTGCCCTCTCCCCCCATCCACATCAGCTTTCTCTCACATGGCATCCTCCGAAAAAGAAGAGGCCTCACCTGCTAATGCATCAAACCCTTTTGATGAGAAGCCCAAACACTCAACTGAAATGTCTTCTGAGCTAAGGGAGAATCTAGTGTCTGTCAAACAGGAAAGCCCACAGCAGCCACAGACTGAGACGCAACCACAGAGGCCTCCACGGGAGGAGAAGGCACAGTTAGCTCCAAAGACCACAAAGCTTTCCTCTCCCTCTCCTTCCCCCTCCCAACAGCAGCAGTGTGGTCCCTCTGTGTCTCAGGCCAGCCCGGGTCCTTCACATAGTTCCCATATGACACCCAACCCACTTATGGCATCTGCTTCACAGCAGCAGCAGCTCGCCCAGCAGATGATCCCTTACCAGTGTGACCAATGTAAGCTTGGCTTCCCCTCATTTGAGCACTGGCAGGAGCACCAGCAACTTCACTTCCTTACAGTGCAAAACCAGTTCATTCACCCCCAGTTCCTGGACCGCCCTATGGACATGCCCTTCATGTTGTTTGATCCCAGCAACCCTCTGCTGGCCAGTCAGCTACTTTCAGGAGGTATGTCGCAAATACCCAGCAGTTCTGCAACTTCTCCTTCGACACCCACCTCCACTATGAACTCCCTGAAGAGAAAACTGGAGGAAAAAGCAGGCACCAGTCCTGGGGAAAATGACAGCACAAACAGTGGGGAGGAGCCACAGCGGGACAAGCGGCTCAGAACAACCATTACACCTGAGCAGCTTGAGATTCTCTACCAGAAATATCTGCTCGACTCCAACCCCACCCGCAAGATGCTTGACCACATTGCTCATGAGGTGGGCCTCAAGAAGAGGGTGGTACAGGTGTGGTTTCAGAACACCAGGGCCAGGGAGAGAAAAGGACAGTTTAGAGCTGTAGGACCTGCTCAAGCACACCGTCGGTGCCCATTCTGTCGTGCACTCTTCAAGGCAAAGACAGCCCTCGAGGCCCATATACGGTCACGCCACTGGCATGAAGCTAAGCGTGCTGGCTATAACCTATCCAACATGCTTCCAGACCAGGAAGGCATGCAACTGAAGATGGATCCTCTGGATGTTTCCAGCTATGCACACCTTGCCCCATCTAACAGTGATGGACAATGCTCCTCTCTGTCACCGGTGAGCAAAGGCATGGATCTGTCTCCCAGAGGTCTGTTGAGCCCTACAGCCATCAAGGTAGAGGGAATGGAGGACTTTGAAAGCCCAACGATGTCCTCAGTCAATCTGAGTTTTGACCAGAACAAACTGGATAATGATGACTGTTCCTCTGTGAACACAGCCATCACTGATACCACCACTGGTGATGAGGCAAATGCTGATAATGACAGTGCAGATGCAAAGCACAGTCACAACAGTGGTGATTTCCTGTCTAAGTCTGGGGGTACAGCCCCCTCTCTTGAAAATGATGACCAGATGTCATCAGGGTTGGTGAGCCCTGCAACAAGTTATTACGCTAAGGACTATGAAAATGAGAACATAGTGGACTACAGCGAGAACTCAAGTCTGGCAGATCCATGTTCACCAAGCCCTGGAGCTTCTGGGAGCAGGAGCATTGATAGCGGAGACCGGCCAGGCCAAAAGCGCTTCCGTACCCAGATGACTAATCTCCAGCTGAAATTGCTCAAGTCATGTTTCAACGACTACAGGACTCCCACCATGTTGGAATGTGAGGTACTCGGCAATGACATTGGACTTCCAAAGAGAGTTGTCCAGGTATGGTTCCAGAACGCTCGCGCCAAGGAGAAGAAAGCCAAGCTGAGCATGGCCAAACACTTTGGCATCAACCAGACATGCTATGAGGGACCCAAAACAGAATGCACTTTGTGTGGCATCAAGTACAGCGCCAGGCTCTCAGTGCGAGACCACATCTTCTCTCAGCAGCATATAGCTAAGGTGAAAGACACCATCGGGAGCCAACTGGACAAGGAGAAAGAGTACTTTGACCCAGCCACAGTTCGCCAGCTAATGGCTCAGCAGGAAATGGATCGCATTAAGAAAGCTAATGAGGTCCTGGGACTGGCACAACAGCAAGCCATGCAGCAACAAGGGATGTTTGACAGCCCGGCACTGCAGGCCCTGAATCTTTCATCAGCCTACCCCACCCTACAGGGGATCCCCCCTGTCCTCCTGCCAGGGGTTGGCAGCCCCTCCTTACCAGGGTTCTCTTCATCAAACACAGGTATTGCTTCACAGGTCTCACACATTCCCTGCATGCCACAAGAGTTACAGAAGTCCTGCTGTTTTTGATATTCCTCTCTGTGATTGTAGATAAGTGCATCATGGAAATAAATTAATAAAATATGATTATTCACTTGTTCATGTTGTGTGAAAACTTTCAGCATCAGTGTTCAAAATGAATGTTTTCCTATCACGACACTGTTAGATTTCAATGATTGATATATCGGGTAACTTCAAATATCTAGCACACATATGAAACAAATGTTTGCCCCACAGTACTTCAAAAACAAATGGAACTTGTTTAGGATTAGGATAGGATTGATTTTCATGCCAGTAGTAAGAAACACGCGATAACTCCCATCCTCTTCATGTGTTTCAGCTTTAACACCTCCAAAACCTCCAAACCTCCTGAACCTGCCTGGTGCCAGTGTCCCTTCACCTAGTCTCCCCACATCTGGATTGCCCAACAAGCCCCCCTCCTCTTCCTCCTTGGCCTCATCTAGCCCAGCCCAGGCTAGCACCTCCACCACCCACTCTACCCCTACCACCACTTCCAGCTCCAGCTCCACCTCCACCTCTGTGACCACGCAGCATGGCCCACGGCCTGAACCCCCCAAAGAGCGTGATGCTGAGAGGTCAAGGGAGAAGGAGAAACCCAAGGAGAAGACAGAGAAGCCCCCCACACCATCCTCAACAGGGAGCACCCCAGCACCCTCCACCTCTGCTGCCAGCGCCAAGAAAGAGAAGCCTGAAACTGCTGTTCCCGCCACCTCCATGCCAACACCTGGTATGGAGTACGTAGTGGATCCAGCTCAGCTCCAGGCCCTGCAGGCTGCCCTAGCATCAGACCCCACAGCTCTGCTTACCAGTCAGTTCTTACCCTACTTCATGCCTGGCTTTTCACCATACTACGCCCCGCAGATACCTGGGGCTCTCCAAGGCGGCTACTTGCAGCCAATGTATGGCATGGAAAGCCTGTTCCCATACAACCCAGCTTTGTCGCAGGCTCTGATGGGGCTCTCCCCAGGGTCCTTGCTCCAGCATTACCAGCAATATCAGCAGAGCCTGCAGGAGGCACTACAGCAGCAGCAGCGGCAGCTTCAACAGCAGCAGCAGCAGCAACAGAAACAGCAGCAGCAGCAGCTTCAGCAGCTCCAGCAACCCAAAGTGAGCCAAACTCCAGTTCCCCCTCAAACCCCGGGGACCCCAGAACGCAAAGAATCTGCCAAAGATCCAGCAAAAGCTGAAGAGCAGAAAGGCACTCCCTCCTGCGAGACCTCTTCTTCTTCCTCTTCCTCCCACAAGAACCTATCCTCTGAGCGGCACGAGATGGACAGCAAAGGCGTGGACCCCCTTCTTGACCAGTACATCGTCCCCAAGGTGCAGTACCGGCTGGCGTGCCGCAAGTGTCAAGCTGTCTTTATAAATGAAGAGGCGGCCGTCAGCCACCTGAAATCGATCTGCTTTTTTGGTCAGTCTGTGGCGAATCTGCAAGAGATGTTGCTTCGGGTCCCCAGCGGTGGGAGCGCAGGGGAGGGCAGCCTGTATGACTGCCTAGCCTGCAATGCTACGCTGGACGGGGACAAAGCGCTCAGTCAACACCTGGAATCAGCCTTGCACAAACACAGAACAATCAAGCGATCAGCCAGAAATGCCAAAGAGCACGCTTCTAGTTTATTACCTCACTCTTCAGCCTGCTTCCCCGATCCTAACACCGCATCTACCTCGCAGTCTGCCACTCACCCAAACAACAGCCCCCCTTCCCCGCCAACGACATCAGCCGCCATGCCGTCCTCCTCTGTCTCCTCATCCTCGTGCTCCTCTTCCTCCATGGCCACCTCCCCGCACACCACAGCTGCCGGCAAACCCTGGCCCCAGGCCCCTTTTTCCAGAGCTTCAGCTGGGAAGCCCAACGCCACTTCTCCTTCTACTTCTCCTTTTTTTCCTCCGGTATCCTCACCTTCAACGGTTACCTCAAGTTCATTGAGCACCTCAGGGGTTCAGACCTCGATACCAACAGACGTCTTTACCGACGAGTCTGACTCTGACAGCAGCCAGAAGTCAGCAGACAGGCTGAGCCGTCCGGCAGAGGAGCCGCAGCAGCCCAGCTGTCTCAAAGACAGTAGTAGTTGTAGTAGTAATCTCGCTAGTGTAGGAACGGACTCCATCCGATTGTAAAAGAGCTTTCAATGATGGACAATATTTAAAAAATACAAAAGACAAAAAAAACAAAAAAAAACAAGAAAACAAACAAAAAAAGCAGCGATGTTAAAAATGTTTAAAATATACAAACCAATTTCCGAAGAAAAGATGTGTAAAGACTAACTGCAATTCCAAAGCTTGTAACCAAAAATTTAATGTTAGTGGATTGTTTTCCCATATCAACATGCTGGTTTTCGTTTATCTCAACTCAAATATATATATTTAAAAAATGATCACTGCAGTTAAGTTTTGGATACGGATGGAGGAATGCTGTATAGCAATGGACTGCCTCAAATGTTGTTCAAATGGCCCCTGATCCCCCTCCTACAAATGATAAATTAACAAGTTGTCCCTTGTTTGCATACTTATTCCCAGTGAATAGCACAGTAACAAAAAGCCAGTATGTACTGTATGGGAGAATAGTCTTACATTTACAGTTTTCTTGCTATCTAAGCGTTCAGATACCAATGGCTTGCTAAAATAAAAAATAATGTAATGTCTATTTTATTCTCAGGTCAACAGCTCACAACCTTTTTTCTGTCACGGAAATTCATTGTTTTCTACTTTTTGTTCCTAACAAAAGAAAAACCTTGATTTTTTTTTAAACTTAATTTAACAGGCAGAAAGTATTAAAAAGAGAAAATATTATTAAGGCATAGCTTTCTTGGGATTCAAAAAGGGTAGCTGATCTGCTGATTTTACACATTTTAAATCGTTTTTAAGGGGGGAAATAGCACTCCCATTTTACCAAGACACGGAGAGCATTGTTGTTGATGGGGCGGGGGGGAAAGATTCTTTTAAGAAAAAAAACTTTCTGTATTTATGATAGATATGAACATTTTTGGTGTTAAGTAGATTGTTGCATTGGAAATGAATTTAAACAGTATGGTAGATTGAAAAAAAAATCTTTGTGTACATTTAGCTTTTGTATCGTCCAACTTAAAGGCGCTTCATTTGATGTTGTCTTGGTCATTCCGATAGACTAGATTAAGGAGCAGTAACGGACCTATTCTTTATTTCTGTCTTATCCTCAACTTCTTGGCTTCCATTCACCCAACTGCCATTGAGTGACATGGCAGTTTTTTTTTAAAATTGTTTTTTGGTTTTATTTTTTGGTCGATACTATACTGACAAAAACAAAAGCATTCTAGGGTGAAATGTTCAAGAAATATTTGATTATATTTGCTGACTTTGTGCACTTAAAACTGTCTGATTCTTTCTCTCTATCCCTCACTCTTTCTTTGTTTTTCTTTCCCCTGCATTTTGTAGATTCGGAAATAGTTACTACTCCTCTTGCACTACAAAGCAGATCCTCGGTTCTTCGTGTAGTGTGGCTGCAGTCTTTTCTGGTTCATTTTCAGTTGAACTTTTCATTGTCGTTGTCATAGATGAAAATGAAAAAAAAGAATAATAATAATGATTCTCACGCTTTAAAACAAAAAGAAAATCCAAAGACAAAACACTTTCACCATTGGTGCATAAGGATGAGAAAAGAGGTTTCTTTATACTTGAGAATTTGTTGCTGTTTGTTAAAGAAAAGAAAGTTTTAAAATAAAGGAGTATGCATCAGAGTTGCCGTTTTTGCTTCTTTGCAAGCAGACAGGTGGCTTTCTACGTTAAAAAAACAAGAATACCAAAAACCAAAAAAGGGCCCTTGTCCTTGCATTGTGGAGTAGCACCATACAAGAGCCATTGCAGTCTGTAAGATAGAGGTTAAAAAGCTCTTCGTTTAACTTTTTCTGTCACACACAAGAATCCTTTTTTTAAGAAAATGTATAAGGTCTGGTCTTTGAGGACATAAGTTTTGCTGCTAATGTAGTTTTTGAAAAATGAATACCTAGATGCATGCTCATTTTGCTTTTGGCTAAGCTTTAACAAAAACAGAAACAATAAACCATTTTCCCCTCCCTCTGCTATAAGCTTTTTTTCTTTTTTTTCTCTTTTTTTTCTTGTTGCAAAAACGGAACTTTGAAGACTGTGAATATACGTTCCAAAGGACAGTTTGGCTGACTTTCTATTTTTCTTGTTTTGTTTTGAACAGACCAATGTTGAAAGCCAATGATCTATATTGTACAGAAGAGTGCATTCCAAATACCACATTGGAGAGGGTTTTTTTTTTTCTAAAGCAAGGACTGGTTATTTTATTTCATAGATTATTATGACAATAATTTCTTCAATTTTTTTTTTTTTTTTTTTGCAAGGTGACTGTAAGCTGTTGTGTAAATTTAAGAATACTGGGTTGCTAAACAATAGGACTCACACTTCCCTCACACGTAGTGCTGGTGTGGGGAGTTAACAATAAGAGAATCCCTCTGACCAGAAAAGGTTGTCTCACTCAGAAAAGATTACCAAGTAATAGTGGTCACCAAAAAAAGTGTACATAACGCACATCTGGTACTGACGTCTTTTTCACTGATTTAGTGTCATCATGCCTCTCAACTTCCGACAAGCCTCTGAAGAAAATAGTTTGCTGTTTTGCAAATAAGCCTGAAGTGGCAGCTTCCCTTCCTGAGAACACAAGAAGGGACTTGCCCCCAGGTGTCTTTTGAGTGCAAAGCCATTTTCAAGCACAATCTGGCAAAAACTGATTTCTAGGGGACGTTTTCATTCCAAAGCATTAAGGAAAGGAAAAAGCAAATGTGTGTTTGTTTGGGGGAGGGAAAGTTAAGAGGTATGTCCATGCCTTCATGTCCAAAGAGGTCACTTGATACTTCTGATTGCAGTTTAATTGGTTCTGCTCATTGAATACCCCCCATCCCCCAGCGGAAAAAAAGATATATCTGTTTCTCTATACCAAAACCAGTTTGTGAACTTTGTGAGAAACTGCTTTTGGCCACTAATGTACAGAATTCACATTTGGGTGTGTGTTGAAAGTTTTAGGTGCTTGCAGAGCAATGTGATGTGGTATTAACTCTTATGCGCTGCGGATAAATTTGGATTGGTTTGGTCTGCAGGCTTGCCACTCCTCTAAAATACCTTTCTCTAGAATATTGTTCATATGATTATTTTAAAAAATTCTAATGTTGTACAGTTTGTTCTCGAATGCTTTTTTAAAATTTTGGTTTTCAGATATTGTCATAGACATTATTATTTTCATATAACTATTTGTATGTTATTTTGGTTCTGTATATTACTTTTTTCCCATATAAATTAACATTTAACACTAGCTTTAAATTTGAATTGCTGTTTTTTTTGTTTTTGTTTTTTTAACTTTATACTATGACCTGGCCACTTTATGGTGTAATATTGTTATATTTGTTTGTGTTTTTTGACACTGAACTCTTGTTTCCAAAGTGTATTCTGTTTTGGGCTCTTGTGTGGACATCCTTACAGTCGAGGTTCTCACAGCAGATTCTGCCTGCATGGACTGTTTGTGTGTGTGTATGTATGTATGTATGTATGTATGTATGTATGTGTGTGTGTATGTGTGTGTGTGTGAGCGTGTGTGTGCATGCCTGCACGCATACACGCGCTTGTGTTTTAATAGAGCCAGCATCAGTTTTAGTTGTTTTATTTTATTCTATAATTTTTATTTACACACCAAAAGTACTGAACCGCAAAGCTGGATTTAAAAAAGGAGAAGATTTAAAAAATTGAATTTTAAAGGAAATAATGAGGTGGTTGATAATAAAGCACTGAGCAGTTTTTATTTTAATTAAATATATTAATGTGGCCAAAGCTTTATGCAGTTGAAAACGGAAAGGAAAATTTAAGGTGGTGCCCCTCATAAGTGTATATTTTATTGCGGCACAAAACACAAGAAGACAACTGAAATACTTTTGAAAGAAGCATCAACTCGTGTTGGCTTACTTGATTTCCATGGACATTTTACAAAGAAAAAAAACAAGGTATTGCTGTAGAGCTCATCTTCTTGCCCACTGTGAAAATAAACATGTATACAGATATAGATATATTTAAAAACAAGACATCAGCTTTTTTTGTTTAAAAAAAAATAAAGATGAAAAAAGAAAAAGAACTCTGGGAAATTTTTGGAGAGTTCACCTTGAGGTGAATGAGGCTATTTTGTTGGTGGGTTTACCAAAACTGGGCATGGGAGCAAAAAGCAGGTTATGCCGGCTCCAGTATCAAGTCATTGTTTTACCACAGACAGCTCTGAGATGGGAACAGACTCTTGAGACAGTGGAGATGGGAAAAGGAGAGATCTTGAAAAGCTGAACTCTAGTATCTGGAGCTGCCACTTTTCTCTTTGGTTCTGCTTCTGATTGCATCTATCGTTGATGTGTCCCGCACTCCATACAGGGTGGGCAGTAACACTCCCTTTGTTTCCTGTCTGTGTTGTTGCTTCCTGTTTCATTTTCTCTTGCTTCTCTCACCGATTGACAAACAGCGCCCTCCAATCAGACAGGAGCTTGCCAGCTCTGTTTTTGAGTCAACCAATCTCATCGCACCATAAAAAAAAAACTTTAAAAAAATACTGGTTCGGAATGAGAGTAGGAGGAGGGTTTCCTTGGCTGTCATTCCTAAAGAGGCAGTTACAAAAAAAAGCAAAGCAACCAAAATTAACTACCAAACTAACAAACAACCAAACAAACCATTTGCTCCAATTTCAAAGATGAACTGTTAATGTGGAGCGCCCCGACCTTTTGTGACTCCTGGTGCCACAATGGTTTTTTTAAATGCATTTTTTCTGTTTCTCTCTTTGTTTTCTCGATTTATTCCTCCTCTGAGCCACACAAGGACGGCTCTGTGGCTCCAGTCAGCCCACCTGAGGGTAGAAAAAAAAACAGCCTTGCAATGTACAAATAAGAGCGAGTTAAACCAAAAATGTTGTTCTTGATGTCTTTTCTATACTGTAGTCTTGTTAGCTTTTTTGTTACTGTAATTATATGATGAAGATTTCCAAACTGTACCAAATTACATGGAGACTAACATACAAAAACCACATGGAACTTCAGACTTTTAAAGAGAAACTTTTGTCACAAAAACCTTGTTGTCCTAGTTAAGTTGATTGTAGATGGTAATTGAATATACTCCTTTGAAAATATTTCATCAAGTATGTTTCTTGCTCATTGTGATACATTAAAAAAGTATGAGCAAAATGTTTTGGTGCCTGTGCTCTTTTTTTACATTTAGTTTATTATTTTTGCAGAATGTCTGAATGATCTCAACCATGTTAATGTCCCCAATCCTATGCACACGGAGCCATCAACCAGGTTGACATATTGTTAGGGTTGTATTAGCATATAAGCCTATTGCAAGTGTTCAAAAATAAATTATAACATACAAACAGATTGAGGTATTACTAGAGGTAATGGTAAGAGCTGATCTTTCAATCTACATTAAGGCAGCATTCATAGTATACTGTAGTCACTGTATATCAAAACAAACTTTGTCTCACAGCTTGAATTTATACATTTGAGTGTGTTTAGGTTACCTCAGTGTTATTTCTTTAAGATGCTTGGCCTTCCCTTCTCAGCAACCTCCTCTGCTCTCATTTCCTCAGTATCGCACTTCAACACAGACCAGCAAAGTGACACAGTTCCTACAAGGTAAGGCCTGGAAAACACTGGCACATTGAATGCATTTAGTTTCATAAGCATTTCTAGTATCTGGAAGATTAAAATAAGGAGAGGAAATAATCTCTCAGTTTGGTGGTTTTCTCCCCTTGAGTGTGTTTGCAAATATTAGCCAAAACAAAATTTCACAGAGCTATTGTATAAAGGTAGTCACATTTGATACTAAGAACACTACTAAGCTCTACAGTATAAAATTATTCAGTTTTTTAATAGTTTTTCATATCTTTTATAATTGTTTTTGTTCTGCCATATTAGTTTATCAACAGGATTAATCTGAATAAAATGATGGTGCTTAAAAATATATACAAATGGTAATTTTTACTGTCCTTATTAGCCACCTCTTGATACTTTCCTCAAATATATCATCCTTCTGAAACAGTCATACCCTGGTACTGAAGCTTGGTGGACAACATTAATTAAAACGTATGAAGTAACAAATGTAGGATTATACTTAATGAGAATTGGCTGTTTGTGACTAATTCAAGTTAATTACATGAGTAGAAAAATGTAACTGTTAGTGAAGTATTCTGATTAGACCGCTGCTTTTTAATTCGCTGTGACTTCTGTAGGAAATCAAATATAACATTTACATGGCTATGCATTCTATTTCTAAAGTGACATTCAAAGGCATGGTTGATAGGGCAAGGGCACAGTGTATTTCCACTGGTGGGCGGTTGTTTGTGTTGTGCGTGTGTGTGAGTGAGAGAGTGCATGTGAGAGAGACAATGTGTGTGAGTGTGCACATGTGCGTAACACAGTAGTGGTCTGCTGTGGAGACCCATTTGTGTGTGTGTGTGTGTGTGTGTGTGTGTGTTTGATGATCCGGGTGGTGTGATGTGGGCTGTTTGTGGCGGATGAGCTCACATCTGATTACATGTGTCACGCTGTGCAGCCCCCGCAGGGTCCTGGGGCAGGAAGTCCTTCTGCCATATCTCCCATTGGGTGGTGTCCAGAGCCCCAGGGCAGCCCCTCTCTGACCCGAGAGGTCACGCCGCTCCAGCAACACGTCCGTCACTATAGCCCCCAGCCTCCATTACAGTGTGCAAGAGCTCCATCTGCAAAGAATCACTTTACAGAAAATATTTACATTTATAAGATTATGATCTTATTTGAGGAAAATCAGACTAAATGGGTGCCCCATTTTTCTTTTCTTTTTTCTTATAAGACTATTTGATAGAATAAAAAGTGGCCTTGTTTTAGAAAAATACAGTGTGCATTTACATTAAGACTCATTAAAAAAATAATCTGAGGAATTTTATACATATATGTAAGTAGGCTGTCATTTTTTTCTGAAATTTCCATGGCAAAGTTTTCATTTCATAAGAGTCCAAGTTATGTCTCAAGTGACTTATATTTGTCTTGTGACACAAATTAATAGAGATGAAAATGGGCACATGTTTTCCAAATAACAGAACACTTTGCCTTATAAGTTTTTGACCCAGACATTGTTTGGAGTTCATTTCAAATCGTCTTGAAAATGACTCTACCACATTTGTACAATGTTTATATATGCCCCTCCTATTTTCTATGCAATGCAAAAACCTTATATTCAACTTACCAAGTGTATGTGTGTATACAGTATATAGTACAATATATACATACATACATACATGCACACACACACAAACAGTAAGAGTAAGGAATGATTACAAATCAAAATTGACTTTATTTCCTATTTGTATGCTTGCTTCTAAAAAATATTTCTAATGAAAACAAGTGTTTGTGTTGGTGGATCCAGACAGTTTTAGTTTGATCGACTTTGAGTGAAAAGTGAACAGGGGAAAACTGAAAACTTTTGTGAGATGATACGAAGTGCTTTTGAAAAAACAAAACTGAAATAATAAGAGGGAGGTTGACTGAAAGGTCCCCTCAGCTGTGGGAGAAAGGAACAGTGCCACACACTGGGGCATGTGCTCCTCTCTCTCAGTCGTTTTTAATGAAAGGTTCTACTGTTAATGCCGTCTGACCTTAAGCTTTGCTCTTTGTTCTCAGCCAATTTGATTGATTTGTTTTTAATTGTGTTTGAGAGAAGGTATGGAGAACGCAGAAAATGTAACATCCTTGTGACCTAAAACAATTTCCATTAACTAATTTAAATTTGAAAATGTCTTTAATTTATGATGTGATAACTCATTTTTAGATTAAATTAAAGCCAATGGTTCTAAATAATTACTTTTACATGTTGCATTTCATACAAAATAAGATCATTTTATTACTAGTAATCTCTTTTGAAAATCCTTTATATCCTTGTATAAAGAAAGGTTTAAACAGTTTGAGTGGAGGGCGGCCTTATGGTGTAACCGAATGCATCAGCACGATTGTCTTTAGCCCCCTGCTCGACCTTTCTCTTGAGTGTCTTCATGGAACTGATTAGCGTGGTGTAATTTGTCCATTGCTGAGGAAAATGATACTCTATGAAGAACTGAATGACAACACGCACAGCAAGATCGAGGGTGGGGGGGGGAGCTAAACTTGTGTCTCGAAACGTGTTTTCCAGTAGGTTCTGGCTCAATTTTCTCAGTCAGTTTTGCATTACCCCTCTCGTTTTCAATTTCTTGCCTGTAGGGACTGTATTGTTTGGGTGCTTGTGTGACTGCATGAGTAGATCTCCTGTATATGCTGCATTCTGTTGGCAGGGGCCCCTGAAAGACTGTAAAGGCAGTCTTTCGGCAGGGGGGGGCGGGGGTGGTATCCTGAGGCACACTTTGGTGTTTGAGAAGTCATGAAAGATGAAAATCCCCCCGCCTCCTCTGCCCTCATGGGGGAGTGGAGGCGGCGGCCATCCTGGTGGGAGTGGGGAACCAGATTCGCTGGCCATGCTGAGCCAATTAACACGCAGCGGCACATCCCGAATGAATTAAACGCACTCTAATCGGATCAGCATGAAAAGCCAGGCCGTTTCCTCCCAGCTCTGCACCAGATGGCATCCACACTCAGGCGCTGTATTGTGCCAGCCCCGGCCTCGAGTCAGAGTGTGAAATTGGGTTAGCGCCTGAGTGTAACACTGGCCTTCAGCGAAGGGGAGACTCTTTTTTTTGTAGTTTTCCTGGCCCTGAGGTGAAGGGCCCACCTTCACGATATAGGATCATATCTAATTATCGTCCCCTCTGCCCTCCCTCAATCTGATTGGCCACGCTCATAGACAGGCACTTCAGAGTGACAGCTCGGGGCCCTTCTCTATCTCCAGTCTCATGCTCTTCCTGGTGGCCCGCTTACTGCTTCGATTTTATGTTTACACACAAATCTCCCACTAACTCCTCCTCAAATACAGGCTTTTAAACTCCCACGTTTCTCTGAATCTGCATGGAGATTTAAAGATATTCAGAATTCAGAATTTTCTGACGGGTAGAACAAAACAACTTACTGAGTAATTGTGTCACAGCCAGTTCCCTGCTGTACTTTCCCTTATGTTCTGTGGGCTTAGAGCTCAGACTCCACATTTAATATCTACACTGAATGAAAGGCAAAAAAGATAGACAAATTAAATCAAACCATTTACTAAACGTGTAATATGTAGGATGACGAAGCGTAGTGCAGGGGTCGTTTTAAATGAGAACTGCAGTATTTATGTTCCATTTGGTTAAAAGCTGCTGCTGGTTTTTGCAGCCACGGAGGCGTAGAATGAGGAGCGCGAGCCGGAGGTGGAACCACAGTGCCACACGGCGCCCCTCGCCTCACAGCTCTACTCCGCACCAGCCTGGGCAGGTGTTGCCACTTCAGCGTGTGCCTGGGCATGGCTCTGCTAATCCTACCCTCCACACACCAAAACGAATCAGATTAACAAGGCATCCGAAGTCCTCATCCTTTCCAGCAGGAATGCCATGAAATCAGCCTGCATGCACGCGAATACCTCCTTTGTCCGATAAGTGAATTGAAACATAATGATGATGAGTACACTGCAAAATGTTAACAATACGTGACAGAGTCGGCCTAGCCGTCAACAAATTCTGACTCGGGGAGGAAAAAAGGAACAACATTGTGAAAGTTGCCACAGATTAAGAATACATGAAATATTAGCCATTGATATATAATGGTACTTAAAAAAATCATGAAATTAGAGGCCGAATTTCAAAGCCTATGGCTGTATCTTATACATGGTTACTTTGTATCTTTTTTTCCCCCTCTTGTGTCCACTGAGCACTCTTCCACATTCCAAGCACCTCTAGATCCACTGCATTTGTCTGGTTTGCTGATCAATGTCAAAACCAAATTGCACCTGAGCAGGGAGGACAGGTCAAACTAATTCGATCTCATCTGTCAGGAAAACTGATGGGTAAGGGAGATTTGATGAAAATGCATGGAATGAAAATTTAAATGGGAAAGGTGAGTTCCTCTTTTGAATCGGTTACCACTGAGACCTCATTTAGACAGCCTCTCACCTCCAGGGAAGCAGAACTTGGAAACGGGAATGTCAGGGGTGGGAAGAATTTATCAGTCTGCACCAAATCTGCACATCACAGGAAGCATACCGCCATTATGTGTGCTATTGCGTGGACAGACGCAGAGCAAAGAAAGGGGTGCTGGGTAGTTATTTTGTTAGATGATGAAAAGAAGCTCTGACAGACAGATGTGAAATGTTGTGTCAGGTAGTCACACCAGACTGGTGGGAAGTGCCACAGCAAAATCGAATCCTTCACAAAATGACATGAGAATGAGAATCTGCTCAAACCAAAAACACAAGCTCTTGCCCAAGCTGCTCTACTATAAATTGCAATGGAACATTCTGGATCACGGCCTTGTAGATGGCAGCCTGGCTGATACACAATGGTTTGCTGTGCCATCTCATACGTTTGGACTCCTTTTTCCCCATTTGGTGGGCTGGTTAATTTTACCCCTCCTCCTTTCACCTGCCTTTGCCCTCAGTATAAGCTCTGTAGCATTACAAAATGTGCCCGTGTCCCCTCCCCACTCACAATCCCCTGGCTTGTGGCCCCTACGTCCATCCCTCTCCTTCCCTCTCAGCACAGGGGAAAGGTGTGGAGTGTCGCGGCGGCACATTTCCCGTCTTCTGGACACAGGATCAGATGTCGCTGTTTTCTCACCACCTTCTGGTTCTGCTTAAAGGAAAATAAAGTCCATCAGAGGGAGTCTGACCAAAACTGAGCAGAAATCAGGCCTGACAGGCAAGAATATTTGCCTGTGATGGAAGCCAATAGTTTAGCGGTTGGCTTCCCCCTCCTGCTTAAAGAAGAGAATATGTACACAGAATTTTCATTTACACAGCATTTCAAGTGTCCTTTCACTCTCCTCGTCTTTCCCTCACTCTTCTTCTCTCCTTGCCGTACGCCATTTTTCTGAAGAAATCATACAAACAAATAATCTCAGGCTAAGAAACACCACAGTCTATAACAACTCCCTCAGTGACGATTTCAGTAAGACACGCCAACATGCATGTCAGTGTATTTGCGCAATACGTGTCACACCATATAAAGGACGGTGTATATACACATCTTTATCAGTTATTTTGAATGCATTTTATAATTTATATTTTTTATAAATTGCTTGTATATGGAACATATGGAAATATGGAAAGCCCATTTGAATTCATAAGCCGTGCTCATTGCTGCAACCTCCTTTGTCAATTTAGAAGAGTGCAGATAAGCATGTGTTTCCTCCGAGACACAATGTCAGCCACTGCTTTTTCTCTCTGCGCAGTTGAGCTCGCACAGTTTATGTGCAGCCTTCGCATGTAGCCTTTGCATGCAGACTGTGGCTGCCCAACTGACCTGCAGGAGGCACAATCATCTTGACAACTGAATCCCAACCTGCCTTGGCAACACTACAGCTACTCATGCCCATCCTTGGGGCTACCTGTCACAACAGGCACTGGCACAGTGTGGATTTGATACCAGACTGTAGGGCCCATCCACACACTGGAACTGCATCTTAACAGGATTAGCCACCCAGCTGCCCGTAAGCACACCCTTATCCAATGAATGAAACATACTGGAGAGAAAAAGGCAACATATGGGCACATATATAAGCCAGAACAACACAATCGCAAGCAGTCAGATGTGACTGGTATAAAGCATAAAACTATACAGACTCAAATGGACATGGAGCAACTTGTCCATACAACTTCTTGGAGCAGAAGACTCACAGTGCCAATAGAGCCCATGGCTTAGTGTAGGGCAAGATGCATCAAATAAACGATGTACGTATTCCAAGCAGACGTTAAAGAAACTGTTCAAAGCATATAGTGAGTCTGCTCAGTGAGTACTACATCTGAGGAGACCTGGAGGTCAGGGCCCATAAGCATCCCTACACCCCGCTCACCCCTTTCTCTTTTGTAGGTTTCCACACGGCCCACCAAGTAGCACAAGAACACATCACAAGGTCAGTGCAAAATGCAAAATACCTTTATTATACAATTAATACAAATGTTACATGTACCTTTAACACAGTAATGCAGGAGTTTGTACCACCGCCCCGCTTCTCTTCCTCGACCAACTCCGCCTGTCAGATCCCCCTTCCCAGGACAAGGAGTGCCCCTGCAGGTAAGCATACCTCACCCACCTGAAACTCTGATGTAATTTAAAGAACACTGTACTCCTCTTGGTAAGGTCCCCCACAGTAGCCGTAGCACATTGGCTATTGGCTATTGACAATTCCACCAGAGCTCCTCTATCAACTTGAGGTTGCCTGGAATAAGCTATCTAAAGGAAGCCAGGGCCCATCTCACAGCTAGTCCACTACCACAAGTAATTCCCTTCTCAAAGTTGGGGGCAATCTAGGGGTGACTAGTGACTATATCAATTGTGAAATCGAGTAGGATTGTGGATATGGGTGCAGGTGGCTTGGATATAGGACACAAATAATCAACACTCACAAAGGTGTTCCAATGGGGCCTCAGAGCAAAAATCCACAGTGCTCTTGATCAGAGCTAAAATATACCACCACATCTGTGGGAGTCACCCAATTTGTTTTACATAAATTAATAATAATGTCGCAGCTGCCAACCATTCGGTCCAACCATTCCAAAAATGAAATCCCCAAATTAATGTTTTACTGTAGGCATAAATATTATTACAATTTCATACAGCTATGACCTGTGTGTGGTGGTCTACAGAAACCTGTCAGTGTTCAATGCTGCTGCTGCTCAAGAGTTTTTTTTATCAGTTCAATGAAACCCTGCAATTTCTTTGGAACGTAGAAATATTTTATGAAAACAAGTTTGTTTATGTTTATAAGTAGTCTGCTCTTTGACAGAATACTTAGAAATGCTAGCCTATCTTCCCCTATGTAGCTTCTAGCTCGCATGTCTAGCACATCCCCTACACATCGATGCATTTTGTATTTTGTAGAGAAATTTAAGTAGAAGTTTGATGGTTGAACTTCCACCATTGACTTGCATTCATTCCGGATCACAGCCTTGTAAATAGCAGCCTGGGAGCTGCAGCTGTAAAATGACAAAATTTCTTATGTAAAACATAACAATGTAGAGCATATAAGTGTTGATTTATGATGAATGTTTTGGTACATCTCAGCGGAAACAACAATGTGATTTATAGATCAGTCTGATGGGGTCATGTGATGCACTTAAACAATTAAAGCTCAGCTTCGTGCCCTCACATCTCTTCAGTCCCACCCGATCTCACAGCTGAGAAGTTTAAACAGGGATAAGACCTTCGAATGACTACAAGTAAATTAGACCATCAACATCAAACCACCACTCTTCTCTCCTAAGCTGATGCACATGTGGCTTTAAGTGTGTGTTACCTTGATTTGGTCTTGCTCACTGTGCAATTCTGTAGTTGTGACATGTTTTGCCCGTGTGTACAAGTTAATACTATGGGAAGGGAGGTGACGAGGCTGTGGATAATGAAGGAGGGTAACATAGGCCAGGAGCTTCTCTGTGTGAACCTTTGTGGTGTGGCTTCAGATTTCACGTGGCTTTACAAAAAGGGCCAGTTCCAATAATCATTCTTAATACAATAATTGTTCCTCCTCTTATTAATATCTCTGTGACTCTAGGTTTCTGAAAATGTTCCCCCTCTTTTTTTTTTTCTTTCTTTTTTTCCCTCCTTAACCAAAATCAGTTGTTGTGTGTTGCTGCTGGAATGCCTGTCGGACAGGGGCCTGACCCTGGGCAGGCTGCTCTAATGATGCCAAGATGAAAGCACAGCTCTGATTCCCAGGCCGGCCTGTTAGGGGGTGTGTGTGACTGTGAAACAGAGAGATAATGTGGACCAGGTGTGCTATGGGGCCAGAGAAGCTCCAAAGTCAAAGTGCTCCTCTCACCGAAAGGGAGGGTGTAGCACCCCACTGCGCTCGCTGCAAGCTGCCACTCCACCCCTTTCCATCTCTCTATCCTTCACCGACTAGCTGTGCTTCCATTTGTCCATTGCATGCTTGTCTGTCTGTCTGTCACTCTCAGTTTTGAATTGTGATCCTCTCCCTCCATATCAATGAAACAGACACATTTTGCGTTAAACCCTAAGGAGATGCTTTTCGCCATGTCCCTATACAGTATACAGTAGCAATGGCAAATAGCTTTTGCACAGCACACATATGATTGGCACAGACATATCACTTGGGGTGTATAGGCCAATTAAATAAGAGTGTATATTCTGCATGAAGAAAAAAGCTACATTTACCAGCCAACAGTGCTAGCTCTGACTACCTGGCAGCTCACTGTACCCAGGGCCTATCCAAGTCTGTGAGACTTACCACTGCAAATTTGATGTTATTGTACAAGTTGTGTTTCATATCAATGACAGAATTATCGTCCAGTGTGCATATGGAATGTAGCTGAAATAGGATGTCATCATCTTATCATACCATACCGTACAATACCATACATCACAGAGATTAATAATGTGGAATATTCAGCCTTGATATTTCAGTTATCAGTAACAATAGTTGGGGAAACAGCCCTTAGATATTTTTATTTCCCATACTGCTCGATCCATGTGTGGTATGTTTCTGAGAAGATGAGCATTTGCTGGTATCCTTTATCCAGAATAGCACTGTTTATTAAGCTTTTACCCCTTCTAGCCAATGCTAATCTGAAGTACAGAAGTTTTCAAGGAAAGGTCAGTCAGATCAACAGTGAAAGGGTTTCTAATCAGAACAGACAGCCTCACAAAGCTCCACTTTAATTACCATCTAATTAGCAGGCACCAGACAAAATCCAGCATGCTACTTAACATCAATAATTTAACCCACTGGACAATCTTTTTAAAGAATATGCTTTAACAAAAGGACATACAATCTGGAACTGCAAAAGGAACTGCCCACCTGTCCCAGTTTTATGACCGGTGAGTGTGTGAAGGCAGATCATCATGACCTTGTCCTTATGCAGAAGGAAGAAAAGCTCTTGGTATTGCAAGGTAGATATTTCTTTATCCTCACTGTTCTGAGACATACAGCTCCATTGTCATTATTCTCTGATGTCATGCCAATGAAAAGGCACAAATTCAGCTCCTTAAAGCACTGAAATTCAAATGATTTTAGGAAGAGTAGGATCTAATCAAAATGTCTGTTACGAGGAAAGGCAAGAAGCCGATGGATACCAAGATAATCATTTCAAATGAATACGAAAATATTGTGCTGTAACAGATCTTTATTTGATTTCCTTGGCTTGGCTTTTGAAATGGCTGTGTTTAGTGCTGATTATCTTGTGATATAAAATGCAATTTCATTTTTGTCATGGCGGCCTTTATACCAAATAGATCATATATTTTCATTGTGTGTACTTCAGAATTATAGAAAGAGAAGAAAAAACATTTGTCTTTTGAAACAGGGAAACATTTGAGGCACATTGCAGGAAGTTGAGAAAATAGTAGTATTTCAGCAGCTATCATTTTGTTTTTATTCAAGACAATGGTCACCTGACACAAAAAGGGCACGTGACATGAATTTAAACATCGACACAGATAATTAAATCTATCAATATGCATCCTCGAAGGCAGTATGGTGTGTTATGGCAATAAAATAGACTTTACCTCACATCCCGACCGTTCGGGATGTGAGGTAGAGTCAGGCATTTGTGAACATTCTATCAATATGAGTGGGTGGGAAAACAACTCCAATATTTGGAGCTCTTGGACAGTGAGAACACGACAGAAAATGTCCCAGTATGGGCACCAACACCAGGGCAGTGTATGTCTTAAAGGTTTGCGCCGTGTTTCTCATCATCAGAGTCTGACACAAACTCAGAATATGGGTCAGATATTGATGCTATGTTGCCTCCGTTCCTTTTCTGTCAGATTCGGATCCCAATCGCTTCACGAATACAGACCAATATACAAGCAATCTGTCATAGCTAGATAGCCAATGTGAGTTTACAATTAGAAAGTTAATTGGGTACCTACAGTGTTTTGATTTAGTACATTTCTGTGAGCATTCAGAGCTGAGGAGAGGGTGACCATGCTTCTGTTGTTATTCAGCTCTGGTGTCAGGTAGTGACAGTGAGTGAGTGTAGCACTAGCAAGCAAGCTAAGATAGCTAGATAGCTTCTTCACGTAGTGAGAATAATTAACTAGCTAGTTAAAAAAGGAACAAACTTGAAATAAAAATAGGATGTACTTTAGAGGAATTTATTGATACAAGACAAGCTAGTCCATACCTCGCTGTGGAATTTTTGCGTATCACGTAAAGCTGGACTTGCCCACTTTCCCTCCTTGACCCTGTCGACAGTCAGTGCTAGCTAAATGCAGTCATGTACAGTGCCCCTTTAAAGTCTACACCCCATCTCATAAATGTCACCTTTGTTGCCTTACAGCCTGAAATTAAAACATATTAAATCAGACTTTTTCCACATTTATTTCCACATTTTGCCCTACATTTACATTTTTACATTTCAGGAATTTAGCAGACACTCTTATCCAGAGTGACTTACAAGATGTGCATTAATACATGGTAGGAACAATCATAGTTTGCGCACAAGATCAGTGCAGTAATACAGCGATAGACATAGTCGTAGGCAGCTGCATACCATACCTATAACACTGGAAAGGAAAAGGTTAGTGTGTTTTTTTGTTTTTGTTTTTTTTTATATACAAGAAGTGTTCAGCAAGTTGGCAGTGGTGATGACAATAGGCTAGATGTACAGACTTCAGTGGTAGTGGAGTCTGAAAAGGTGGGTTTTGAGTCTCTTGCAGAAGGTGCTTGCTTTTAAAGCAGCTAGAGGTACTCCTCCCCCATACCTCCAGTCACTCATCACTCCCTACACCCCAGCCAGACCCCTCCCCTCCGCCTCCTCTGGCAAACTGACTGTCCCATCCCTCCGGGCGCCTGGCAGCAACTCCTTGCAGTCTTGCCTCTTCTATGTCTTGACACCTCGGTGGTGGGACGACCTTCCGCAATTGGTCAGGACCGTGGAATCACTTGCGATCTTCCACAAGAGACTCAAAACCCACCTTTTTGACTCCACTACCACTGAATTCTGTACATCTAGCACTGCCTACTTGCTCAACACTATGTATCTAAATATTTAAAATGACTAACCTTTTCCTTCCCAGTGTTACAGGTACGCAGCTGTCTGCACTGATGTCTATCGCTGTATTACTGCACTGATCTCTTGCGCAAACTATGATTGTTCCTACCATGTATGTATGCACATCTTGTAAGTCACTCTGGATAAGAGCATCTGCTAAATGCTTAAAATGTAAAATGTAAATGTAAACGTTATAGGGTGTTCCCAATCGATAGACTTAAGGTTCATCGTGAATGCAGCTGTGAATAAGATAGCTAGCTAGCTAATGTTAGCTAAGGTTACCTGCAGTTATGTTAAGTTCCTCATTGTGAATGCAGCTGAGAATAAGCTAGCTAAGGTTACTTGCAGCTACATTAAGTTCTATAGAAATTTGCAAGATAAACTATAAATGTATTGGAATGATCTTGCGATGACATCAGCAAAAGAAAATTAAAAGCAGCAAAATAAAAAATATTCAGTGTCATAGAGATTGTAGTTAGGCTAATTGTCATTCCGTAGTGCTAGTAGGTGCAAGACAGAGTTGGACAAAATAGGGGAAAATAGGGTTAATCTAGCCACGATCCGTCAGAACATGATGGCATCTATATTTTGATATCTATGCTGTGAAGTCTCCAGTAGCTAGCCACTACAGTGCTAACCACAGACAGTCAATCAGCACGGTAAGAATTCACAATAATTCTGGAAGATGAATAGTCACAACTCCCACTGGCGAGGCAATAGTGAGCTATGAGAGGTTTCATTAAAAACCGTGAACTATGATTGTTCTTACCATGTATTAATGCACATCTTGTAAGTCATGTCGAGATCCTCGGTTCGAAACTCGCTGCAGGCAGAACCAACTCCGTTACATGTACATAAATCACTATTGCTTTACTTACTTTTACCTTAGCTCTTCTAAATGAATTCCCTTTAAGTGCAGATAATTACAAAGCACTGGGTATATACCTGGTAATTCACACACTGTAAAAGAAAGTGTAATCTAATTTCTCAATTTTCAATACTGAAAATACAGTATTGATCTCCCTCTGACAATGAAGACAAAATCTTTTAAGGGAACTCTTATAATGGGAAATAATAATGCTGTACACAATTAAAACAAGGGTGGCACGGTGGTGCAGTGGATAGCACTGTCGCCTCACAGCAAGAAGGTCTCGGGTTCGAATCCAGGCCGGGGGCCTTTCTGTGTGGAGTTTGCATTTTCTCCCCATGTGCGCGTGGGTTTCCTCCGGGGACTCCGGTTTCCTCCCACAGTCCAAAGACATGCACGTTAGCCTAATTGGAGAGTCTAAATTGCCCGTAGGTATGAGTGTGTGAGTGAATGGTGTGTGTGTGCCCTGCGATGGATTGGCGACCTGTCCAGGGTTTATTCCTGCCTCTCGCCCCTATGCATGCTGGGATAGGCTCCAGCCCCCGCGACCCTGACCAGGAATAAGCGGCTAAGACAATGAGATGAGACAATTAACACAATTAAAAATGTTTTAAAAAATGAAAAAATAATAAAATAATGTAAACACTGATGTCGTACAATAAGCAGCTTCTACTAATTAGCATTGTTTATATGGTTTATGTGAATGAAAAAGTGACCGTGATATTTACTTGCGGAAGCCATGTAAGGTGTGGATTTATCCATTTATTATAATCTCATCGTCCACTCAACACACACACACACGTAAATTGCAATATACCAATTAGATAACAAATTAGATGACTATCAATCACTTTCAGTCACGTCACTTGGTCATGTAGTGGTTTGACAAAGCTAACGGTATGTTTTGTTATCAACACAGAGATATCTGTTAGTCATTCAACGTCAGCTTTAAGTGCCAGTGAAATATACACTTACCTGAAAAGTAATCCCACGAGCCTGGCTTCTATGGTTCCTCCCATTTCTACAGCCAAATGCTGAACAACTTTGTGGCATTTTTGCTAATTCCTCTTCATACCGTGTTCACAGCCAGGTTCTGTGGAAAATTCTTGAGGAAATTCAATTGTGAAATTTGGAAATCAAGTAACCTACATGTTATGCAGAAATAACAAGCGTTTATAACAAGCCAGATTTCATGAAAATTGGTTGAGAATTAAACGAGTTACAGTAGATTTTATCAGGGGAAGTCTGCATCTCTCAATACACATGCGTTTGTTTAGACGTGGATTTTGCCCGCGCCATTATGGCAGCCGTGCAGACGTATCGCTGCAACATACAACAGCAGCCAATGCGGTATCTACGTTTTTATATCTATGAACCTGCCGCCCTGTTCACACTGAGAAGCATGGCTGAGGAAATATGTTTTGATCTCCATTCATTTCAAGGAAAAGATGCGCCTGCTGCTTGCTTTAGTCTCTGTGAATGGAGACTAAACTAACTAACTAAACTAACTAACTGTCACATAGTATGAAAATATTATTTTTATGTGCGCCCCACAAAAAAAAAATAGCACCAGCCCCACTGCATATAGACGGAATCTAAACGAGTGCTTAAAGTTGGCACTTTGCAGTCCTGCTAGAACGTTTGCTCGTTGAGAATTGCTCATTGATGTTTAATGAATGAACCAAAGTCACAAACTCTGTTTTGAGGACATAAGTCCCGAAAACCCAAGTTCAACAGTGATCCCTTTAACTAATGTAGTTAGCCAGAGTGGCATGGCAAAACACCAGCTAAATTAGCAACCTAATATTAGCTAACTAGCTACTCACCTGAATATGTGTTCTCAAGTTCGAGCTTGGTGTCTTCCATGCGTTGAGCAACTTGTGCTTTGGTTGGCACAGAATGCACTGAAAAGTGTATACTTTCTAATGTTATTTTATTAGTTTAATGTATAGCGATAGGTATGGCCATGGTGGTTCCACCTGTTCGTCCATGATTAGCCAAAAATACCGCTGCACGTTCTCATCAAACAAATGAATCAACTGCGTTGAAACCGTCACATGACATTTGATATTTTTTGTTAAAAAAAATGTTTTAAATAATAAATATAATAATAATACTGCTACTAGGCAGATGTAACTTGTAACATTTGTACACACTACAGCACCTATGTCTGGAGCTCTACCATCTGTGCCACAGACACCCTCACACTCATCCTCTGTCTTTCAGCTTACTTAAACAGCACAACTGACAAAACCTGTGCAAACAGAAAGGAGCAAGAGCTGGGCTTGAACCCCAAACCTCAGGGTCAGGAGGAGGCAATCATTCATGGTCACCACCATTTTCACCTGTCCTTATAGCTAGGTGATAGTGTAAATGCAAGAAAAACAGAAGTGAAATGCCAGGGCTCGAACCCCAGACCTTGGCATTGGGAGACAACTATCATTCTCGCTCACCACCATCTGGCTCTTCCCTTTCAATGTATGTCTTATAGCTAAGTTAAGGTGAGACCTCAAAAATGCAAAAGAAATAGAGGGGCAGAGCAAGAGTTGGATACCTAACCCTTGGCATAAAGTGACGGCAATCATTCAGGCTCACCATCATCTTCTCCACTCTAATGCATTTCTTATAGCTAAGTTTTTATGTATGCCATTCTATTAAGTTAAGGTTTTAATTCCTTCACTAATATATGCCATTTAGCATACGCTTTTTATCCAAAGCAACTTACAGTAGTGAATGCATAAATTTTTCAGTATATGTGGTCCCAGTGGGAATTGAACCCACAACCTAAAGGCCTCTACATGCTCGCGCGACTGCAACGCGACATCCTCGCAGAGGTTGTGTTTATGTTGCAGAGGGTGTTGCAGAGGATGTCGCATACCTAGCACAAAAATCGAACTCGCAACATGTCGCGTAGATGTTGCACAGCATTGATTGGTTGGTTAGCGAATGGAAGCGGAGCTGTCATGGTCATAGTTCATCGAGCGAGTACATCATTTTTTTACATTTTACATTTGAAGCATTTAGCAGACGCTCTTATCCAGAGCAACATCCAGATTAGAGGAGAAAGATAAATGCAGTGATTTTTTACAATTCTGTGAAAAGACAGAAAAAGACCATCCTTCATTTCCCTTAATACATTAACATTATTTTCAAGAGTCATCTGCTGGTTCCTTTGTTCCACGTGAATTTACTCTATTATTTTAATGCTATAAAGGTGAGTTGCTCGCACACAAGCTGCTTTCATGACAGGCGTACTTACTTTTTTTCCAAAGGTTTTAAAGTCTATTGTACTGACAGTACATTAAACTCGGAGATTCTGCAAACAACAAAGGATCGACTGTGGTCTTCACGTCATTCTAAATTATATATTTAAGGTTGCAAATATCCAGATGTTTTGTGTTGTGCTTTAGATTACATATAAATGTAACATGTCACTACAACACCTTAATGCGCAGAATATTCAACTAACAAAACTAAGAAAAAGCAGGGTGCATATAGGCTAAATTTTTTAAAGCATATAGTAGACGCTCTTATCCAGAGTGACTTACTAGATGTGCATTAATACATGGTAAGAACAATCATAGTTTGCACAAGAGATCAGTGCAGTAATACAGCGATAGACATCGTTGTTGGCAGCTGCATAACATACCCGTATATATCCATGTTAACGTTAGCTAAGCAAAACTATCGATATCTATCTAGCTAGCTAGCTAGCAATCTGGTATCATGGCTAACAATATAGATAGCTAGCATAATTTGTTAAACACGGTATAAAATGAACCAGCTTCAGGAAAGATTGGCTGAAGAAGTTTGAAGGTACAGGAGTTTCCCTGCTTTCATGAAACTTTACCGACTTTGTTCGATACATTTACGCCTACTAGTGTACAGAAGTGTAAGGATACCATGTTGCATAGGTTGCACAGAAGTATAAATTGCAGAGTGCTTGCAACATGTTGCATTGCGCGACTGCGAAGATGTCGCACAAGTTACGCAGAAGCATGTAGAGGCCTTAACACTGCCGAATAGGTAACTGGCTGTCATCTGCTGCAATTTTAGCTAGGTAGTTTGTGGCATCTTGGACAGATCATTGGTGGTGTTAAGGCTGGCTAGCTTGCTTGACACAGTAGTTAAGCTAATTAACTAGCTAGCTAAATTGGGAAGCTTGTCTCGATAAGACCCAGGAGATTGTCATCTCCATCCCGACATCGCTCATTACGGTATTCTTCAAAACTTGTATAACAGCATTCCAAAAATGGTTGGAGCTGTTCTGAAGGCAAAAGGACAGCCCAACTCCTTTTAGCAGTTAATGAATATTCATATATTGTTTGGTGTTTCCATTATTCTGTCTACCCCCTATATATATATATATATATATATTGTGGTGTCCCTAGGGGTTGGGTGACATGCACAGACCTTGCAGAGGGTGTAGGCAGGTTAAGTAACCCGGAGGAGGCAGTATTACAACGAAACAATAATTTATTAAACCAAATCTTGACACAAAACAAAGGACAGGGTATTCGGGGTATCCAAAGTCCACAATCCTACTCGTCGTCGTTGTCCGTAATCCAGTATTCAAATCCAGTTCCATTCCACAATCCAGGTCAGTAGTCGGTACAAAAAGGGGGGTCCCCAAAACAATCCAAAAACACTTTTCCAAACACTTTTCCAAACTCTCTATCGCAAACTCTCTATCCACAACAGCCACCCTACTCCTCCGCCGTGTGACAGGAACGAGTCTTTTAAATAGGCCTCGAAATGGCCTTCAGCTGTTCGTAGTCCCAATTGATTGACTCCATTCAGGTGTGGGACTGCGGGCTGCTGGGAAATGGAGTTGTTTCCTCTCCAGTGGCTCCCAAGAATTAAAGAGGCAGGCTTCCATTTCCTCGTCCTGCCCCTTGGGATGCCACAATATGTATATATACATATGTGCATACATACACGCAAAGAACATACATGCATACATATAGAGAAAGATCTTACATATGAACAGACGATTGAAAGTTGGGAAAGTTACAAGGGTTCTTTCAGTCAGTGAGAGGGAGAGAGAAGAGGAATGATAGGCAGTTGCATCCCTCGCCAGAATATCACGACTCCTGGCCAGTGCCCCAGAGCCTCCTACTTCATTTTTTCATGGCCCCTGCTGCCAGGAACCCCAAGGCTCTGTAATTTGCCCTGTCACTATGCCCCAAAATAGGTTGGCAAAAAAGGTTACAAAGGGGGACTTGCAAGTCCAGCAACACCCAACTCCACACTCATCACAGCATCCACCATTACAATATACACACAGACACACATACACACACACACACACACACACACACAAGACAATCGATCAAGGTCATTGCACATTCATTTAACTTTGGTTAGTAGCTGCTGTTTGAAATTAATAAGGCCACCTTTTTTAAATGTCGGGGTTATCAGCTCGATATAACAAATACAGGGCATTTTTTCCTCCTCTCTTTCTCTCTTCCTCCCTTGATATATTAATTTTTGACCAAACGTCCCCGCTTGACTACTGTAACGAGGTATGATGTATTGAGCCTCGGCTGTTACCATGGAGACCACAGTCCCTTGTTACTTGTCATTAGAGCACAAACAAGCACTGGCATCTAATGTCATTCCAGTCGACATGAGAGAGAGCAATGAGGGAGTGAATGTGCCGGACTCTCTTCTGAAATAGAAAATGGTTGTTTCATAGATATGTGTTTTATTCTGTTCTGACTTTATTGTCCTACGATTAATCAGCCCGTTCCATTGGTGTGGTTTGGTTAGTATATGAATGCTTCCGCCTCTTTTCCTGACTCCCTCCCTCCTCTCAGGGATTCAAGGTGGGAATGTGGATGACAAAATGGAGTCAGGATGTGTTGTGCTAATTGCCTGTTTCGAGTGCTCCTTTCTCATTTCAGTCATTCCCTCTCCTGTGCTGTTTCTCCCTCCCATTGACTTTTATTTGTTTCTTTCCTCTGTGGAAAATTATTGTTCACGAAAGAAAAGATCCTAACACTCCTCTTTAAATGTTTTATTCAAATTATATCCACTACCATTCTGAATTACTAAAATAAATCAGTTGTATCATTAAAAATATTCCAATATTTTATACAAATTTTATCTCTGACATTAAGACATTAATCAAATTTAAACTATACCTTTTGTGTATTTCTATGTAATGTGAATTCTACTGCATCCCATTTTTTTAATTTAGTTTTTTCAGATTTTATCCAGTTTTTCTCCCAATTTGGTAGCCAATTATTTTCAGGTCAATTCCTCCCTCGTAGTTTGCTGCCATAGCCCTGTGACCGCTAGTGACAAAGGCGAAGTATCGTCTCCTCCGAGATGGCACTCATCATGCTGTTGACCGTAACTCCGGCACCCCAGAGCCACTCCTGTGCGCAGCGAATGTCTTGTTGGCTTCCCTCCCCCCTCCCTGGGGTGGACAACCAATTGCCACCCCCGGTGGCACTCCTGGCCAGAGACGACCCTGGCCGCACCGAAGAATCGAACCCCGGTCGCCATGGCCAGCGTCGGACATTGAAACCACTAGACCACGTGGGAGGCATCCCATTTTTGATTATAAAAAGTGTGTATAATAAAAAAGGCTCAAATCGACTTAAATTTATTATTTGTATATATTATTATTTATCCCTATTTTCTCCCAATCTGTGTGAGTCAGAGGAGGATACTTTATATGTAATTTATGTAACATGTGCAGGCAGACTGTGGGTGCCCAATTGACCAGAGGGGGTCATTGGTGAGCGATGAGGCACTTACTTCCCACCGACTGGAATCCCTCCCTACCCGGGTGACAATTATATGCTGCAGCTGAAATATTACCCCTAAATTATAAAAGAAGTATATATATAAATAGATATCATGAAATATTATGATCTAAATGAAAAAGAGAAGTTGCGTGTGATAGTTGGAGGAACAGTGAAGTGCTTTTGCATTAGTTCCATTGATTAATTTTACCCTCTTTTACTGTGGCATGGAGGGCATGATACTGCAGACAGAAGCATTTTTGACTTTCTTTTTATCTTCCTGAGATGACGAGAAGATACTCAGTGCTGGGATAGGGCAGCACTGATTCACACCTCGTCCTACCATCAGGCAATGCTCTGTGGAAGAAATTAGTGAGCAATTAAGATGAGTAATGAGTTGTCATAATGGTGTTGAGACAGCTATAAACACTGTGGTGTCGGGGGACCACTCAGGAGCTGGTAATCAAACACGAGCTGCAGCCAACTGGACAGGACACTTCCAGAACTTTCCTCAGGTGTAGTCCCTCTGGAGATGCCTTTACCCCATCGCCAGTGCCAACCCATTCCCTATGGAACTGTGTCCACCTGTTTTTGTGGCTGTCAAACTAGTGCTTCTACTTATTTATTTATTTATTTTATTTCTATATCACATTTATTTATTAAAAATCATTTTAATTTGTTGAGTGCAAGGTAAAATAATAATGGTATTGTGACTGCTCTTCCTGCAGCTTTGAAGCTGTAAATGCCATGCTTGGTCAAGTTAGGGTATCATCTCCAAGTTAGATAGGTTTGTATGAGTTTTAAAACATTTTTCTTTTTTATTTATACAGATACAGCACTTGAAATGATTCCTGCCAGTCAGCAAAGCATTTCTCTCCATTCTGTACCCCAGTTCTGTAACAGTTTAGAATATATTTTGAATATATTTGGTCTGAAATCATGAGAGGGCATATTTATTATTTTAATGTTTCCAATCCATGGATTGTTTTGACCAGATTAGATGTGGAGCAAGAAGAGATGGCCAGAAAAGGTTGTAAGCGATAATGCCTGTCATGGGATTCACAGTTTGGAGTAACAAGAAAACACAATGAAATCATAGAGTTGGCGACCTCACTAAGATGTTTGGATATGCATTATTGGCAAGATTTGGATATTCAAGGTGAGACGAATAAGGATGTGAGGGGCTTTAAAAGGCCAACCATACAATGTTTGTTCAAAAAGAGTTGACAGTACATGCATTCCCAATAAAATAACAATTGCCCTGTATGTTGATTACTTGTACCCAATTATTTGTTTGGCACCACAAAAGCAGTGCTGAAAGTTACTTTTTTTACTCAGCTATGTAAATGAGGGCCAATAGCTTTCTGTTTGGCGACAATGAAGTGTAAAGGAAATAGAAAATTACAGTACCATAAAACTAATAATATATTACTTGTTAGCTTATTGGAATAGTTACCCAGCAACTCCTTAGCAAATCATGTCTAACTTTGAACTAGCCAGCTATAAAGCTTTTTGCGTTAAAAGTCGAAAGCTAACAAGATAGCTACCCTTTGCTTGCAAGGTGAAAATAGATCAAATACATGGTTGCATGCTTATCACTTTAGCAAGTAAGCTACTTTAAAAATCTCAGCATAACTTGTTAGTTACCCAAAGCAAGCCTGCCTCAATTTTTCAAAATTATTATATGAAGTCACATGGTTAGTGAGCTGGCAAGTGTATTCATGTCTGGTTTTAGAAAGCTAACGTGACAAAGGTTTGGATTCCATAGCTTAGGATGATTCTGAATGGGATGAGTCCATTTAGGAAGCTGTCATTTATGACAGCTTGTGAAGTAATGCCATAGAAGCTGAGGTATGAGGGCATTTGGGATGAAGGAGTTTTAGATGAGGCTGAAATGGATGAGGATTGAACCCAGATTAGACAACAGCTTAAGATTTCATTTTGGCTGTGGTCTAAGGACTGACGCCTGATACTTAAGTATGTCTTAAAATGTATTCCGTATAAGGTTCCTCTTGATCCACATCCATGAACCACAAATGCTAGCAGAGGCCCTTTAAACTGTGTCTTATAAGTGGGGCAAGGCCTTACTGCCTTGAAGTAATAAAGGAGTAACAAATAAAATTAGAAGTGGTGTAAAATGTGAGGAAAATATTTCCTTTTTAGAGAAACGGGGAGAATATAAAGGCAACCCCATTCCCACACACTTTCTCATCCATCTCCAAACTTCCTCACTTTCAACAACCTGTCTCTCTGTACGCATTTTAAAAAGCACTTCTCAGCCAGCCTATTGGCATATTTTGTGACTGTGACCTAGAATACTGCTGCTGCCTTCTTTGAACTGTATAAACACTTCTACACCTCATAATTGCCACAGCAGGCGAGTCACAATGGCCTGTGTAATATTTCTCAATAAAATTAAACTGATGACTCGCACCATATTCAATAGTATATTTATGTGTGCATTACATTGTCTGAAAACTCTAAATAGACGCATGATGTAATTATCAATATACAATGCACTGAGAAGGCATGTGCACCACAGTGTAGTCAGAGCAATGGAGATGGTTTGTCTCTGTCCTGGAAAAATAATTGGGAAGTTATGGAAGACAAACACGGGCACCTTTCCCAGACTTTTCCTCTTAAGTTTCTCTGTTTTCCTGTAAGCAGCTAAACTGAGATCCCATGTACTTGCAATGAGAAGTGACAGGAAATTGACTAAAACATTGGAAATCAATGAAAAGTAAATGCGCTTCTTAAGTACAAGTGAATGGCTGAGAGCTGCCTTCTATCTCCCTCTCTGTCTCTGTCTCAGTATTAGTCAATCCCTCTGTGCAGTTGAAGCAGAAACAGCTGAAATGGCTAGTTAGAGACTGAGGTGAGTGAAAACACTATTCATCTGTTTGTTTTTAATGGGAATGTGTCACTGACCCTTCACTGCTGTTTCTTTATCCTTCTACTGTCTTTTAAAATTGTATATTTTGGTTGCAAAAAGTGGACGCGTGTTTCTCTAAGACATCATCACCGATAAGGACGAGTTTTGAATGATTAACATTTTAGTGATGTGTATTTTAATTACCAACTCCCTTTTGTGTTTTCTGTATTTTTCTTTCATGTGTTTGTCTACATTTTGTTTGTGTGTGACAGTTTGTGCGTGTATACAGACAAAGAGGGGCAGTAAAGGCACAACCAAGGCCCCAGAGGGGGAATCAAGTCACTGGAGAGTTTGAGGAGGAGAGGTAGGGAACTCTCTGGAGCACATGGTGGCTCTTACGGGGTAACGTGATTAGAGACCCGTGTTTGGCCTCTTGAGTTTGGAGATTAAATGAGAGAACAGGTATGGGCAGAGAATGTTCCTATCTTAATGTTCCTTAAACATCGTGTTCATGCTGATGTTCAGTGCTCAGTTCTCTTCCTGTGCTAATATTAAACTGCTGTAGTGTCTCTGTATGGTACTTCAACACGTAGCCCACCATGGCTGTGAAGACTTATAAGATATAAGAATATATGATTCTCTTTTGACACATACTTCTTAGAGCAGGGGACTTCCTCACAATTAGCATGAAGCAGCTGACAGAGTGCAAAATGTTAGCATCTGTACTGGCAGTGACTATTTGGGTAAATCAAAGCTAACAATATTCACCATAATCCCATTGACCCTGCCTGACCATGTACCTACCCATACCTGACCTGACCTGTACCTACCCATCAACGAACCCGGACTGCAATCATAGAGAATCAAGAACTTGGCTTAACTCTCCCGATCAAGATGTGAGGGCTGCATTTATACCAATCATTTCAAAGAGCTCATTTTGAATGTGTTGCATGGCACCTTCTGGAATTGCAAAAGCAATTCAGAAAACCGGGTGGGGGAAATTGGAGTGCTGATCAGACAGGGGCTCATACATTCAAGTGAAATCAAAACAACAAGGCTGATGTATTCTTCTCCAAATTATGTTCCAGTAATTGAGTCAGTTCCCTCCAAATCCATTTACCATGTTTGGAGAATGAAGCCCGGAGAGCCATTTGATGATGTAATGCCTCGCACAGGTCCGAAAGACTTTGTTCTTAATCCAGACGACCGTTATCCCACAGGAGATCAATGGGGACGGTGCCAGATCAATTGTGTTACACACAAATCCCTGTCACTTTCACACAAACAATGCTGGCACACAATCTGTTTCCCTGCCAGCTCCTGCTGCCTGGTAGAGTAGACAAGCAGAGTCAAATAAGAATAATTTCAAGCCCAAGACAGCAGACTGCAGGATTTTATAAAGAGGTAGAGGACCTACATAAAGCAACTTCAATTGGATGGTAGTAAAGACTAAAATATAAGGATAAAGTTGATTTAAGACACTTTTGAAAGAGTTGTTCATATCATGGCAGGTATTCACTGGATTTGTCACGGAGGTGTGTGGAAATGTTTTCTTTGAGTGTGGAAAAATGAATCTGCTCACAGACCTACAGTTAAAATCTGAGGATTGTGAAACCAGCTTCATGGCTGAAGACCACATTAGATGCCTGTTGTTGTATTGTGGCTGAGAGACCTGGCTGTGTTAATATGTGTTCTCATGTGTCCCTGTGTGTAATCCCTGCACATCCATGGCATATGAAAACATCAATTAGATAAAACTGGGTTGAGGTTAAAAAGGAAATGAATGCAAAAGAGAAAAAACTAATAATTATAAAAAAGAGTCAGCCCCACCCATCTCCACCATCACCCCCTGTCCCAGTTCCTGTACAAAAACTTGTGGGATTGTGGCCTTGCAGGGGTTAAATCCATTGCACCATTCAACTGGGGCCTTTCATAAAATGGAGGAATAAGAAGCAGAAATAATATTTCAACTTTGATTAGTTCATCCGCAGGGCACCTTGGCCGATTGAGAGGGGGTGGGGGTGGGGGCGAAAGGGGGAGGGAGTATTGTGCACGACGAGCAGTAAATTACATCTAGCCTTTGAATGATTTCTGCAGATCCCATTACGAGTGTGTGTGTGTGTGTGTGGGGGGGCGCAGGGAGAGAGAAAAAAAAGCAGCAGAACGAATCGGATGAATTCTTGTTTCTAGCTGTCCAAATGAAGACCGGGGAAAGGAGGTGTGTGCATGCATGCGTGCGTAGGTGTGTTTCTGGCAACAAAAAAAAAAAAGATGCATTTGTTGACCTTTCATTATCCTGTCATTTTCTCATACAGGTACCGACAAAATGCTCATAGTTTTTCCCCCTTCTTCCTTGCATTGTTATTCATTCCCACTTCTTCCATCTCTTTTTGTCCCTCTATATGAGGAAAAAAACAAAAGTGTTCCTATCTTCTCTCTCATTTAAAATCCCCCCCCTCCCCCTCCCACTGCTCAGAATATTTGAAAAGCACTTGTCTCCCATTTTTCACCTTGACTGGTGATATAAAGGCTGATGCTGGCTGTTACCTTGCCGCTCTGGTGTATCAGGAGAGGGAGATTGCCTTCTAGGAGAAGGGAGATGTGGTGTGTTTATTTCCCCCGCTCCACCTGCCGGTCGGGTGCAGCCACCCTAACACTGTGCATTGTCAGTCTTTTCCACTTCTGCGAAGTGGGAACACCACCCATAATGCACAGACGAGAATCTCCATATACACTCTTGTGAAGCATACAGTTCTTTGTCACTGGGTGAATGGATGGTGAGTGATTGTGTGTGTTTTTCTGAGCTGAACAATCACAAAACAGGGCACCTTTGTTGCAGTTTTGTTACAATGGTATTTTTTGTTGGGTGGGGGAAACAGGGGAAGGCCTAGAAGATGTGTGTGTTAACCTGAAACATATTTTTAATAAGATCTGGTATATATATAAAACAGAGATTTTTTGTGTTTCTTCCATTAATTATTTCCCAGTTGTCACAAAAATCTACATGACAACAATCCTGATATCTGTGCAATAATGATCCTCATGTATTCAAACAGTAAAAGTTTTATCAACCATTCTTCTCTTCTCCCCCAATTTGTAAAGCCTGAGCGCAATTGTATCAGTCTTTTGCCATCCTATGTGGCCTGTCCCATGTCAATTCACGAGGGTGCACATTAGCACATGTCCTCTGAGCCATTTCTTTTAACTCTGCAGTCTACCAGCTGAGTGCACAGTTACTCCATTGGTGGACAGGGCAAATTGGCAGAGAAGGCGCTATTGAGCAATGAAGAGAGGAACAACATGCCAACTGAATTCTACCTCTCTGGATGAAGAACAGGTGCCTCAGCTGGATACGCTACCAGGGATACCCCCCCCACCCCCATATGTATATATCCTTTTGTAAACAGGACATGTTGCAATGGATACACATGTTGAAGGAACACTGAATACAATTTAAAATCTGCAACATTGGCAAGAACAATTTCTCCTCAGTGAACTGCCAAATCTGTGAATTTCATTGTATATGTTATATTATCTGCCATTTGTTCCTGGAGCTCAACATGTATGTGGATATGACACATGAAAACAGGTGAGGTGTAACAGTATGGTAATATCAAACCGGAAATTGCTCCACATACCTTGTGACACAATGTGCAATTTGAAACTGTATTTTCACAGAAGTATTATTATGTGTGTTGGGAGTATGGTCTGTCCCTCTCTCTCAGTGCCCCTGTTCAGAAAAGCCATTTTACTTACACATTAGAAAGTTAATTAAACCTTATTTTCACACAGGGAGGGGTGAAGAGAAAGGAATAAGGCTGGACATTTTATGCTGAACATTAATAATAAGGGGGGTAAAATTAAAATGAAGGAATCCTGCTCCCTACCTCCCACTTTAATTGCAAATTCAAATTTCCTATAATGGATTCTGACATCTTAAGTCACTGAAATCCATCATTCTGAGGGGCATTGTTCCTCAATGAACCTGTCACCTCACTGCGTCCCTATGCCTTTCCACATGCCACTACAGAGGAAATGAAAAATTGTAATAACCTTCAAACTAAAACAAATTGATAACTGACTTCCTATTTCTCCCGTTTCCCAATCTCCATGCTCCGCTCACAGCGAGGACTAGTGGAGTGAGAGCGGTCCTGCATCTTGTGTCTCAGTTCATTTTCCTTTCTTTCTGTTCTTTTCCTTACTGCTTTAAAATTACTGCATTTTCTGAAATACTTGGTGTCCTCATTTGAGCTGATTTTAATCCAAATGAGCTGGAAATTCCCTCAAATTCCCTGAAAAAGATTGGAAAAATGATACAATGTAGAATTAAGACACCTACGGTGATCAAGATTTCATAAATAGTGAGAATAAAGAGGTGCAGTCGACAAAAGTAGCGTTTTTCCTCCCTCTGTCAAAGATGCCATGCATCACTGTGTGCTGCCTTGTCTCAGGAGGTCCCAGACTGTTTCCTCTCAGACGTGTGTTTCATTAATAAATCACAGGGTCCTCATCAGTGGAATGAATTGTTTTTATATTCCCCAGGGTGGCACTTAAGGTCTGGACCAAAAAATAGATGTCAGATTTCTCCCCACATGCTGAATACAGCTGAGTGGACAAAACCGCATGAGGGTAGGAATCCTTATTATTTTGAAGCTCAAGAGTTGCGCTTTCCACTGCGCGCGCGACCATATTCACTCAGATTTATGTGTCCCACGTGCAGAGAGAGACGTCTTCAAACAAATCTATCACAAGTCAAACAGAATGATGTACTCTCCCTCTTTACAGCTGCTGGTAGTATATGTTGCGAGGCACCGTTAATTAAGGGCATCGTTAAACAAGGAGGAGGGGGTTGCTTTCCATATTTGGTTCTGTTTTTGGGCCGCGGCTTGGCCTGTGAAACCTGTTATGGACTAACCCACAGAGAGTGCATCCGGTCACTCGTGGTGTTATTGAGGTCAGACAGTGGGAGATTAGGAGGAGCACTCCGCTACCTTTATTTCTTAAGATTCCCCCGCCTCTCTCAACACAAGGGTGTAATATAAAGGGCTCCTAGGCCCGCTTTAGTCTCCCGCGGGCCTGCATGTTGAGGGAAGAGGCGACACAAGCGGCTAGCAAGCTCAGCGCAAAATGGACGCCGAAAGCCATATGCTGCCCGACTGTTAGCTGAACACAAAGAGGACGTGCAAGGATGAATGCCACCAAAGTGTCATTTCCATGTCCAGCAAGTGCACGCTCAGCAAATCTGTATGTATGGAGAGGCTTGGCTTTAAGTGAAAGTTTTCTTTATCACTGGCGTTAGTCACTCATTAATCTCTTTTTTGCAGAGAGCCACTGGACATATATGAAAATTAATTTGATCATTTTAATGGTTGCTAGATGATAGTTTACACAAACAAATCTGCTTCGGGACTAAGGGGGAGAAGAAAATCAAATGTGAGGAGTGACCAGAGGGACATTCCAGACCATTTACTCAGTGGCTGGAAGATGGTTTGAGGCGTGCTCTAGATGAAGTGGTCATTTTCATGAGGTCATGGTTCCCCCATGTCCAGGACAGCCAGTAGTACATAAAAACGTCTTCCTCTTGTAATAACATCACCAGCTTGCAGCTGGTTCGTCTTTGAAACCTGGAAAACCTCAAATTTTTACAATGTGTATACCAGTGTTGGAAAGGTCTTAGTAAATCATCAAATGGTTCATCGAGATTAGTTGGATGAAATTCAAATATCAGTGATCTTGGTTTGAATTGATAATTAGGTGTACTATAAAAAAACACACATATAGATGACACCCTGAGGTTGAAATATATGAATGCCATTTATAGCACGTCTCACTATACAGTCCATAAGCTATAGGTAAAAATATCATCTTAAAACGTAAATATCTTAATATGTAGTGTAGGCATAATTTGACTAAACTAAACTAATAATGAATTCTAAGCTCATTTTTAATAAATCTGAACATGCTGCTGAAGAAAATAAACCCTACCCCAGAAATAGTTGTAGCCAATAATGGAAGTTTGTGTAGCTAGTTTCTTGCTGATAGAACTTGCTAAAGACATATCATGTTTCTTAGACAAGAAAATGATGATGTTTGGGTGTACAAAAAACCTGCTCCTTATAACTTTTTAAAACATTTAATCAAAGTTTTTAAAATGCTGTTGTTGATCAATATATTATGATGGTTTTATAATTAGATGTCTCAATTTTCATGAAACATGAACTCAAATATTGTATCTCCATGAGGAAGTAAGGAAATGCCTAATATTAGTTTGCATTGATTATCTTGCTTTGGTGCAATTCAGAGCACATATATAATAATCAGTGAATCCCCAATTTCAAAGTAACCTACGAGAGAATCAAAATTTCAACCTCAATGCAACATTTGGGACATTATTGTCTGTTAATTATATACTGTATTTATACATTTTCTGCGAGCCAAAGGAAATCATTTTGAGCCGCCATTCATATATATGAATTAAAGATTACCTTGAACTGTGATGTATGCTATGGGAAAGAAAGGTTTTAGATTCCTCTTGCTTCCATCTGTTCTTAAACTCATGTTTTTGTTACTCTACCATTATGTCTCCCGTGTATATATTTCCCAATGTTCTTTAACTGCGATGGCTTTCTCCCTTCAATTTAGTCTGGAGCTTTCATAAAGACTGCAAACTACAAAAGGAGAAATTAATCTGACGCTATTCTCATGTAACCTTGACACTATGGACATGTTTTCCCCCCCCCCCCTTACTTCAATTACCATTTTTAAATAAGATAAAGAGCCATTTATGAAGGTTTCAGTGAGGAACAAAGGCAGGGAAATTGTGTTTTCATACAGTTTGTCCATTGTGCTGCTGACAGAGGGAGAAAAAGTTCCTATTGATGGAATCCTCTGGGGTTTTTTTTTTCCTCGTTCAAAGGCTGTCTGTCTAACAGCCCCATTAAAGAACCGGATAATTAGTGTTGACAGTTGGCTTTTTCCACATTGTGATTGCTGTTTTTTTGCTTTTCATTTCAGTGCCTGCGCTCTTGTCTTAATGAATTCGATACGTTGTTTTTGTAATTCGTTGGAATATCTATTTCACATTCTATTAAATGCCAAGAGTAAATTACAAAATTACAAAGCAATATCCACATGACGTGCCCACCAATTAAATTATTTTCTCTATTCAAAGGAGCAGGCGGAACTTACTGCTTTTTAATTATTATAACTGATCAGGATATCACTTTAAAGGTAAAGAAAATATTAATGAATGATAATGACTGAAATAATAATTTTCACTGGCATATTTGTTTTTCCAAGTAAATGTAAATAATTTGAAATAATCTACCTGGCTGAATGCAGAAAATGAGTTTTTCCAATGGAATATAAACACCTAAATGAGTGTTATTCATCCAGAAAGGACAAACATGTCCAGACTTTCAGGTATAATATGCTGGGAAAACATAAACTGTTGTTTAACCCTTAGGAGTCGCCGATCACGCCGGCGTGATGAAATCAGTAACTGGTTCAAGACGCCGTAGCTTTAAAACGAAGTCACTTTGAGCATTGCCGTCAACTTCACTCGAAAGTGCTGGCTTGAAACCCCATGATAGTTTTTTGAATGACGATGAAAGACCAAGTAAAAACTGAGATATTATCATTTTAATTTGATATAAAAATTATATGTGAGGCAGGCGTCGCATTTGTTTGAATAACTTCTGCGTTTTTGTCATATTATGAAACGGAAAAAAACGCCTAGCTAGTTTTTGGAGTTGGAGTTTTTGTGGAGGAGAAATGAGGCGAGTTGAGCCTTGTGTGAGGCGAATGCTAAATGTACCACAAACCTTGCTTTTGTATGTCGAGGATGACGAACTTGAATAAATTATTGGTAAGGAGTCTGACATCGAGAGTGATGCTGACAACGAAATTGACGACCCGTCTTTTGTCCTCGACAACGAGACAAAATAGCCCAAGACCTCTAAGGGGTACAGTTGTGTAACTTCTGGGATACCATTCTTCCACAAGAAATGTGATGTTTTGTATTTTGTTGATGGTGGTGGAAAATGCTGTCTCATGCCACTCCATATTCTCCCATAAATGTTCAATTGGGATGAGAACTGGTGACTGAGATGGCCATGGCATATGGTTTACATCAGGTTCATGTCCATCAAAGCATTCAGTGACCACTCGTGCCCTGTGGATGGAGAATTATCATCCTGGAAGAGACCACTCCCATCAGGATAGAAATGCTTCACCACAGGATGAAGGTGATCACTCAGAATGGCTTTGTATGGATTGGTGTTTACCTTGCCCTCTATGGAGTTGTGTGAACCTAAACCATCCCAGGAAAATGCACCCCACACCATAACAGAGCCGCCAAAACCATTAATTTACTCACCTGATTCCTTTATTTTGGGAGTTACTTCTACAATTCCCATGAGAGCACAAGGTTTCATAGTGACTGGTGGGACCAGAAGTTATAGTTTTGCCCGATTCCTGAATAAATATTCATATTCTCTTATCAGCAAATAATTCAAGGAACATTCCCCAGACATTTTTTCTACGTTTCAACCAATGAAGTTTGCGCCTCATTGGAAATGAATGGCTTCTGGAACGCCACTTCGTCCTGGAAATTCCTGTTGCTAGGGCTGTTGATAAGGACGCACCAGCCTGACTTTCCCAGCGTATTGCTGAATCCACTTTCACGCATTTAGCCCCGTCCAGGTCCAAACACTGCAAAATAATGCCAAAATGCATGTGGGAATTTGGGAAGATTGAAAGGGGAATGAGCCAGAGAAAACAAGGCAGGCAGGGAACAGGAACAAAAGCTTAAAGCTGTAGGAAAGGGGAAAACACAAATGAAGGAGATAAGACTGCCTGCTGGCTCAATACTTGACTTACTGGCATCCATATAGCTGTTGATTCTTATTTTAAAAATAATTTGCATTTAATTTAGAGCTAAAGGAAAATAGCCTGGGCTGACAGAATAATGAGTGGCTGTGAGGCATCTTGTTAATAATATCTGCTTGTAACAAAGTTGTTGCCAAGTCTTGGTCGACTTGTGAGTCATAGATCCTGCATGGCCACCCTCTTGCTTTGCTTTGATGAATCCCTACGATCCCGCTGAGCTCAACTTCATTTTCACGTACAGCGATCTTCTGATTAAACTGATGACTTAATTTCAGCCTTCAGCCATGCTCAACAATCGGGGAAAAAAGAGGGTAAAACATCAGCCTTTATCACTTACTAAATCTCCATTTGCATGGGCCTTGCCTTTACCTAAGATGGCCGTATGCCAAATCAACAGTGCATTTGCCTTGCTGTTGTTGGCAAGGAATACCACAGATATTGAGACATTGGAAATGGAGCAAACAGGTACTTCTGAAATGCTAACATCAGCTAGATTCATGTGCTAGAGTAATCCTGGCATCAGAATGCTATTATATTTACATCTTTGTAATAACCCTCAGCAAATTTATGGTCATATTTTTTTCCTGTGTACAATAAACAGATACCTTTAGCTTGTCTTACCATTATTGCATATTGCACTGTATATATAATACTCTTGGCAAATGTCATAAACTTAAAGTGTGAAAAATCCTTGTGGTAAGGTCATTGCATAGTACTGAGCCAGAGGTGACCAGGCAGTTCAGAAAATCTTCCCAGTTTGCAATAGCAGTTGGTACTGAATGGACAATGTCTGGAGCCAACTCACCCTGCTCTACATGGAGGCTCTTTGCTGGCCGTCAGCAACCAGCCTTTCAACAATAAGCCAGTCAGAGAGCAGAAGGGTGCAACCCAAGGACCAATTGAAATAACACATGATGTAAATGAAGCAGAAAAGGTTATGTGTTTCCTGGTGTATTGTGTCCTTCAAAGAATGAGTTAGTCCTCAGGAATTTTCAGTCCTGGCAAGTCTGGGGCCATTGGGTTGATTCTGAACAGGGCACCAGAAAAGACATGCCTTTCAACAAGAGCTTAGAATTTGTTAAATAAAATAGGAGGATAATTAATTTAATTGTTCAACTGTTCATAGCACTCTTCTGAAAGTGTGTTGGTCTGCCTCTGAGCTGTAACCATATAAGAATAACTCAATATTACATCCTAAGCACGTTGAACTCCTTGCATGTGTTCCCCATCTACTACTCTTGTTAGTTTGCACTTACCTCTGATCAGACTTATTGAGAAATTAGCACTGCAAATATGTATTTTGTTTGTACATCTGGGCTTTCCACAATGAGCTTTTACTTTATATTTTCAACCTGTAGTTTTGTGACGTGTTACGACAATGTGCTATCTCAGTAGGTTCCACTGAGGTCAAAACATGCTGAAGTCAGCTTGGAAGCAATGAAACTGAACGATCTAAGCCTTAGAACTAAGAACTAATCACCCCATGATATGTTGAATTTTTAGCAAAGTGGAACTAACGGTATACTGCAGATATGAACAGGCCAGCTCGTAAATTATTCATGCAATAGATATCATTGGGATATGGCAACAATAAGGCAAGGCATGACAGCAGCAGGGTGGCGGTAGATTTTTGCAAAAGTAATGAAGGAGATCATGAAGGTGTATGATTTGCAACCCATTTTTACTGGCTCCTGTTACTGAAATGAACTGATCTGCATTGACAACACTGAAATCTTGCAGCCATGCAATATCGCGCTTTGGAATAAAAGAGCATTTCCCTTAGGCAAGCAGATTTTAATAATTTGTCCATTCCCTGTTGTGACGAAGGACGTTATAAATGGTTATGAGACCGCTACACCCTGCAGTTCACAGCACATTATAAAAAAAATAATATTGTTAGCAATCAGTTTCGGTATCTCTTATCCATCATCCATCTTGATAGCCGTTTTAGACCAGTAGTTTAATGCAGGAAACAAACATGTTCAGAATAAACCGGAATGGAGCGGAAACAATTTTCAAGTCAATAATCTAGTCATATAGCAATCATGCAGCTTTCAATGTCTTGCCTTATAATTCTCAACATGAGCTCACACTAAGCCTACTGTGGAGAGAAGAACTGGGTGAAACAGCATCAATATATTCATACTGATTGTAATTAAAAATAAAAATAAAATGTGAAAGGAAAAATAATTTCACCAGAGAGAATGCTCCTCACTTTGGAATGCAATGAGTGGAAAAATAAGGTTTAGATCTTTGTCATGCTGTTCTTTTAATGAAGTATAAAGCATGTGATGGAAAATTAGGCTTTTAAAATGGATTTTAATAGATAACTGCCTAAATGTGTTCTTGAATGTTCAGTTAGTAAGCATGTCATTTCTAAGACGGTGTAGATAAAATGTTGTAATCTAACACACTATGTGCAGTCTTGTTTATCATGGAAAAATATTATTGAAAGAAGTATTTAGGGGACCTAGGTACAGAACATATAGATAAGGTACATTACTGAGTAGCCAAATTATAGCAGTATATCCAAATTAGATTGTCACTATTTTTTATTTATAAGCTTTTAAAAATATTTTTTTGCCATTTGTTAGTACTAGGGGATTACTAGGGGAAAACTCCATTTCTATCTATGTATATTTGGGACAATAATGGAAATTTGAATCATCACAATAACTAATCAAATAATTTTATTGTGGTAATTTATTTCTAAAGGAAATTCTGTTAGACATAATTCAGAGACATTCGGCAACTGCTGGTGCAGCGTTTTATTATTCTTTGGCCTTTTTTAAACTGGGAAAGTAGCTATCGCATCACCTTATTAACATAAACTTAAGACTCCCTTCACTCCAGTGCATAAGTAAACATTCCGCTCAATTTTTAGGGCATCAAAGAGGGTTATTCAAAGATCAAAATAAGTTGACAAAAAGAGAGTCATTGGCTTACATTGCTGGCCTTTCATTGCGATGCAGCAGAGGGTATTTCGTTTTGTCCACCTGGAGAAGAAAATGCACCTTTCATGAGTTCAGCAAGCTAATACATTGCTCCAAATTAATGTTTTAAGTGACTACCATGCAAAGAATGAATATAATAGCTAGCATGAGATATTGAGATATATTGTATCTTTAAATAATTATTATGGTGGTGCCATTTATATACAGTATATATATACAATATATATATAGACATAGATATAGCTACCCATGTTTTCTGTGATACATGTAAATATAAGATTGCTATAGCTATCAAGCAACTAAAACAAATCACAGGGAGATTTGGATGCACAGGGTCTTTCAACAGAAGCTACATGTACATTTCATGGAAACTTTGTCTTGCCATAATGTTTTGGAGTAAAATCATTTAAGTCTGTTTTCCCAAGAAGGCCAGAGGAAGGAAGCTTTAAAGCTTTTTTAGTTCTCTACACCCACATCTCAGAATGAAGTGAAGTCAAGATGAAGTGAAGCCAGGAGTGTATGGTAAAAACAATTTAGAGAGAAGTCTGTTCATTAGTGTAAGTGCAGTAAGGAAATATCATATTTTACATAGCAACTAAGCTCTGCTAATTGAATGTATTTCATGTTTTGAGTGTTTTTCTTTCTTTGTATAATGATAATAATGGGAAAATGTATCATTTAGATTTTTTTCTAGCAAAGTTATTTCCTCCATATCTTTCTAACTACCTTTAATGGCTTAAAGGAGAATAAAATGAACATTATGTAATATAATTGGAAATATCACTTGGGTTAATATAACACATAAGCAAAATGAGCAAATGGATATATTTGATGCAATTAGTTAAATCTATCTATCTGACCAACAAACACAAAAACTTGTTAACTTTAGCAGAAAGAAAATATGCTTGAGAACCAATGTGATTTGTATGCCCTCATTACAATAAAATGCAATGTTCCACATGGCTTTCATGAGCTCCTTCTGAAATTACTATTAAATGCCATTGTGAGTTCGCTTTAATTTGGCAGACTTTATTTTTTCCTTCATGCAATTCTGTAATAAACCATATTAAACAAATGCAAATAGTATTGTTTGGGTGTAATGATTTAGTCATTTTAGTAAGAAAAAAGTTAAGGCACTGTTCTAGTGTGTGGATGAGCCCCACAATCTGGTTTCTCATCTGACTCATTGTCTGTGCGAGCTTCACTGTGGAGTGAAAAGAAGTAGCGGCTGACATCACCTGTTTCGGAGGAGAGCTCATGCTTGTCTGTGCTCTCCTGAAATCGACAGCAAAGGTTACAGCGAATGAGCACAAATACAATTGACTGTTCCAAATTGGGAGAAAATAGTGGTAAATAAAAAAAATAAATAAATACAAAACGATTTGAGATCCTCAGCATCACGCTACCAGAAAGACAATGTTTAGGAAAATCAAGAGTTTCTGAGATGGTCATGCGACACAAGCAAACCCCAGCAATGCGTTAATAATGTCATGAGAACATTATGACATAGATACAACTCTCATTACAACTATGAAATGACCAAAGATCAACATCAGATTCAGAATTGCTGGCAATTAAGTTTGCAAAAATGTCAAATTGCCCTGTCATGGTTATAATGCAGATTACATAGATGGAGAAATAGAGATGAGAAGTTGCCATTTTCTGTATGTATATATATATATATATATTCAAAGCATATTATTGAGAAAATTGTCTGGTCTGGAACTACAACACCACACCTACAACATTTTGGTAGGTAAACTGTACAATTTTGACACCCCAAATAAATTCTGTAAAGATGCTGGGGGATAAAGCAGTATTTTCACTCTGGGGCGCAAACAGAAGTGTCTTCTTCACACCTGCCTATGATAGTGGTGATTCTTGTTGCATTGGATTGCCACTCATAATTCACACGTCTAAAATCACTCTCAAACTGTAGGCTAACTCACCAAAAGTAATGCCAAGAGGCTAAAGAAATTCTGTTTGCACGCATGCACGAAGGTCATCAGTATTTCTGTCAGACTGCCTGTTTCAGGGTTTTAATGCCTCCATGTTTTCAGGGCAGATCTGAGGAAAATGAAAGCATCAATAAAATATGACCAACACCTTTCAGTAGGGATCAATGTGGCAATAATCCACATATTTTACACAGCAGCTCTACAAGATGCAGATTATTCCTCTCCATTTTACATTTGACTAAAGTTGAAACTTGGACTTTATCATTTACTTTCTCATTTCAGTTTTTTTTGCAGCCTTTAATCGATTATGTAAAGTAGCTTATACTGTAGCCATATGCATGAGAAATGTATGAGTTGGTGATTTTGGAAGCAAGCTAGATGAAAGAGTCAGAGAGAATTTCATAAATATTGTATATATGTTACATACTTTTTGAAAAATGTAAGTTGAAGTTAGAAACTGCATTTACGGTGTCCCAAAACACTCAATATTTGAATCAATTTTAAATGGCTATTTCACTCATTTTAGGTTTCTTGATGCTCATACGTTCAGGATTATGAATTGAAAAATTGTTTCATGAAAAACAGTGTGTTTATTTTTGGTCACCTTCTGGTTTTAGTGTGGCTCATGTGCAGCACTGTAAATATGGAGGGCAATGGTTGGATTACTGAAGGGTGTAAGATTTCAGTTTTAATGCACAAAACTGAGCTTTTGTGGGTTTGCTGTGGGTTCAGTTCAATAATTTCAAAATATGTTTGCAAGTGATACTTGGGAAGATCTGGGTGAAATCAACATTTCTCTCCACAGGAGTGGATTCATACTAATCCAGAATATTACTTGGTCAGAAGTGAGATAAGGAAGGGGGAAAAACATCCATATAAATTAAATGGACAGCACCAGCCCTATCAAGATCACCCAGCAGGTCAAGGCTACTTTGCGGAGATATGATTTATTTTTCTATTCATTTATTTTTCTGAGAAGGTTTTCATCCGCGCTCACTCACACATACACAAACATAGCATAACCTTCTGAGTTCTTGACAACCACATCCATTTTTAATCCTTTCCTCATCTCACCTTCTTGCTCGGTTAAGGATGAGCCAGGTCCTTTTGTTCTGACATGCAGGTCAAGTGATCTGTGAGTAAAATTTGTTTTATTTTTTACCGTCCCTCAATATCCTTAAAGGAAAACTGGTTTTCAGATTAGACACTGTGGTCTAAATCCAGAGGCTTTGGGTTTATTTTTCAGCACGTAATTAAAAACGAATGACTGCACTTGGAGCTTAAAGTATGTATTAAAACTATATATTCTGCAGCCAGTGAGAGTCACACATTGATATACCTATGGAAATATGACCAAACATGGGACTATCAGTCAGCAGCTTTCATTGGCCAGAGATTTGCAATGGGTATATTATAATAGCCCACTAGCTTGTCAGATATTGTTTTCCTAAGAGCAAGCCACACTAAAGGCCAACTTGGATCCTTTTTGCTGGGCCATTGCTGATGGCAAATGTCGGAACATACTCATTGGCCCTTTGGGTTGCTGATGAGCACTGGGTCACTTTTTCTCTGTGGTTATTTGAACATAAATCATGTCTACATCCCTTGCAAAATATTTTTGTCCATTCTTATAACAAGTTCCTTTCCTTCCCCAGAGAACAGTTGTGTTACATGGACATTTTTAATTTAATTATATAACCATATGTAAACAAACACACTCAGTTGATACAATTCAGATCAGGTGAATCAAATTCCTATAGTGTGGTTATTGTGGATATACACCTAGCAGGAACAGAACTACCCCTTTCATAATGGATTATTTGCTACTTGCATGTACCACACTATATAATCAAAAGAAATGAAATCACAAACGATGCCGAGTGTGTGGCAGAATAAAAGGCTGGCTGCTGCTGCGCTCTCTGTCCAATCAGCTTATGTTGAGAACCTTCGTGAGCGCCATTTATTTCTGCGAGTTTGGCATCTCTGATGAGATTTAAGCAACAGACATCAATTCCAATAAGACAGTCATGCTGGTGTTGCCTGCAGGAGTGTGGCATATCAGGGGCAGTCACTGCTAAATCACCTCTGAAATGTTTTTTGGTGCAGTGTGTTGCTTCTAATTTGCAAGTAGAAGCAACACATTTTAAAGTGTGCTGCTTTTAAAGCAATGAGACAAACCAACGCTACCGGAAAAAGCCTCTAAATAGAACAGACATTTTCTGCTTAAAAAAAGGAATCATTCCCCTGTATCACATTTACTATGCACCTTCTCCAAGCAATGACCACAGAGAAACAATACACTTTTCTGTTAAAAGGGATGAATGATATTCAGATGTACAAAAGTGGTCAGCACTGTAGTAGGCTTGCGTCCACTTTATGTCGGTCAACAATATCACAATATCATCCCCCACCCACCCCCGGCTCTTTGTTTTGTACATTCCTATCCCATCCTACAGACAATGGGCCTCATGCAAGAACATTTTCGTATTTTTATCGTATCTTTATCGTATTCTTTTTCGTGAGGTGACTTCTACGAATGTTCCACGTCAGATTCAGTAAACGCTCATAACTTCAGAAAACTGTCGTAAATGATAACGTAAACATGCTGAATGCTACGTCTTCTTAAATGAGTGCGCATTCATGTAATTTGTGAATTAGCATAATTAAGGCCCCAATAATGCTATAAGGTTAGGTGTCCCGGCCCATTTTCATAGGAAATTCATTCATAATAATGGCACCGAACAAAACCAAGAAGAAAAACTTTACGAGCTCTGAGATTGAAGTAGCCTACTACTATCTGAAGTAAGTAAGCGAAAGCACATACTATTTAAGAGCGTCAACAGTGGAATTAAGGGATCTGTTAAAACCAAGGAGTGGAAAAAAATTACTTGTGCAGTTAACGCAGTATCATCTGTTGCCCGTAGCATCACAGAAAAAACAAAAAATGGTGTGATATGAAATTGGAGTCAAAGAAACGTCTCGCGAAAGCAAGGCGATCCATGACTGCAACAGGAGGGGGTCAGGAGGAAGTCTCCGTTACGCACACTGACGAGCGAATACGTGCCATATTTGGCGAGGTTGCCTTGTCCCGTGTTGCAACGGATGTCCCCCTGGACAGCGACTTGTGACAGCGAGGCCACAGCCCGTGGTAACGGAAAACACGGCACTAGCCATTTGTCTGTCTCTGCAAATAGATCAGCGCGCTCTCTTCCAAGATATTGTAGTATTCTACCATAGCCTCAATAGCCACAATTGAAACGAATGATAATGATATAATTATATTAATGAATTATGAATGATATTATCCTACAATTTGAAAAGAAAACTGTCAAATATAGGCCTACAATTGTCAAACAGGTTACTCTCAAAATGATTATACATTATGAATTCTATAATTTAACGTGTAATTTATATACATACGTATATACATTTTTATGTACATATGACTTGTATGACAGCTCTGGACCACTTGTAAATCTTGTTCGTACCCAAGAGAAAATTCTAAATACAAGAAAATTGGTGAATGCGGCAAATTCTCGAACAAATTTGTGTGTAAAAGTGGTTCTTGCATCTGGCCCAATGGTACACAAAATCATCCTACTATGCACTGCTTGACTCTGGTCACCCTAGATGGAAATGCCACTTGACTCAAATTCAGTCTCTCAAGGACAGCGTTGGAGTTGTCTAGTAGCAAAGTTCCTGACCAAAGTTCCAACAAGTAGAAAATGATTTGATAAAACATGGTGCCTCTCAGGATCTTTATGGCATTGGAATATCAACTACACACTGTGGTACTCTTCTCATCACTTGAAAAACTTTTCTATGCATACCCAGTTTCCTACCCATGCGGTGGTAATTGCCCCGTTACTTGGTAACAGGCCAGAGATGTTTCGATGAGTGGCACAGCATCTGGAGTGTCAAAAGCCAGCCATTAGAGAAGACAAGGCTGGCCTTGACAAGGGCAGAGGAGGAAATCGGTTGTTCAGGAGACTTTGTAACTCTATTAGCCCAGCACATAGCACCTAAAAGGTATTGTACCATAATGAAAGTATGACAGTTTGATCAATGTTGTTTAAAGAATTAGTGTCTTTACATCAAAAAGCTTTTTGTGTTATGTTTTAACTATCCCATTAAGCAGTCTTTATTGAATATCTTTACATCTTCGGAAAATGTTCCCTTTGGCCAGTGCTCATTAGGAAAAGCGGAATAAAATATTTGTTATGACAAAAGTAATTTCCTTACCTGCATGCATGCTCTCAGACCTTGTACATCAATAATTAATTATTTAATTAATCGACACGTAAAGCTATGCTACTTTTTAAGTGTCTCTTGACAAGAGAATGATGACAGCAGTTATGATAGCAAATTCAGATCTTTGCTACCTTGGCATATAATGTCACTGGGATTGAATAGGGAGTGACTATACCTTGGCTCAAGGCAGACGAAGACATTGCATCCGAAAGGTTTATTTCTCTTATGAGTAATGGCTGGAGGAGTGCAGTGCTTCTCCAAAGTATATATTATGAATCAAAGATGTGATTTTTTTCCTGTTTAATCAGGAAATGTTTATTTTCAGACCATAGATATCTCGGGGACGTGTGTACGTCATAAGCATAAACAATAAGAAATGTTGCACTTTTTAACAGCTGATAGCAGGAGAGAATGTTCAGCAAATAAAGCCAAATAGCCAGAGAGACATTTTGCATAAAAAAATCAGTATTTTCTGATTAATCAGGAAAAATCACATCCCTGATGAATGGAAGGGAACATTTAGAAAAAACAGGTTATTACTTTGTGATATGGCAGACTGAACCCAGACACCCCAGAAGCCAATTATTGAGAAGCTCACAAAATTGCAATTTGGTACAGAACAATATCATGTGTAATTCTTCGGACAGTTAATAATACTAATAATACCATATTATAATTGCGAGCATGTTCAGCAATAAATGTGATATTCATTTTTCATGATATCCTATTTACTGCAATTATCATCAACAATATAGATTAATTAATTTAATGTATTTATTTGTGTATATGAAGCAAGGTTACCACATAGCCAATTGTCTAACCTAACTGTATAGCATTTGGAACTTGATTAAATGTATATACAGTATATAGTGACTGACATGTTTGTTACCTTTGACCCACAATGTTTTAGACAATGCCATAATAAGCAGTGGCATAACCATGCTGGTTGGTACAAAGAAAGGCCAACAAGTGAAACTTATCGTTATATTTTCTCACATAATAATCACGATACAAATTTCCATTCCAACTCCAACAATTATTTTTCCTTTTAAAAATGGAACAGATAAGGGCCCCTTGGTGGTGCAACAGATAAAGACACTTGCCTGTGTCAGGTTCAGGTTGCCCACTGCGGCCGGGGTTCGATCCTGAAAATAAATCAGATGAGACAGTTTAGGCAAATCAAATGTAGCTTGTAATCAGCAATTACAAATATGGTTTGCACATATAAATTGCTGTACCATATAAATCCAAAAATTCAGTTTTCTGTGCAGATAAGATGGTTGACTTACATTACTGAAGACTGACAGGGAATCAAATAGAAGACAGCAATGCTGTGGCCCAAATAGAACATCACATAGGCAGCAGTCTTGTCCAAGGCACTCCTCAGCTTTGTTGAAGCTCTTTCTGTGTTCCTGTGATCTGAAAAAGGCCAAATGGGACAGGGGGGGGGTTTAATGGAGTTATCCCGTTTATAGGTGGCAGTTTAGCTGCCAATTAGGGCATGTAAACAAGGGCAAATGTAAAGGTGCAGGTGCACATTGTAAAACAGGATGCCCTCCCTCCCTAGGAGCAGCTCAATGACTGAGCATTTACAGATGGAAGTCTTAATCAGTGCCTCACCAAGTGGGCTTTACATAAAATGGAAACTGGAAGATCAAATTGCGTCTGTTCACCAGGACATGTGGCATCACAATGCATAAGAACATGGGGGTTCTGTGTGGCTTTCAGGTGATAAACATGCCTTTAAAAATATTTCCTGTAATGCAATAGCTTGTGTCAGTAAACTAAATATGCCACGAGGACAACTAAACAATTAAATGAGTTTATTCTCTTTGTTGCGAATAACGGATTATAAAGAAAAATAATTAAGGAGAATTTGAAAATAGAAAAATATTTTTTAAATGGTGCTATGACGACGATTAATTCATTATTATTATTTTTTAACTGCCCTATCTAACCTAACCCCGTCATTTTACAGGCGAAGTCCGCGCGCATGCACTGGTGATTTGCATAGTTACACGCCATTATCAAGGGTACAGCATGCACGGTTCTTGGATTAAATCGCAAAAGGTAACGTTAGCTACCTGTGTTCCCTTCTGCTTGTTTCATTGTCACAGAAAAAAATGCGTTCATACATTGTTTAATTAATTGTTTTACTAAAGACAACTATTAATTTGAAAAATCATGAATCATGAAATCTATTGCACAGGTTCACTACCAGCTACCTCGGTCTGGTTTGCTAATTCACATCTGTTTTAGCGTGAAGCCATGGCAGCGTATACACCAACCTTCTTAGGCCCTTAGTAGCTATAGATAACTGGCTTGCTTGATTTGTTGTTTATATATAGAACTCTTGTTCTCTTTAGCTGTTAGTCGCTTTGGATAAGAGAATCTGCTAAATAAATGTATACTGTAATGCACGTGACCATAAACTCATTAATTTCTGATAATTAGCTACAGCTACTGTATGGCTATCAGATAACTCGATAGCTCAACACGGATTTACCCACATCTTAAAATACAGCGGTTGTCTCAATCATTTAAAGCTAGCTACAGAGAAGTTTGTGTTTCTTGGATATAGATTTGTGTCACCTGGCTTTTGAAACTCCGTCACCTGTCACACCTTAGCACCATTAATTCCTTCGTTACTCTGTCCTTCGTCCCTCAGTCACTGCAGCTGTATAGAGCATACTGTAACGAAACAATGCGACGGTTATTTCCCCAGTTTTTATTGTATCTTCATAATCCATAATTAGCCCACGTAAAAAGCGCAGTCCTAAAAATTCCGAAGGGTCTACAATAAAGTTTTAAAACAACGTGCTGCCACCTCTGGTCGCCGAAGTTATTGAAATCAATGTGTACACAGATCAATCACAGTCTCTCTGTGGAGGTGCGAGCAATTGGTTTTACTTTTCAATCATTGGCATATTGTGGTGAACAGAATGCCTCAGAACACCGCAATTCTACTTTGGCACGCAAATACTGTATAATCACACAGTTTTCCATGTTAAACTAATATTGGGCTTTATAATATAAAACAAGGACATTCATACTGTGGGTTAAGTAAGAGTGCATGACACTTTTGCATTTCCCTGCTTTTTGGTCTTAGAGTAACTCACAAGCATGTGTTTGGAATAAGTATACCACTGAAATTCATCCATTCATTTGACAATGTTCTTATTGTAGGGACTGATGAAAGTTGAAATAGGCTGTTAAAAGTTGAGTGTTTCAAGATTGTACTGTATCTCAGTGGGCATGCTGTTCTGTTTCTGCCAGTCTTCCAGTGAGAGGTCTGTGTATGTTGTTGTGTGTGTTTGTATGTGTGTGGGGTGGGGGGAAAGATGAAGAAATGTCTGTGGGGGGGGGGAAGGGGGTGGCTTTCAGATGGTGCAGAAGCGGTGATACTTGATCTGACGTTAATGTGCTGGTGTGTGTGAGTGAGCGAGCAAGCGAGAGAGGGAGAGATGGGCAGATAATCCCGTCTGCCCTGTGCGATTGAAGGCTGGGATTGATTGATCGCCTAATCATGGGAGGAAATGGGCCTGAAAATGAATGGGACTCTGCCCTTGGCTTGCACAGGAGCTGGGGTGGGTGGGGTTTGAGGGGATTGGACTGCAGAAAGACATGGCCTTAATGTGCACAAGACCTGATTTCATTTTTGTCTGATATACAGTTATATGATCTCGACTAAATGGGTCAAATAAAATAAGGAAGTGGGGGCAAAAAGGAAGGGGCGTAAATCAAGATTCATCTCTGGAATATTACTTTTTTGAAAGTGGTCTCAATTGATGTTTGAAAAGGTGAAAGAATGGAAAAAATAAGATCTTGTATGAATTTCAATTAACAGGCCTAGGCCTATATGGAGTACAGAGAGAGAGCCACCCTGTTTTGAATTCGTCTTAGCTGCTGGATGGTGGACTGTATAGTTTTTGCATTATTATTTATGTCCTTACGCGGTTTACATGATCTTCCTTGGGCTGTAAGATTGATTTTGTGAAATTACTCACAGCTGGGAGGCAGGATTATGCTTTTTAAAATGGTGGACCATCATTATCTGTTTCTCCCAGTCCCTTTCAGACACTGTGGGCAGAATTACTTTTAACAACCTTTGATCTTAGCAGCACCAGTGTCGACGTTGGAAACCTCAAGCCATTTCTCCATTATTCCTGAGCCACACAATAATAACTCCACACCTAAGTTAGCTCAGTTTCTCCTGATCGGTTTTATTTCTGGTCTCATTTCTCAGGGTCGGGGCTGCCTGTCGAGGTGTAGGTAAATTTAGCCAGTGCGATCTGCTTTGCATCAGGGATAAAAACATCACAGCATCAAAGCCGCCAGTTTGTGTTGTATGAAAGTGATGCTAGGTTGTCACATTTTGTTCACTCTGACACCAGCTCTTTTAAAGGAAGCTTTGAAATCAAACGCCTTTCAGTTTGATTGAGCATTTATCTTTATTTCTACCAGCAGACTGGCAGAGCGATAATAATTCCGTCCGTCCATGCTAAATTGTAATCTGCACCAGAAGGGTCGCCCCTGTCAGCCATAGCACAACATCGCGTAGCTGAATTAATGGTTGTGCATCCACAGTGACATGGAAGTGCCATTGCGGATCAGCGTCCATACAGGACTAATAAAATCACCCTCATTACTACCAGCAATGTAAATTGGGAAAGGATTTGCTGTGCTGTTGCGGTGTGGTGCATGGATATCACTTGACAGCCTGGGCCAGCTTGTCTCTCAGCATCAGTAGGGGCGGCTGTCACAGTGCGGGAACGAGAACAGGAGAGCAAGGGGGATTGACCGCTGAGATCAGGCACAGAGGCGTCGCCCCACTTGACTCTCTTTCAGCCTGCCAGAGGAACGTCCTTTCCCTTCTTGCTTTACCTACTTGATTTTATGAGCGAGCATACATGGTGCAGCCATCTTGTTTGGAGTCAGTGAACTGACATATATTTGATAATCTGTCAGTGGTGACTTTCCTTGTCCAGTGCACCTCATGGGTTGTGTGCTTATTACCAACTGCAAGCCATAGTGGATGCACTTATGCACTGTTTAACCTCATTTGTCTCCCCCTAGGAGGAGATGTATGTAGTGCAGTCACTGGAGGACCTGAGTGTACGGAACAAGGTCCTGAATCCAGGTTGGGGAGGACATGAGGCGGGCGGCTGAGGGAAAGGTAAGTGGCCGGGAGAAGGAGCTGGAGGTACAGTAACTGATCAATCCATTAATCACTCAGTCAATATACAGGTCCTTGCCATCTCTGTTTACTCTGGTGTTAAACCAAGCATGCTCCAAGCAGGCACTCGAGGGACACGCTAAAAGCAGTCTTCACACTGGTCATTTATTGACATGTCGATTAGCATGGAAAATGTTGACAGCGCGGGTGTCACTCGCCCTAAGCACTAGTAACGATGGGGAATTTCAAGCCTGTTGATCTGTGGCCACTATGTGCAGATAGGGAATTTGCAATTTGAGTCCTGATAGGGAATTTGCAAAAAGAAGTGAGAATCCCATTGTAATGTTCATCTGACCTGACCACCGTTTAATCATGCCCTGTGATAAGGATGAAAGGAGGAAGCTACACAGCCTGAAGGATGCAGTGTACGAGGCTTTCTCAGGTCACAGCTTTTTAAAGGATAGGCCCTATGTTTTGAATGTGTTGACCTTATTTGCATTTGTCGTTTTCTTTTCCTAGATCCCACGCACATTATTATAGCCAAAATTGTGAATAAAACATCTTTATAATTAGTAGGCTATATATAAATGCTCATGGAATCAATTTTAGATTATTAAACATTAGGACCATATTTTATATATTTTACAAATATATAATGGGAATAAAAATCTGGAGAACAAAACCCAAACCTTTTTCCACATTTCAAATAAAGATTCTACACCATTAAGTTATGCAGACCATAATGAGGAACCGTGAATTATGAACTAGGAAATGTTGACACTCTTTAAAAAAAATTGTATTCTAAAGAGGAATCCTAGACTTGGATGATTCATAGTACAGCCCCAGGTTTTCCTTTTTTCTTTTCCCTGTGGTTTTTGTAGACCTCTGAGAGATTTAATCTTCACATGAATGAATAAGGTTGACCTTATACAGACGGCACTAATTACAAAACCAAATCAGGCTACTCTAATACGGCAGTGCACTTTAGACACCCAGACACATTTTTTGCATATTTGGCACTTCTACACAGAGGAAAACGAATTCCATTATGGAATACTTAGCTAATGTAGAACACATCACATTTGCCAATGGGTTTAAAATTACAGTGTTTTTAATACTGGAGTCTAATTGGTGCCAGGTTGTGCTTGGTATCAAGGAATGCATTCTCTGAGAGTTGGTCAACATTGCCGCTTTGTGTTAGCTTTTCTGTTTTTACAATGCAAATGGGGTATGGTCATGGGCGAGAGTGGTAAATTACAGACAGTTCTGGTGGGGGGTGAGCCCTGATAGTGTGAAGTGCAACGTTACCACTGTGCAGCCTAAGTGCCCCACAGCCCCAAATGCGACTGGAAACCTGTTTCCCCTTTAATGCATCATTTACGGGCTGTAAACAGCTCATGTAAAGATGTTTATAGATGATTTATACGAGTTTCCCCCAAGGGTGTCAGAGCTAAACAAACTCTAACCTTAATAGAAACCCAATAATCAAAGGCTGTCTTGGATTGGGATTTGGGGGCTGTGGTAAGGAAGGAGGTTTTGGAGTTGGGAGGAATTTGCCACAACAGTTCCCAATTACAAAACGTGGTGATGGAAACAGTTAGTAGTTCATTTTCTCTCCCCCTTTTATTTATTACATTTTGTCTCGCTGTGGTTTTGGTGGCAGATAAAAAGGCCTAGCCTGCTCTGAGCAGCACGTAGAGACTTCTGGCATCTCTTTACAAGATTGGCTTTAATCTTTTGCCTTTTATATGTCACCTCGAAACATGTGGAACCTGATATGATAATGATGTGAACCTGTCCGGGGTATTAGAGTTAAGCTGGCTGATTAGGTCGTTCATCGATTAGTCCATCACTCACTTCTGACCAGACTGCAAGGACCCAGCAGGAAGAAAAAACTGCTCTGAAGGACAGGGGTTTAAGCAGGGCTGATGCTCGATTCAGGCAGGTACACAAATAACCTAAACCACCACAGTCATGACCAAAAATATATATGCTAGTCATATGTCATATATATATATATGGCTATGTTATCTTCTCACTTCATGGAATCAATATGGATTTAATTGGGATTTTTTGCAATACTAAATAATGTCAAATAAAAAAATATTTTTCTTAATTAGAAATAAAAAACAGACAATCATTGATTCCATAAGTATTCAGCCCCCTTGACTTAATACTTGGTAGAAGCACCTTTAGCTGCAGTTACAGCTGTTTGGGTAAGTCTCACATAAGTCTTACACATGTGGACACCAGTGGCAGCCCCCCATTTTTTTAAATGGCACTCACTGTCTTTATATGTGTATAAACAACATATAATTTAGCAGATAAACTCAGCATATTATGTCCATAAGCTTTTATTCAACAGACATGTAACTGACATAACAACTTCACTTCTGATCAGATTACTAGTCAAATTATTTTATTGGGGGAGTGAAGTTGAGTTGATAGATAGCAAGCAAACAATAATGTTAGTTGCATTTTTGTATTTATTAAAGAATCATGAAATTAATTGGCATCAGCTCTCAAGTAACGTTAATAACTTTAGCTACAACGCAACATGATTATTATTTTTTTTATCCTGTTTTTCTCCCAATTTGGTAGCCAATTACACCTATTATTTTCAAGTCAATCCCCTGTGGTAATGTGAGTTCGCTGCCGTAGCCCTGTGAACAGTAGTAACGAGGGCGAAGTATCGTCTCCTCCGAGACGGCACCCGCCATGCCATAGACCGCAACCCGGTACTACAGAACCACTCCTGTGCGCAGTGAACGCCCTGTCGGCTTCCCTCCCTCCTCCCTGGGGCGGACAGCCAATTGCCGCCCCCGTTGACACTCCCGGCCAGAGCCAGCGTCAGACGTTGAAACCACTTGACCACGCGGGAGGCCCAACACAACATGATTTCTATCTTAAATGTTGTGTAGCATGGTACTGCAGGGACCCAGATTAGGGTAAAAGTCATACTTGTCAAAGGGCAAGTATCTTAAAAAAGATACTTGTCCTTCCTAAAAGTTACTTGTCCTTGGTCTATTCACCTTCAAATTTTCCTGGAAAGTGCAATCTCTGCTCTCTGAATCATATTTTCACTGAGTTTTTAGCTGATCTTCTTTAGTTTTAGCCTTTTTAGTGGGGGGTGGACTTGCACCCTCAATAAATCTCCACATCTTTGAAAATGCGATCACTACGTCGTATGTAGCCCAAAGATAGACACGACGGTTAACATTTCTTTTCTACATGGATATTTATGTTTGACTTGTGCAGCGCGTACTCATGGGCCTCCTTTGGCCATTATAACAGCAAGTAGTCGCCTTCTGTATTGTTGTACATAAGAACATAAGAATACATAATGACGAGAACGGGCCGTTCAGCCCATCTAGGCTCGTCATATCCTAATCTAAAGAGTATCTAGTACTGCATCTAGCCTGGACTTGAATAGCCCAAGTGTTTCTGCCTCTACTACCCGACCTGACAAGCTATTCCAGGCATTGACAACTCTCTGTGTAAAGAAAAACTTCCTAATATCTGTGCGGAATTTGACTTGAACTAATTTCCACCTGTGGCCTCTTGTTCTGCTGACCCCACTTATCTTAATTTTTTGGTATTTCACTTTGTTAATCCCTTTTAGGAATTTAAAGTCTCCGTTTGCTAAGCTTAAATAGATTGAGTGCCTTAAGTCTATCATCATAACTTTTACCTTTCATATCAGGTATCAGTTTAGTTGCCCTTCTTTGACATTTTTCAAGAGCTTCTATATCTTTCTTGTAGTGCGGTGCCCAGAACTGCACACAGAATTCTAAGTGAGGTCTGACAAAGGCATTATATAACATTAATATAACCTCCTTTGATTTATACTCAATACCTTTTGCTATGTATCCCAGCATCCTGTTGGCTTTTTTCACTGCTGTAGCACACTGCTTTGATGCAGATAGGCTTTGATCAACTACAATTCCTAAGTCTTTTTCAAATTGAATACCTATACTAACTTTTCTCCTCCCGTAAAATACTCTTGTCTAATGTTTTTATTTCCCACATGCATAACTTTACATTTAGCAATATTGAATGTCATCTGCCATGTATCTGCCCATTCTTGGATTTTGTTTAAATCATCTTGGATTACTTTAGTCGATTCCAAACTGTTTGCCAAACCCCCAAGTACGAGGTTATGGAACTTCTTGGGGGGATTCTCAACCATTTATGCAGAACTTCAGATTCTTGGGTTGACGTTTGTGGACTGTGCTGATTCAAGACTGAGATGGCATCAGGACATTGGTCTTGTGCTCTTAGTTGCGCACACTATAAAATCACCTAATTATTATCTTCTGCCAACTGCATAAAATCCAGCACTACAGAATACAGACAAACTGCCTTTGGAAGCACTGTCATCAGCACAAGAACTGTCAGCGTCTATTATTGTGAAAAGGAAGTGCCTAGGAGCTTCATGGAATGGAGTTTCCATGGTAAAAATCACCTATCTTCTGCTGAGCAGCTGCACCATCAGCACAAGAAGCCTCACATCACTATGCCTCACATCATATGCGCAATGCCAAGCGTCGGCTGGAGTGATGTAAAGCACGCCGCAACTGGACTCTGGAGCAGTGGAAACGTGTTCTTTGGAGTGATGAATCACGCTTCACTATCTGGCAGTCTGATGGACGAATCTAGGTTTGGCGGATGCCAGGAGAACGCTACCTTCCAGAATGCATAGTGCCTACTGTAAATTTTGGTGGAGGAGGGACAATGGTCTGGGGCTGTTTCTCAGGGTTTGGGATAGGCCCCTTAGTTCCAGTGAAGGATATACTTAATGCTACAGGATACGAAGACATCTTAGCCAATTGGGCTCTTCCAACTTTGTGGCAACAGATGCTCTTTTGGCTGAATGGGCACAAATTCCACAGAAGACTCCAAAATCTTGTGGAAAGCCTTCCCAGAAGAGTGGCAGCTGTCATAGCCTCAAAGGGGGGTCCAACTCCATATTAATGCCCATGGTTTTAGAATGGGATGTCCAACAAGCTCATATAGGTGTGATGGTCAGGTGTCCACTGATTTTTGGCCATATAGTGTATGTTTGTGATTGTTGTCTTTTTGGAAGGTCCATCTGCGGCTAAGGTATAGGTTCCTGGCAGAGGGAACAAGGTTTTTGGACAAAATGTCTTGGTGTATGCTGGAGTTCATGGTTTCATCTATTTTAATAAAGGCTCCAGGTCCTGTGGATGCAGAACAACCCCAAACAACATTGCTTGTATTCTTTGGATGCCAAACATAACGCTGGTGTCCAAAAAGCTTGATTCTTGTTTAATCTGACCACAAAACACTGTTCCAATTGTAGTTCAGATGTAGTTTGCCAAATTCAAGATGCCTTTTTTGGTTAATTGTCTTCAAAAGAGGCTTCCTTCTTACAACTCTGCCATAAAGGCCATTGTCATGTAGGCATAGTCAAATGGTAGCTTTAGAAACCTTGTAACCCCAAAATGCCAGTTTGTTTTGGAGATCTTGAACTGTGCCCTTTGGACTTTGTTTTGCCTCTCGAACCATCTGTCTCACTACACGTGGGGGCAAGATAGACTTGCGTCCTCTACCTGGAAGGTTAGGCACTGTTCCAGTGGCCTTAAACTTCCTAATAATTGACACAACAGTGGAAAGCAGTATCTAACTTTTTAGTGATTTTTTTGTAGCCATCTCCTGATCTGTAGAGGGCTTTTAGGGAGTTCTTTGCCTTTCACCATGATGATGGCTGACAACAGTATTTCAAACGTGTATTTTATTCCCTAGGGAAACAGGAAACCATTGTAGGCCACTATATAGTTACATAACCTTCCAATGAACTTCAAATGAGTTATATATTTATGAAGATTTGTTTTTGTTGGATTCAATTTAAAATAATAGTTTGGGGTGTGAATAATTGTGATCCAGATGTTTTCTGGAAAAAAATAATAATAGAATATTATTTTATGAACAATTGTATTAGTATTGTAGGTTTTGAGGCATAAAATATACCTCATTACTTACATAGTTTTAGTAACTTACATAGTTTATTTTATATGATCTCTTTTGTTCATTTTTATCAAGGGTGTGGATTGAAACGGAGTACTGTGTATATACACTGCCTGGCCAAAAAAAAAGTCACCACCTGGATTTAACTAAGCAAATAGGTAAGAGCCTTCCATTGGATAATTACTGCAGTGATTAATATGTTTTAGCTGGCAACAAGTTATTTAACCTTAACTGATGCAGTGAGTAGCTTCTCATTTCCACAACCATGTCGGAAGACATATCCTGTGGTCGTGGAAAAGATGTTAATCTGTTTCAGAAGGGTCAAATTATTGGCCTGCATCAAGCAAAGAAGAAGGAGATTGCTGAAACTACTAAAATTGGGTTAAGAACTGTCCAACGCATTATTAAAACCTGGAAGTATAGTGGTGAACCATCATCTTCGAGGAAGAAATGTGGTCGGAAAAAAATCTTGAATGATCGTGATCGCCGATCACTTAAACGTTTGGTGAAATCATATCGTAAACAATCTACAGTAGAACTCACGGCTATGTTTAATAGTGAAAGTAAGAGCATTTCCACACGCACAATGCAAAGGGAACTCAAGGGATTGGGACTAAACAGCTGTGTAGCCTTAAGAAAACCACTTGTCAGTGAGGCTAATCGGAAAAAAAGTCTTCAATTTGCTAGGGAGCATAAAGATTGGACTCTGGAGCAATGGAAGAAGGTCATGTGGTCTGATGAGTCCAGATTTACCCTGTTCCAGAGTGATGGGTGCATCAGGGTAAGAAGAGAGGTGGATGAAGTGATGCACCCATCATGCCTAGTGCCTACCGTACAAGCCTGTGGGGGCAGTGTTATGATCTGGGGTTACTGCAGTTGGTCAGGTCTAGGTTCAGCAACGTTATGTGCCCAAAGAATGAGGTCAGCTGACTACCTGAATATACTGAATGACCAGGTTTTTCCATCAATGGATTTTTTCTTCCCTGATGGCACGGGCATATTCCAAGATGACATTGCCACGATTCATCGGGATCAAATTGTGAAAGAGTGGTTCAGGGAACATGAGACATCATTTTCACAAATGGATTGGCCACCACAGAGTCCAGACCTTAACCCCATTGAGAATCTTTGGGTTGTGCTGGAGAAGACTTTGCGCAGCGGTCCGACTCTCCCATCATCAATACAAGATCTTGGCAAAAAATTAATTGAACTCTGGACGGAAATAAATGTTGTGACATTGCAGAAGCTTATCGAAACGATACCATGGCGAATGCGTGCTGTAATCAAAGCTAAAGGCGGTCCAACAAAATATTAGTGTGTGACTTTTTTTTGGGACGGGCAGTGTATATATATATATATATATATATATTTATGTGTGTGTGTGTGTGTTAGGTTATACAATGCTTACACAATGCATTCTCTTATTTATTTTAGTTTGAGTTATGGGGGAAAAATGTAGAACACTGCCTTAAACGCATTGTATAATTTTAGGCATCACTTTTACTATATTGTTTTTTACATTTACATTTGACATTTTAAGCATTTGGCAGATGCTCTTATCCAGAGTGACTTACAAGATGTGCATTAATACATGGTAGGAGCAATCATTGTACACGCAAGAGATCAGTGCAGTAATACAGTGATAGACATCGTTGTTGGCAGCTGCATACCATACCTGTAACACCGAGAAGGTTAGTACTTTTTTTTTGTATCAGCTTTTTATACAGCATTTTTGTATCAGCTTTCGCTATACGATTTCTGGTAAACACACAGAATGATGGTTGGAAAATAATAAGCGTTGAAAAAAATGGTGTTTTAGTAATTTAATTTGTTCCATCCATTCAGATTTCTATTAAGAGCGTTATGAAATGCTATTGCTATTGAATATTATTGTTTTACATCTACAGAAGTGAACCTTACTTAATGCCCGCTCAGTGGTTAGCATGGCACATATATTTACATTCATACATCATATTTTCACAAGTCCTTCCAAGCAACAAGGATTATATCAATGTTTTGAATTGATGGCCCTGTTGAGGTTTCTCAACACAGGATGCCATTGGATCTTACTTGCTATTAATTCACTTTTATATTGCCATGCCTTGGAAATGCTCAATTATTCCAGCTTGCCTGAATGGTATTAATTGAATTGAGGCATGACCCAGAATGTGAACCAAGCGCAGAAATTAATTAAACTTGTGACACAGCCAGACACATTTCTTTTGTGAGAGAATGACGATAATTAATAAGAACATTTTGGTATTATATCAATTGCTGTGATTGTTGTGGGCAATGCTGCTGAGGACACAAGATGCAACATTTACTTTTGTTGGAAAGATTGAGTTATTCCAGTTCACCTTCCTTGTTAGTTATCTTTTTCCTGGCTGTCTCTGAATGGAATGGGTTGCGGTTGATATTACACAGATAGCGGCAGTCAGGAGGAAGAAATGGCTGGATAAAGCAAAAACCTTGAAAATTATTCAGGATTGATACATATCTAGTTTTTACTGACCTTTACAAAAAAGCTTATACTGTAACCTTAAGGAATAGGTTTTATGTGCATGATAAAAGCCTGTTTCCAGGTCCCCCTCGGTCCTCTGGGTGAAGGAGAGGCTGGTCTAGTCTCTTTCTGTGATTATTCCTCACACAGAACATCCTGGTAAAGGTGATGACTCTTGCTTCATTGAACATTCTGATGACGCATTTAATCCAGTAATTGGGGTCCATGGGTACAAAAAACACCAATTAATAAGAATATTAGCTTGCATCTTGTAATGGCATTTGTCTGGTGGGGAAATCAAGTCTTTTAATCAGGCTGTTATAAGTTGTGTTTTTTCCCCCTGTTTTTTCAGGAGTTGAGGAGATCCTTACATTGCCTCTGTGTTGCTACTTTTGTCAGCATTGTCCTTTTTGCATTCTTAACTTTTAAGCATTCTGTTTTAAGCATTTTGATCCTCTTTTTCTGACTTATTTTTTCAATCTACACGACTTATTGCCCATTGAAGTTATTCTTTACTTCACCTTTTCAATCTTCAAGGTCCTCAGGGGTGGAATGAACCATCCACAACATTGGAACTGTGCAGTCTCTTATTACCTTTGCCGTTTTTGAAAGGATTGAATCGAATATAGATGGCTGGATATTAAATATGGTGAACATGGCTGTCATTGTATTATCAACCGGATTTTCAGTAATTACCATCTAATGATATGTAACAGCTAAATCCAGGTCTGTGGTAAGAGCTGGGTTGGAAGTTAATTGCGATAGACCTTATGTCAGCTTGTGTAATGGTGGGGCTCAAAATAATTATCAATGAAAATGTTGTGCTGAGAATAAGGTCCTATAGAGTTACAGTGACAGAAGAAGCACTGAAAATAATGAATATATCAAAAGGCATTTCAGAGCTTGTTTACTTTGTATATCTATTAATCTGTAAGTAATTCGTTGAGATTTGCTACTCCCTTCTCCCATTCTATTGCTGTCCACAGCTGCTCCACAGCTGTATGCTGTGATGGCCGGCCATGGGGGAGAAATGGGGGGGTACAGCTTGGCTGTAATTGCTTCAGTTTATTCAAATTAGTTAATCATAAACAGAGTCCATCAGGGGGACATTCGCATTGTGAGAATATACACGATCTGAACATTACTCAGTGCCTCTCTCTTTTTTCTTTTTCTTTATCGTCTTTGCTTAACTTTAAACACGCAAGATGCATATGTACGTAATTAGAGTAATGATTTCCTAACATAAGGCAAACGTGCCCTGTGCCAGCCCACGGACACAACGCTGAGCACTGAGGTAAAGGCAGCAGTTGAATATTTGGAGAGGGTTTTTTTGACCACTTCTACATCCTGCATTTTTTTGCTGAAATGGAATTTATTTTTTTACAACAAACCAACCCTTGGTATTCTACACTACACAGATACACAATAATAAAATGTGATAGGTAAAGTTATGCATCCTCTGGCTTGACTGAATGGGATTTTGTGCACCAAAGTTGATAGAATAAGTGCTGAAAGTGTCGTTTGATGACATTAGCCCAGTTAGTAATACAACTCGCTGGCTAGCCTTAGCTTGATGCTAACACATAATCAAGACACAAAAATGTAATACCTTGAATGATTTGTTTGGTGCACAAGGTTTAAAAGAGTCATACTCTGTCCCTGGTACTTCTTATTTCTTGTGTCTCAGACTTTATGCCAGCCTTCAAGCTCATTACAGTCATGTTTTCTTATTAAATCTCTCACTGAATCTGATTCCACTCTGGAGCATGTATCTTGTCTGAATAACAGATTGATGAATGCAAAAAATACCCCTCTTGGTGTTTCTTTTGTTTGGACCAGGGAGCTCCATGCTTTGAATATGAATTTAGTTTGGGATGTTATTTGGGTAAAATATGTTCAGTCTCTATGAACTGTACAAACCTGCGGTGTTGTTGGTCTAGCGATGGCTGCGCACTTCATTGTCATCCTTATTCTTAGCATGACGCTTATTTGGAATCCCTTGTGCCCCCTTTTTGGTTCTGCCCCCACCTCATGATAGGTGGTTTATGTTCAAAGGTTTAATAAAATAAAAAAAGTAGAATAATATCAAAGTCACGTGCCGTCATTTTTCTTTCGTAATGCACATTCAGCATTGCCTTTTGATATATTGGCATAAAATGGTAAAATGGTAAAATGCACACTGTCATTTGTACTCATCAATTTTTATTTGATGCATTCTGATGAAAAGACTGTAATCAATAACAGTTTAATAAACAATCTTGCTTTATGGTGAAATCCTATTTCAACAAAGAGAAAGATAACTTCCCTCCATCTGTTTCCTCCCCTTCCCTGAGTGTGTATTTGTACCTTGATGAAAGTGGAACTACTCTTAAGTGATACGGAGGTTGCATTCTGAGCTGTCTCTGATTGGCAAAGACAATGCATAGCCTTTTACTTCCACTAACACAGTTTGGTGCATAGGGCAGGTAAAGTGTCACATCCATGAAAGTTACCAATTGTTTGAGGGTACGTTCTATTGGACTTGCTATATATGATTAAAGGCTAGATCAATCAATCAAGCTTTTTATTGTCATTCCAGCCATATACAGTGCAGTCTACAGCGGGACGAAATTGTGTTTCTCCTGGTCCTTGGTGCAATATATACAATCTATATACAAGACATACAAAACAAGGACAGGGCTGTATGCCCAGGACTGGACATGGTGCAAATAGCAAGACACTGCTAGTGCAATAGACATGACAGTGCAACTCCATACAGTAAAAATGCAGGACAATGTAAGACAAAACAGTAAGCACACAATAAGCTAATAGAATACATTAAAAAGTATGTAATAAAAGATAATAGTGTCTAAAGTATGGTGTAGCAGCATGGTATAGTGGGTGGAGATAGTCCCTGATAAAAATAGTCCAGAGAAAAATGTAATGCAACAGGGTGTATAAAAATGAAATAAGTGGCTAGTGGGGGGGGGGGCGTATTCCTTAAGTTAGGATGAGGGAGGAGGGAGGCAGCAGGGTGTTAAGGAGCCTGACAGCTTGGGGGAAAAAGCTGTTGCAGAGTCTGGCAGATTTGGCCCGTATGCTGCGGTACCTTTTGCCAGACAGCAGGAGGGAAAAGTGTCCTTGGGAGGGGTGTGAGGGATCCTCCGCTATGCTGCGGGCCTTGCGTGTGCAGCGTTTGATGTCGATGTCTTGTATAGAAGGGAGAGGGACCCCTCTCTATGTGTTTATGTGTATTAGTGCGACAGTTCTGCTTGGGCCCAGCAGTCGTCTCTATGTCTGTCAGATACAGGAGTCACACTCGCCATTTTCTTCATCAAGCCGCCATTGATACAGCAGCTGTTGAGCCATGTAGAACAGAGACTGCTCTGCTCAGAGACGCACCCTCGGGAGAACCCCTGTGCCATTGCTCTGAGCCCCACTCTGAGTTTTCTCCCACCCAGGCACATACACGGGGTGTGCACATCAGAGCTCACCTGTGCCTCTCTGATCAGGACACACCTGGGTCCCTCTTACCAGGGCACACCTGAGCCTCTTTCATCGCACCTGTGCCTCATCAGAGCACAGCTGTACCCCTCTCTCCAGGACATACCTGTGCTCATCGGAGCCTGATTCAGCCCTGCTCACCCGTCATGCTTATAGTCTGTATCATCCAGTAAGCAGTTCTCATTTTTCTCACTTCGATTACCAGCAAGCACGCAAGGAAAGAAGAGCCAATGTGTTTTTAGGGCTACCCCTGTAGACAAGTGCGCATACTTTCTGTTGGCTGCACTGCTGCCGTGTACTGTAGAACGAGGTTAAAGTTTATATGGAAATGCATAAATAAGTTGTGGGCTGTAAATTATACCCAAATTCAATCACCATAGAGGATACAGCACGGAGTGGCTCGGAAAATACTGGAGCTGAATTGCACAACAAAGAGGGAATACATCTCCCTCGCACTATTAATAATAAAATACTGGACTGTACTGTACAGATTTCACATGTCATAAAAATGGATTTTTTAGTTTCTGTTAGCTTACTTACCTATCTGCTAGACTTACACAAGGCTTACCATTTACCTAGGGCTCTAAGGGAGCAATCCCTCATGCCTTGTAGAGAGAGCGATTCGAGCGGGCTGAGGGAAGCCCAGCTACATGTGAGAGGTGGACTGCCATAATGGAGTTTCACTGTTAATGCTTCACAACATCTCCATAGCAGCTGCAGTTATATAACTAGTTCCTGGAGCTTGTTGACTTTAGCACCTTTTCTCTTGTTTTGGAGCGTGAGGGAGATGAGGGGAACACATGACTATGGCACCACTAATGCTGTTACAAAGCGGGGAGAGAGGGGTCTTCCATAGGTGTTCGTTCTTTGCATGCCCAGGTCTCCTGTGCAGAGATAATGCTGAATAAAAGAGATCAGCTTTACTGGGCTGCTTCCAGATGCCTCTGGTAAACGCATTGTCTAATCACACTCAAAATAATGGAATAAGCTTAGGTGTCTCTGAATGATCTCTTTACAAACGTCAACATAGTGTTTCGGTCACATCCAGATTTTGCATCCCTCCAGAATCAAGTCGGCCCCCACTCTCCCACCCCATCCCCACATTGCAGTATGGTCGGAATCTCTCCATAGCCCCTCAGTGCCCCCCAACTCTAACAAGGGGATCAGGATAACATGGAACAATTATCTATCCTGATTGCCTCAGCTTGCTTTTGACTTTGGACGAGCCACGGCAGTCTAATACCGACAAATGGATACCAAGGCACCCCTTCCCACTCATTCTGCCTGTTTCCCCCAGAACCCTACAAACGCAAACTGTGCGCTGATGTCTTCCTTTGAAAAGGTAATGATGTTGGGGAGGTGAGATTATGTATGTGTGCTGTGCGGCGTAATAGCCCGTGTTTTTATTGCTCGCTGCATACTAATCCCAGAACTGACGGAAATAAATGACACCTGCAGGGAGCACGTGGAAGCTGCAGACCCACATGAAAGGCCTGGCCATTAAAAATGATCAAAGAAATTACTGCACTCAGCAGCACAACGCCAGTCTCATGCCTGACTAGGTGTACATGTCTGCACATTCGCATGCACGCGCCAATTAGCATCCCCGTATGACGGATATTGTTCGAGAGATCCACCAGTGATATTTCTCCTCTCTCCGCCCCCTAGACACGGACAAGGAGTCACTCGGGCTTAGAAAATAGGATGTGGTTGAAACACACCGCACACTTGCGCGCACACACACATGCAAGCACACGCATAAACACATATGCACACACACAAATCCAATTTCATCCATTGTTTCTCCATGCCATTTACAGTAAACAGACTGGACCGTGTTGATCCATTTGATATTTGAGATGGAATGCTGTGCACTGTATCTGTAGCAGCCATTGTGCTAGCCCAGGTGAGCTTGGAGGTACAGTTATTCACATGGAACCTGGTTAGCCATGCACTGCTTTTTCTGTGTCTGCAGGTAATTTTTGGGACATGAATCTGTTACCAAAGCCTCATTCCATCTCCACTCATGTTGTGGTCTGTCTCACACAAGTTGAATTCCTCTATATTGCACGTCCATTTTGACTCCAAATGCGAATGAGGCGTTCATACTCACCAGTAGCACCGTGCATTCGTATGCCATTTTGTTTTTGTGCAGTGGCTGGGTCTTATTATGCATTCACTGACAGAGCTGAAAACATTGTGATAAATACAGGTTCATTTCCTGAAGACCTCAGCATAATATGATTTTTATTAAATGGGCTGTGTGAAATGGCAAGTGCTTTCCAATGTGCAGGAGAAATACACCCCTGTAGAAAACAAACAGCGAGTATGAAATGAACGCTGGGCTGAAGGGAATCGAGAGAAAAGGCCAGCGAGAGAAATAAGATGGTGAGACGCATGCTTTTTTAATACCAGCATTGATGGTTATCTGGGGGCTCCATTTTAGAGAAAGAAACCTCTACTCCCCCTCCCATCCTCAGCCATATTAAAACCGTGCCGCTGTACCATTTGGTAGGTAATTTCGCTGCCTTTTCATGTGTCTCCCGGTGAGGAGTTCTCCTCCATTAGATAGTGTCTTCCTGTGATGTATGATGTATGCGCAGAAAGGCAATCTGATGTTTATTCATGACTTTCAAAGCAGTGCATCAGCTAAGCCCTCTGATTTCCTTTTATGGAACAAAACTCTGAGATTGAGTTCTCAATTTAAAGGCACAGAGTCGCCTCCTGCAGCATCCCTCCCTCTCTCACAGCGCCTGCTCGCCTTTTCCTCATTCTTTTTTTTCTTTTTATTGCTCGTCCAATATTATTTCTGACATTTCATTGAACTCTAAAAATCTAGGGCTGGGATTTTTACAAATTTCAAACCGTCACGTTCTGGAAAAAAGCATAAATTTATGCACCAGTTCATATGATGCAAAAACAGCAGGCAAAAGAATAATTCATGCACATTTTATTTAGCATATACTGTAGGCTGACATGCTTTCATTTAGCCCTTCCATTCTATTTTACAAGACATGACTGACTAGATTGCTAGCAAACTACTAATGCACAATTTTACTTTGATACTAGAAATTGGTGTGTTAGTCTGAAAATATGACATTCAGTAGGGGGAAGTATTGTACTTAATTAGCTCGCCAACTAGTGAATTGCAAACCTGCCAGATAAGTGCATTACATATAAGACAGATATACAGAACTGTTCAGTCAGCTATTACAGGATATTATAGGATATTATAGGATATTCCAGGATATTCTAATTTCTCAAGATTATTGAATAAAAGGTAAATATATTATTATACCTTTCTTGGGTTTAATTTATCTCGGCCCTCCCCGTACATATTAATGACATGTATTTGCTCACCCAAATGTAAATTTAAATAAATTAAAACTGAATTTACAGTTATGGAAAACTTACCACAATTGTGTAGCATTCATAAATGTTAATAGTAATCTTTCACGAAGGTAAATACAAATTCTGGGTAAGTGGAAAAAAATCCCAAAATAAAATCATAACAATATGGATATGAACCGTTCCCCCGTGAATTTGTCCTGCTTGTCCTGTACCATGCACAGTTGGACCCTGTTGTAGTACGTGTATTCACAAACATATGGAAATAAGCCTAATCAAAAGTGGAAACTCACTTGTTATATGTTTATATGTATCATGAAATCAAAGATGTTTGAGGGGAGAAAATGAAAAAATGTCAGCAATAAAGGCTATCATGGGAGGAAAAAAAACCTATAATGTGGCATGGTTATGATAATTTTATGAGAAAAGCATCATGCCCATAGAGCACCTCTCTCAAGGGTGCAGTTACGCTCTGTGGGACTGTTTTACTGTACTTCCCACCCCGTCCGCTGTTCATACCCCCATACTGCTTTGTGGGGGGGTGTCAGCCATGCCCCCTGAACAGGATCAGACCTCACCTGTGCTGTACAGCCACCTGGTGCCAGGAATGGGAGCGGGGCGCAGCTGTATTCCGTCACTGTGAGCCCAGCCCTAGCCCCACCCGCTCACAGGGCTGGCCAGGCGCGTTAGGACTCAAGCTTCAGTGAGCGTCAAAGTAATCAGTAAATGCCACAGTAAACTAACGACGGTGCTCTGTCCGCAAACCAAAATCAGCAATAAAGTAACCATAATTTGAAAATCTAGTCCCTATTTGTCTTGTAAATGACTTTTTAATGATAATCAAGCGGTGTTCATCCATCACATGGGTGCGAGTCTGCCTAATTCTCTGATAGAACTCCTCCTATGACCAAACGATGTCTATTTATAATCCTCAACAACCTGCAACAATGCGCGCGGCTTCACCCTGCTATGCGTCGTCTATTTTTGGAGCACTTTTACGGGATACGTAATCACACGTACATTTCTATTATGCGTGCAAAATGTCCAGTCTGTCCAACCCAGCTCTGTGTCGGTGGGAATGGGTGTGAGCAAATGGCAGATTTTCTGAAAGTCTTAATGCTATGGCGCCCCCTGTCACCCATGGTGGAAACGCCGCAAATGTCAGCGGACCTTAACGAAGGGGGTGAATGAACGTCGGACAAAGTAGACCTATTATACTGCCTCCAGCCACACCGCTGCACTGTCTTCACACCATGTCTCCTTCTGTCTCATGCCCCATTAAGAGGCCCCCATGCCCCCCACCGCCCCCTGCCTGGTGTTGGGAGTTTGATGGAATGAATATTTCTCTTCTTCCCTTTGCCCTTTGAGGGAAAACTTTAGGGGTGCAGTGGAGCATGGGCGGAAGACGTTGGCACCTCTGCGCTCGACACATGTAACGCTGTGCTAATCAGCGGCCGCCTGGGCACGGATACAGCCACGTGCCTCCGCAAGCATTCCGAACAGATATGATTAAATAATGCAAATGTTTTGACCACCGCAAATGGCAGCAGGAGAGGGGGAGTGAGAGCCGGCGTAACGGACTGATTGTTGTGCCGTCTGACTGATTTGCATGAGAAAGAGCGGCCTAATTGCAACACTTAGCTGCCGCGTCCCGATAATTCTGAGCGGGATTACTGAAGGACATGGCGGCACTTTTCACAGAGCGCGGAGGATTTCCAGGGCTTCAGGAGCCCCAGCTGGTTGTTCCTTCCTCTTCACTGGTTATGTGAAGGATTCATATTCGCCCTTTACCATACACCGTGCACCTCTTCCGCCCTTTTGTCGTCCACCGTTTAAAACTTTTAACTTCCAAATTGTATTTGCGCTGCATTTTTTCCCCCGACACGATGCAGAAGGAGCAGGAATAGGAGATAGTGAGGGAAGTGATGAGGTATGCCGGGGGTGTGGAAGGGTGGGGGCCAGCAGCAGCTGCCGTAGGCAAGCCTTCCTCTTTTTCCTTTAATAATAAATGATGAATGTTTCGAATTAGAAAACAGTGCCGAGAAAATCCAATTTGGTCATGAGCTTTGGAGGGAGAATAAAAAAAAAAGGCGAATTCTATATTAGAGCCTTTTGCTTTAATGTGCACACAGGACTGCAGTGTGTGATTTAATGCATGTCGTGAAATGGCTTCTATTATGTACTATTAACAAATCAACCTGGTTTCACCCGAAAGTGAATCTTTAGTGCTTCGGGGAGCAGTGAGTGGCCTTTCCTCTCTGGTGATTGATTTATAGTCCCTGCTTATAATCACATCATGGTGAAATGAGTGGAAGATGGGATTCTGATGGGGGGGTGTGGTTGAGATGTGATGAGGTTCTCTTTAGGTTTTAATTTCCTGTTGTGTAATTACACCTTATTTATCTATCCTCTTCGTGTCTCTTTTCCTTCAAAGTGCTTCTCTGTTTCATTTGTCTGCTTCCCCCCCCAAGTCCTGAAATGAGGTGCATCTTTCTATCTCCATCATTCTCTTCTATCTTTCTATTCCATCCATCCCTTCGGCCTTTGTGCCTTAACGCTCTTTCAGCATACCACCATCCATCCCCATTCTCCTGCTCCAACATCAAACCTCCACAAATACCCTCCCCCAAATCTTCTCATCTTTGTTTCTGCGAGTGAAGTTAGCTCTAATGAAGCCGGCATGAGCAGAGGTTGTGCCACTGAGCGTGAGCAAGAATAATGTCTGTGTTTTCACTTTGCTCTTAGATTGGGCCAGAGACTTGCAGTCATATCCCTGTGCTTCCCATTAAAATGCAAAAAGGAAAATAGGCAGTCCTGTTTAATGAACTATTTCCTCTTGAGCTGTGACACCAAAAGTAAGCCCATAAAATAAAGGGAAATGTGACAAAAGTCGTAAAACGCACATTTCCTCTTTCTGTTGTCCCTTTGATTGCACCAGTGCCTGAAATTCACACATTACATTGCTAATTATTTTGCCACAAGGAATAATAGAGAAACACTTGCCAACTCCTTGTGTGCTGAGCAATGTCTGTGATGCCAGAAATCTCATTTTAACACATTTGAAAGCATTGAATTAAACATGTCCCCCCTACAAAAATATTGCTGGTTGCGAGGGGGCGTTGCTTAAATTAAAATATCTATCAGTATTTGGTTGCGCTGATGTGTACGGGTAGTCAAAAAGCATCTGAATGTGTATCCAGTCTTATAAGTAAAAATAACTACATGCATTGGCTTTAGTGGGCTGCATGATTTAATAGTTGTCTCTCCTCAGCATCTGATACATCACTAAGAACATGGGCTTGGCTCACAGATCACAGATACAGGCAGACCAGGATTTAGAAAATCCCAAATCACCACGAAGAAAGCTATTCACATCACATGCCATATAAATGTTATTTTGATTCCTTTTCAAAAGGTCTTGCACTTGTCACAGTTTTGAAGAACTTGTGTTTTACTTCCTGTGTGTTTGGCTGGCTGTTGTGGAATTATGTGATTTTTTTATTGTGGAAGATTCATAAAATTTAGGTCGGATGAAAGACAACTCCTGTCAGGAACACACTGTAGTTTAGAGTCATTTTATCAGTGATTTGAAGAGTGCACCCATAAGCATTATGTGTTACCGTGCTTAAGCAGCTGCAGATGTGGTTTGGTGTGGCTCAGAGATCTGTTTTTAAATTGACTGCTACTTTCAGGAAGCACCTATAAACTGAGGCTTACCTTGTGCCAAAAACCTGTAAGGAATAAATGCCTTTCATTCCAATGAAGCCATTGCCTTTTGATGGTAAAATGCAGAAGCAGCACATTTTCTGCAGCCAGCAGAGGTCACGTTCTCGGTGTCCTGCATATTTTCTGCAGCCTGGTGTAATATGGGAGTCAGGATTTTGGATGGGATATTTGATTGAAGACATTTTTGTAATGCGTGTTTGGATTTGACAGTGACCACGCCCCCCTGCCTTTTTGCAGTTTAATTTAGTATGACAATTGTTTTATTAAATACCTTTTTTTAGAGGACAGCGGGTGTATCATGTATCACATCCTGGGAGAGCTTTGGTAATTAGCAACGTAAATATGTTGGAGGGGGTCACATTGTACACATTTCAGAGGGATGAACACACACACGGGCAAGAAGAGGTAGCCGAACAGCATATGGGAAGTGAAGGTGAGGTTGGTATCAGCGTAGCCTTTAATAAACAGATGGCATAAAAAATGGCAAACGCATGCTTTGCGTAAATCTCACACTGACGTTGCAGTCCGCTGTTGCGCAAAAGAGACGTAGACACAAGATGGTGCCGCTGTGGGAGAGGCACGGGAGCCACCGCGGGCGGCTGGTGTCGGAGGAGATATTCCGGGCCACTGCGGCGCGGGTACGACAGGCCACCTGGCGCAGTAATGAGAGGAGCTTGCTGTCAGATACGCGTGCGTAACGGCCCTCCCCGCCAGCAGCCCGGCGCAGACCCCGCGGGGCTCAGGCACAGACGCGCCGACCTGCAGACGCGCAGGAGCCTGCTCTCACAGGCAGCTCCCCTCTGTGAACACATCCCTCGCTGTCGGCCCCGATCAGACACAGCAGTGGGGCTTTCATATCCCCCTCAGCTCCCCTCTCACAGAACCATAGCTCTTCCTCACATACTGGGGGCAGAGCTAGTGTTTAGCGCCTTTTTGTAACAGGTTATTCAACAATGTGAGCAGTCGTGATCACGTATTCATATCACATGCCTTGATGTGACAGTGACAGCTCAGCAATTTCTGAGTGAACCTTCACCAGATCCCTACATGGTTACTTGATGAGCTCTGAGGCAAGGTCATTCTCGCAATGTCAAACAGTAATTCACTGAATGGAAAAACTGATAACAGAAAACTAATAGAACCGTATGCACCAATTATATATATATATATATATAATATATATATAATTTATACATATATAGGGTAGGACTGAGATAGAATATACAGGCCGATCACAAATGGGAGAAGAATCGCGGTGCACAATGCATACATAACCCACAGTGCATGTCTCAATAAGGGCTTTCCTGCGGTTTCCAACCAATCAAATGTCCCTGTACTGCTAACTATGCCTTCAGTACTTATGTTATGATCGCCCTTCCATAAGCCATTGCTGCTACTACTAATAGCACCCCGTCCCTGGGTTTAAAGGCTTATTATCATATTGTGCTGATGATTGACAGTTGACCTTCACGCAAGTTTATAAAAAGCCGGTGAGACACTGCAGGTCACTGCGATGGCTGGGCGACAGTGTATTAATACTAATCTGATAGAATTGCCAGGAACCAATTAATCTACGGGCCCCAGTCTGGACAGTGTTTAAAGCGATAGTGTTACAGCACTGCTGGTACTGAACGGCTCACAGAAGACCACTGATCTAACACCAGGAATGCCTTTCCCATGCCTGCTCTGCACATCAAAGGCTGCAAGGGAAAACCCTAATGGTCCTGAAATGCTTCTGTCTGGTTACAAAGCCCCAGCTTCGTCCAATCAACCTTTCCATTCATACCTTCCCACTAGGGGTTGGGCCCGCTGTGCAGGGATCAGTTGGGGACAAGCTGTTTCAGGAAATGTTAGTCCTGTCTCACTTGAGTAAATAGAGAGCTGGAAAGCTGTACCTGTGTGACTGCGTAGTTGTGTTGCATCAGCCTATGGGGTCTCTGCTTGGTACCAGGGCTAAACCCTCATTCATACTGCAGTTTCTTTGGCAACCTGTAATACCAGGGAGCTGTGTGTTACAAGTGAGTTCTGCTCAGGGATAAGTGCTGAGTTTCACAGTATTGCAGAATGTGAAAAGGCAGTATCTGCATACTTCTGTTTCTTTGGAAGGAGGATTGAGGGTATGCCACCTTTGTGCACTCCTAATATGGAATTATCACACCTTGCTGACAGCAGCGAAACAGAATGAAAATATGTCTTTCATTAAACTTTCATATTGCAGTGAAAGGCACTCAATACAAATGGCTCACGGTAATCAAATGGCCAACATGCATGCAAGAATGCACTGCTCTGACCAAATTTGGTTTCCAATGTTACCGCTCCATAGTCTGACGTTGGAGTGAAAAGTCACAGTGAAAGTTTTTAGCATTTGGTGACTTTCCCCATGTGCAAGCAACCACAAAAGTGCTTTTAAATGAAAGGTTTTTATGTTTACCTCACAATCTAATGCTAACACATTAGGTATCTGAACTGCAGCATGTAAAACCCCAACTTCCCCACAAAAGCATTACATGACTGAGTAGATATGGTATGCAGTTTTTGAAAATAGCATCATTCAATTATAGGTAGTGACACATTGACATTGTTCCCATGATCCCTGGTATTCCTGGAGATCTGGGTCCGGAGAAATCCAAGCAGCCACTGAGGCAGGACCCGCTCCCCTCCCCCAATGTAACGATATATCCTTCCAAAGGGTGGAATCCTCTGCCTGGATTCCTATATTAGGAGCCCAGACAACCTTTGGGGCGATTAATGTCAGTGTTCAATTATTTAAGCTTGGAAAAAGTTTGAGTGTCTGGAAATAGCACTACACTGGGCCAATGGGAACCACTGCCAGGTGGAAGGGCATCCCTTTTGTCACCAGCACCACATACAAATGCACTGTCACCTCACATCTTTAATACAGTCCAGGGATGGCCTGCTGTGCAGTCTCACATGGGCATTAAGTCACAATGAACTCTGGATAGGTCAAACAATTCAAGTAGTAAAAAGGTTTGGGCTGTATCGCCAAGCAGCCATTCAAGTTATAACACACTTTCAATCTGTTGGGGACATTATTCCAGTGCTTGCTTTTTATGGTAACATTCTGAAGAATGTGGTAATATATGTTCACATCTTTTTAGAATCATAAAGAGTCTGAACAAATCTGCCTCTTTCCATTTTTTTTAGACACAAGCTTGATATGCAGTTGGATTCATAGTATAACATTCAGGTTTAATATGGTAAAGCCTTGAAGGGCACCATCCATTGTTAACATTGCCCTTAACCTGAGGGATGAAATGTGGGGCACCAACAGGCTTCATACCACTATATGCTCTCGTCCTTCAGTTGCACCATAGATATCCTGACAGCTGTGCGCCTGGCGTGACTTTTTTCTGTGTACCATAGAAGATAATGTCATCCTAATAGCCTTAGACATGGAGGGACCTTGTCTGCTCAGAGTAAGTGCCTCTGTGCTCAACTTATGGAGACAGTGCGTTCTTTAAGAAGCGACAGTGCTGTGGGGTTTCCGCCCTCTTGAATCACAATGAGAACACAGGAAGATGTTACCATTGTAACTTTCACCTGAGGGGGGCTCAGGGAAGAAATGCTTGCCTGCACAGGGGTCTGTGAGGCGGTTGAGTGCGAAGGCAAATATGACACGCTCACTACTGGGAGCCGTCAGCTCTGCCTTTTCAAACACACAGCCCAGGGACACCTACAGCAATGTACAGTACACTCCAAACCACATATTAGCAACCAAAGGGTTCTTTTCAGCCTTCAAAAAGTCAAGCTGTATTCAAACAGGTTGTTTCATTCATAATCTTGGCTCTGTGTGCCCCCTTCTGAAATGTATTCGTATTTTGTACCCATGCAGGTAAAAAAATAAATATTTATCTCTTCTGCCTGAAGTGCATACTGTAGTGTACTTTGCATACATATTTATCAGACTTAGGAAGTCAGTGGCTAGTGAAGATTGGAGCATGGGGATAACAATCAATTGGTTTGACCTTAACTTTCAGTAACATGTTGCCATTAGTTGTGGCCTAACTTAGACAACAATGTTCCTAGGTTTGCCTAAGCAACTAAAAGCACCACTGCAGCACTCAAATTTGTTATTGAAATATTAGGCCAACCTACTTTTTGCTTTAATTGGATTTACCAATAGGATTCAGCCAACAAAGCTGGCCCTAGACTTAAGTAAGGGTTGATGTCCTCTTAATATTTAGAGAATACAATGGGAGCTACTTGATAATCTGATTTGTCTATTGTCCTGAATCCTGTCACCATGTTGATTATTGACCAGCAGGACCCAAAACAGTCCCATGACATGGACAATTACAAGATGCAGTTAACTGCAAAACCTGGGTAAATGAAGGCTTCAGTTATTGTGTGGGGTGTATGTTCCCGGCATGGTTTAAGTCCATTCAACCCCTTAGAGGGCAAGGCAAATGGCAATAAATACAAAGGTAGTCTGAGTGGTCACCTTCATCCTATATGGTGAAGCATTTCTATCCTGATGGGAGTGACGACAATGCCCCATCCACAGGACATGAATGGTTTGATGAGCATGAAAAAGATGTAAACCATATGGCGTGTCTATCTCAGTCACCAGATCTCAACCCAATTGAACAATTATGGGGGAAACTGGAGCGGCACCTGAGACTGCATTTTCCAACACCATCAACAAAACACCAAATTAATGTTTTTGCAGAAGAATGGTGTTGCATTTTGCATAGAGTTCCAGACACTTGTAGAATCGATGCCAAGGTGCATTGAAACTGTTCTGGAGGCTTGTGGTGGGCCAATGCCCTATTCAGGCACTTTATGTTGGTGTTTCCTTTATTTGGCAGTTGCTCGTAGATGGCCTGATTCACAGATGTCTTAATTCACAGATTTGTGTGCATCACTGGCAATAACTGCCTGAATCCTTCCACCATCGGCAGTGCACCACACCCTGGCCCTCTTTAAGATGACAAATGAGGCTGGGGGATTGAGGAGCTACCTGTGGTCCTCCCTGGCTCTTACAATGTCAGGTGGTGCCAGGGGGCTGAGTAGCTGAAGAAAAGTAGCTGCTCTTCCTCAGGCCCTGCCAACTCCTGGCAAAGACCTCCCAGTTAGTCCTGCAGATAAATCCAGTTACACTTGGCCACTCCTGGGCAACCCTGAGTAATGGAACGGCGAGGGCACATAGTGCTGGGCCAACTGTCGCTGACACGGTTTGCAGTGACACTGCTTTATCACAGCTTTGTGTTTGCTAAATGTTTGGAATGCATTGGCCATTTTCACATGTAAAAACATTTGAATTGTTTTTAGTCGGTAAATCAATCACCATTTTTGCATCGCATGTGTGCGAAAAGTTTTGATCTTTTGTGGGCAGACTTGTATGCCAGGTGGGCTGTTGTTTTGAATGCTGGGCATTGCCATTCAAGATGGGGGGTGATTTGATTCCGATGATCTGTCAGCGACAGAGGTCATCAGAGGAGATGACTGAAATAATGATGCATGCTTTAGTCCCCTGTAGGCATGAGGGAAGCTATAACTTTTCCATTTGCAATTTTTGGTGTTTTCTTTTGAAATATAACACTAATAAAACTGCGACCGTTATAGAAACTCATTGGACAGAGGCAAACAAATTCAGTGTTTATGCAGAGAAAGAACATTCCCAGACTGCGACAAGAGCACGGATTCAGCTCAGCACAAAATTACCCCTGCAATGACGGATACTAGCCGCATAATAACCGCGGCTCCTTATGCATATTAATATGAATATTCTGCATAATGTGAATCCTGTGTGACACGCACAGCGGAATACAGAAAGCCCAGCCACTCCGCTTTACCTTGCCGCATTTGAATAAAATAATTTATGTCGACATTCCTTCATACAGGGATCTCCAATTAAACCCCCCCCCCCCACCCGTCGTTTTAACTCATCCGCCACCCAGTCTCGTCCCCCCACCTCTGGTTGGCAGCCTCTTTCCCATGCATCCGTTTCCATGGAACATACGGCGAAGGTGCGCGATCCCAAACGACGTCCTCGTTACCTCCCCTCTCCTCAGATCAGAGCTTTTGGAAGAACTACAGCGACATCTGCATGATTCCAGGCTCCAAAGCGCCAGGCTGATACCCAGCATGCCGCAGCCTCGCCGCGCTGCACGCCTCCTGCCCCGCCAGGCTCCAGCCCTTCAGCCCTCATTACGGGAATTAATAAACACGGCTAATTGCGCAGCGCATGAAACCCATTTAAAATGAATATTCGTATCGCTACCCTGGGGGTACACCCAGGGGATTACAGGGGGAGGGGGAAGAGGGAGGGTGAAACTTGGGCACTGGCAGCAAGATACGTCAGTTTTCCGAAAGGGGTAAAACGCAGCTGGGATGCTATATTTTTGCAATTAAAAGATGGCGCTAAAAATGTGATGATCAGGTAAGGTTTATTAATCTCCCCTCCGTTTTTTTTTCTCTTTTTGTTTTTTTTCTGTCGTTTTGCTTCATTCGTATCCACATGATGGAAGGTCTGACTGAATACTTACACAAAAATGTGTGTGAATTTCTTTTACGCCCCTTTTGTTCCGCTGAATATATTAGGCTGGGTAAGGGGGGTAAAACCAGCCCAATGGGATGTTCCCACTGCTTTACAGTGTGCAATCTGTACCCCTCAATTAATAGTGGGTGAATGTGTGTATGTCTAGGGAGTCAACAATGCCCCCCTTGTGTCCCTCACAAAAGGGACCCCAAGCCAGACAGGAGGGAGGGGGGAGCGGGCATTTTGGAATCAGAAACAATGGATTAATCGCTTCTAATGATTTAATACAGCCAATCAGAATCCAAGCAAGCGTACTAATTTGCGCATAAATTACAAGGTCTGTTTTTAGGCCGGGAGGGAAGTAGCGAAGGGGGGCGATGGCTGGTTTTGTTTAGTCTATCCCCGGAAAAGAAGGCGAAAAGCTGCGACAGGATGCCCGCGGCCATTCCCACGCTCGTCCCCGTGCCGCAATTTCGGAATCACCCGCTGCCCACCCCGATTCGTCCCTTAATTTCACCCCGAATCTTCCCTTTCATAAAATAACATAAAACGTTCAAAATAGTAAAGCAGGTTTAGATTTCTTATCATCTCTTTTTCAAGTGTTTGCCAATGACCTCCATCTTCAACAGCACATGTATCCATATTATTAAGGATCACAGCATACCAACCAATTTTTTTTGCAAACTTTGTCAAAATGTGGAAGGTGACAGAAAAATAAAATGTATTGTAAAAAAATATTAACAGTCCTCTGCAATGTTTAACAAACAAAAAGGCACATATTTAGTCAAATCCATAGGATTATGTTCAATATATACATGTAGTGCATATATACACACACACACACGTATATATTTTGTGCGTGTGCAGTTCTCTCACTAAGATTGTGAGACGCGCGCAATTAATCCAAGTTGAAAAGGCTGAAAGCGCCCACATTTTTAATTAACGTCGAATTAAAACAAGTTGGCAGGTTGCCGAAAAACGGGCACGCAGCTCTGAATATTGCCACCGAATAATGAGTCGTTCTTTCTTTTTTTTTTTTTTTTTTTTTTTACTTTGTGCTCCTCCACTCTCTCTCCCTCGCTCTCCGCTGCCAGTTGCCACTGTGCCTTAGCGATTTAATGATATGCAAATGAAATATGCATAAAACCATTCTGCTCTGCGATGATTAAGCACTGAGGACATTAGCCAGTGCCCCGCCACAGTCTCTGTTGTTGTCTTTGCTCTATTCCGCTTCGCCCGCCTGCCGCCGACACCACTGTAACAAGCCTTAACAGTAATAATACCAATAACTTAAGAATTATGATCATTTTAATAATGCCAGTAATATCCCAAAGAACAAAAAATCCAAGCAGTGTTTCTCCCTCATTGTTTTTTTTTCTGTTGTTTTTTTTTGTTGTAAGATCCAGCCAGGGTAAACGATGTCCTTTCAGGAGGGAGATCTGGTGTAGAGTGGAGGAGACCAGGTTTTCACAGAGAGAGGACTTGGAGATAGTAGCATTGCCAGGCATTGCAGGAGATATTCTGTGGTTGTTTTGCCAGCAGTGTGGCATATGAATGCAGGCTGATAGAGAAGGAGAAAAAAATTCCCCCTTTCATTTCTTTCTCTCTCTCCCTCCCTCAGTCCTGCACTCTGTTGCAAGCACTCCTCGTGTTTTTTTTCTCCCTTTTTTTGTAATCCATTTGTATAATGAAGACGTGGCGCAATTAACATCCCCCATGGAATTAAAATAACAGGCCGATGATCCGAACCTCATTAACTCAAAAAGATTATAATTTCCACTCACGTTCCGCCGCGAAGTTTTTTTTTTTTTTTTAAACATAAATTACGAATTAAATCGCTAATTGTATGTGTTACGATCGCATCTTAAGCGGCGGTGGAGAAGATGCCCAAAAAGATGCCATCCTTGAACTAATCCATCCTTACTGGTGGCAGCCTTGGTTCTGACATCTTGGTGGTAATGCCCAAGCAGTGCAGAAGCACAAAGATCTTATAGTCCCTCCCTTTGGAGGACTTCTTCAATTATTTATAATCCACAACCGTGCCCCCCTGTCCAACAAAAAATGGAGAAGGTGAATGACAAAAAAGTTTTGGGTATCCAGTTGTGATCGTCGGCGTCCGGTTAATTAGATTCTCGTTAATTGCGGCTTTAATTTTTCCCGTGCTTTCCCAACAAATTAAAATGAATAAATTGTATTCCTCCATGTTTTCCCGTCGCAGCGGCGCCCATCCTTGGCTCTGTGCCCGATGCCAGCGGACCATGCGGGAACCACGGCACCGCTTCCCGGCGCCTCGCTTCTAGACCCGCAACCCAACCGGTTGGTACCTCAGTGTTGCGTCCGTGCCCGTCGGTTTAGACCCCGCGAAAAAAAAAATACGGAAAAAGACAAAAAAACTGAGATGGGGGAGTTTGGTAGTTTCTTGGTTGGTTGGCAAGCAAGGGGGCAAAAAAAAAAAAAAAGGAGAAAAAAGAAAGAGGGATGGGGGTTGGCGAAAGAGTTCCCACAACCCCCCACCCCCCTTTTTGCAGAGTCGCAGGCGGGCTCACCCGGCGGGTACCTCCTCCTCAGTGCGTCTGCCGCCGTGGCTGCCGTCTCGTCCCCCTGCCTTCTGTGCCCCCTTCATGAAGTTCCAGCACGTCTGTTGTCTGTGTGGCATCTCCCCGCTTGTCTCCCATACTGGTGGATGCTGTATAGAGCCTACAGTCTGAGCCATTCATCTCCCTGGTGATTGCTGTGAATGTAGATAAATCGCACACACTCTTCCCTGCCCGCCCGCCTGCCTGCCTGCCTGCCTCTCTGGCTTTGCTTTGCTTGCTGCTGGAGCAGTTTCATGTTTTCTGTTCTCTTTTTTTTTTCTCTTTTTTTTTTTTTTTTTTTTTTAAGAAGTTGAGCTTGTCATGCAGAAACTGTGTTCTTCCACACACCTGGAAGAGACCGTAATGCGTTTTGATGTACATATTTAAACAAAGCAAATGAAAAACAAAAACCAGCTAAAAAAAAAAAAAAACCTGTCTGAATTGCTGATTTTTTTTGGCTGTTCATTAGTATTCATCCTCATGTTTTTCTCTTTGTGTGTGTGTGTGTGTGTGTGTGTGTGTCTGTGTGCCTTTTGTAAACAGCTGCCACTGAGTCGTTGGCACAGTCCCTGAGGTCCTCTCGTTCTCCCTTCTGTCCTTTCGTCAGCGGGCGATTGGCAGATTGGCAGCATCTGTGGTAGCTGTGCCCATGGCAGACGTACTTCGCCGCCGTGGCTGGCAGGCGACTTGACGGGCTTGTTGTTTGTGTTTTGGGCGATTCCGTGGTTGTGGGCGGTGGGGGAGGTGTTGGCACAAAAACTGCGCCAGCTTCTCACACCTCCCCTCCCCATAGATCGGCTCATCGCTCGTTTTGTTTTGTCTTCTTTTTTCTTTTCTTTTTGGGTTTCATTTTGTTTGTAATCCATCGCGCTCCTTTCTCTGAAGCCGCCATGCTAATTAACAGAGCAAACTTTTGTTGTTTTAATTAGTTGTCAGGAGCGTTATCTCGTCTTTGTTTGCTCTTCTCTCTCTTTATCTTTGCTAACCGACCCGCGACGGGCACAAGCTAGTGTTGATTTGTGTTTGTTCGCTATGTACCATCTCCGACCCCCCTCCATCTTTCCTCCACAGATGCCACCGCACAGCCGCTGGCACACAGCAACGCGTCCGCGGGCGCAACGGAACCGCAGTCTCCATTATTTGCCGAAAGTTTTCCGCAAATTGGTGAAACGGCGATTCGCGAATTCTCAGGTTGCCCTCTTTGTCATCCATGTCCTCCCGGAGTGCACCACATCTGCCAGTGCGAGCGCGTTGGCATGGGGTCCGCCGGCTAGCTGGCTGGCTGCCTGGCACAGGGAATGGCGCTCGAGAGAGAGCGAGAGGAAGAGAGAGGGAGGCGCTTCTTCTCATCCCACCTCCCCACCCTCCCCCCACCCCTCACGCCACCAGCCACCCGCAGGACAACGCACTTCTTTTTTTTCTTTCTTCCTTTTCTCCAAAAGGTCCCCCCTGGCAGAGCTTTGCGGTCCCCCATTTTTTCCTGGGGAAAAACAAAACAAAAGAAGCAGCTCCAGGTTGTTACAACCCTCTTAACTTCTCCAAGCCCCGATCCTACGTGCCACCCCCCAAATCCACCCCCCCGGCCCCCGAGCCCCCATCCAGTCCGTACTCGCCCCAAAATTCCAACATTGCTGCCGCTCTTCGTGTTGGCTGAAGGTGATGCCGCGATCTCAGAGAGCAGATTTTTCACTTCTCCTCTTGGTTGTTTTAGGTTGTGGCTGAGCTTTAGGCTCAGTAACCCTCGCCAACTCCCCCTTATCTTTTTTTTTTGATATATGCTGTAAACTACCCCCACTCTCTCTAAATACACCACCCCTCTTGCCGAGAGCAACCAAATCGGGCGGGGGGTGCCGTCGCCTCCACTGCTACATCTACCCGCTTTCTCTAGCAAACGAACACAAACCCGCCTTGGCGCTACCACTGAATGGATGGCATCTTGCCAGCTTCTCACTGCCATCATCCGTATTCGTAGCTTGTCTCTCTTTCGCTCCCCCTCCCCCTCCTCTCTCGTACCCTCCTTCCCTCCCTCTCCTACCACCCTCCCTCTCCTGTCTTCTTCTACTCCCCCTTACGCCCCCCAACGTTTTTGTTATATAGGCTTGACATTAATTAACATACGGGTTAATTGATTCTAAAAGCTGAAGAATTGCTCTTAACATTTCCCACAGGGCGGTTAGTCCGCCACCTGCCCGCGCACCCCTTCTGCCTGGCACTGCCTGTGCTTATGCCTTGCCTAGCCTCCACGTTGGCGCTGGTGGAGAGCGAGAGAGCCCTTCAGCCAGCTTCCCAAGTGCAATGTTACAGCCCTGACTGTACCGAGTCCCTACTGTACTGTACACTGTGAAGGATCTCGAGCTGCTTATTGGACTACAGCTGATCGCAGTTGACGTTTTGCTGTCTGATCCCACCGCAGGATGTTGCGCTGGCATTTTGTTATAAATAATCAAAGTCCTCCCGCAAGCCCCCACCACCCTCCCCTTTTCCCTATCTATCCTTCTCCTCCCTCTTTCACCCTCCCTCTATCTCTGAGTCGGTAAACTCCACACCCTCTTGCACCAGCACACACTATCGCTGACACATTCCCACTGCTGCCTTTTCAGTATCAATGTCAGCTCAGCTGGTTCTCCGTATTTTTTTTCAAATTTAGAAGACACCAGGCTTTAGGTTTGGGTCAATTAAAGTTTGGCATCATGGAACATTTTTTAATACGCGTTGTGGACAGTTTACGTATTTATATAGCTGATCGTTTATTCTTCGTTGTTTTCTGTTACCTGGAAACCATGCGAATTAGCGGAAATTAGCTACGACCGTCATATTTGATTAAGCGATTATCGCCGTCGCATTCATTACTTTCTTTAATTTCTTAACATTTTTTTCATTTTTTTTTTTGGAAGTATGCCAGAGCTGATGAGGTTAAAAGCAGGTGGCAGAGCTGCCTTTAATTATTTAATAAAATGCCCCCTCTCCCCAACCCCAGTCTTCCCACAGTTGTTAATTAGCCCGGCTGCAGCCTGCACTAATGGTCGAGGCAGTACAGACTCATTATGGGAAAGAAACAGGCACGCCGGCACACAGATTCTGGAGCAGCCCTTTATACAGCGAGTGTACTGCTCTACATGTATCTCTCTACTTCCATTTTCTCCTCTAGACTGCACAACTTCACTTTCTCCCTTTTTATTCTTCTTCAAAGTGCCATTAGAATTTCCTGCACTTTCTGTGGTCGGTGGCGGTTTTCGTGCGATTTTCCCATCTCGGTTTTCCCCTGTCTCCCCCATCGATGACTCAGGGAAGTGGTGGCGAGGTTGGGCACTGGCACACCGCTCTGCGGGTCTCAGAGCACGCCATTCTTTTTTTTTTCTCCCCTTTTGTTTTTTTTCATTATTTAAATGAAAAGGAGCATGAAGCAACTGAGGCAACAAGAGGAATCCATTATGCAAATGGTGGCTATTTGCATAATGTCTTATGCCAGGAATATGCAAATGAAGCGTATAATTTATGAGTGCCTGCGTCTGTCTCAAAGTGTTCCCATAACTTACAAAGAGGAGTTTTTTTCTCTCTTCCACTCTCTTCTGTCTTTCCCTGAGCTGGCACAGGCGACACACACACCCCATACAAAACAACCACGCGCTGCATTCTCACAAAGAGTGTGTGCCTGTGTATCTCTGGGTGGGAAAAAACTTGCCTTCCAGACTGAGGTGGGGTGCGGGGTGTCGGGGGTGTATGTATAAACAAGGGACACATAAATTCCCCCTCCCAACATGCAACAGTGGCAGAAGCTCATTTTGTAAAACAACCACAAAACGAAATAAATTAAAAGACAAAAACGAACCCCGCAGTGGGAGGTGGGGACTGGCTATTCTTTTTTACACTTTTTTATTTGTCGGGAGAAGCCGGGGATTTTCTGTTTTGTCCATTTGGTTTGTTTTTCGACTCTCCAGAAGAGCCCATGGTACTTCCTCTTTTTTCTCTCCAGAGGAGACGGTGTGGGAGACGGTGTGATTGCGAGCCGTGGCAGAAGGAACAGCGGCAGCATTGGGAGGGATGGGGCAGAGGGAGATCCAGGGAGGAGAGGCTGCATCTGAAGGCATGTGTGTGTGCGCGCTCGGCAAAGCCTCCCCCTGCCCCGTGAGTGCCAGAGCCTGCAGCCCGCAGCCCGGCGCTGCCGACGCCGGGAACACGACTCGGAGGAGACCCGGGCGCTTTCCGTTGGCCGATCGGCACACAGCTTGTTTGTTTTGTTTTTTTCCTCCGCTTTCCCGACACGTCTTCAGACGCCTCTTTATCCTCGGCTTATTGTAATCACCCGGCCTGGTTTGCATACTTGATCTTATGTTAATGTCTCCGGTGACAATAATACATTGTCGCATAGACAAAAGCAATGGAAAAACCTGGGAAAAGGCAGTTCTCGTCACCGTATTACAGTCTAGCCTGGTATAGGGGATGGGCAAAGTCGGGTCTTGTTCCGCAGATTTTGGGATCCTTGTTTCAGGGCCTCTTCTTCAGGGATACAAAATATAATTTTCTGCTTCTTCATCTTCCTCTCCATCTTTTCCCATGTCTGGTTGTTTTTGCGTCCCTTCGCTTGGAGTGTACCTCTGCGTGCGGCGCGGCGCCTCGCCAGCCTCGGATAGTGGCGCTGCCGCCTTCCCCGGACCCTGTGGGGCATCTGCCTTATCTCAGCGGGGCGGGTATCTGGAGGGCAGAGCGGAGATGAGAGGGGAGCTGGCACTGGTGTCGCAGCGTTTGTGTACGTGCCTGTGTGTAGGTCTACGCGTACATGCGTGTTTGTGTGCATGTGTGTGCTCTCTGCTTTCCTGTGTGTGTGTGTGTGTGTGTGTGTTCGGGCTCCTCTATCGTGCCTCCCCCTGCAACACTGCTCCCACACTAGGTATGCTACCTTTAGCCCAGCACTGTATAGCCAGGCTGCTCCTGCAGAGGAATGTGGAACACCATCATCACGCTCAGGGCAGAGAAATGACAGCCGTGTTCCAGAGGGATGCCCACTGCCCTCTTGTTTCGTCTCGGTACTGTCACTACAATTCATGCCTTGTGGAGATCCTGCTAAAACCATTATTAATTCACGGGTTGAGATCGTTTTCCAAAACGATTTAATTCATCGGCTCTTCTAGTGACTCCATTTTTTCTGCTCTCTGCCAATTTAATAGTGGTCTTATTTTGTAAACATTTTTTTTTTTTCCCAGGGAAGCTATTTTGTAAATTAGGTTTTCATTTTTTGCATAATTACGATACAGAGACTGTCATTAGTCCTACTAATGGAAATGACTGGAGAATGAGGGCTTATGTGAAATCTAAATGTTCTCACGCACACATGTATGTAGGCTTATACACTTAAAAGTATATGATTGAAAGGGGCTTGGAGTTATGTGGGACATTTTGAAAAAATATATAGAAAAACATAGTATTATTTATTTACTGAAAACCGAAGTTTGTAGAAACTAAATATATTTTAAACCGACAATGCTTAAAACCCAATGACATCATTTCATTTGTCTGTCATTTATGGAGTTGTTTTAAAGTTTCTAAGCAGATACCTGCTTTGGTTACTTTATGTAAGTTCTATCTGATTTTGTGTCAGTTTTAATGACTGCGGTTATTTGAATGTTTATTTTCCACCATATATTTGATGATATTATAGATTTAATGCAATAATGTTGAATCATTAATTCAGGCTTATGTTTTCTGTTTGTAATGTTTGTAACTAAATAACAGTTATGCTTATGCTTACATTTTTTCAGGGTAGGCATAATACCTGAAAGACTGTGTGTTTCTACAGCCTTTTTTGTCAATCAAATATATTCAAAATTAAATGACATTTTATGCATAAAGCAAAGAAAGCCAATTCAGTTTAAATTCACTTTTGAAAGAAGCAATATTTAAGCATTTAAATTATTTACATGTGCACACAACGGTCTACCATACCCACTTGTAGATATTGAAATGAAAATGTTTATAGTGCTAAGAAACAAAAAGATAACTTCAGGACCTTTCTGGAAGATGTTTTCCAAAGATAGAAAAAAAGCATAGTTACAATTTCAAAAGCACTTTAATAATAACATTGTAAAACATAGTAATGAGTATCTATTTTTATTGTATTCCTTTACCAATGTAATTTGTTAATTCTGGATATGTTACTTAATTTCTGATGATAATTGTTTTCAACTTATATAGGATCTATTCATATTGAATATAGAAACAATATGCAGTAAATGTGTATGTTTGTTTTTGAAGATTGCAATAATGGTAACATTTCAAGGTATAGCGATAGTGTGAATTGTCAAGGAATATGGTGAAACACAACAACTAAATTCAATATGTGGTACAACAGGAGCAATGGGATTTCAATTGGGTTTAAAAAAAAAGAAACTTCAGATCAAATTAGGCTGAACCAAAACAAACAGCTGTCTGTTGAGGAGAGTAACCTTGGTGACGATGTCGCAGTAAACATTATGAATTTTTGTATTCATAATATTGAATCGTGTGCAATTTAAAAATATTAAAGTATTATATATTATATAATAATAAATATAATATTTACATATTTCAAATGATAATTTCAGTTTTGAAAATATCCTCAAATGTATTTTAAATATTTAAATTTAATAATGTTTGATGAATTGATTTTATTTGAGGGGACTCAAATTAAAAATTAACGTAAAATTGACTCAGAACGTTTTTGAAGTTTATCAATAAAATGATTGCTTGGAAATGTTATGAATCGCTTTAAAGTATAATGATTTGTTACTTGTTTCTGACTTGTTTCTTTAAATGTTACAGTCAAAGATGGAGGCATTTTTCTGTACACAATCAGGTTTTTGGTAACCTCATCGTTTCCTGCATGACTGCATAATAATGCCTGTCCATATTCACATGTGCTAGAGCCTCCAGGCTGTGTAGTACGTAGACTATAGATTGTGTGTACTCTTGGTACTGACATGGCATGAAGGGAATGGAAATATGTATTTGTTCTGCGTGTACTTCAGTGTCCTCATTTAGTACCTTGAAAGTCATAGCATGCTTTGGCATTTTAGTTTTAGCTTCTATACCCACCAATTTGAGCTGTTTAGATACATTTTTATAAACATGTTCTATTTAAATGTTAACAGTAAATTAATGAAATGTTTTCAATTATGGCCAACAGTCAAATGAGTTAGTACGCATGCATATTTGTGAGAATGAATAGCTAAGTCTGTCAAGAGTTTCATGGCTACATTAGCAGTTACAGTAGCTAGTAAGTAACTTTGAGCACCAAATCCAAAGGAATTTGAGTCCCTAATGCCTGAATAAATATCTTTAAAGTTTATTGATTTATGAAACTGACCTGTATACTGGCTGAATAATTTGCCTTGGCATTATTTTTAGTCACAAATGAAAATGAATGCAATTATTCAAGGAGGAAAGTACACAGACAGCTGGTACCTTTCAGTGAAGCATCATCGTTCCATCAGCAAACTGGGACTATTCAACCCATTGTGTTAATAGTTTGATTATTACGTAAGTTATTCCAGTTCCTGTTTTAATACTGGACTCGTCACCTCCACATAGTCTGCTACCTAGTTGCCTTAATTTATAGGTGCAAAAAGCAAAAATTCACTTCCTGGATAGTTTGTGATGCAGTCTGTAGAATACCCTTAGAAGTATTCATGTCTTGCAGCCTGCAGTTTTGAACAGGACTTAAACTGGCCACTGCCAATTTCTGCCCTTCAGAACTTCCTTCTGAGATTGTGATTTTGGAACTCAGCCACAGAATCTGTACTCTCCCCAAATTTGATCCACATATTTTTTGTTGCAATCAGGATTAAGTTGGTACTATATGTCAGTCCCATGTTGGTCCCGTGTTAGTTTTGCATCTAGACTTTAATATATTTTTTACTGGAAACTTAACATTAAATTAAATTCATTGCAGCTTGATATTTAGACTTAATGTTTCTACCTTTCCTTCATCGTTTTGTACAGTAGATTATTATTATTTTTAATTAAAAATAAGTATGTTTCTGTATTTATGACCCTTGGCTAGAAATTTAGTTAGCTCTGCCAAATCTGTTTTTCTTTGTAGTTCTTCTCAGGAATGTTTTTGCGTCTATTGACGATTGTAAATATCAGAATATGGAAATCGCACACCCATGCTTTAGACCCTGATTTAACTCTGTGAATATCTAGTCTGAAGTTTAGTAATAGCAGGGTTTCTAGATCCAAACCTCATATCTGAATACGTTTGAAAGAGGTTTAAGGAAAAGGGTTTGAGGTAACAAGTCCAGATAATCCTTCTGCAATCTCCCATTCTCTGCCTCCCTTCACTGCTCTTTACCTCCCAGCTGCTGCCAGTACCACGCCACATGGGATTAAGCAGTGTATTATATTTCACTGTGTGGGAAGCTGAGCTACATGACTACACCTTCCCCTTCGCCAGCCCCCTGCAAGCTTGCATTGGCATGGCCCATTGTTGTAGCTCTCCTTGTGAAAGTTAGTGCACTGTTTGAGACTCACTCAGTCAGGTTCTGGGTGTGAAGTACAATTTGAATATTTGGATATTTCTGAGGAAAATATCGGGGTCACTGTACTATTTAAATTTTAAATGTATATAAATGAACAAACATTTCTATGGCTCCATGGAATAGTGGACCAATGTTAGAAAATTAAACCCAGTGTTTGGTTGAATTTATCTAAAACACCAAGTAAAAGAAACATAATGAGTCTGATTTATATCATTGCACTGTTCAACCAAATATCCCATATTTTTGAGGTAGAAAATCATTCCTATATGCACTTGCACCCACACACACACATTTATTCTAGTTTGTTAAAGAGAAAGAGTGACCTTTTGTTGGGAGAGCACACAAATTACCGTGCTGGGTGGCTTTTTCTGAAAGCAACAAAAGAATACAACATGACGCATTTACGTCTTTACAAAAATCAATTGCCCTAATGATTATGAATATATCAGTATAAAGACCATTATTTTCACTGAGGCTTTTTGATCAGTGCGCACACATTCACATATTCGTCTTATGGATTTCGATGCCCTTGTGGTTGCAATTAGTTTATTGAAATGATCAGATGACACTAATGAAAATATGTATGCTGCTACCAGTCCATTCCTGCCTGCTTTCATCTTGTAAAATGAGAAGAGTCATGGAGTGCTTCAGATTGGCTCATGTGTCTGTTTTGCAGTCAGTTCATTTATTACATTAATTTCATTTGTTCTTATTATGCATTCCACACAATTTCATTGTTTAAGGCAGTCAGCATTTAACCTGGTGTCAGTTTCAAGAGTGATATTCACAATGCGGATTCCCAATATTTTTCCATAGGAAATGCTCTCAGATTTTAAAAATTTGATAAAAAGTGCAATTTTACATTTTCAATTGTTCATTTTCTATGTCTAAAGAGAGTAAGAGAAGACAAAGAGAGAAGGAGAGGTTTTAAGACACTGAGGGTCAGATTTACTAAAGGATTGCCACTGCTTTTCCAACGCAAAAAGCAGTCGCTACAAGGTCTCAATATCTGTTGGATTTACTAAACGGTCGCAAATTGCTATTAGGATGTAATTAATTAGGAACTCGTGAAACCAGGCAGTATTTTATGAGCACTGATATTGCTTAGGTATTTCACCATTCCCGTTTTGTATTGTGCTTTCTAGGGTGCTAGTCGCTGTCCCAGTGATGCATAACAAATAATCACAAATGTTGTTACAAAGTACCACGGTTCATGCCATGACAGCCTTATTTTCAGGAATACCTGCATCTACAGACAGCTAAGTCAGAATAAAGATCAAAAGTAAGAATAGAAATCAGGTAGCAGTCATCAGCTAGCAGTCAGTATAAAAAAGTTCTGAATTTGAAAAATGATCTTATATTGTGCGTATGCGGTCAGGAGGGTATAGAATGAATTGTGAATACTGTCTTACTTTCAGATGCTCTATGGCCTTCTCCCTTACGAGTTTAGCCATTTATATTCTTTATTCTTCTTCGAATATTCTTTCCTCGGTTGGACCACGGAAGTATCTTTTTCCCGCATTATGTTGTAGGGAAGTTTTTATTTTGGACGCCGCCTAACGTCATGTCATATTTTCTTTACGCCTGTTCTTATTGTTATGCCTAATGTATTAATTTATTTTGTGATATCACTACAAATCTCTCTGTTGGTGTTGTTTTCCTATGCTCTGATACGGCACTGTGGCGCTGTACCTCGTTGAGCAATACCTCTATTTCCTCATATGTAAATTGAAGTTTTCTTTTCTTCCTCGTTCTCTGGCTATATCCATTTCTTGGCGTAATCTGGATGTGTGAGCGTACCATGTTGTTTTGGACCCTTTTCTACCGCAAATTTTAAATGAGGGCATTTCATTTCTTTGATTGCGTTATTATAACCAGCCTTAGTAATTTGGTCGTTGATGTGTCGCTATTTGCGACGCGCAAAATAGCCGCAACAAAATAGTGATTGTCTTTGCGCTGCGGTTGTCTGAGTAAATCTGGCCCCGAGTAACATCAACTGAAATTACAGACATAAATACGATACACAGTACAAGAATATTGGAGGCAACTTGAGTGAAAGCTCAGTCAAAATGAATCTATTAGGCTGATATTAATGTTTAATAAATATTTACTTACTAGTTAAATGTGTGTGGATGAGCACATTTGTCTGAAGCCATGTTTGGAACAGTACTATTTTCAAAAGCAGTGTATTGGAAAGCACTGTCATGACACAGGTCACCTTTTGTGGAATTGTCATCAATGTTAATTAATACATAGTTTTCATCTCACACACATATATATATATATATATATATATATATATATATATATACAGGGTTTGACAAAATAATGGAAAAACCAAACAATATATGAATATATATGAACTAATAAGGAGATGGACCACTCCTTGCCTTCAGAGCAGCTTCAGTCCTTGGAATGCTGTTTTTGAAGTTTTGAACTGTTTCTAGTGGGACATCTTGAGGAAAACAATGTTTGCACCATAGGGTGCACATTATCACCTAAAATGGCTTTGTATTCCTTGGCTGTAATTCTACCATGCAGAGTAATCATTGGACCCAATACCTTCCACAATGACACCCACAAAACAGATCCATAACCATGTTTAACAGTTAGGAACAGGCAATGTGGGTTGAAGGCTTCCTTTGGCTTTCTCCAAATATAAACCCATCCATCTGTAGGAAAAAGAGTAAAAGATGACTCATCAGACCATATTACTTTATTCCACTGCTCATTACACCAGGTTATGGGTTGCTGTGCATTGGCCTTGGTTACAAGCGATTTCTGAATGGCACCCCTACCATAAATATCAGCTTTGTGAAGCAATGTACAGTTTTTGTTGCGACTGGGTCACGGAGGTGTAGATTCAGTTATGTGGTCATTTTTTAGCCAGTTATTTTGTGGTTTTTAGCAACTATCCTGTTAATTGTCTCTCTATCCCTGTCAGTGAGCCATGTAACCACTGTTCCTCCTGCCTGATGCAGTTTTTCCTTGTTCGGCGTATGCCGTCATGATTTTTGACACTGTTCCATAATGACACATTAAATAATGTTGTCGTTTCTGTGACTGATGCACCTGCAATTCAGGCAGCAACTATCTGACCTCTTAGAAAATCTGTTGGATCTCTCATGATGCTTTAGATATTCATATTAAATACATATTGAAGTGTTGATTTTAAAACATATTTTGTAAAAGAAACATGTTGGTAATTAGTATTGACATTAATATGAAACACATGTATAGAGTGCTTTTTAAATTGTGATTTAGTTACTTCAAAATATTGAGTCATTTTTCATTTGCTATTTCCATTATTTTGCCTACCCCTTGTGTGTGTGCATATATATATATATATATATATATATATATATATGTATATGTGTATATAGTGTGTGTGTCTATATGTACACACTCCATGCATACACAAACAGACCAGTAACCAGGCATTAGCTCCACTGGGGTGGGAGATGATGCCCCAAGGCAAGAAAATCACTGGACAGCTCTTAACTTCAACCTTCTTTGACCCTGCGTCAAGATAGTGTAGAGGGTATTTCACTCCTACGGTTATGCATTTTTGAATTGATATTCATAGCGCATTTTTGAAATGTGGTACCACATGTTGATATCATTTCGTTTTATTGGTCAAAAACATCAATTAAATATCAAATTAAGCAGTCTGGGTGTTTTTCAGTTTTTATTGGTTAAATATAAAAAATGCAAGCCCTACCAATAACTGATCAAGATGTTTACAAGCAACAAGGTGCTTGGTGCAAGGGCTGATATACTGATGGGCCGTAATCAATGAAGGGCTCCATTTATTGTATTGTGCAGCTGAAACTTCTGTGTTACTGTGCTCAATAATGGCTTTCTTTTACAAGGTCGATTAAAACAAAGAAGTTAATGTTAACCTTATTTTGATGCTTATTGTTTTTTCAGTAAAATGTAGTGGTCAATTTTCAGTATGCTTAGCTTTTTATATTCAAGCTTTAAATGTTTGAATTTTCCACCATGGACCTAGCATTTTTTAGGTTCCACTAAGCAGTCTGGTGATGATGTGAAATCATTGAGTAGGTACTCACACTACAGGGATTTTTCTATGCAGTTTTATCTGGAAGGACCTCACTTGGCAGTTGAAGTGTGAACCAAAAGTCTTATGGTAAACTCATCAAGACCAGGAGCAGTTAGCCTCTTGTCTTGTTCTTGTCTTTGACCATTAACCCCCTGGTTACATGGTCCCAGTTTACACTGAGCCTAAATTAACTTAATTTAACTGTTTCACCCAATGCTGCCTTTGAGTCTATTCTTTTTTGTTGTTGTAGATGTCAATGTTGTCCAGAGTTTTATGTTTTATGAAATTAAGGAAGTCCCGTTCTGCATTATACTGCTTGCACTATAGTAAAGAAGGAGCTTTACGAAGTAGTAAAAAAAATGTAAGCAAAAATGTCTCACTGTACCTTTCACAATTCCTTGAAAAATGTTTTCCAAACACTATTATGTAAGCTCTGGAAAACATTTCCAGAAGGGCGTGGCCACAATACCATGCGAGATGCATTCAATTCATTCGCATATCAAATAGTGCATTATAGTCGACACATGTACAGGAAGGTCCTTGCAAATTGAATGCTGGATACAGGGATTACAAAATAATCTAGGGAAAACACTCATTTTGGTACATGGCCAACGTTAGGGGGTGTGGCCAGCAAAGCCTATGTGATGGTAATTATTCCTTCACAATTCCAGTACCCCGCTAACTAAGAGTTATGTGTCATTACAAAACTCTTAAGATTTTTGCTGTGGGATGCTTGCATTTTTGAAAGAAAAACAAAAAACATGTTAGCAAAATGTTGAACAAAATGGGTTGTGGCTGGGAGAACACACAAGATAAGATCAATGTTTTGCTATTTAAGTAGGCCCATATGTCTAGTATAAGCATGCAAGAAATTGAAACCCTGCAAATTATGCTGTAGGAGGTTTACACTTCCAAACGAGGTATGGAAAACACCTACACCTCATATAGTAGGCTTAGAGTTGGTGCTGCAAAGATCCGCAACTATTTTGGTTTATGGATGTGCCCATTGAATCATCTGTGCCCATTATCAGAAAATGTACAGAAGGTTTTTGGTAGGATTGGCGAACAAGTGCGAAAGTAGATCTGCAGTGGTTACTGGTTTAACTTTCTTGTTGAGCTCATCTGTGGATTTGCATATGTGAACATGATCTCAGTGCACTCCTAATTATCACATGACCAGGTCCCATACTCATTGTGCTTGTTTGCCCAGGGCTATGTGGTCTGCATATGTGAGTACATACATTATATCTCTGTGCCAAAAACAATGCTTTGAAAAAACTAGGACAGATCTGACTCATAGAGGCTTATGTTTTACATACAGTGTGAATAACATACCCTTTAAGATCACCTGCACTTGATTCTCTCTTTTGTCAGTTCTTGATTTCTAACTCTTGTGAGGGTCACAAACAGGCCTGCAGGCCCACTTCCCTTCCCAGAATCCATCAGAAGCTCAAAAGAGAGGAACCCCTCCCAGCAGGAGTTCCAAGCCAAGGTGACACCACTTCACCTCCACCCCCAAGTGTCTCATTGTAGGCATAAGCACCTGGAATGAAGGGCTATTGTATTTCGTGAAACACACATTCTGTACTGTAAGTTCCAATGCAAACAGAGGGGCAAAAAAAACATCATTATTTTGAACTTGGTCATGAGGAACTGGTATTCTGGGAAATATTAATACATGCTTTTGGAAGAAAAAAAATTTGGTGGAGCACACACCGTTCGGGCATAAAAATGATAAAGTCACACTTCAGTGACTCGATAATGTGCTTTTGGCTATTTTGGGAACTCAAACACTGTCTGCACACACTTTGTTAGTTGCCAGTGCAATGAGGTATTCACCAAAAGAGATAGAATTTAAGAATACTGTTTACTGTCACATCACACCATGCAAGTTTCGGACCTTATTTGCAGATTGATGCCACCGACACAGACGGAACCAGATGACAGTTTCCCATTGTAAGATTTCCTATCCTTAAGGAAGATCTGTTGCTCTCAGGGATTCTGCTACACTACTACACTAACCCCCCCCATGCCAGCTTCTTCACCCCTAGATACTCTACTCTCACGCTTGCTTAACCAAGACAAGAGCCATCGCATCGCACATTTCCAAACATGTGTCTCAACTCTCTTCCTGCTTCATTTCAAATGGTCAGCTTGCTAGAGTGGGTGGGTAAGGAACACTCATTGGAGAAATTCACTCCTGAGCATGAGAACACACTGACCCCCTGGGAGCACAACGCACCGTTAAGCAGATAACTATCGCACACCATATACACTAAGTACAGACTAAATTATTCAAATTATACAATCTAATTAAAAGGATCTTGCACTATTTTAAATTATTTATTTTGTTTTAAACAGTGGGCTTTTGTGGTAAACAGAGCTGGCACATGGCGAAATGTGAGATGAAGCAAAATGACGTTTCTTCCCAGGCTGGCGATGTTATTTGATTTTGCCTCGAGGCAATAACAATGGTGGGAGAAAGCAGATTCAGCAGGCCTATTCGACCTGGTTAGGAAATAGGTCACGTGACTGCTCTAGAGCAATTCACCCCAACCATTTGTAAAAGCGTCTTATAGCTTTACAGAAACAGCAAATAAACATTGTATTGTCCAGGTATAACAAATATAATCTGTATATAGTATATGATGTGAATGCATTTTTTGTGCAGTATTATTTTTTCATGTTCACAGGGACAATATAAAATGATGTTAAATTCAAAGGTTACATTTTATATCATTAGATTTCATTATTCATGACTGCGTTTGTCTGATAGTTTCTCTCACAATATCGTTTGGACATTTAGTCAGGAGATGATGTGATATACATGAGATGACACGTGCTTTGTGATGTGGCGCATTATCCTACTGGAAGTAGCCATTAGAAGATGGGTAGACTGTGGCCATAAAGGGATGCACATTGTCAGCAACAAGACTGTGGCATTTAAATTATACTCAGTTGTTATTAAGGGGCCTAATGTGTGCCAAGAAAACATTCCCCACACCATTACACCACCACCACCAGCCTGAACCATTGACACAAGGCGGGATGGATGCATGGATTCATGTAGTTTGCGCCAAATTCTGACCCTACCATCTGCATGTCGCAGCAGAAATCGAGATTCGGCAGACTAGGTGATGTTTTTCCAATCCTCAACTGTCCAGTTTTGGTGAGCCTGTTCCCACTGTAGTTCTTGTCAGTTCTTGAAGTTGATGTGTTGGAAGCAGGAAAAATGAGCAAGCGTAAGGATCTGAGCGACTTTGACAAGGGCCAAATTGTGATGGCTAGACGACTGGGTCAGAGCATCTCCAAAACGGCAGGTCTTCTGGGGTGTTCCCGGTATGCAGTGGTTAGTACCTACCAAAAATGGTCCAAGGAAGGACAACCGGTGAACCGGCTCATTGATGCCCATGGGGAGCGAAGGCTAGCCCATCTGTTCCGATCCCACAGAAGGGCTACTGTGGCACAAATTGCTGAAAAAGTTGATGCTGGCTATGATAGAAAGGTGTCAGAACACAGTGCATCGCAGCTTGCTGTGTATGGGGCTGCGTAGCCCTCAGACTGCCCATGCTGACCCCTGTCCACCACCGAAAGCACCTACAATGGGCATGTGAGTGTCAGAACTGGACCATGGAGCAATGGAAGGTGGGCTGGTCTGATGAATCACGTTTTCTTTTACATCACGTGGATGGCCGGGTGCGTGTGCGTCGTTTACCTGGGGGCACCAGAGATGGCACCAGGATGTACTATGGGAAGAAGGCAAGCTGGTGGAGGCAGTGTGATGTTCTGCTGGGAAACCTTGGGTCCTGGCATTCATGTGGATGTTACTTTGACACGTACCACCTACCTAAACATTGTTGCAGACCAAGTACACCCCTTCATGGCAACAGTATTCCCTGATGGCAGTGGCCTCTTTCAGCAGAATAATGCGCCCTGCCACACTGCAAAAATTGTTCAGGAATGGTTTGAGGAACATGACAAAGAGTTCAAGGTGTTGACTTGGCCTCCAAATTCCCCCGAGCATCTGTGGGATGTGCTGGACCAACAAGTCCAATCCATGGAGGCATCACCTTGCAACTTACAGGACTTAAAGGATCTGCTGCAAATGTCTTGGTGCCAGATACCACAGGACACCTTCAGAGGTCTTGTGGAGTCCATGTCCATCAGAGCTGTTTTGGTGGATGGGTCAGTGGTTTTAATTTTGGTGGCATATAGGGGGACATGCACAATGGGTTAGGCAGGTGGTTTTAATGTTGTGGCTGATCAGTGTATATGTACATACATACACATATATATGACTTTTTTAGAAGGAGCACTGTATATATATATATATATATATATATATATATATATGCATACACACACACACACACATACATACATAGATATGTTAGGGTAAATGTAAAGTGATTTACAACCTGTCTATGTAAGGTCCCACAGTTGACAGTGCAAATCCATTCTCCATCATGCATTGGCACCCAGGAGAACAGTGGGCTCCATCATTGTGAAATGGAATAAGTTTGAAACCACCACAACTCTTTCTTAGAGCTGGCCGTCTGGCCAAACTAAGTAACCGGGCAAGAAGGGACATGGTCAGGAGGTGACCAAGAACCCAATGGCCACTCTAAGAGAGCTTCAGAGTTCCTCTGCAGCGATGGGAGAACCTGGTAGAAGGACAAACATCTCTGCAGTCAATCAGACCTTTATGGTAGCACTTGGCATTCAGGCCAAAAATTTCAATTTGTGTCTCATCAGACCGGATAATCTTTTTCCTGATCTTAGAGTCCTTTGTACCATTTAAATCCAGGTGGGCTGTCATATGCCTTTCACTCAAGTAGCTTCCTCTAGCCACTACCATAAAGGTCTGATAAATATGTCTACAAAGGCTACTACATGGACGTCCTTGCTATAACATGAGCAGGGGTCCACAAGCTTACTGCCGCACAGTTGTGCCTGCTGTCTTATAAACCAAACTGAACAGAAAGTAATAAGCAAAACAGATTTCAACTTATTTCAAGACCAATAAACCTAATGATAACAACATCCAACGTCCATTTGACAGGTGAACACATGCAAGATTTTAGAGCAGCACCTGAGACAGCTATTTCCACTATCATCAACAAAACACCAAATGATGGAATTTCTCATGGAAGAATCGTGTTGGTGAATGGTGAATCCCGCCAGTAGAATTCCTGGCACTTGTAGAATCTATGCAAAGGTGGCATTGAATCTGTTCTGGCAGCTTGTGGTATCCCAACGCCCTATTAAGACACTTGGTGTTGTTGGTGTTTTCTTTATTTTAGCAGTTACCTGTATATTGGGAAATTTGTATTCTTTTATACTAATACAATTGCTCAGAGAAATAATATTTGATTTAAGAAGTAAAAATTTTTTTATATGTCATAATTATTTTAAATAAAATTCAGCAAAAATACATTTCTATTATCATGTTGTCTTATTTACTGTTTTATGAGATTGGTGAACATTTTGGGGAGGATCTTTGATAAAAAAATCTTTCAAAATGCTTCAGATCCTTCAGTCTGTGCTCGTAGACTGTCCTCTTCAATTCAAACCACACATTTCCAATCAGGTTCAAGCCTGAAGACTGAGATTAGGCCATTGCAAGATAGTCATTTTGTGGTCAGTTAACCATTTCGTGGTTGATTTTGATTTGGTTTGGATCATTGTGTTGCTGAAGAATCCATTCGTGGCCAAGTTTCAGCTTCCTGGCAGAGGAAACAGGTTTTTGGTTCTGGTCTTGTTGAAGTTCATGATTCCATTGACCTTACCATGAGCCCCATGACTAGTCGATGCAAAACAACCCCATAACATCCACCACTATATTTCACCGTAGGGATAGGTGAAACCCACTGCTGGTGTGCGTGGCCAAAAAATAAGTGGTCTCATCTGACCATAATACTTTGTTCCACTTGAAGTTCAGCTTTTGGATATTTTGACCAAAAACCTAGTTCCCTTTGCCAGGAAACTGAAACTTGGATCTTTCAGCAAGACAATGATTGCAAGCATACCTCAAAATCATCCAAGAAGTTGTTAACTGACCACAAAATTACTGACAAATATTACTTGTTAAGCTAAATGTTTTTCTCTGAGCAATTGTATTATTAAAAATCATTTTCTGTATCAACGGTGTGAATAATTCTGGAGTTGACTATATATAGAGAGGGAGAAAGAGAGATATTGTGTACTTGGCAATGTTCTGAACTAAAGTAAAGAACTATAAATGCATACCATTTAGCCACTTTTAAATAATTGCCTGAGATGTATGCTATACAAGATTCAGATTTGTTTGATCGAACATAAGAGCGCTCTTGGACAAATATGGCTGTACAGTCATTTTAGCAACTCTCTTCCTTTGGCAGGAAACTTGAGTGAGGTCTTGACATGAGTAGGGATATGACTCAGAGGTCCAACATCATTTTTAATTCCAGCACAAATAACCATCAACCACAGCGCTGTGAATTTCTGTGTAATTACAGCAGTGTCTGTCTGGTGCCATGGGCTGGACACCATCACCTCTTCACAATTTGGCTTCTATCTGACAGAGAGGAAAAGCTACATCCATGATTTAATTTGCCACATTCTGACCATCTGTCCACACCTGTCAGTGTAGGCTGTGTGCGTTGCAGCATGCCTCCTCCTCTCTGGCGTGTCTTGATGACATAATACAGGAAGTGATTTCCAATGCTGGCTAAACAGTTGCTGGGGCTGTGCTTTTGCCTTGACATTTTATTGGGCAGAAAAAAAAGAGAGAAAAAAAACATAGAGCCTCTTCCTGGCTAACAAGGAGCAATTCATTTTACACTCCTTCAAAGATGCATCTGAATTGGAGATGTGTAGGGACGTTCTCTCGAGTTGAGCCCTGGTTCTGAAGGTCCTCTTTTAATGTGGGTTTCTCTGCACCGCGGAAGCCATTTGGGAACGTATAACATTCCATTACAAGAGCCTTATGCTCACCGTTTCTGACAGCATCTCATTTGAATATACATCTGATTTGCTAATGCCCCCTTGTACAGTGCTGGTTATTGTAACGGAGCGCATTGAGCACATGTTTGCGAGCGTACGTGCGTGGGCGTCCTGAGCCACAGGAATACTAGCTGGTTGTGAATGTGTAGTCTGGTACGGCCCATTGTGGTTCTGATCGGGTCTCGAGAAGGGTACGCCCTGCGGTCAGCTGTCGCCTGCAGCCTGCCTGCCTCCCCTCCCTGCTCACTGTGCTTGGTGCACTACGTTGTGTGTAGGCAGCTAAAGGCGCTCGTTAAAAGCAATAACTTATCTCACGTTTGAAGCTAATGGGAGGAATACTGGCTGCAGTGAAAAATAAATTACATTTTTTTCCCCTGCCTCTTGCTGCCCTCCTAACCCACAGTGTAATATAGCGGCAGTGAGAGTGTGCATTACAGACCTGAAGCGTTAGAATTTATCTGCGCCGCACAAAGCTGACTGATGCATTTGAAAATAATGTACTTGAGCGGGAGCATTACAAAGACCCCATAACTAATGGACAGCTCTCGCCCGTGGCCACCACTGTATATCATTCAGTCGGCCTACCTCATCAAGCCCCGTAGAGCTCCGGCAAGGCTGTCCACACCAGTGCCTCAGCTGCCCAGCACCTAAGCAGGCCCAGAAAAGCCTGCTGCCTCTCTTCACAACGCAGACAGGACTGCCTAACAGGCCACTGTACCCTCCCACATGCCCCTCATTTCATCCTACATATCTCCCACTTGCCCTCCACATGTCCTGTTTCTACACCCTGCCATTTTCCCTCCCTCATCTCCCCCTTTACCCTTTTCCTCCAACACCCTGACAGACCCCAACATGCAGCTTTCTCCATCACAATTTTTCAAGCCGATGCTATTAGTACAGTAAAACTAAAAGGATGGCACAAGCCAAAATATGACTATGATAGTGAAGCACCAGGTATTCATTTTACGGTATGACACACTTAAACATATTGCCAAAGATTTATTTTTCTTTTTTGGGCAACTTCTCAAAAATACTTACGAGACACTGCATGTAGATGCAGCTTCAGTCCAATTGCTATTTGGCTAATTAGCGTTTTCCCAAATTTTTGTATCAAATTTAAGTTTGACTGTCTAGCTATTGCACAATATTGTTCAAATGTAAATGTAACATTTGTTTAATTCTGAAACTGAGAATTATTTTCAGTTTGTGTTTGTAAATTATATGGAAGTTGAAGTTCATAGTGAATTTTGTTTTGACAATAATGCATGCGTTTCATGGCTCCAAAACTTTTGGTAGTCACCATCCAAAACTCATAAAGATTGAAAAGCACATGAAGCATGAAGCACACACGCACGTACACACGCACACACAGTGGTCCATGCTGGGGGTCAAGGTGGAGTGGCAGGCTTTAAACCGGGGTAATAATTGGGACCCAGCTGGTGTAGAATACTAAAGAAGGCCTGCAGTGTGGGGTATACGGGTGAGGGTCTACTGTAGCTGCCTCCCAGCCCCGCGCCTGCTTGCATAATTGACCTTGACGTCTCCACACCTCCCTCCACGAATGAGTCAGAGACGCTGCATCAGTTATTCAGCCGGATCCGGCTGGGTCAGCTCTGCAGCACACCGTTCCACCACTGATTAATGATTTGGTTATCCTTGGGTATTGAGAGAGAAAAAAGTAATCAAATGTGATTGACGGAATACACTGTGTGCATTGCTTAAGCATTCTTTTTCAAAATAATAAAAATAATAGCTCAGCTCTGAACCTTCCCCTTTTCTCCTCCTTAGCATATTCTTTTTCTCTGGGCATTTTCATTTCATTTTGTTTATCTTTAATAGCTCACGGTACCGCATCACCTTTTCAAAGAAAGATCAGGGTAAAGAAGAGGAAGGGGAAAAAAAGCTGAAACAAAGGCCAAATTAATTCCATCCACAGAGGGGTCAGAGAGGCAGAAAGTGCATAGTAATGCATTTTCCTCAGCAGCCTGCTGGAGATATGATGCTAATAAGATCATAAGAGGAGAGAAGAAGCGAGGCCCTGGGGACTCGCATAAAGGGTTTCTGTAAATTTTTTAAAAGAAATCGTCTCAAAAAATAATGGTGTCTGCTTTGAGATGCATTAATAATCGAGAGCGGACGGTTTTGTTCCAGGATGTGGTGTAGCATTAAAATACCAAATTCACTAGTGGGAGGAAAAGTAGGGTAAATAAAGCTCCATTCAGGTGCAAAGAGCAGGGCAAAGAGCATTATTCAGCTATGTTTTTTTAATAAGATGATTCATGCGGCCACAACTAAAACTTCAAGTTCACCATGTTCTTCTCTCTCTCTGACAATGTTCAGCCTCTAACAAAGATGTCTGATTACTTCTCCCAAGAATAGTACTTTGAAGGAACACGAGGAATTACTAAACAGTAAGGAATTTGATGAGAAGGCTGGATGCTTTGTCTTTTTACAGTCCTAATAGTAAATCCATAGAATATCTAATGAAATGAACCCTGAATAGGGTTCACTTTTTTTAATCAGGGCAACTTTGTGTTGTCCTCAGTTTATTATGCGGAAGAATCCTTAAGTAGATCAAATCTCTATTATTAAAGTATAATATAATTATAATGCAATGCAATTGGGAAATGCATTGCGGTGTATAATGAAAGGGAGATGGGGCCTCTGCAGTGGTTTAATGCAGGTCCCAAGTGTATTTTCTGCTCCTATGAAGTATGAAACTGAAATGTCAGCATTCCCAATGGCTTAGCGTCTCCAGTGGGCAAGGGGTAGGACAACCAAGAGAGAGCGATTGCCAAAGACCAAAGAGTCAGGCAATGCTTGGTTTGACACTCGCTGAGCACCAGCGCTTGAGCAACACAGCGCTTGTTGCAGAGCGGGGCCAGTACATCAGGCAACTGGTCGATGAGGCTCTTTAAGGCCATTTTCTGACTGACTTGCTCCATGAACTGGAGGTGTGCTGTGACTGGGTGGACAGGAGAGGAGGACACAGTGAGAACCAGAGATGGACCTGGTCGAAGCTCAGAATGGTTCTCCGCTCAACCTACCCCTACGTGGAGCATAAACATGTCATGTTCTGGACCTTACCTACACCAAATTCATTTCTGCTCGTTACGGAGGAGCTGCTGCCTCCGGCGAATGAAATCCCCCTTACCTTTGCTTCATTTGCCACAGTTATTCCTGTTTTGTTAATATGGCACAAACTGCAAGAATCGCTGGTTCCCTGCACGGAGTATGGTTTCTGTGCTCCCCTAAATAAGCTTTCCCCAGATTACTGTCAGGCTAAAACAGGCAGAGAAGCGCTCTAATGGTTCTGCGTGAAAGGATTTGGTAGGAATGGTTTTAAACGGGAAGTGTTGGAGTGGTTGCTGGACAGATATCGGATAACAACATGGCATTAAAAGGTTGACAGTGCCCGCAGTGGAATGGTGGTGAGTGGCCTTCCCAATTTCCAGGTAATCCCTCTGGCTGATTGTTTTTTGAAGTGCACATATGCGGTACACATTCATTAATGGCCCACTAGAGGTTTTATTTTATTATATTTCTTTCTTTCTGTCCATTTTTCAGCGGGGCTATCATTTCTAATATTCTGTGCGATCTTGTCGGCTAAATTTAGACTCGCCTCATAACGGTGTGCTGTGCTTTTCCTCTGACAAACAGCCCGTGTTTGAGTCTCGGTGCATTATCAAAACTGCAAATGGCAAATTTGCTCTGGATTTATTTTTATTCCGCATCCCAACACCCCCCCACCCCCCCTTTGCTTTGATGTGGGTTATCAGTGAGCCCCATCTCCCCCACCAGCCCCCACTTCAGTGCCAGTACCTTTTGATGTAGAGTATGCGCACGTCCAAATAGAATTTTTAATAAAGAGTCATTATCATTTTGATTTCCTGCTGATTGAAAAGAGTGACCTCTGGCATTTATGTGGGGGTTTTGGGGGGGGGGGGGGTCAGGCAGATATGGCTCATTGACATTAAGCCCACTGCTTCCGTTGTGTGAGCTGGGACTCAAGGTGGAATGGGGAGCTTTTTGCCAGAGAACAGTGTCACCAGGAAAGGTCCCAGTTAAAAGATACTTGAGCATGAATTTCTGTTGGGTTGGTTACGGTACATGCTCACGGTAGAGCAATGGCCAGACAAAGCTACTTTATGTCTATGGTTTTAACAGTAAAATATTTGTCCAGTAGTTAAGGTTTATATTTTTAGAATTTCTAGTGAAATGAGCTATTGACCTTCCTAATAATATTTAGCTTATTGATCAGATTTCATTTAGAGCAATGAATTATATGCAAAATATCAATTCCATTATTCTGTCAATGTTTGAAGGGCAGCGTGTACCATATGCTGCTTCCTCAAAAGCCTGATGTAATCTCGCAGTCAGCATTAAGGGAAGAATTTGAAATTGCGCATACATTGGGATAAAGACTCTGAGGAGTTGGGGAGAGAGGGGAAGGTGGAGGAGCCTATTATGAAGTCCACCTGCAATGAATAATGCCATTATAGAGCAGACTGGCAAACTGGCCTTGACTGTACATGACTGGGTAGCAGCTGCACTCTCATGCTAGCAGCTCTTTAATTTGGCACGGCTTCCTATGGACTCTACCTTGTCGGAGGCAAGATCGTGAGGATGTAATATAATTCTGTACAAAAAGCCAATTTTTATCCTGCCTGCCAGAAAGGGAGACCCCTCTGCTCAAACAGGACAAAGCTCCTCCGCATGTTTTTATTTCCACGGGCGAGGTCGCAATTAGCATGCTAATGACTTGATTTAAACCTTTAAAGATCAAGCCGGAGTGAGTCCTTTCTGGGCGCTTGGAGATAACAAAGAACCTTTAACAGAAATTTCTGCATCAAACGTAGCCCACATTTTGAGCGCGGCTTTCATAATAAAATGTAATGCACTGGTATAAATATGAAACTTTGCTTCAGGAGGCTGTGCCTAGTTTAGCTTGTATTGCTTGAACAGCACAACATATTTTCCTTTTAATGGGCGTCCAGCTAATTTCATGTACTCGAGAGCTCATTCTTATGTTGCATGCAGTTTACGTTGTGACTGTCTCATTTAGGAATCCTGCTGTTTTTGCAGAAGATCAAACGGGCATCAAACACAGAGATTTACGAAAAATAACAACGTTGAACAGTTGAGAATGATGTCTTATTGACACAAGGTCATAGATAATGGGCATGCATAATAGCCTTTTAAACACAGCTAAACACTATGCGCACGTGCGCAGAATGTGTTGAGGGACCACTGTGCAGGGATGTCTCCGAGGTTGAGGTGAACAAGGGGCTGCATTGCGTGTATGCAAAGGTAGCAAGTACACACTGATGCTTTGGTCAAATGTGAAGGAATAAACAGGTTAAAAGCTAACCCCTGGTGGAGGTGGGGGGAGAGCGGGGTCTTGGGGGAGGCAGCTCTGTCTGTGTTCAAAGCACCTGTGCGGAGATGCTGGGAGGCCTGGCATTTACAAAGATCTCCAGTCCCTCATCTCAGCCAGCGAGGTTAAGGAGGGGCCCCTGAAAACAAGCACAGAGACGGAGACTCAAAGGAGACTGTGCCCCGCAGGGCTGCTCTATAGGCTGCCTCAGCATTAAGTAAAGGAGCTGCCCGGCCCCAGCGCTGCCCTGCAGCAAAGGCAACGCTTCACTCCCCCCCACCACCCCCAGCCCCAGACAGTGCAAGGCTCCCTCTCCCTGCTGCTCTTCCTGTATCTCTTTCTCCTTCTCTAGCTCTGTCTGTCTCTGTCTCTGCCTACTGTATGTTTATTTCACACAAAATGATGCGCTTGAACAATAAATGCACCCCCTTAAAGAGAGTGTGCCTTCTGTTTTGTGTTTGTTTGAGGAAAGCCTCCCATTTATAAACTATAATTTTATTTTTCTGTAAGAATCAGCCATCGCTGTGCTCCATTAAGCAATCTAAACCTTTTTGTGTATTGCCTATTTTTTCCAACACACCCCTTCACTGAGGGTCTCACAGGCATTAAATAAACACCATCCACAGGGTATGTGATGACATATCCTTGAGCTGGACACACAGAGGAAGGTTACTGAATTTGCGTTAGGCCAACGTATGGGGTGTATCACCTCATCAAAACTGATGCTGGTGCAGTGTGAATATAATTCAAGTCTGTGTCATTATAGCACAACGAATGACAGTCGCTCAGATTAAGAAGCCTTCCTCATGAATTCAAGGCTCTGTTCAGTTGGCAAAGCACCACAAATGGTTTTGCTGAAAGGCTGGTGGGAAAAGTCTGTGGCTCAGTTGGTAGAGCACGGCGTTGGTAACGCTTATGTCATGGGTTCAATCCCCACTGGGGCCACATATACTGAAAATGTATGCATTCACTACTGTAAGTCGCTTTGGATAAAAGCGTCTGCTAAATGGCATATATTATATCATATATTAAGTCTACAGGATATGAACATACAGTGCTCTGTAGTCTCACACTGTAGACCAGGGTTACTAAAATCATGCTTGGGCTAAGTACTGTTGTTTTTCCACCTTTCCTTTGCCTAGGAGTCAGGTATGAAAGCACTCTGGCCAATCAATTGCACTAATTACCTCCCTGAGAGAAAAGAAAACCTGAACCGAGCTTGGATTTGTGGGTCAGATTTGAGTAACCTGGCTGTAGACTTCTCCTTCCATCATCCCCTTGGCAAAATGTTTTGTGTCGCTGACCTGCTATGCTTCCAGAAAGGAAGGAAGATGAGAGTTTGATTATCTATGAATGGCCCAATCTTAGGAACATCTGAGTACCTTTTTTGACATTCACGTAAAGACAACATATTTTCCGTGACTTGTGTCTTAACGCCATGCTGAATTTGGAAGCAGATTATGAGTATATGAGGTGAGAGCTACATTGTCATATTAATAAAAAATATTACATACTTCTAATAATGGAAATACCTACCTACCTGTAATGTTTAAGATTACACTGGGGCAACACTATTAGGGACTCATTCTAATATTTGGTTGAAAGCAGAATAACATTATATTGTTCAAATTTACTAGCATAACAAAACAGTAACAGCTGTTACATTCATTTTTTGTGTCCACTCACAACTCTGTTATGCACATAAGGTACCGTTTAAACCTGTATGCTTGTGTGGAAATAATGGTATGTATCCATGTTGTGGAGGAGATTGATAACACAGTATTTCCTGATAAAATTATTAACTTTTTCTTGGTCCTACAAGCGTAGGTTATTGTTGTACTCTGCTTGGATGTAGATTTAGCATGGACAAGGGGTGGACAAGGGTTTCTCTCCTCTTTATACTGCATCTATTCTTACACTATTATAAAAAAGCGCAACACGACCGAAACCGTTGTCTCTTTTTTCTGGGTCGTCACTTAATTGCTGGTATTGAGTTCGCAATGCATACAGCCTTCAGCGCTTCAGACCCTTGCCCTGGTGTGCTGTCTACCTTTCTTAAATGTGGCGCACTCTGTATGGACGCAGTGACCTGTGCTTCAGAGCGCTTCAATTTGCGAATAAAGCTTTTGATTGAGAAAGAACAAGAAGCCGCGTTTAATGCTGCAAAGGGCAGAGAAGAAAGGAAAATGGCTTTAAGAATAACCATTAGTGAATGTATTGTGTTCATAAATCAACCTTTACATTGATTACATCACTTTGGCCGTAATTGAAGGCTGTGGTACAGATGGAGGCGACCCTTTGAGGAAGCAATCTCAATATTAGCTACCGACTAATAATTGTATGTCATTAGAAGTAAGACTGTAAGATTCGTATTATGTATGAAATTCATGCGTAAGATCCATGAAGTATAACCATGGAATTGGTGGAAACCGTTGCGGTTGGCTCTGTACTATGTGGAGCGGTGCGACAGCGCCCTCACTGTTGCTGCCCGTGTCCCGCAGTGCATTTCCGCTTCTGCGTTCGTCTTCATGGAGACAAAATGCAAATAAAAATGGTCAGTAGCTTAACATATTAGTAGACACGCGCTCGCTCCAAGTGGCAAATTAATAAAGTCATGCTTATTTTTGTATTGTATTTATTTTAATCGACATTTGATAGCCTGCGTTGGATTGTGTTAATTCTCCGAATTATAAACGCATTAGCATTCAAAAGCTCGATTTTGGACGAGTAGAATGAAACACGATTATATAAACAGCATGCAATAAACATACCGTCGTGCACATACCAAATTCAGCAAAGTAGTGTTTTAACTCAATGAGTACGGTGAGCCAAGACCAATTAAATCTTAATACAGTGGTCAGCAAGTGATTTTTCCAATAGGCTACTTAGTTGGAAATAAAATATATAGCATATATATATATAGGCCTATATATTGTCGAGATGAGACATTTTTAATGTAATTAAAACTGAATCTTTAACCAAACCTTGAATCTTTAATTGGAGGTGTCCTCTCCTCACGATTTTCGATAATTAAACTCCGTTCTTGCATTGCAGCTGTGATTGTTGATGACTTTTCTACTATAAAAGTCTGAAACTGATAGTTTGTATATTTGGCAATTCATAGTTTTTCGTTAACTGTTTTCTGACTCCCGTGCGTTATTTGTATGTTGCTTGTCATTTATGAAGGGCACACGTACCAGCTTGTGCGTTCTGAGTTCCATCAGGAAAGCACATTGTTTCCTGCAGTAGCTGGTACGGTAGGTGATTGAACTCTCTTTCTTTTAAATCGTGACCCACAAGTGCAATGCAATGTGCCAATTTAGCCATAGAAATGGATTCATACAATCCCAGCAGTTTGCTTACAAGCATCAGTGAAACCATTTCCCCTGTCACAGCACTCGAGATGGACATTTTGCATTGAAACCACAGTGTTAAGGAAGGACAGGATAGATGGTGTTTCTGAATTGCACTACAGTACATTATTTATATTCCACTAAGCTGATTGGAAAAGAAACCTCATCCATTCCATAGAGATTAATCAGCTGGTTAAAGTGATTTGAGATCAATGAGCATGCCTTGCACCCTGTTATTCCAACAAGATCTCAGACAACTGGCCATTGATTTGCAATATCCCCAAATCTGATCCCTGTAATCCAGGTTTATTCTTCCTTGTACTGCAAGGAAATGTGGTTCAGGTGTTAAAATACTTCAAGAGTGCACTGATTTTTGAATTAAGGTGAGTGAGCTTGCATATTTCTTTTGATATATATTATTCAATTTTTCATTATTCAATTCAATTAACATAAGATTCTTCTCAGAAGACAAAACTTTTTAAATACAGTTAAGATAACTTTTAGGAGCATAAACATTCTGGGTTAAATATTGTTAGGTTTACAGGCCTCCAGCAGTCTTGTTTGGGAAAACAGGTAGGCCTACATTTTGGACAGCATATTCATGTCATTAGTAGTATTTATGTACAGTTCTTATTTGTATTTCTGAAGTTCATGTCAAGTTCAGCATTTCATCCCTAGTGTATACACAATGTGGGTTTGTAAACAGAAGTAGAATGATAAAATGTTATTTGTCCAATTTGGACAATATATGGCGAACTATATCCTGTTTATAAAAAAATATATTGTTCTCATATTTGAGATTTCTTGGTGCTAGTGTAGGCAGTTATGTTTGTCGTGCATGATTATTTGTTGGTGGTGCACACCTATTTTGCATTAGTTTTCACTTACAGTGCACAGTATTTTCAAGCTTTGGTTCAGTGTCCGTCTACCTGAGTTGTGATACTTCAGTAGGAAGTGTTGCTTATGCTAGCTTGCTGGTAACATTAGTAAGTGCTAAGCAGTGTTATTTGTCCAGTCTTGTGTTCAGGTATTTGTGGATAGACTGTTTTATATATATATATATTTTTAATGTCTTTAAATTTGGAATGCTAAATTGTATTTATAGCTCTGTGCCATCGGAGCAACATCATCTGTAGGTTTGGGAGAGCATAGCACAGGGAGACATGCACAGGTGTCATTCTCCATAGGCTGTCAGCTGCCACTTATTTTCACCCTGCAGTCCACCGCTTGAACAGTGTAGTTAGTCACTGTGTAGTCAATTGTGCATAACCCTACAGGACTTCCAGTTGGCACTGGCACGGTCTGGACGCATGGTCAGTATTAGATTACGAACCAGAGTAGTACTTGACTAGTTTCAGTCTAGATTCTATTCCAGTGTGAAGACACCTTTGGACAGTATCCTCACTAGTGTGTAGTTGGTAGACCCTCAATGTTCATTGTTATACCATTTTAGCATGTGATCATGTAATCCAATAAATCCCATTTTTGATTGTACGAGTTTCATCTCTGTCCTTGCTCTTGACAGGTAAGGAAAAATAAAGATACTCATGCAGCTATTTGGACCCCAGTGCCCATTCCATAATCCCTCCTGTACAAGGCATTTCGGCTGTGTACTCAATACATATTTGCGCTATTAATAATGGGCAAAACGAATCTCAATGTTTGTGATGTATGACGCTCTGATTGAAGAGGTCATTCACTGGAATGGATTTTGATGCATTAATCTTTAGATTTATATGTCATTTCATCCTGGATTACAAGATTGATATCCTCTTTGTTACTGTATGGTTAAATTGTGTTTAAAACCTTTGGTTCACAGCACAAGCCACTGGATTGTATGTGTGGATGGTGTACTGCTCAGAGTTGTCCTGGGTTGGAGTGTGAGAGCTACTGGGAAAACGTGCTGTAAAAAAACATGGCACTTACAGAAGAGTCAAGAGCTTTAATGTCCATCAAACACTGTGATTTCTTGGCCCTTTTAGGAAAGCTTTCATTGATTCATTGGAACTGTTTTTCAATATGCACATGTGCTCAATACGCACATACACATACACGTTCTCAAACAGACACCGTAATAGCAATATGACCTTGACTGGTAATATTGTAGCAACCGCCAAGTGTTTGACCACGGACATCAGGGATACAGAGAAGGGGTCTAATGACTGGGGATGTGGGATGTCAGGGCTGACGGCACCTATGTAGGGAAACAAGGAGAGCTTGAATAACAGTTCTGTCTCCCCCACCCCTTAAAAGATGAGCCAACTATCTCTTGACATCTACAAGCATCTGGCAGCCAGCCCAGAGACAATGGCATCCAATTTACTGTAATGAATTGCAATATTGTGCAATTTCAATCAGGGAGTAATTCTGTATAATTACCTTATAATTCCTGGACAGGATTAGATTGTAATTGCAGCTGGAGCAAGAAGACCAGAGTTCAAGTGGAAAGCTCCACAGGTCTGCAAACAGAGGTTTAGAGGTTGCTCTTTTTTGCCTTTAATATGGAAATTGTGCAAAGATATGTCTGTTACTTATTGAATCTGAGGTCAGGCACAATGAATTATGCACATAGTTTAAGAGATGTGAGGTAGATTGTGCTGGTAGTTGATGTCTTGTGATGAGGATTGGCTGTATTTCTGACCTTTAAGTCATGTTAAACGTTAGTTAATACCCTCATAATTATCATCACATGCTTTTCTGATTGGTTGTAGTGCCCAGTGAACCCAAGGCCTTGCGCTCTGTGTTACTGAGATCAGGGATGGACCTGGTAGTTTTCCTATAGAAAAGCTTTGAGTGAATATGATTCCACCACATTGCTGTTTTTGGGAGAAATGTCCCTCGTGTACAGTATGTTTACAGATATTTGAAGAGGGAGAGTGTTAGTGGTGCTAAATAGCATGACTGTAGTCCTGAATCTGACCTGGTTTATTCTCTGGATCGAGAGATGGTATAATGATTTCTGCCTCTATTCCGCAAACACCCCCTCTTCATCCTTCTTTCCCTCAGCTCTCCTCTCCTTCCCCTCACTGTAGCAGAAACGCATTGAGAAGGAGAGCCAAAGTCACACAACATTAGTTTGGTGGTGGTGGCTGGTGCAGAGAGCCATTACTCTTGTGTGACAGTATCAAAGAGAGCAGCGGAGCCGGGCGCGGCTACCCCCCGCTCTCTCTTACCGCGTGCCGCTTGTAGGAAATTGCCTCATACTTCAGCGGGCCAGAGGTGACACGACGGCAACACCCCCGCATGTGGCACTTTGAACACCCTGGGCCTGGGTGGGAGCAGCCTCCTATGTCAGAGGCAAGTGCAGCCCCCGGGCGGGAAAGCGGGCCAGGAAGAGTCACATCTGAAGTGGGCTTGAGGGTGGGAGGGGGTTCGCGGGGGAAGAGGGTGGAAACGGGGACAAAGTTTTCCTGAAAGCTCTGGCATCCAGGGATTACGGTCCAGGTCTGTCGGTGTTAGTCCCACAGAAACATGCCGCCGATGTTGTTTGTGTGCATCAGTGGCGGGTAGCGACAGAACATAAGGTAATGATGGGTGAAGTGGCAACGCTGAAGCCCTGCGGTGGAGAACTCCTGTCACCAGGCTCTTAGCTCACGGCCAAGAGGCGGCTTTCGAGAGGAGCACACACGGTGAAAACCTGCGGAGAGCTGTTGTACATCTGACCCAAGCTGAGAGATTGAATGAGCTATTGAAATAAGGGGTTCATGTTATAGGGGGCAAGTGCAAGGGGGGAAATGGGTAACCTTCAGAAGTTCTGAGGACAAAAACCAGCGCTAAAGCAACCAGACTGTCCTTTCTCAGCAGACGACCCTGTTCTGATCATGCTGTTTATGAATGGCTGGGAGAGCCACTGCCCGTGGGTCATTGTTTGGATGTTGAACTGTGGGAAGTTTGCACTAATTGTGACAATGTCCTTTTTTGTTTATGTTGTGCTTGGGTTTGGTGTTGGGGTTTGTGTATGTGAAAGGCCCTTTTTGTTTAAAAGGTGTGATGTTCATCTCTAATTTCATTGCAAATGAAACATGATGCATTTTCTTTTTTTGGGACAGGAGAAAGGCAGGTGAGGTTCTTTTGAGAATAGCGGTGTGTGCATTGTCCCCCTCAGTCCCTCTACGCCGAACCCCTCCATCAGCCCTCTGGAGGAGACGAGTGTTTATTACTATTCAAAACCAGCCTTTGTCATGATTGTCTGTGCTCCCTCTCTCTCCCTCTCCCTCGTTTCCACTCTTCTTTCATTTTGTGTGAGGCGGGGGACTGCCGCAGCCGCCGCAGTGGCTTACAGTATGATTAGAAAAGGAGAGAGAGGGAGAGCGCTTCCCGGCAGGGCTCTCTGTTTTATATTCATCAAAAGAGCCGTCTTTGATTTGCAGGCTCTTTGACATGTGACGGCGCAGGCTGCTGCACCACCGCAGAGGAAAACGTGCGCTTACTCCCCATGTCCTCCACCCCCTCCCCAGCCCCAATTCAGGCCCCCTTCTGCGTCTTATTACTTTCATTGTTATCATTTTTATTTTTATGTTTTTCAGGATTATTCACTGTCCGGAAAAGGCTTCCCCTCCTTTCATCAGTACTGCCCAGCTCTCAAGTAATAGGCATGCAGTAGAAGGCCTGCAGTGTGCTGTTTGCTTGTGAACACATCAGATTGCCACGGTCCTGGCTTGTATGCCTATTTCACGTGTGACTCATCCACTGGCCTTTCTCACCCCCTAACACTTCCTGTCTGAGTAACCCAATTTAAGACATGAGCATGCCATGCCCCTGTGGATTCGGTGGGGTCCTGTCTGGCGTGGGGAAGCAGAATCCTCCGTGGTGCCGTGCGGGGGGGAGCCCAAGGGCGAGCGAGGCGTCCACCGAGTCAACGCGGATCTGAGCTTGGACCAGAGCGACGCACCCGTGCTGGCAGGGGACTCTGTCCCTGGGAGCGGAACGAGCGCTACCCTTTAAGTGTTAAAGATGCCTGGCCTCGGGAGCGGGGAGATGTTAATAATCCCACGCTCCAGAGGGATGTATCTGGCCGCGAACACTCCCTCAAATTAGAGCCAGCGTGGGCCCCGGCACGGCAGACACATGTGGTTCCACTTGTCCAGTCTGGTGGGGAGTCCCTGAGTGTCTCTGTCTCTCTGCCCTTCCTTTCAGTCACAGCAGATCCTGAGAGCTCCATGGGTCAGGTCTGTAGATCTGGGTCTCTGCTAACCGCAAACAGGCCAGGGCCTGTTCCAAGCCTCAAGCCCCGGCCCTTCCAGCTGATTTTTATCTGAAAAGGTGAGGCTGTTGTATGCTAGCGAAAGATACCGGTGCTGCCGTTTTACGCGTGGCTGACAGGTTGCGCAGTCATGTTTGTGAAGTAGCTGGGACCCATTCCCCCTGAGCTGCCAGTCTAGTGTAGTCAATGCAGCCAAGTCTGTGATGGCCCAGCTAAAATCACACACACACACACACACACAGACACAGACACAGACATGCTCCCACTCTCACACCGGCCGTCCTCTCCAAACAATGCCCCCACTGCGGCCCCGGGCTGGAACAACACACACATGCGCGTGTTTGAACAGGGCCTCGGCGCACAGAGGAGACCAAGCCAGGAAATTAACTGTAAATTATTAAAGCAATTTCCAACTTTGCAAACAGTGGTGGGAAAACAGAGTAGGCCAGAATATATGTGTGTGTGTGTATGTGTGTAGGGGGCGGGGGGAGTGAAAGATGGAGAGACAAACCACCTGCCTGCAGGCTGCTGTATCCCTACAGTAGCCCTGTTAACAAGGTCATGCACGCCTCCAAGGTTAGCTCCACAGGAGGGGAGGATACCTTAGTAATATTTCATAATATTTCACCCGCCCTGGATCCCAGAAGCCCCAAGTGTACACACAGGCTCACCTCTCCCAGTAAGTGGAAGTCATCTCTGAAGTGGGCCATTTGCATTTCTTCAGCACTGCTGCAGAATGAAAAGCAAACAGGAGCCATTCACCCATCTCCCCAGTTTGATTCCTCAAGCTTTATAGTTTGCTTTGCATTTGATACCGTCTCCTTTTGTGCTGCAAAGTTCATATATTGTACTACCGCATACACCCGGAGACATGAAAGTGTTTGTCACATATACATAAATGTATGCGGTAATCTCCAGGTCCTGTGTCGAATCCGTACGCGTTTGAGTAATATTCAGTCGTATTCCGTGTCTGAATTGTAAACCGAGTTACACTTCCCTCGATCCTGCGTGTTTCGTTCCCCCCTGCAGGCAATGAGTGAGGTGGCCCTTTGAAAACAAGTCTGTTGTTCTGGGCATTTACACTCAAAGCCATCTTGCTTATTTATTTATTTTTGTGGGAGAAAATGGAAGCACAGCAGCATAAGCCAGGCGTCGTAATAACAGAAAGTCTTGAAAATAAAAGGGTGAGTGTTCGAAAATGGGATTTGAATGAACAGCAGCTGGGTTTTTGCATGTCAGGATGACAGTGGGGAGCTGGAAAGCTACACGCTGTAGCTGCAGGTGAATGCAGTCTGATGGGAGTTTGATAGCACTTTGATGGCAGTTTGATGGGCCTTTTGTGTGTGCTCAGGTCACTGCTTTTGTTTGCATGCCCAGCTAGCCCTGTCTGCATACATGAATTGGAATGAAATGGTACGAAGCAGTAATGGACATTCAGCAAACTCCAGCAGCATTTCAGAGTGCGTGTAAGCACCGGGCTGCCCACTGTCATTAGCGATGTTTACTTGGCTCGCCGAGCATAGCCTGGCATTCGCGTCTCTCTTCGGCTTCGCGACGTTCCTCTTTGTGTCAGAAGGCGAATTTTCGCGCTGCTTTGCTGTTATCGCTGAAGTCATGGTTGAGCGTCTCGGTGTTAAGTTGGTGTGGAGCTTTAGGGCACCGTGTTTAAATCCAAAATCCTCCCTCAAAGGGAAATGTTGGTTCTGTATTAATGTGCCAGAGTTCTGCTGGATTTTCCAAAAGGCATTTTTCTCTGACCCTTTTCCCTCCATGACATGTAACTCTACTGTACTGCAGCACCGCTCGCATGGCCCTCCATGTGATTTATTGGCTCAGCTTCACTGTACTGTGGAGGTGGGGAAGAGGTGAAGTCCACAGGAGGTGGGGAACATTGATTTCACACATCAGGCATTAGAGTCTTTCCACCACTGCACTGGATCGTAGAAGTGGCCCATATTGTACGTCTGCATCACCACTACACTTGCCTCTATAGACGATGTATAGTCCAAAGTGAGAGGGTGTTTGTATCGTTCTCCTACCGGTTTATTGAAGTGGTCTCAAAACTTCTCAGCTGTACAGGCCTGTATGGAGAGGCAGTCGAATGTGACAGTGTCCACTGTGCTAGCTGGTCTAGAAGGAGAGTATGTGCTAGAACAAAAGAATATAAAAATACATAATGTAGAGAACACGCCATTCAGCCTGTATATATTCATTCAGATTCAGTGCTGTATACAGCATTTGAATGTGGATACATTCAGTGCTGTATGTGTTCCCATCCCACTAGCTTATAGAAGATTTCAGGAAGATGAGCTCTGTAGCTGACTAGAGAGGGCCTTCTCCAGGGAATCTTTGTGGTTTTGTGCCAGTCGGTTGGTGTATACACCGTATTCACGCACTAACATCAGAAGCACATCAACCTTCCTCACTGCGTGCATGACTACAGTCTTTGAGAAAGTGAGATTTGTGTAAATAAGGCAATAGAGATTGTGTTGGGGAAGGCAGGCAGGTGTACTGTGCTTGTTCCTTTTCTTTCTTCTCTGAACCGTGTTACTACTTGTTTCTTCTTTTCTTTATCATGTTTTCCAGTTGTCAGGGAAAGTTTTTGGAGTCATTGTAGTGTCCTCAGCTTATCTTCCCTTTCTCTTCCAGAAGTCAAAGTGTTTGATACTGTTTTTGACACTGCAAATGTTTGCCAACATCTCTTTGTTCTTTCAGGAAATATTGCTGGTAGAATTTAAAAGCAATAAAAATGGAAAAATATGTCAAATTCGGTATTATTCATCAGAGAAGGAATTAGACCTTGAGGCACACTGAGCACAAAGCATGATCATTCACCATTGGAAAGGATAAAAAAGCAAATACAAATGAGCATATTTTCAGGTAATCAGTCATTCAATGTTAAATTGTATTAGCTTTTCCAGCAGCTCAGCGGACAACAAGAATAAATCCCTCAAACTGACAGAAAAAACGACCCACGTTAATGTTTCGGATCTTACATTTTTTATGAAAACACAATTTACATAAGAACACAACACAAAGAAAGCACAATTGTGAATTTCTGTTTGAACTTTTAAAGTTTTTTTTAAACAAAGAGGTTTTCTAGGAGACAGCACTGTTTGTAAGAATCCCAGAATCCACCGTTTCTGTGAAGTCACTCGTAGAAGACTTAGAGGAAGCTTTGTGTTCTGTGTTATGGGTTATTTCCCAGTACACAGCTACAACTCAGTCCACAGAAAGCTTGGAAAACAAATATTTTCCTAAAATTTCAGTTCATGCATGTAGTTTGTTCCCTAACTGTATAGAACTGAGTTCATTGCTTTCTACCATTCACATGAGAGCAATGCCCCTCTTCCATTCAGTCAACTTCAAATTCTTTAAGCACTGTGACACTTGAAACAAAATTGTTACTGAACTAAATTTTTTCTGTACAAATGTAAAGTCATATTCGGTTCCAAGGTGACATTTGTACCTAATTCATTTGATGTAACTGTTTATTTGTACCTAAATGACTGGGATTTGGTCTTTTTACAAACATTTACCCCGACACTAAAATGGCTTGATAAGGACTCTAGAAGTCTCAATGAGGATCCTCCACCAACCAAAGCAAGACAAACTTCCACCCACATGTTTCACTCCTTTACTGGTTTTCATTTTCACTTTCTTCCAGCCAGCACAGACATCAACGAGGATTATCAACATCCGTGATCTGCCTCAAATGCATAACATCGAATGGCATTGGTCTGGCCTCACTGCAAGGAGCCCTAATGCCTTGCCTCGCTCCTGGGGGCAGCTGGGGCTCAGCTAGCCTACCATGGTTGCTTATTAAAAACACACTAATCTGGGAGAATTCAGGCTGCCAGGCCCTCTGAAGCATTACCATCGCCCAGTGTTTGTGGACCAACATTTGGGCAGGTAGATTACACAGTGGCTCTATATCTGTGTATCTCCAAGTGTCTCGGATTTATGAAAATGTAATGTCAAAGGGGGAATTGGGTCTGTACGTGTGTGTGTGCGTGTGCGTGTGTGTGTGTGTGTGTGTGTGTGTGCGTGTGTGTGTGTGTGTGTGTGAGTGAGTGAGTGAGAGAGAGGCTGTCTCTGGTCTAGTTGAGACTCTTGAAGTCCCGAGTTCTTGTGGCTTTCCCCAACCCCCCCATCCCCATTTGACAGCTGATGGAATCTGGGTTGAAACGTCTATGGATCTGAAGTTCTAGCGACAGATGTGACGGCCTCATTTCCTCTCTTCTTCCTTCCTCCTCTCTTCCTCTCCTCACAGTTTAGCAGCGCTTTGCCTGGTCACTGGTCACGCATCAGCCACTTGAGCTGCAGGCGTTTTTCGTTTTTTTTGGAGAGGGGGGCGTGGGGGTGGTAGAGGCAAGATCCTCTGTGTGCCAGCACCGTGTCTCTACCTCGGACACCCCGTTGCGACGGTTCACCAGCAGTGTCTGAATCTCAGAGTTATATTTACCCCCCAGTGCTGTTCTCGTCGACAGACTTCACACACCGTCTCCACCCGGCAGCCTGCCATAAAGGGGCACTTATCTTCATACTGCACACCACACCGGTCAGATTCAGGGCCCCTGCCACCCCAGCACTTAACGTCGAGACATCTGAAAGCGCGTGGCGCTGTCAGCGCAGGGGCCTGCCTGCCTGCCAGTACAGAAAAAAAAACCTGTCTGAGCAAAAGCCCACGCGACTGAAGCGAGGTCCATCAGGGCTCTGAAATGAGAGCCGTGTCCAGGAGCGCTCCGTCCATGCTCCCCGGTGATTGCCCCGCGTCTCTGTGTCCGTTTGAGAGAGAAAACAGTGTCTGGGAAGCAGAGTGGTGCGAGGCACTGAATCAACCGTAACTATCAGGTACCGCATTGTTTGATTAGATGTCTTTGGGAAAGGTCAGCTGAGACGCGCTGCTTTGAGTGATTTTTTGAGTGTTCAGCGGTGGTTAGGTGCTGATGGAGAGTGAGAGGGTGTCATGGGAGGTGGGAGGGACAGAGGTCAGAACTGCTCAGGAGGAGGCTGGGGAAGGCTGGACTGACACGTCACGTTCTTTTCTGCGCGCGGATAATGGACACAAAGAGAAATGTAACGCTGATAGCTGCCCATTCCCAGGCCTTGGAGAAGGTGCTTATTTGTCATGATTTGTTTAGGTTTGTTCAATATGCACACGGGTCGCGTGTGTGATTTGCGGCACTCCATCAGCACACCGAGCTATTTGTACACCGAGGTATCGAGGCAGAAATATCCGCGCTTGTGCTTGTAAAGAAGTACCTTTCACTCTTCCGTCTGAGCAGATATATCTCCCCGGATGGTGCGCGGTTTGAGGGGCATTTCTCAAAGTGGCGTTTCATAACGGAGCACTCTCTCATCCTTATCACCGAGAGCTGGAAACTTTCCAAAATTCTCCCTGACACGGCAATGAAAGATCACCCACCACTTGGCATGCCTCGCTCGCTGAAGCATTACACATCATTTATGCCCCGTATGGGCGTCCATTCATCTGTGTGGGAGTGTATGAGAAATGTGCACGCGCGCGAGTGTGCATCTGTTCTTTGCATCTTCATTTCTGAAAGACTTGCGGAAACATCATTTTCGTCATTAATAATTTTCGAAAATTTCTATAGGATGCAGTTGCGTGCGTGTCTGTGCATATATCCATTTATGAATATAGGGGGCAGTTATACTGTATAGCTTATATTCTTCCAGAGGAAGCCTGTGTTCTTCATTAATCCTGCTACTGTAGCAAATTTGCCTAAAGCAAAACTGCACGGACAGTGCAGAATAATTGCACCTCCTCCAATTGTCCTGTGATGCTCGCCGGCACCGGGCACTCATTTCCAAAGGACACGTAACTGTGTGTGATGGGGGACGGCGATGCCGGGGCTCCTGTAATAACCCTGGGCTCCAGCCAGCCTCGGTATTAAATGAGCACCTCTCCCTTTAAAGGCGGTAAAGCATGCTGGGACGCAGTGAGATGTTTACAGTGTTCCCATTGGCTCCCGCGGCAGACTCCGCTGCAGAGAATATTACTGCAGCCTCGCTCCGATCACTCATTCCGGGCTATCAATCAGCAGCAGCTGGCAGTATCCTCCACCACTTTTAAAGTCTGCATCACAAGGACATTTTTAATGCATTCCCACAACACTAATAATGATCAAATGTAGTTAAGCAGTTTTCCATTATTCATTATTTGCGTCAGGACCCATAAATATATTGATTTTAGTACAGCGGCTTGACCATAACTTCAGACACCCCGTCATAAAATGTGATGAAAAGTAAAAATGAAACTCCGGCCTCCGGTCACGTCCACACCAGTGGTGCGCTGCGCAGTTACGGAGTCAGGGTGGAGGGGTCTAGTCGAGGAGGAGGTGGGGGGCAGGTTCAGGTGCTGAAAAATTCATAATTAAACTCTACGCACAGAATTAAAGATGACCCCAGCCTCATGGCAATCACTTTATTAACAAAATTGAATTTAGTTGGTCTTCTGGCAAGAAGAAACATCTTTGTTCAGAAATGGTACACTTTTGGACAACTGGAGCGGTTGGCATTGGAGTATGAAGTGGCTTAAGGGCAGCTTTTTCACTATCAGCACTGGGGCGGCTGTGATGAGGGTTTTCAGCGGTGCCACAGCAGTAGAGGGTGCCAGTTTATCCTAAGCTAGTACATCTGGCAGGCACTGATTTGAACTAAATTCTGGGGGATTGCGGTCACACACAATCATCACATTGGATTAAAAGTTGTTGTGATTTTAAGCACTCAACTCCATTGCCAAAATCAATAAAGAAAGTCAATAGTTGGACCCACCGCTGTTTTTCCACTTACCACTAAGGCTGCACCACACAACCCTTCAGGCAAGTAGAGCCTTGCTTACAGTTACCCTCTGTAATACCTGAAGTTAGCCCCAAGAGTCCATCAAGCTAATCTTAATGGCCACATTTACTTCATTCTTAGATCAGTCCTTTTGGCATTCTTTATCCACATTTGAATTCACACTGACAGCCATTTCCAGCAAGGCCACTTTGTGTCATTGGAAAAAAAGAGCATGTTGGCATTGACATACAGGGCAGCTGTGCTCAAACGCAGTGGTCTATACACAGATCTGGCAAAAGGCTTTATAATCTGCTTAGTCTCGTCTTCTATCTCACTGCATCTGTGCGTTCAAGATGATCCACAGCACCGTCTGTTTTCTTCATATAAGTAGTTTCAATAAGGGACTAACTGAACCAGCCTCTATACTGAGTGCCCTTCGTACCCAGAACCTTGGAAGGAGTTATTAGTTGTGGTTATATATGTTATCTGTGCTATAACCCTTTTAGTCCCACATGAAAACATGGCTTTCATTGTGTAATGGATTGTAAAGGGATTTTTTCAGTGGCAGAGAAGGCCTTGAAATGTGTTAAAGGTTTAATTTGCTGTTTATTTTTCTGGTTTGTTAAGGAGATGGCAAAAGATGGAGAGTTGTTTGTCATTGGAAAAAACAACAACAACAACCCAGATGATAGCGGGTTTCATTGTTTGCCATAATGTGTCTCAGAGCTTAATGAACAAAGTCTTGTTTTGTTTTTACAATGTGAGACATCTCCGTCTCGCTTTGAATTGAGCAATGCTAATTAGAATGCAACAAGAAGGTAATGGGATTTGTTTGGCAGTGTCTGACCCTTGTATGCACTGTTGAGACACTGGGATATTTTTAGATAATTCAATCTGTACAATCACTAGCAAGAGTCACTTTTCATATACAGTATGTGTACTTATAGAGATAATATACTATGATGTATGTATTTGTCAGGCGTAAAGCCTATTCATGGAATGGACATTATCTGTAAACATGCTCGCTTATGATTGTTAATTTGGCATTGCTGGGTGAGACTGACTGCAACCTGGCTGAAGTGGTAGAGGAACCAAACACAAATTATGGCTGCTTTTTTGCCTCTTTTCATTTTCAGTAATTCCTGGGGGGGGAAACACATTCCATATGCCTTTTTTTTTTTTTTTTTTTTTCAGAAAAGCAGAAATCGGCAGAAGCTTAACTTGCCCTACAGCCAAATGCACATATACATGGGCACGCGTGCACAAACACACAAACACGCACGCACGCACACACACACACAGTATGAGGGAAGAAGAAATAAGCTGCAGCGGTGCATAAGACAAGTGTCAGCGTGTCCTCTTCACTGGCCATAAAAATTAATTAAAGAAAAGGAATTTTTATTGCGCTCTGCTGGTTGAAGGCGAGTGCACGACTGCTGCTCAATAATAGCCTTTCCTGGAGGTCTGTCAAAGGAGAGGCAGAGTGAGCCTCCTATGTATGAAAAATATTTGTGTGTGTGTGTGTGCTTGTGTGTATGCTTGTTTGTGTGTATCCATACAGTATACTGTATGTGTAACACTTGCTACTGCATTGATCTCCTTCTATGAGAATATTTCATATAAAGAGATGAAGTAGAATTTTTGCTACAAGTTATTGATATTGCCTGAACATTTTATTCACGTTGTGGACAGATTGTGCTTCTCTGCAGGGAGCACAGAATCAAAAATCACCATTGGTCTAATCCTGTCCATAAAGGTGCTTCAGCTTCCAGAATGATGTTCTAAAGCCTTTTATTTATTGTGCGTATTCCAACACTTTGTCTTTAACCAACCATTCTGAGAAACTGATCTGAGGCAAAACAGGAAATGGCTTGTGGATTTCACCAGGCGACTGGGGGAGCCACAAGCTTCAGTCCCACAAAAACATAATCGCCTCAGACGAAAAGTTAGTCTGTCATCCCAGGCACCTTAAAGATGCTTTTATGTTTTAGGATTAATTTGTTTTCTGTATTTTTATTTTCACCTCTGCTTTTCATTTCTGTTATTTATCTCACTCTGCGAAAAGGAAAAAAAAATCTCCTCAAAGGATATTCTTGGATTTACACTGGAGAGGAAGGGTTTAGGGAGGATTGGGATGTTTAGATGAACGAGGCTCATTTTTCTTCTTGCAAGCAGCCATGCCCTCTTTTTTTGGCAGCTTTAAAAATACCTTAAGGGCGAGACAAGTGAGGCATCTCCGTACAAACACATACACACACGCACACACCCACACACGCACGTGTGTACAAAACAAATCAACCGCACAGAAAAATGCAGCATAATTAGGAGAGAAATTGCATTGTTTCTTTCCGTCTGGAGGTTTTTTGAACACTGTGTACGCAAGTGATGCGTTGCACTATATGCAAGATGGAGGGATGGGTTTGATCTCCGGGTTTATGTGTGAGTTCAGTTTTAATTACATGAACAGCACTGCAATATACGAAGCGGCAGAGGAGAGGAGAGGAGAGATGGGGGCGCACAGCGGCAGTAAAGGATGCATTAAGCAATTAAAGTTAGGGGCGGCTGAAATGAAGTGATGCGGTGATTTTTCCAGTAATTGCCCTGGCTATCTCTGGTGATCACTGGGGAGCCAGGCAGAGAGGGGGGAACCAGAGAGATATGCTTTACTTCAGCACTTTACACTGACAGACTCCTTTAATATACACTCATACACATGCATGCACACACACACACACACACACACACACACACACACAGAATATTGTGCCAAACACACTTGCACACAAGCTTAGGCCTGCACACAACCCTACACACACGCGCATACACACATGCATACACACACATACACCGATGTTCATGCATATGGTGGCATAATTATGCACATAATTATGTGGCATACATTACATATGCATAAATATTTGATGAGGACTCTGCAGTATTTGTGTGCTTGAATGGTGAGATTATGTTAACAGCGCTCACTCAGTTCCATCTCTGATTTATCTCACAACTGAGCGGCTCTGCTCTGTTCTGCTGTTAAAAGCATTTGTCTCGCCTGTCCGTTTGAGATAAGATACTGAAAATTCTCCCATGGGGTTAAAATCAGCTGAAACAACCCTTTTCATTTCACCACAAAATGCACACACATGCACACACGTGCACGCATAGACACAACCACAGAATGAGAGAGGGAACGGGAAAATGTGTAGTGTTACTCTATGTGATTGTGAGGGCTATGGATTTTTAATTCTTACAAACAATTGGACATAATCAAGTAGCTGTTTATAGATCCCTATGAAAAAAAGACATTACCTTAGACATTACCCTCACATCATCAAAAGCTAATCATAATCTCCTCTGTAAAAGGAATGCTCATTCAATCACCTCACCTCATCGAGCCTCTTTTAAATAAAACAACAATTTTAGAAACTGTAGCAAGAATTGTATCTTTTAGCGGTCATCTAAAACCCTGCACCACATTGTAACCCACATTTTATTCTCATACTGTTAGTCTTAGTTTAATAGTCTGTATTGGTTGTCATAGCTATAATGCAAATTCATTTTCTTGGATTAACCACAGTAGGGACAATCTAGCTAAGAGTTCCTTGAACATGTGTAGCATATCAAATTGTTTGAGTTCATTCTAACTAATCAATGTCTTTTGGAGTATTATTTTTAATCTTAGTCATATCCTCCTGTAACGATCTCCATGTAATATCCAGCATTAATGCTAAACAACAATTCTGTCCTCTGTAATCTGCATACCCTTTACCCTCTCCTACAAATCTGTTTTGGGCTAGAATTGCAAACATTCAAAAAGTTGTGAAATCAACAATATATTTCTGTATGGACCAAATCGCCCTCATTATATGTCATTACCTTTGAGTTCACCCGTTTGAATGGCGCTGCTGTGCAGAACTGTGTTTGCCTGGTTCGCACCCTCGCTCCCCTGACAGAGCACCTGGTACATTCCATTGTTTCTGCCATTACAGAAATAACGGTCAAAGCATTTTGAATTTCAGAGCAATGTTCCTGCTTTGAAATTGAATTCACTTTTATTTCAGATCATTTTCAGCACAATCTCATGCTGGGCTATTTCTTGATCACTAAACTTTATTTAAAATGGGTGGGGAGTAATGGATCAATCCTTGCCATTTCAGGAGCCACGCTGACAATATGAACTTGGGAGGGACACCATTTTTTTTTTTCATTCACCTGGTTAATAACTAGCCATCCCAATCACCAACTGTCAGCTACTCTAGAACTGTTTCCCAAAGAGTTACAAAAGATGGATAGCGCTCTCCTAAAATGAAACCACCACTCTTTTCAGAGAGTTTTTCACACTGTTTTACAAGTGCAAGGAAAGAGAGGAGAGACAAAGAGTGATGGAGGGACAAGCCAAGGGACAGTGTAACCCTGTGTATATTCAGTGTTTATAAAGGGTGTCATTGGGCCTCGGAGTTCTAACAGGGCAGGCAATGATATATGCAGATGTATGCTAGTTCACAAACATGGGTGAGTTTGGGGAGTAGGCTTCCTTGATTACAAGCACCAGGAGGGTTGGGAGGTTGGGAGGGATTGTGGGTTGGGGGGGGCAGGGGGTTATCTAACAGCCAGTGACCTGGGAAGTGCGCTTGGCAGACACCTCATTTAATTTAATACATTGGAGCGCGCGGCAGTGGAAAGCGCTAGAAAGCGAGGGAGATAATCAAGAGCTCTGTTCCTTATAACTGTGCGCTGAGATGACATGGAAGAAATTGGATTTGGAAACAGCAAAGCAGAGCAAAGCCGAGCAGAACATGATTGATTCTGCTCAAGTGATCGCCCCTTGATAAAGAAAGTGTTTTTTTTCTTTCTTTTAAAAGAGAAAAAGTCTGATGAGTTTCTGGAAATTTAATGGCCGAGTGATTGTGAGAAAGAAAAAAAAAGCATCTTTATTGTATATCCTGCCCCCTTGTTAAGATATCTTTCTTCCACATAAAGCATGTGTTTTGTACAATGAAGCAGAAATTAGAATGGTTAATCAAGCAGATGAATAATCTTTATTATTCCTTGTGTTATCAAGCAAGCGTGTTTAAACAATACATTTGAATTTAAGCAATTGGATGTGCGATCTCGGTCTTACTCAGAGTAGTATAATGGAAATAGCCATGCATGCATGTTTCATAGGGATGTGTCCAGACACATTTGTGATGGAAACCTTGTTTTTTCAGTTTAGAAACAGATTTGTTGTTCTCACCCTCACCAGATTCTCCCTGTGTCAAGGAAAGGGCTGTGTATTGACTAGAAGAACAAGAAACAGCATGACAGTAGATTTCCTTGATCAGAGTTGTAGCCCTGGTCCTGTGTGAAGCACCTTACAGTCAGCAGCTTACACAGATCTGAAATAGCACACGAGTCAGGAATGGCGCTCTATCAATCCACAGCCATTCGCCTGCCAGACAGTGTGTGTTTGGTCTCGGCGTCTAGGTGGTTCGTCTGAGCTGCAGTGTAGGGCTCCTGCCCTGTAGGTGCTGAGCAGGGAGAAAGCGTGGCCTGTACTTATCACTTTGTCTAACAGTGTAACTATGTTTCTAATGAGACCTGGAAGTAACTGACCACCTGAAATGTGTTTGTGTACCTGTTTCACCACAAAGCTCAAATGTAACTGAATTATTGAAGTGTTTAAATACTTTATTTTTGTTCATTAAGGTACATGTAAGTGCAAAAACCCCGCCCTTGATCCAAATTGTAAAATTGAAAGACCTATGTGGTGTTTTACAAATGCATTCTGAATACATATCCATTTACAAATAGACCACTCGACATTTCGATAGATTAATTTTTCAACTGACTGTATTCTGTCAATGACTTGGCTGTTCTACTGAAATACAAAATCATTGTTAAAATAAATCAAAAATGTGATTGATTCGTCGTGTAAGAATGATGAAACAGAGTGTGTGTGTGTTGTGTGTGTGTGTGTGTGTGTGTGTGTGTGTGTGTGTGTGTGTTTATGTTTATGTATACAGCTCTTTTCAGTATGCGTGGAATAGTACCTGCACATAGCATATAGTGTTAGCTGGTGGAAGTGCTGACAGTGTGTTTGTGTGTGTGAGAGAGAGAGAGAGAGAGAGAGAGAGAGAGAGAGAGAGAGAGAGAGAGAGAGAGAGAGATCCTGCTCTGAAACCCAGTGGAAATGGACAGAGGGACTGCAGGCCCTGCCACTGTATAATTGGGTGCGAGTGCTGCATTGTTACTGAGAATAATCCTGTCAGAATAATCTTCCTTTGTGTGGGGTTTATTAATTGCACTTAACATGGCAATCTTGCTGATTCAGGGCCTGTGTTTGCATATGAAGCCACCCTCACAGCATCACATCACAGCAATAAATCCCCCAGTTGCATCCGAGGGAAATAGACTGGCTAAGCATGTTTTTAAATTTGGTTTTAATTTTCGGAGCTTTTATTATCTTAAAGGCGTACCACTTTCCGCTGTGTTTAGACCATACCAATGGAGGAGCCTGTCCCATGGGGCAGCGGCAGCTGAGGTTCCTTTTAATGGAAAGCAAAAAAAATAATTAGCAATGCAAAGTTTGGGTGATTAGGGAGCGAGGCAGGATATTGTAGTGTATTGTGTATATATTGAATAGTATCCGATGAATATTCACGTCCCTTTCCTAAGCTTTTAAAAGGGTTGCTCTTAGAGACATAAACAAAACATAAAAATTGTACCCAAACATTTTTAAATATGCCTTGTAAAATGGCCTGCAGTTAGACTTTTTTCTTTCTTAAAGGAATTGCAATTTTAAGGTTTTAGAGAACAGTATCCCTTTAAGTGTTAAACTGCTTGGTACTGCAATTTTATTTTCCTAAATGAAAATTTGACTCAGTTTATTGCAGCCTACATGGGCCTCCTCTGTCAAGACATAACAGTTTAAAACCATAGGTCAGGCCCAAGACTTGTTTAATAGCCACTTGGAGCACTACAGTGAGTGCATTTGTGCCCTGACTTGCAATAAATACTTCCTGGATGTTCCTGTTTACCGTTGCCATTTATTTTTCAACTGACAACTCTTCTTCACTATCCCACACAAAATTCCTGTGCTGTTCTTTTGTGTTACCACTCCCAAGTTACAATTTCAGGTATGATAAACTGTATTTTTTCGGTCATGCATGTAAAAACATAACCTAAGAGAGCCTTTCATCACATAAATTGTAGTTTTTTATTTTTTTGATTTGCATATGCTGTGTCTTACCTGACTGTTTAGTAGGTATGCATGTTGAATAGCAAGGGATTGGTTTTGACAATGGAGAAATCACATTTCCTTACACAAGAGCTTTAGGATCTGACCTTGGCATGTGACATTACCTGTCTATTCTATGTGAATGATGATTGGGGAATTTGATTTAAAAGTCCTAATCAAGAATCAAAAACTCCCAATTATTTTTTTCTCCATGTGATTGTTATCATAATGTGGTTACCATTCAAGCACCTTGCTGACATTTCCATAAAGACTTGCAAACTAGCAAATAATTCAACAGTTTATATAACACCTAATTCCTAACCTAATTTTTAACCAAATTTCTTGGAGTCAAGAACAGTTCTAAATAACTACTAAGTAACAACAGATTCAGACAAAGAGAAGCAGAGGTTTTGAAATTGATTCTATACTTTATATCATGGCTAGATAACATGAATTGTTTAGAAACAAGAAAATATTTTCACATTTTGTTCACGTTTTTAGTTACTCAAAGAGGTGTTCAAAATGGAGAACTAAAGCTATGGAACAACAATGTTACATTTGAGATTTTCAGGGGGAGTTTGCTCATAATCAGAGTCAAATCTCATCGCTGTGCTCCTCTGTATTGCCATAGTGTGCATGCTGTGGGTGAGGGATCATGGACTAAAGCCCAAACTGGTGGAGGCAGACAGCAGGGCTGTTATGCACGGGGTCGGGGAAGAGATATGCTGTCCCACTGAGCGCGGGTGTTGATTGTGCAAGTGTCGGAGCGGAGGGTCAGGTTGAGACCTGCTAATACAGTTTGAGAAACCTGTCAACCTCAAAGAGTTTCCAAAACATCACAAGCCAAGATAACAGATGATGGAAATGCAGACATATATTTCCTTTCATTGTAAAGCCATTTACCTCCTGCCATTAGAACCGGTTTGGAATTCCAGTGTTTAGTTTATTTTCATAGTGTTGTGTCACTACTTTATGAGTGATAAGGGTTAACTCTTGAACCCAGGCTTATTTTGGGTGCTCATCGATTCTTCCCCAAAGCAGTTTACACAGTTTGGGGTGGGTAAGCTGATCTTAGATTGGTTGTGGGGGGCAAAAATAACCTGGAGTCCTGCCCTAGTGTATCCCTGTGTCTGGCAGAGAGAGGGAGGAAGGAATGGAGCATCTCTCCCTCCACTGGTGAAGAGAGGCAGAAAAGTGTCTCTCTCAGCACGACCCTGTTGCTCTCTGCCATGGGAAGGGCTCTTTCGTGTAGTGTGCCACAAGGGACCCTGGGCCGGGGCTGTAAACTTAATGAAGTTTGACTGAACTCATCAGTACTCAGACAAAGAATCAGAGAAACCAGAAAACCAGATGCTGGAAACCTGAAGTTAGAAGAGGTTTCAGATAGAAGAGGCTCACTTTGAGGTCATTGCCTTGGCACAGGAAATTTAGCCTGGGTGAGGGGAGGAGAGAGGGAGGGGTTGGAGAGGGGAGGGGGCCTGTTAGTGGGGTGACCCTGCTGGCACATACCACATGTTCCATTTTTCTGGCGTTCCACCCAGCTGATACTAACCTGCCTTTTCTCTAACCATTTCAACAAGAAGAGAGCAAAAGAAACCCATTACAACCCCTCTATTTGTAATGCAGCAAATAGTAATGCATGTTTTTGCATTTCCACTAGCCATATTATTACACTCTTGTCTAGATGGCTCGGTTATCCGGCTGCATTGTTTGATATATGTCACAAACTCACAAGTCTTTGTGATTATAGTTATTGCCTTACATTTGCCTTGTTTCGATGTCTCTGCTTCTCGCTTACAGTTTAATTCTGCCCTTTGAGGCATATCCTTGCTTTTTTTCCCTCTCTGACTGGTGGCAGGAAAGGACTTACCATGCATTTCACGTTGATGCCGGAGTGCGTTGCTATGGTGGTTGCTAGGGATTTAGTAGCGAGTGACGTGAAAAGTCCAAATATTAAAGGTGTCCTTCTGAAGCACGGCGTCTTGAAACAGCTAGAAATCAGCAATCACATCTGTGTTTATTATTCCCTTTCTCTCTCTCGCTCTCCAGAAACATGCATTTATTCTACGCCAGAAATGAGAAAAGCCTAAATAAAAACCAAAGAAATGTTTGAATGGATGTATGCAATATCAGTATTTTTTGTCTTTAATCTAGTTATTCATTTGACAAAGGCAGTTTTGTATTAAACTATTGCATATTGGTACCGATGCTGTATTATAACACCTATTTTAAGTAAGGTTAGAACATCTGAGTAGGTCAAGGGCATCTGCTTTGTACTCCGTGTTACTATTTTATAATACACACTCGACACCTTAAAATGAGCATAGCTATAAACCTTAGCTTATTTCTCCACATCCTGTGCTTTAAAATGTCCTTATTAGACAGAGGTGAAGGGATAATTGACCATGTAGGAGTAGAGGGACTGAGGCCGTTGATGCTGTTGTGAACAAGGTTAAAGGCAATCAGTATTAGCTGACTGGACTCTGAAGATGTTAATGTGAAGTGAATCCTCGGAAACATGGAGGAGAGGTCCAATGTCCTCAGCAGATCTCGCCATGATCCATAAAGCCGCAGCCCTCCGCCTCCTGAACAGCAGCATTTTTAAGTGAAAAAAGTAAAAGACGCATTTTTCAATCACTCTTGATCTGGGACATAAACATTCTATTACCTCTGCCGCTCTCTCCCATACTGCAGTGTCTCTAGATTTGTAGGAAGCTAGGAAGAGGGTGCTGTTATGGTGCTGTTGTTTGCAGGTGATTGCCTCAGTCTCGTCCCCTGCACTTCGTTGAACTGAGGGGTAGAGAGTTGTTTAATTTCTTCCCAGTAAAACAGTGGTGTTTGTATGGCGAATAAAGATGTGCCACTTTTTTCAGTGGTTGCTGGTGAAATACTAAATAACTACATAGTATTATATATTTTTTCCTTTTTTGGTGTCTTTGAAATGCATTTCCTAATCCCAGTACAATGACAAATATTTAATACAAAATGTTGATTGATACTCTGTGATGTAATTAAAGGGGAACGCTCGCAGATTTCTAGAATTTGCTATTGTTTTTCTATACCTACCTGATTTTTGCGGTGGTCTCACAGCTGCTCCAGTTGCTCCAGTAGCCAGAACTGTGATGTATCACCAAGCCCTTCTTACGCAGTTCAGATCAACTAGTCCTGCCTACTCCCTGTGAATTTATGGGCTATTCTCACTTCCCTGAGAAATGTTGTAATATGATCAAATAAAAACGGAATTGACACCTTGATGGCCTATATTTTCTGACACTCTTATCGGTTGTGAATCAGGAAATGTATACATTGTCCATGAAAATGCTATAGCTATTTCAGATATCCTGTTTGTTTCAGAAAACTGAAGCAAAGGAAGTTTAACAACGTGTATGTGTATACTCTCACAGGAGATCCCAGAAGCATAGGGCTTGTATTTCACAAGTCACTTTACTGAAATTTAGGGGTGGGAGATATCTCCCCAGGTACAGTGAGAATATAAATGAAATAATGCTGTCATTACACAGAATTTTCTTAGTCACACAACCATTTTTGTGATGCTTGAAATAGCCCTGCGCTTCTGGGATTCTCTGAAAGAGTATGCTCATGCTGTTGAGACTTCTTCTGCTTCCAACAAAGATTTCTGAAATGTCTATAGTATATTCATGGACAGTGTATACATTTCCTGATTCACAACAGATAAGATAACAGAAAATATAGGCCATCAAGGTGTCAATTCCATCCTAGTCAATTGTCAACACCACTGCCTACTTGTTCAATACTTTTTGTATATGTATACTTGTTTACTCCTCAAAAAAAATTAATAAAATTAAATTTACTAACCTTTTCTTTCCCAGTGCTACAGGTATGTTATGTATGCAGCTGCCAACAATGATGTTTATCGCTGTATTATTGCACTGATCTCTTGCGCAAACTATGATTGTTCTTACCATGTATTTATGCACATGTTGTAAGTCGCTCTGGATAAGAGCATCTGCTAAATGCTTAAAATGTAATGTCAATTAGGTTTTTTTTAACTCAGGCCTTCCTAATCTCAGTTCTGGCCACTGGAACAGCTACACTTCAAAAAAATCAAAGCACTTTTTTTTTAGGTAAGGAAAAACATATCAAATTCTAGAAATGTGGGAGCGTTCCCATTTAATCTGAGATTCAAAAGACTCCTTGTATCTTCAGAATAGTCATCCTCCAATTCTAATAAATTCCCTCGTCAGGTTATTGTCATGTCATTGTCATGGTGACCAGACACATTACTAAGCTGAATGTGTCTGCAGTAAGCCTGTGGGAAATTCTATGGCTTCTTTCAGCAACAGTATTTTTTCATTGATGCATTTTCATATGGACATATTACAATTCATATATGTAGGACTAATCAGGGTATTCCTTTAATTGATCCAAATAGAACTGTCTGCTAAAAAAAATACAACTTCTGTTGTGTGAGCGGGCAGCAGTTTAGTGTGTGTGTGTGTGTGTGTGTGTGTTTGTTCCTTTGTGTGACTCTAAGGAGACCAAGGATATTTAGCAAAAGATCAATACTAGGCTAAATGGTAATGACTATATTCCAATTCAGCTCTGAGCCTGGGGAGAGGGGGACCTGCTCAATGGGTTCCCCCCCTTTTTAGTTTTTTCCTTTTGGACTGCAGCATCAGTCATCAGAATACTGCAAGCGAGCTAGTTAGCTTTCTGAAAAAGACAGCAACCCTGATCAATAGCTTAAGTCTTGGGTCTGCCTAATTGCTCATTGGTTGACATTGATGTCCGACTTCATATCATCGCGTTATAGTGATATTCTTTGCCCCTCATTTTATCTGTTTGTTCATGTTCTACCTGTTCATCCTGCCTGCTCTTCAGACCCGTATTTTTAGGATGTAAAACCTGACCCACCCAACTGCGCCCCAGCCATCGCATTGGGACAGTACCGCCCAGAGGATCTGGCACAATATGCTCATCTCTAACAAGGCCCGCATCTCCCTGATCACCCAGGTAAATATCCATAATTAATGACAAACATGGACATGAGCTATTAAAAACGGGGAGGAAATAGAGCTGGGGCGGGGGGGGGTTTCTGCTCCCAAACACCTTATCGCATGATTATATTCAAACATACATTGCCATACTGCTCTGTCTTGTGCACAGTGTTGATTGTGTTTATTGTGGCTACACATACAGATGTGTGAGTGCTCTTTTGTTAAGGTATTTTACAGGGAAGTATAATTGGTTCCGGTTGTTGTAACACAAAAATATTTCCTCTAATTTCTGCTAACCTTCCTTTTGATATTTTAGCGAATAACTACAATAGTGTGATCGCTTTGGTTGGTGCCAGGAGATATTGTGATAGCATGCTTCTGTCAGGATTTAAATGAAATATTGATCAGATTGAAGCTTGGGAATTCAAAACAAAACCATGATACAGTCCCCGAACGCTTGCATACATTTCAGGCTTTGACGATACGTTTTCTTAAAATATTTTGTCTTTGCATTTAAAAAAAAAGCTTTTGCCCCTATCGTTTAACATAGGAGCCTGCTCAGTTTTCCAATCTTCTTTTTTTCAGTTGTAGTGTGCTAATGTCATGATTTAAATGAAGTATTGATCAGTTTAGGAGGGGAGAATAGGGAGAGGGAGAGAGAGAGACATTGTAAGAGAAAGAAAGAAAGCAGGTATATCGGCGTGGATTGCTCACAGAATGGGAGATTCGGAGCAAAAGGAGCAGCTGGTTTCAAGACTGAGAAAGAGAAATCCACAGTTTTGCTTTTTTTTTGCATGGAAAGAAGCAGGAATTTGTGAATCATCATTGCTGAGAGGGCAAAAGGGATCAATGGACCACGAATAAATGAAGCAAGGAAGGAGAGGGAGGAAACATTCGGCCGTGTCCCTTTTTTTCGGATTTCTGAACTCTTTTCCTTCACAGTTTTATTAATTTCACTAATTTGATTGTCATCCCAGTTTTTCTGGGCCTCCATCTTGCCTCTAAGTCTTTCTTCCTGCAGTGTTGAGCCAGCAAGGGGAAATATAGGGATTGCAGCTGTGTTATATTGGACAAGTACTTGGGGTCTGTCTTTCCAATCTCCTCTTTTTTTCCTCTACCTCTTTGTCTGCCTCTTTTTTTCCTCTGTCTCTCTCACCAGAGATTTAGCATGTAAATATGTAATGTTAATCAGAGCATCATCTATTAATGTATTCACCAGTGTGGCATAGCCGGCTGACCTGGTGGTCAGAAATCTCAGGGCTAAAGAGGTGATCTCTTGTTTTGACCCATAGACGGTGGTACCTGAAATAATGGTCCTGCCAAAATATATTGAATATATGTAAACAATATGCCAAATTGTGTTGCTTCAATGTGGTTGCCTGCAATTCATTATTATGATTATAATATTATATATAATTTTTTTAAGGATTTGACGTAGCTTATGCATTTTTGCAAGGCTTTTTATCGACACAAGTTACGTGTCTTGTCTGTCTTGTTCTTGTTTGACGTACAACAGCACAGAGAATATAGTGAGATAGTGGCCTGGAAGGTGCTACTGTGTGACAGTTCTTTCAGTAAATGTTTCATTAAAAGTTAATCCATTTTGTGGTACTTTTTCATTCTAGTCCTTGCTATCCAATCATGTGTGATCGATGGGCACCACTCCTGTTTTGAGGACTGTTTTGGTGGCTGGTTTGGGCCAGTCGGTGGCTTGGTATAGCAATAATGGTGTCGGTGGGGAGGCAGAACTGCAGTTCCCCCAGACGGGCGCGCAGATCTTTACAACGGATTGATTTTCTTTCTCCACCGCTCTCAGCCTTCTTGCGTGGTTCGATAGTTGGACGACCAGGAACACAGGATCTCTCAGCAGCACAGAGAGCTACAGCAGAGCCAGCCAGAGCCCCAGCAAGGACACATCCATCTCCGGCTTCTGAACAGGGACCTACAAGCCGCGAGCAAGCAGACAAGAGGAGCCCCTCGCACAGGTATGTCATTCACTGTGAGGCCCAGGCTTCATGGGCCTCTCCTCCTCATTCCCATTCTCACGGCTATAGTGCATCTGTGTCTCCAGATGTCTGCTGCAGGGTGTCTCCATTTAACATTTTCACCTTTAACATTGTCACCTTTCTTTTTTAGTATTACATGACATCTTTACAGCAATGGCAATTAGACATTCGCAAATGCGCAATCTCTGTGTTGAAATAACCGCTATCACGAGGCTCGAGGCAGGGTCACAGAGCACAAATCATCATTAAGTGTCTGACGTGTGCTTTTCACAGCGAGCGTATAAATCTCTTCTGTGTCACGCATGCCACGGCTTACCGGATCAAGTTTATTTTCTTAATTTCTTGTTTTTTAAATAGTCACCCTGTTTTGATTATACCCGACGTTGTGGGTCTGGGGTCCTCCAGTGAAAATGCGCTAGCATTCTTGTGGGAAATTGAACATCTCTGACTGCGATGTGGCATTTATTAAATAGAGGCCGAACGCGTCAACCTCCAGCTTCTGCTCATTATGTCACAGTGAACACAGCACTGACCCTGACCCCGACCCCAGGAACCCTTTCCTCCTGCTAAAACTGCACCAGCTTTACTGTTCTTCTGCTTGGAGTTACCACTGCACCCCACAAGAACACAGGAGTCCTCCATGAGAGACACGTGGCGTGTTCTTTGTCAGTTGCCTGGCGTTTGCGTGGAACATTAAAAAGTAAACTATGTCCACTCTGTCAGAATTTGAGTTTACAACGTGCAGTAATGACACCTGACAATCCATGACAATGACAATCCATAGTTATGAGATACTTATGTGATATAGAGAATAAAAATGGCAACCAGCCCACCACCATATAGCCATTTTTTTCCATAGAAGGTTAGGTTATAATGAGGAACAATTATCTGTGCAAAACCCTACTGTGTGTCTCATACCTGGCAGTAACCCGCAGTGTGTGATGTGTGCAGAGCAGCTGGTTATGTGATTTTTAGGACACACCCTGGTCTGGAGGGTGTGGAGTTTAAAAGAGACAGGTGTTGCGTTCTGTCCCCTTTGTGGTGGTAAACCCCCTGCATGTTTCTGGCAGGTGGAAGGAAATATGAGTCTGTGCAGGATGTCTCTGTTTACCAAACAGAGCTGATTAGCTGGAGAGTGTGCACAGTCTAACAGACAGGCTGATAAAGAACAGACATGGTCCTGTTGAATGGTACTGAGGTTTACAAGACAATTTTTCAATCACAGGTTAGAGTCTTAGAGACTCACCTAATTCTGGAGGAAGGTGTGAATTGTTAGCCCAATGAAATCCAATTACAAACTGTACCTCAGCATGGCTGCCATCGGGATGTGTTTCCACATCCGGAGTAAGCTATATCTACTGCTTTATGTAAGTAGTATTTAGAAAAGAGGCCTTTTACTGTTCGTGTTGACTGGGGTGCCTGAAAGGGCTGACCATCACTATGTTCAGCAGATTCTTTCTTGTGTAAAGGCATTTATAGTAAAATACATGATATACCGTATGTAACCAGGCACCAAACAATAGCTGGTTGGCTAGCAACACAAAATAACTTGCACAATGTAAAATGCATACATTAGTCAAATAAAAGCCTGTAGTCAATAAACAGTTGTCCCTTTGACTCACAATTGACTGTGAATAAATTTTTTCCTTCACAAATCACACATAGTTTGATGAATTTTCCAAAATCACCTAAAGGAACTTAAAAAATAAGCACTTGCGTTTCTTTGAAAGTCAAAGTTAAAGACAAATGTTGATTGAATTAAGGCCAAATAGAGCTACAGTGTGCTTCTAGCTATTGAAATTATTTCCAGTCTTAACAAATTATTTTCTGGCTAGGCTGAGGTGTAATTGACTTCTAGCTAGTTGCAGGAGCATTTCCAGAGCCAGCCTTTGGTTTGGAAAAAGGTGACATGAAATGGATATAAAAAAGTGAATACTATTGTTCTGGCACAGGTAGATAGCTCAGGTAGATCTGAGCAATGCTAGTGGAGACAGTGTGTTCAATTCAAAGCCAATGTAGTATCATCTGTGTCTAGCATTGCTGGGGCTCCAGGGAGAATCCCTTAAGCAGGAGAACCACAAATGACCCACGCTGTATAAAGCAGAAATCTGATGTCAGACCGAGTCACTCATTTGCTCTTGCAGCTATGCACTATTCACTACTTAAGACAGAACACATTGCCCCTAGTCTTCCTCAACACACATAGGCATGTGCCACCCTAAGAATAGTAGATGTCTTTTAAAATAGCTCTGGAATTAATATTATTACCCCAGGCTTCAGAAGGTAAGGAGAGGTATAATTTGCTGAAACTTGCATGCCATTAAGCTGTGGGGGCAGACAGGGTTGTAATTTCCATGTGAAATATGTCGATAATAACTGGTTTGGGTATGTACAGTATGCACCATACGTGTCAGGGCTGTGGGGACCCCAGCAGGCAGTATGTTAGACAACCCACTGGGTCCTGACATTTCCGGCAACCAGCAGCCAGTCAAGGAACAGCAGTGCTTCAGAACCTCCCTAAGTCCCCGCACTGACCTTCAATGGATATTGCAGTCCTCACGTCAATGCTGTTTTATTGACTTGCCCACCCATTGAATTTATATCATTGAACCAGACGCATTTCAAATATAAAAGCCAATATACCTGTCTAAGTAAATGCATAATAATATAGTGCTTTATCAGTATTAAATGTAACAGATTAAATGCACTTTACATATTTTAGAGAGGAACAGTGTGTTCAGAACGCAAAATACTGCTGTTAAAGTTACAGACCCTCGGAAAGTTTGGGGCAAAAAATGTTGCTGAAAAACATTTAATATTTTTATTCAAATCCCACATGCTCAAACTGAATTTTTATAAAGAAGAAATTAGTTATGTCAGCAAATATTTTTAATAAAAATAAAAATGTATATGCTGCTTGTATAAGTATTCAGACCCCTTGCATTGATATTTGGTGGAAGTACCTTTCGCTGCAATAACAGCTTTATGTCTTTTTAAAATGTTTACATTTTATTTTGATTCTTTTCCCCGTTTTTCTCCCCAATTTGGAAGCCAATTATACCCTCTATTTATTTTGATTAACCCTCGCCGCCCATCTCTACGGGGTAAGCTACTCTCTGAGGCCGGCGATGATCTGCCTCCTTCGAGACGGAACTCACCGACCTCCTTTCTGGAGACACCCTTATGTGCTTCACAGCGAGTTTGTGCCGACCACTCTCCCCCCTCCCTCAGGAGCACACAGCCAAACGCCGCCTCCGATTGGGGCTAACTGCCAGGGCCGGTCTGGCAGAGATGGGTTTCGAACCATGTCCCTGATAGGCAGCTCACCCATCGTACAGGACCAGCCAAATACGGGTGCGTTAGACCGCTACACTACCCGCCAGCCCCAGCTTTATGTATTTTTGTGCTAAGTTTTTACCAACTTTGCACACTGTTTGGAGGTGATTTTCACTCACTCTTCCTAGCAGATTGGTCCAGCTCTCTCTCTGAAGTTGCTTAGACATTGCTTTTGGACAGTGATTTTCAAGTTGTGCCACAGATTCGCAATGGGGTTCAAGTCAGGACATTTGCCTTTATTCTTGAGTCACTCCAATGTAGCGTTGGTCCTGTGCTTTGGATCGTTGTCCTGCTGAGAGGTGAATTTTTGCTCCAGCTTCAGTTTTTTGGGAGACTGGAATAGGTTTTCTTGCAGTATCTGCCTGTACTTTTTGCTCCGTCAATTATTATTCCTTCTATTCTGGCAAGTTTCCCAGTCCCTGCTGAAGAGAAGCACCCCCATAGCATGATACTGTCACCACCATGCTTCACTGTAGGGATGCTGTTACGTGGGGCATAGGCAGTGTTAGGTTTGTGCCATACATAACACTTTGAGGTACATTTTGGCCCAAAAGCTCTATTTTAGTCTCATCTGACCACCAGTCTTAGCTGGATCACTCACGCACTGTCTAGCAAACTCCAGGTGGGCTTTGAAATGTTTTGTTTTAAGTAATGGCTTTTTTCTTGCCACCCTGGCACACAGGCCAGTATTATGCAGTGCTCTTGATATTATTGACTGATGCACTGTTACTCCATTCTTAGCCACTGAAGCTCTTTTAGAGTCATTGTTGATCTCAGTGGTTTCCCTCACAAATATCCTCCTTGTTTGGTCACTGAGTTTGGAGGGACAACCTTTTCCAGGCAGGGTCTTAGTGGTATGATGCAGCTTTCACTTCTTGATTATTGAGCCAACAGTGATCACTGGGATATCCAAACCTTTAGATATTTTTGTGTATCCTTCTCCTAATCTATGCCTTTTCCCTAGCTTCCTGTGAAAGATATTTTGTCTTAAGTTTTGTGTCTTTCCTTCAAATTCACTACCCGACCAATGATCCTCACAAAAACAGGTGTTTTTAATCCTGGAATCATGACAATCACTGTTATGGCACACAGACAGAGGCCAACCAAGTAATTGTGTGGCTCATTAAGGTAATAATGTTTTGCACCTGCATTAACTTACAGCTGCCAGAACACAGGGTTTGAATACTTTTGCAATCAACATTTTTCAATTTTTATTTCATTTTAAGTATCTGTATACTTCCGATATTAGAACAGATATTAGTTCTTAAATGAAAGTGTTATAAATAAAAGCAACAAAATGTAAAAATTGTGCAAGGATCTGAATATGTTTGCCAGGCACTGTATATATAAATATTGAAGTATATTTTAGAATATATCAAAGTGTGAATAAGCTAAATATGTCCTGTACTGTAGTGTACTGACCTTTAACTTCATCAGACGATATTGTATATGTTCTCTTCTTATGTCTCTTGTAGCTGACAATACATTTGTTTGGGGGCAGGCAGGAAAACAAAGCTCTTAGAGTTGATGTGATGCTGGGAGGGGTGGAGGGAGGAGTAGAAAGGGCTGCTCCTCCTCTTTGGCTGCTTTCAGGTGTTGTTCCCTCACACAGCCTGGGAGCCTACAGAACCTTGGACAGCTATGGCCTCACACACAGGCATGCTCACCTGAGGCTGATCAGTAATCAGCTCAGGTGTTGCCTATTGACTTCAATAGGCCTTTTATAAAAGCACAGCCTACCATGCCTGGAGAGAGACTTTTTGGCACATGAAGGCTGTGTTGCTGGATTTTCTTTCTACCCTCTGGAGTATAGTTTAAGTTTGACTTTGTTTCCTATTTTTCCTGTTTTATTTGCTTTTGGCTGCCCTGACAAGGGAGAATAAAATGGCCACTGGCTCACCGGAACATGTTATTGTTTTTTTTTCTATCCACTCACCACATGGCATGGCAGTCAACCCTGCTACCATGCCACAGTTGATAAAACAGAGCATCGTGCTAAAGGGTACCATCATAACATGCTATGAGTCTGTACCACTGTCACACATCAACATGCCGTGAGTCTGTACCACTATCACACATCAACATGCTATGAGTCTGTACCACTGTCACACCTTAACATGCTGTGAGTCTGTACCACTGTCACACCTTAACATGCCGTGAGTCTGTACCACTGTCACACCTTAACATGCCGTGAGTCTGTACCACTGTCACACCTTAACATGCCGTGAGTCTGTACCACTGTCACACCTTAACATGCTGTGAGTCTGTACCACTGTCACACCTTAACATGCTGTGAGTCTGTACCACTGTCACACCTTAACATGCCGTGAGTCTGTACCACTGTCACACCTTAACATGCCGTGAGTCTGTACCACTGTCACACCTTAACATGCCGTGAGTCTGTACCACTGTCACACATCAACATGCCGTGAGTCTGTACCACTGTCACACCTTAACATGCCGTGAGTCTGTACCACTGTCACACCTTAACATGCCGTGAGTCTGTACCACTGTCACACCTTAACATGCTGTGAGTCTGTACCACTGTCACACCTTAACATGCCGTGAGTCTGTACCACTGTCACACATCAACATGCCGTGAGTCTGTACCACTGTCACACCTTAACATGCCGTGAGTCTGTACCACTGTCACACCTTAACATGCCGTGAGTCTGTACCACTGTCACACCTTAACATGCCGTGAGTCTGAGTCTGTACCACTACCACTGTCACACCTTAACATCACACCTGTCACACCTGAACATGCTGTGAGTCTGTACCACTGTCACACATCAACATGCTGTGAGTCTGTACCACTGTCATACATCAACATGCTGTGAGTCTGTACCACTGTCACACATCAACATGCTGTGAGCCTACCACACACATCAACATGTCTTTATGGTCTTGTACATTTCCTAAATGCACTTGAAATTCCATTGCTTATCTTCCCAAGGCTATGATCATCACAGACCAAAGTTTGAATTACATGGTAGTTCCATAAAAATTATTTGTGCTATTTCTCTAGGTGCTCAGCTATAAAGATTGTATTTGTTTTGTCAGCTTCCCTTTGATAGGCCCCCATATTCATGCCAGTTTACACATGACTATCTCACTCTGAGTAACCTCGCAGTGTATGAAGCATTGCTATGCTTTCACATGAAGCCTGTCATTTCAAGTATGCACCACTCTTCCTCTATTAGACTGTAATGGCAGCAATTGAACAGTTCAACAGACTCCCCACTGGCTGTCTGGTGGAGATATACAGATAATTGCCAAAATATTATCTGTATATCTCCACTAGACATGGTGGAGATATACAGATAATATTTCTGTACATCTCCACCATTGCCACACACTTGAGTAAATTAGGGATACAAAGTATATTGAAAGCAGTTGCTTTCAAACAGGTGTGGTTCCTGAGTTAATTAAGCAATTGACATCCCATCATGGGTCATGTATAAAAATGCTGGACAGACCCAGTTGCTCATTATTTTCACTACCATGGGTAAAAGAAAGTCACTTTGAAAGAGGGGTGATTGTTGAGGCAGGAGCTTCATGTTTAGCAGGAGCTTCAGTGATTGACTGTTCAACTTGCTAATGTTTCATGAGGAACAGTGGCTAAGGTATGTTGGCATGGCAGTCTGAGGGAAAAACACCATCAACTAGCAGCAACTGTGGTTGAAAGCACATTGTGTATTGGTTCGAGATGCAAGGCAAAACAGACAAGCAACTCTGAATCAGTTCACTGAAAATATCAGTCTAGGGTGTGAGCAGGGAGTTTAATCAAGAACAGTTTGTCGAGAACTTCACAGAGAGGGATACTATGATTGAGATGCAGTGCATAGCCCCATATTGCACCTAACAACAATTTCCTCTAGTGTGGTGTAGAAATGCTCTCTAGTTGACTGGTACAGTCCAAATAGTGCTGTAGAACACAGTTCACAGCCTTGCTCATACTGTACCACCATAAATAATAACAACCTCTGATCCAAGCCTTTCCAGATGAAATGGACCCAGTTTAAAATCTTCCCTTGTCATAATTAGTAGGCAGGCTATGATAACATTTCCATTTCTTATTTCTGTGCATGTTCAGCCTTGATATATCACTAGCCCTTGAACAATAGCTAATACTGTATATGTGTACTGTATATGTGTTATTTTCCAGTGCTCTTGCTCCATGTCACCTTTGGTGACTTTCTCCCTCTTCTCAGTGTCTATGCTCCCTGCTTTAATGGCGCGCCTGTCATCCAGGGTTTTAATCCCAGATTGAAATCCCATGTCGCTGGATCAGGCACAGATTACTGCTCTGCGACATGATAGTGCCGTACAGTAGTGCTCCATTGAGACAACTTGCAGAACTCCCCATTGAGCCGGGAAGTGCACCAGGAGGACATTCCATGACCTCGTCACGCACACTCACAACCGCTTTCAACATAAGGCTCAGTCCCACTGTCATCTGAGCAACCACTTCCACCGTGAAATTCACATTTGGTTTTACAATTATTCTGTGTGAGCCCTTTCAACTTGAAATTCCATTTTATCTCTTAGTTGTCCGCTAAATTAAACCTGAGTTATTTGATTGTGGGGAGTTTGTTAGTCCAGTTTAGCCCATATAGATGTTGTCCCTTCAGTCAGACAACTGTTTATGTAGTAAGCCTACTCCCTGTAAATGTGACTTGGTTTGTTGGATATTGGTGATATTGATTTATGCCGATTGTACTGTAATCATCAAATTATCACTAATTGATTAGCAGTTATAATGCCACACTACATTGTCTGAACAGTATGTCATATACATTTCCCCCCATATTTCCCCCAACAGCTGGTTTTACATCTGGATGTTAACTGTGGTTAATCTAAGGCAAAGTGGCATTTGGCATTTGGATCATGGCTGCCGCGATAGGTATGGCCAGTATGGCGAACACCATACCACTTTTCATGTAGGTATGGCATGGCCATACCACTTTTAGTTGACAGGTAATACAGTTTTCTCATACAATAACTAGTATGAAATTATATGAAACAAAGAGTGGAGTGTGTGTGTATGCAGAAGAGAGAGGGGTGGGGCGGTGGGTGGGACTTGAGGAGAGACAGACAGCCTACAGGCAGAAGGACTCAAGAACATTCTAGTGCTAAAAGTGAACAGTAACGGTAGTTAGCTAGCTCCCAATACTGGTAAGTTGCCCCTCGCTGGTTGATGCAATGATTATATTTTCTTGTAACGTTGGCTAGCTATATAAATAACTAAAGTTAATCTAATAAAAATAACATGTTAACAAAGACACTGAATCGCATTTACTCTGTTTGCTGTAATGGTAGTAGTGTTAGCTAGCTGATGTTAATGTTAAGCTTTAATCCTGAGGTGATGGCTAGCTAGATCTTTAATGTTAGATAACATTAGTTAGCTGGCTATTGATAGCTAATTGAACATCCCCATGCAGCTGCATACATCTAAATCACAATGGGATCCATGCAAAACAGTCCATTCAAACTTAAACTGTTGCAATTAATTAATTTTGCCCCTTTGAAGTATGTTCACACTTTACTGCCATGCACTTGTTATTTTGTGTATTATTCTGAATTCTTATCATGTTTGGTTTTGAAACATGATGAACTAATAATTACTGGAGACTTCTGACTGACAGTCATACCCTATTTTTGACATTCATGATCATTTAAAAACATAATTTAATAATTGATTAATGTGAAAATGTAAACTGCTTGAAAAGTCCTTTATAAATAAAGTTATTATTATTATTACAGATTGCTCAGTTTTCTTTTATTTTCTGTGGGGTAAATGGGAACATGTTAGTGTGTAGTTATAACCTCATAAAACAGTATTGCACATTTTCTTGCTGAGAAAATAGGCAGTCCACATGTGCTGGGATCTTAACAGGGATCACCAGTAAAAGGAAGGTTAAGTCAGGTTGAGTCTGCACATCACATATGTACGTGCCTTCTAAACAAAGGTATTGATGCTTCTTCAAATGAGTTGAGTTGTAATTTGCTTTCTTACTTCAGATTTAAATATGGTACAGACACAATATTGGTGTCATTTGAATCCTTATACTTTCTTAGGTTGTACAAAAAGAACCCTATCATTTTTTCTAAGAGTATGATGTACTCTCAAATATGGATCACATTTCAATTGCCTATATTCACATAAATACATGAATGATCATTAATACAAAATATACATATTAAATTCAAAAGAACCCTTTTAAATAAGGCTCAATGTTGAATATGTTCTTTGCACTGTATTATGTGAGCACTAAAAAAAAGAGTTGGGTCCCAGGAACTTTTTGAGTATTGACACATTGTATGCAAGGGGGTATGCTGAACTCCAGTTCTCATCAATTATTGGTTGTGTGTTTGTACTGTGATTGGGACTACTGGGAAAATAAGTATAACTTTTCAGCTATTTTCAAAAAACATTTTTTGGAACAAATACCTAAAATGTGTTTAGTTTTTGGCTTCATACGCTACAATGTTGTGTGGGCAAGGGATTCAGATTTTACACAGATACATACACCAACTGTTGTTTAGCTTCCCATATCCTATTCTGTTACCAACTTTGTAGTTTGACTTTCACTTGAAATTAAAAGACGGCTTTTTTGTGGAAATGTCAAGGTCAGATAAAACATGTTATTAAAGCAACATTAGAGCTGTTGTGCAACTTGATGTGTATTGGAATGTTTCCGCGGGGGTTGGGGGGGGTGACATGCTATTTTCTGCTATACCACTTTAAGACCTGTGATGGCACCTCTGAGTTGGATACAGCTTTCCTACTTATTGTTTGCCAAACAGAAATCCTGGACCAACTTGTGTTATTGTTGTTTGGTCATTGCTGGCCATAAGTTGCCAAAAAGCCAATCTAACACTGATAAAAAAGGACATAAGCCCAACGTTGGGTAAACTGGCTTAGGTTTACTGAGCTGTTGATCTATTGTCCTTGCAGTAAGACTATTGTTGATGCAGAATGACTACTGTACATTGTACAAAGACCATAAAAGGGAAAACAAACGATATATTTGTTCTTAATAGCTGAGCATGAACAGATGAGCCAATGAAATATTATTCAAAAGTTGTTTATGTGAACCAACACGCATCACATTTGTTAACACCGCAAATGCTCTTTGAACGTTCGGACCTTTCCCTCTCACTTCCTAGATCACTGTCACCTTGCCTTCCTCTCTCACCAAATTCATGTGTGTGTCAACAGGTTGTGAAGCGGGCAGTGCAGAACTGTGGTCAGGAGGGGCCAGTCTGAAGAGGCAGCAAAGCTCTACACATCGGCAGGTAGGCACCAGCAATCATGGCCTGTGAACCTTCAACCACATCCCCATCACACTCTGCCAGGGTCACAACCAACCCCCACCCCGAGGCCTGTACATCCCAAGGTTGTCTCTGCAGAGTGGCCTTAACTTCTAGCTCCTGCCCAGGCCTACAGCACACCCACATGGAGAGCCTCCCGTAGCCCAGCTCCCTGAAACCTGGAGAGCCTCCCGTAGCCCAGCTCCCTGAAACCTGGAGAGCCTCCCGTAGCCCAGCTCCCTGATACCTCTGCCCACTGTCATCCACTGACGGTTACTGGCACTCATCATCTCACTGCTAGCATTCAACTGCTGAGAACTCCCATTTCTAATTCCAGATAGTTGTTTCTGCCCTGCAAATAGGTATTTTGCATTTGTTTCTTTCTCATGTTTTCAGTCAAGTTTATGTGTATGCTGTACAGGTATGGCGCTCACCATAGATGGAAATATGATGTTGATCACTGCGTTCGGCAGCAGTGTGGTAATCCCACTCGTGCAGCTGTCCACACCCATGGACATAGATGTCCGCTGAAATGACAGGAGAGAGAGGTCTGGAGTGACACGATTCCTTACAAACAAGGGTTTATTAAACCTCTTCCTGGAGACCGCTATTTCGGGTGTAATATTCTAGAGTGTCACAGGCAGAAATACACCCCCCCTCCTCATAATGGCGAGGTTTTTACATGCTTGTGGCGGACACGGCCCCTGACGGATGACGGCTCGGACCGAACAAGCGGTGAATGATTGCTAATAAAACATTTGATTGAGAGCCAAACAGAGTGAAAACCATAAACAGGCTGGACTCCACTCTTTAATTTCACCATCTCCAGAGAATTGGTTTCGCTGTGCTGCAGAGTGAGTCACACACACACAGCAGTCAGTCGTCCACCTCAGGACTGGAATTTAATTTAGTGTGTGTGTGTGTGTGTGTGTTTGTGTGTGTGTTTGTGTGTGTGTGTGTGTGTGTGTGTGTGTGTGTGTGTGTGTTTGAGCGTGCATTTGTGTGTGTGTGTGCGTGCATGTTTGCTCATGAGCACGCATGTGTGTATGTGTATGAATGTGTGTGTGTGTGCATGTGTGTGTTTGTATGTGTGTGTGTGTGGGGGGGGGGGGGGTGGTGCGTGCTTGTGTGTGGAGGTGTGCGTGCTTGTGTATGCATGCTAGTGCAGCCGTGTATGTGTCTAGTGTATTTTTATAGGTGTGTGAATGGAGAACAGGGGAGATTGTAAAGTCTCACTTCCCTAAATGCGACACCCAAAGGAATAGGAGAAAGCACACAATCCTTTCATTTTGCTGGACAAAATTTCCATCAAGCGTCTAAGATGGCCACCACAGAGAGGTGTTCAGCTCATTGCACAAATGCTGAAACCTCTGCAATTTACACCTCTGCTATTTATTTGAATTTGTGCATTTCTCTGTTATATGCAATGTGGTGTATTTGGCTTGCGCGTTGGTGTTGCCTGAGCGTTGGGTCCTGATGAAAGGTTAGCTCAGGAGTATATATCAGACACAACACGGCGCTAATAAAAGGGCACCTCTTGTGTAGCTCATTTCCTTCTGGGAGCCGCAGTGATTTTTACTGCATTTCTGACAGCAAGATAAAGTGCTCGTCCAATTAGAAAAATATTTGGTCACATACCTACTGAAGGTTTTGCCATTTTATTTGGACTCCATACAGCTTCATCTGTGCACTTTAATTTGCTTTTGCCATATATTTTGATGTTCATCTACCGGCATTAATTTGTATTAGAAGATAACTAATACATCATTTCTCTGCATATTGTTTTCCCCCCATTTCGATTACAGGAGATTCATTTAAAGGAATGGATTGATACAGTTGCTTAACTGGGCTGTGTGGATATATGTACTTGTGCTTAATTTTTAACCCGCGGTGCTCGTCCTCTCCTCAGTGTAAGAATAGAGGGGGTTTTTTTGAGTGCATTAAAATGAAATTTGCTCTTGTTGTTGTGAAAAGAGGCGCACGTAAAAAATAATTGGATGTGGGAGAGAACAAAGGGCCGCCTCCCATTCCCTCCCTCCACACCCGGACAGAGTGTTAATACCAAGCCAGCTGCATTGTTCTGCTGTCTGCAGCCTTCCCCCCAGCCAGACACTCAGCGCTGGATAAGTCACTTTTAATGTCTGATAATCAAGGTGAATTTTCAAAAAGCTGCCATTTTCAAATGATGGCGTATATATTATGTGGGGGACGGGAGTCCGGGAAGGGAGGGGGCCCTGGCGGGCGTGTGCTCGAGCGGCGTGCAATCACAGTGAAAGAGAGACACCTAATGGCCAAACGAGGAATTGCCGGGCAGGTTCGCCTTCAGAGGCAGTTGTCAGTTTGATGTCGTTTGTGCGCATCGCCGGTGTTTAATTTGCTTTGTCTCTGCTGCTGTTATGTTGAGCTGCAACTTGAGTCTGGGAACAAAATCACATGTTTGGCTTGGGGGGGTGGGTGAGGGGAGGGGAGGGGGGGCTTAGGGGTCATGGCTTTAGCTTTTGAGAAATGGCTCTCTGTTTTAGTGCCTCTGATGCAGTCACACACATTTCAGGCTGCCTAGGTCTTGCTAAAACACAGATAGAAAAGAGTGAAACATACTTAGAGACAATACAAATACAGATGGCAGACATACAGAGAGCATCCTCTGCAGTTTCCCCCCTGAATTGTAAAGTAGAAGGAAGCAACGTTTTAGACACTGCATTAATGCTTTATTCTTATGTGTGAATTGAAAGAAGAGCCGGAAAGCTTACTTGGACGCATGGCAGGATCCCATCGCAGGCTCCGTGCTGCTGTGCTGTAAGGTGTGATTACTCCTCCACTCAGCCGCAGCGCATATCCCGGGTCCGCAGTGCCTTCGCGCTGCTGTCATTTTTCATACCCAGTTTTCGAGAGTGCAGCACTGCGCATTTGCACCGGCGCCGCGCAATACATTAGGATGTGAATATATACAGCATGTTGAATACAGGATGTGTACAGATGTATGTATTTTTTAGAATGGTGATTTACTGGTCTTTTCTGGTGCTGTGGAAACTGGCAATGCATCTTAAACCTGACTGCAGCATTGCATGCATTGGTGAAATGTGAAAGAATATGTGTAGCACACAAAGAGTTTGGTTGCATAATGTGAGTGTCGTGTGTGCTGGTGGTAGGGTTCATGCTGTAATTATATCACTACACTATTATAGCACAATATCAGAATCACATGCTACACCCAGCTGTCTTATTTATGTGCATTTACTAAGCAGTATGCTGTGTTCTCTTCTGTGTTGACTTCTTAGTAAAGCCAATACTGGTACAGACAGGAAGATGTATCCCGATTGGGGCTTTATAGCCAGAATGGCACTGTCTTCTAAATGCTGCCATTTTACTTCACTCACTGACCCCAGTTTTCCAGGCAGTTCCAGTGGTGTTCAGAACTTGGCCTCCTGATTGACTCTGTTATAGTGTATTCAGCATCGTATCCTCACTACTGCACTCTGTTGAAAAAGACTAAGGTTTACTTGGTTTTAACAATACTTAACAGTCTTGGTATGTATGATCAATTTTAAAGTTATGTATGTTTAACTGGAGCTTCAAATTGTTTTTACAAAACCCAGTGTAATTCTTTGGTTGGAGTTGGGTTGATGTCAAGCACATACAAGTAGCATCCGCTACATAGATTTACCTTTAAACAGGAGCCTTTTGTGCCTTCTAAAGTTTTATGTCCAGGGTGGCAGAGGGCACAGTATCTACCATCTACCTATGTCCCTGTCCTCATAAACAGTCAGCCGCCATGCTCAGGAGAAAAGAGACTTTTCAGAGTTATCTGACTGCATGGATGAAACCCTGTGGTCAAACTTGTCTGTTTTGTCATTGATTGATTCAGCTCTGGGATTTCTTCAAGATTTAGTCCTGAGAGGAATGACCTAATGTACCAAGAAAAAAGAAAAAAAAACACAACACTTCCCTGATGAGGAAGTGTCCTTTTCCTTTGATGAAGACGCCAACTCGACAGCATCACGCTGTTTTTAAATGCATTTCCTCTGTCCAGTGTGTGCAGAAGCCTCATTCAGAAGCATAAAGACCTGTATGAGTCTCTGTAGAGTCTCTATAAAGTGTAGTTTTTTCCTTCCATAAGTGCGTCACCTTGTTGTCAGGGGGGATATCTTGAGAGTTTCAGCCTTAGTGTTGTGGGAGTTATGACTCAGTTACTATTATATATACGCATTGTGTAATTAGAGACACAATCAACTTGATGTACATGCTTTTAATGGCTTTTTTCCATTACTGACATGTCTCTCCCCTGAACCAGCTGCACTCTGCTGTTGCTCTTTTCTTCTGACAATATTCCATATCCTTCACAAATTTATTGAGATCCATCTTCAAGGCCATGGCGGTTTGAGGATTTCCCTTCATGTAATGCAGAAGGTTGTTCATTCTGTGAAACCGGCCTCATTTTCTGATAAACGGAAGTATTTGTCTGGCAGTTTTTATTTAGTTTTTTTTCTTTGTTTGTTTTGCGGGGGGGGGGTTGTTGGTCTGATTATGTGCTGAAAACAAATGTTGAAACAGTTGGCTAGAGTGATCCAGAGACATTCAGAGTACTTCAGCACAGAATACCAGAAAGGTAATAGAGGCCTTTTTGGCTATGCGATTATTGGACCCAATGCATTCACCAGAAGACTGTCTCCTGATCCTCACTCTCAGCTGGTGGAGCAGCCGTCTGCAGGGCCTGCACCTGGACCCTTGCAGTTGCCTGTTCTCCTGGTCATGTGACTCACACCATCCTGGGACAGCATCGCCTCTGTAGGGAGCCTTTAGCTGTAACAAATGCCTTTGCAAGCTTGTTGTATCAGGTGGGTTGTGATGTGACTGTGGTCCCTTATCCCAGAACTGATCCTGGAGAGTGATGGAGGAGACAGGAGCAGAATATCAGGAGCAGAGTGTTATGGCCTCACCAATCTAATGCTAATATATCTGACATTTCAGCATGGCCATCTGCCTGATCATAGTTCAAGTGCCACAGGTGACCCAAACATCATTGTTGATTGGTTGGTTGGTTCAGACACCCTAAAAGTACAGCAAGGTCACACAGTTTTCTGTAACCTGCACATCTGGCATTGGCTCCGTTTTCACCAGTTACGTTATGGTTGGTTTTCTGGAAAGTTTTTGGTTTGTGTATCTTATGTAACAGTCAGGAATGTTTCTGTAACATCGAGTATAACTGTACATAAATGGCTTGTGTATCCAACAACATAAGGGCTCTTTTGAAAATGTTGAAAGATTGATTTTTATTTTCCCCTTCTTTTTCATGAATGTATTTGTTTCTGTCACTGCAGAGTTTTCAGTGGTTGGAGGGCATTGCTATAAACAGTTACTCTCAGCTGTTGCGAAGCGTCAGGGAGAAAAATGGGCAGAATTCCCCGTACATGCTAGCGGAGTGATGCACGGCGGGGGGTTTGGTGCCAGGCCAGCGAGTTGGTGACGGAGGGCGCTGAGTGCCAGCGTGGGCCAGGTGCCCACAGGGAGGCAGTGTGTGGACAGCACATCCCACTGAGGAGGCACGGGCACAAGACTGTCACAGCACAGCTTTGCCCAGCATCACACGCCACTCTGCTCTGTGACAGGTGGGCACGGCAGCGTCACGGCAGTGACGTAGAGAGAGAGAGAGAGAGACAGAGACAGAGAGAGAGAGGGGAGTCAGGTGCGACTGACTTCTGCTGGAGCATGACATGTCACTTTATATTAGTGGTGGTGGTGGTGGGGGCGGCAGGTCTCTAAACATTGAAATAGACAAATGTTGAATTAGTATTGCGTCATTAAAGTATAATCACTTATTTCTTATGCATGCTTAGGAAATGTAGACAATACCCAAGGCCAATGAATGATGCAATTTACTGTATATTTAGTATTTAAAACAAGTGTTCTTGCCACTCTGGTCTATGAAATGTAAATGTAAAAAAATAAAAATAAAAATATTGTGCTTATGCATATTTATACATAAATACATAAATAAAATAAAACATTTGTTCACACATATAAATAAAAACACTTTTTTGTATCCTGATGCGATACAAAAAAATCCTAAATGTGTCCTTCCACTCTCCCACTCTCCCACACTCCCTCTCTCCCCCTCTCCCCCTCTCCACGGCCTCTTTGTATCCTTAAAATATTCTGCACATCCCGGAGCAGTTCCGCATGACAGACACCCCTAATATAATCTGTGTGTCTGAATTCTAATTTATATCGTCAGGATAAAATAAATAGTCTGCAGTTAATTACGTGGAGCCCGCTCCTGGCTTTGCCGGATGATTTATGAAGTGCACGCAGGCATTCTGCAACACATTTTTCTTAATTTATTTTTAATCTGTCTTTCAATTAATTTTCTTGGAAATGTCTTAATGATGTCAGAGGTATGTGTTAATGAGACCAGGCTGAGAAAGTCACGCGGGTGGTTGAGGTTTCAGAGGGGTGAAGGGGGTGCTGTCTGGTTTGACAAGGGCAGACTCTGCCACAGCCCCCCCAGTCATTTCCACACAGTCTGTCTGTCTGTCTGTCTGCTGTCTCAGCTCCTCCCCCCCCCCAAGTGCTTTGTTTTAGTTGACTACTCCCCTGTTTGTCCAGGTCTTCCCATTGCAGTAGCACATTAAGAGGTGTGGACCCCACTCAGGGGGCCACAGAAAGCTGTGGGGACCCCTTCTGCCCCTGTGTCTCCTCTGCCGTGGGCAGAGGAGTCCGAAGAGTGCAGCTCAGTTCCTGGGCGATATCGTCGTTGAAGAGAAGAAAGCGGTCCCCGTTAATATATGCATGTTCTCCCTCTTTTCTTTTTTTTATCGTATATTACGGCTGATGTGCTCCACTTGCTGTGTGCTGCCGTCCTCCAGCAATTAGCACTGAGCACGCTTTCATGCAGCACGTTAAAAGCTAAATCGAGAATTAGGGCAGAATTTGCAGGGGGGGTTTTCTTTTTTTTTTTTTTTTTTTGAGTTGTTGAGCTTTCTTCAGCCCCACAGCCCCCAGACACACTGCACCATTCCTCTCCATGGAAAATTACCCAGCGGCAGCCTTTATGCACCGGTAGCAGATCTGTGAGAAAATTAAACACAGGGAAAGTCTCTGGTTGGACAGATAAAGCATTCACAATAATTTGCTTATTTAAGCCATTTACCATCTGTGGGCTTGGTGCATCCACGTAAACACTTTCCCCTGGGGTTCCCTTTCAAAGGCTTTTTGACTCTTTCCAAAAACAGCTAAACTGAATTTCAATTATACATACATGTTAACTGATAGCTGTAAGGTAAGCTAATGATAATGTGTTCAGAAACCAGCCTGTGGCGCTCTTTAAATTGCATTCATTTACTCCTTTCCCATCTTCCTTATTAATTTCCTCTCGAAAACAGTGCCGGCATTAAGCAACTAAGCATGGCTGGCTGTGGTCTCTCTTTAAAAAGCAGCAAATAATTATTTAATTCCCCTTCCCTTTGTCTCCGTCGCCTCCTTATTCCATCCATACACAGATCATTACGCACAGAGGCCTCATTTTAATCTCCTGCTGAGATTTCAGAGGAGGTTTTAACTAGTCGACCAAGCAGCGGTCATCGCCCCGGCCGATCGATACCTGTGGTCAGGATGGAGAGCGCAGCGTGTCCTTAATAGGTCCTGCAGGTCCCACCATAAACCACCTTGGCGGATGCGGCCGCGGCTCCATAAATTGCAGCCGGCTTAATGGAGGGAGCCAAGGCGGACCGGGGGACTGGTGGGGGGGGGAGCGGGGCTGAGGGAGCAGGGAGAGAGCTGGTGAGAGACAGCTGCTTCCTCCTGACACACCTTTAACCAATTAACCCCCGGCCAAGAGCAGCACCGCTGTCCGCCTTTCCACTGGCCCACAACTGGAAGCCCCTCATCAATTCACACCGGATCACCTGAATGACCCAGGACACAGAAGTGTAACTGTGGGGATGTGGATTGGCGAGCAGACGTGTGCGCACACCGCGTGCATGTGCATGTGTTCTTGTATCTCTTTGCGTGAGTTTGTGTAAGTGTTTGTAAGTGTTTTTGTGCTTGTTTATGGACACACTGTGTGTGTGCTTTTGTATTTATTTGTGTGAGTTTGTAAGTGTTTGTAAGTGTTTTGTGCTTGTTAATGGGTGCATTGTGTGTGTTTGTGTGTGTGTGTGTGTGTGTGTGTGTGTGTTTTTGTGAGACCGTCGTTGGTCAGGTTAGAAGGCAGCCAGGAAAGGTCCGAGCAGGAAGGTGAGAGTGAGGAGGTTGGGAGAAGGCTGAGAGGCCAGAGAAAGGACAGACTGCCAATGATGCCCGCTCGCCCTCTTGTTATTCTCTGCCCATCGCGTCTGTGTGAGAGCGTCTGTGGTTGTGCACCCTGCATTAACTAAACCGATAGCAACCAACTTTAATTGCCTTTGCATACACTTATTCACCCCTGCAGCCCTCCAACCCCACCTCTCCTCCCCGCTTCCCTTCGCCCTCACAAATGAAGGAGTGTGAGAGAGAGAAAGAAGGGAAGCATAATTACTTATTTTAGTGGAGTGCGGCAGAATGCCTTTTGCCAAATGACTCTAATTCCAAATGGTTAACAAGATTTTTCTTTTTAATAGAGCCGAATCCGTGTGACAGCAAATTGCTTTCCCATTTACAGCCTTAATGGCTTTTCATACTTTGCACTTCCAATAAGCAGTAAACTCGGAAATTAATATTGCACGCAGTGTTATGATGCAAATGGGAGCGAGATAGGGAAGCGGTACCTTCATGCAGAAAGCTCTGATTAGATCCGTAATTGCTTCAGCAGGACTGATTTTTTTTCTCCCTTTTTTCGTTCAAACTACTTTAATCATTTATATAGCTACCTATTTTAAGTCTTGCCGTTTTGCTCGTGATTCATGTATGACAAATCTTGTTTTGTTCTGTGTTGCGGTTATGTGGCGGTTGCTTGGTTTTTGTTTTGAAATCGTTTTGAAATCGTTTTAAAATAGGACGCCCTTGATTTGCATGACGCTTCTGAGGATACAGTGCAGTGACCTCTGCAGTAGTGACATAATGTGTTAGAGTGGTTAGAACAGGGTGCCCAACTGGAGGTTGAGGTGCACAATTTGGCTCAGGGCAGCCTGTTTAAAGGAAAGCACAGTTAAACATGTGTTGAACTCTGTTATTTAATAAACAAAGTACTTTGAACACTGTATAACAACAAGTAATATTTTATGTTTTATATAATATTACTTTATTCAGCTGTATTCACTGTCACTGTCACTGTATTTAGCTACATCAAGTGTCATACGGTTATCTATTTGTATTGGTATATACAGGTGCGTCGCAATAAATTAGAATATTGTGGAAAAGTTAATTTATTTCAGTAATTCAATTCAAAAAGTGAAACTCATATATTATATAGATTTATTACACACAAAGTGAAATATTTCAAGCCTTTATTTGTTTTAATTTTGATGATTATGGCTTACAGCTAATGAAAACCCCAAATTCAGTATCTCAGAAAATTTGAATATTGTGAAAAAGTTCAATATTGTAAACTCACGGTGTCATACTCTAATCAGCTAATTAACTCAAAACACCTGCAAAGGTTTCCTGAGCCTTTAAACGGTCTCTCAGTCTGGTTCAGTAGGCTACACAATCATGGGGAAGACTGCTGACTTGACAGTTGTCCAGAAGACAGTCATTGACATCCTCCACAAGGAGGGTAAGCCACAAAAGGTCATTGCTAAAGAAGCTGGCTGTTCACAGAGTGCTGTATCCAAGCATATTCATAGAAAGTTGAGTGGAAGGAAAAAGTGTGGTAGGAAAAGGTACACAAGCAACAGGGATAACTGCAGCCTTGAGAGGATTGTCAAGCAAAGCCCATTCAAGAATTTGGGGGAGCTTCACAAGGAGTGGACTGAGGCTGGAGTCAGTGCATCAAGAGCCACCACGCACAGACGTATCCAGGACATGGGCTACAACTGTCGCATTCCTCGTGTCAAGCGTCTTACCTGGGCTAAAGAGAAAAAGAACTGGACTGCTGCTCAGTGGTCCAAAGTCCTCTTTTCAGATGAAAGTACATTTTGCATTTCATTTGGAAATCAAGGTCCCAGAGTCTGGAGGAAGGGTGGACAGGCACAGAATCCAAGTTGCTTGAAGTCCAGTGTGAAGTTTCCACAGTCAGTGATGATTTGGGGTGCCATGTCATCTGCTGGTGTTGATCCAAAGTCAACGCAGCCGTCTACCAGGAAATTTTAGAGCACTTCATGCTTCCTTCTGCTGACAAGCTTTATGGAGATGCTGATTTCATTTTCCAGCAGGACTTGGCACCTGCCCACACTGCCAAAAGTACCAATACCTGGTTTAATGACCATGGTATTACTGTGCTTGATTGGCCAGCAAACTCGCCTGACCTGAACCCCATAGAGAATCTATGGGGTATTGTCAAGAGGAAGATGAGAGACACCAGACCCAACAATGCAGAGCTGAAGGCTGAAGGCAACCTGGGCTTCCATAACATCAGCAAAGGCTTCCATGCCACGCCGCATTGATGCAGTAATTCATGCAAAAGGAGCCCCAACCAAGTATTGAGTGCATATACATGAACATACTTTTCAGAAGGCCGACATTTCTGTATTAAAAATCTTTTTTTTAATTGGTCTTATGTAATATTCTAATTTTCTGAGATACTGAATTTGAATTTCATTAGCTCTAAGCCATAATCATCAAAATTAAAAGAAATAAAGGCTTGAAATATTTCACTCTGTGTGTAATGAATCTATATAATATATGAGTTTCACTTTTTGAATTGAATTACTGAAATAAATTAACTTTTCCACGATATTCTAATTTATTGAGATGCACCTGTATTTCTATGAATATTATTATCATCATTTATATGTATGTTGTGGCATGCCTGGGGTGGTGAGTTCCCCTTAAGTCTCCTAGAAATGCTATACATTATTGAATATGCATGGCAGGCTGTAGTTTACATCTTATTCATTACTCTAAAAGAAATGCAACATTTTAAATAAAAAAATGTAAAATAACAAATTCCAGTAAGAAATAAAACTTTAAACTGTACATATTTGCCACACAAATCTAGTTCCCCTGGTAGCCAGGTAGCTTCCACTAGAAGACTTTAGCAAGTTCCCCAATAGATTTTGTATATAGGGGATAGACAAAATAATGGAAATACCAAATGAAAAAGGTCTCGTATTTTGACTTAACTAATTAAGCAATTAAAAAGGAATCTTCACTTGTTTCATATAAATGTCAATACTCATTTCCAATATGTTTCTCAATGTTAAAATCAACATGTGAAAAATCAACTTCAATGTGTTATTTTCTAAAGCAGTAAACTGTACATTGTGAGCTTCACAAAGCTGATATTTATATTTATTTATATCGGATACCGCTTTAACCAATGCCAATGCACAACAACACATAACCTGGTACAATGAGCACAAAATCTGTGAGCAGTGCAATAAAGTAATATGGTATGATGAGTTGTCTTTTACTCTTTTTCCTACATCTGGACGGGTTTATGCTTGGAGTGTTATGTTCTGTATGTCTGTTCGGTCTGTTTTTGTACTTTGTTTATTTATCATTCTTCGAGTCATGTTTCATTCACGTTCTGTTTCCTGTCTGTCATTGTTCCTGTTCGAGATCCACTCCTTGTCTTTGTCATTTGCACTTCGGGAAATTCTATGTTTCGGTTTTTCCGTCTTCGTTTCTAATCTCGTTTTACTTCCTTCTTACTTTCTAATTACACTTTGTATATATTAGTTAGATGTATATAGTACTAACCAACTAATCTACTAACATTAGGGATTTAGATTAAGTTACTAACACTACTAATCACTAATTATCTCACGCTTCTAACTATTGCTATCATTCTCTCTCGCTGTCCTATCCCTGTACGCTTCTCACTTTTCACCTCAGTCGCACGCAGATTCTCTCTTTGCATTCCTCCCCTTCTAGCTATGCACGTGTCTGCCTGATCTCCCAGGTCGTTTATTGTCTATGTGTTTGTATGATTCCCAGTCCATGTCTTTTGTTTCCCCTCGTTATTCTATTAGCGAATCCCCTCGTTTTCATCTATGTTCCTGCCCTTCTCTCCTCCCAGTCACACCTGAGTCCTATTGTGTTTCCCTTCCCTGCTTGTATATAAGTTCCGTGTTTATGTTCTTTCCTGGTCTGTATTGATCTTCATTCCCTGAGCCGATTTATTGTAAGCCAGAGTCTGTAGCATTTCCTTAGACACCCCTTCTGTTTTCACTCCGAGCCTGCCTGTCGATTTTGTTTGTTTGCCGGTTTTGACTTTTTGGATTGTTTTGTGACTTCTCTTTGCCTCGTGATTTTGTACCTCCGCTACCCTGACTACTGGTGTTTGATCCTTGCCTGAACTGAAACTATTCTTTACCAAATCCTGATCTGCGTCTGGGTCCTTATCCCGTACCTAACATGGAGAAAGCCAAAGGAAGCCTTCCACCCACATTGCCTGTTACCAAATGTTAAACATGGTGGTGGATCTGTTAGGGTATGGGCAGCCATCTTGTAGAAGTTATTGGGTCTGATTATTACTCGTGGTAGAATTACCACCAAGGAATGCAAAGCCATTTTAGGCCATTTTATGTTACCATATTCCAAGATAATAATGCACGCATACACACTGATAAACGGATTCAGGAGTGGTTTCATGAACAAAAGAAGTCAAATAACTTCTCTGGCCTCCCCAATCACCAGATCTAAACATAATTGAACCTTTATGGGAAGCTCTGGAACTTAGAGTGCAGAGTAGATTTCCACCGCCTTCATCTCTCAGACTTTCCTTCTTGAAGCATGGTTCAATATCACACTAGAAACAATTCAAAATGTGTTTAACAGCATTCCAATAAAGATTGAAGCTGTTTTGAAGGCAAAGGGTGGCCCAACTCCTTATAGTTAATACATATTCATATATTGTTTGTTTCCATTAATTTGTGCACCCCTTTATAAATATAATACTGTATATATATATATAGTATTATGTGTACAGTATTGTGTGTATATTGTATCTGCGGTTTTGTTTACTATGTCTTGTGAGGTAGAGCACACACTCTCACTTTATTGTTTACAGGTTAATGTTTCAGGTTTTCTCTGTTTAGGTGTGCTTAAAAATGTCTTCTTGCAGTGTACCCTGAACAAGGGCCCTGAAGAAGGCTGAAAGAGCTGCAACATTAAGGGCAGTTTTAATATGTTCCTGTTAAAGCCTCTGAATATATTCCTTTGATTATATACACACCATCAGGGTGCTTTTGATCCTAGTTGCTTCATGATCCTAGTCATCACTCACTGAGTTGAGATATTGTGTTATTGTTACATTTATTTTTGTTAAAATGTTATTGTACAGCTGCCACTGGTATTCACAAACTTTGGCACATGCCAAAAAACACATTACATGCAATTTGAAACTATGCATTATATTACATTATATAGTAAAATTATAGCCCACACCATATCCAATACCAGCACATATTAATTCAATTGTCCGTGTATTTCAAAAAATGATATTGCATAATGAATCAGTGTCTCCATAAGCACAGGCGCCCGCCAAGGTTTCATTTTTTCTATGACTAACTCTGATCCAAAAATGCAGAGCTTCAACTGCTTAATCCTTGCATTTTTATAAGAATCTATACCTGCTGTGTGTGATATATGCATCTGTCTAGGTGAAGTGATGTTCCTCCATGGCCTGTTAAAGGCATGGACTCTTTAGTTGTTACGCTCAGACGTGAGAGTTAGTTGTAATCAGTGTGGCTCGGCCCCCATCACCGAGGTGGGGATGCGAGACAAGCCAGTGATTTAGCGCCTATGCAGAACCTCCCAGGATTAATATCTTCAAATGCTTTAAATGGAGATTATTCTCCTTGGCCATAAACATGCCTGAGGGGGTCTCTCGTGTTGTGCTGCAACGTCGACACCTCCCTGTCAGGGGAGAACAACACAACCTCGGCAGAGGGGAGCCCAGACCCCGACATTTGTGGCAAAGCGGTGGAAGGAGCTGCCGGGACGTTGTGACTGACCTCGGCCAAAAACAGCAAATAAATTCAATAGAGGAGATGACAATTGCTGGCAGCTATTGAGGTCAAGCGTCTTTTAGTCTGCGGGGCGTCAGCAATACTTTATGCAGCGAGCGGAGTCACGTGCCCTCGCGCAATCTGATTCTCTCGTCACGTCTCCATGGCAACTGCATATTTCTTTTTACGGTGCATTCCCATTTCACCTGCCACTTCACCAGTGGGCTTGGAATTTTCCACCATATTAAAAAATGACATTGTCAATGTAATAAGTGTAGTAATAACATTAGTAATGAATGCGATGATGATAATGCTGATTCTGTTCAGATAAGATAATATTTATGAACTGAGCATATAGAGAGAGTAAAAACGTGAATAAGGAAGCCATTGTGATATAAAATGTATCTAATAAAATAATTTAGGAGGACTATTTATTGGCTTGTTTTATGCACAAACTCTTAATATTGTCAGGGCAAAAGGAGGGTAACTGAAAGTGTATGCAAAGTATATTGTGCTCATTCAACTGTTGTCACATTATACTGTTCTTTTCCAGGTTTGGTAAACTTGAAGAATATTCTCATTAGAAACTAATAATATTAGGGTTTGCGTCTGGAATTATAAATTGTGATTAATTCAAGAAATAGAATGTTAGACTTAATATTATCATCACTTTCATCAAACATGTTCAAACTGTAAATTGCTCAGAATGAAGGCCATGGTTATTACTAATTTAGATGTGTCCGACGGTATACAATAAATGTCCAGGGCATCTCACACAAGAAGAACAAGAATATGCATATATGCACAGTAATTGTTTTAGCATGCATGTAGTCTCTAGCAAGTATGCTTTAGAGTAACATACCTACTTATTACACTACTATTCTTATTGTGACTAATAATGGTCATGTTATACTATATAAGATTCTGCTTGGAGTTTGGGGTTGAAATCAGGTCAGGTTCAGGTTCAGGTTCTGGGAACCCTGGTAAAATCAGAACAAGTGCATTAATTGGTTCTTGTTGTGGTGAGAGACACAGTGACAGATTCTGCAGTTCTGATAGTCATAGGTTGATCAATCCACTCGTTGGAAATTAGGAAAAAAGGGGGTTGGGATGTGACGATTATGAATTAAAGAAAGAATGGAGCCATCCTTTTGACTGCTAGGCAAGCACCGGGGTCTTGGGTTCGATATGAGCAACAATTGGATGCCAGTGAAGGAAGACAAAGAGAGGTAGAACATGGGCATAGTCTTGGTAGAGATTGCAGGCAGTCTACCTGCAGCTTTCTGAATTACAGTATTAAGTGGTTTGATGGCAGGGAGGCCAGTCAACAATGAGTTTATTTACCTCAAGCATGATAGTAGACACTTCTAGCTTGACTTTTTTGTTGTTGCATGTACTTCACTCAAACAATTATCAACATTTATAAATGAATTGCCACTAATTAAGCGCAAATGATGATTGACAGCGATGTTTACATGCCAGTTTCACTTTCACTGAATCGTGGACATGAGGCAGTACTTTGAAATGTTGTGCAAGGGTATGATGTTGTTTGAAACTGTGGGAACTAGCCTACTCGCATTAAAAAAAGAGTGCAATTATATAATATGTAAACCGCACAAAAATAGTTTAGTAGTATCAATTGTAAAATAGTTCAAGCATCAATAGCATCAAGTATAGGCTATTAAAATGACAAATTAAATGAAAAATTGTGAATGTCATAAAGACTATGCAGATCAGATGGAAAATTTGATAATTGTCAGATTTTTGTTAATGCTTGGGGAAAACTTGTCTATGGGAATTCAAGAGACACATGTTTTTTCATTGACAGAATTGGTTACAACTGAAAAGTAACTCTAACCCAGAATGCCCCCAGTGACATTACAGTGCCGTTTTCTTGTGCAAATAATTTGTAATTGCCCAGCTGGGATCTACAATTCTTGTCAAAACCTGAAATTGAGCCTAGTGGGAGGGTTGTCACATTGAGGGGGCAAACCTTTATACATTTGTGAGTTGGATGAAAGAAACATGATTTATTTTTTAGTTGAGGGTTGTAATGTGTTGTGAGTTTCTCTGTAACTTTGTTGAAAGTTTTGATGCAAAAAAATCTTGCATAGAAATTCAAGTACTTGAATGGTATGATACACTGGAATACCTTCCCCAACTGCCCCATGTTGTTTTGCAGATACAGGAGTTTATTGATAAGGTGGAACTTTGCACTGTAATCATGTTCCTCAGATTCTCCATGTAGCGCATTTTCCAGGTTGGGCAATGTTTAGAAACGTTTTTTGACAATGACCACCAGTTTGTCAAATTTCGGGAAAATACTTGCCCAAATATTACTCCCTAGTGGCACAATGTGGGCATTGCAAGTTAAATGGACAGTTATTTTATTTATGCAAATCAGCAGTCTGCGGCACATGCAGCTAATTGCCCAAATAAAGGCAACACTTGAGTAAATGAGGGATCCTTTACCAGGATATAGGCCCGGCCCTCCCCTTTTCAACAAGCCCACACCCTACCTGCCATCACCCCACCCCCGGCTGGGACTCCCTTAACCTATTTTGGCAGTTACCTGTATTTCTGTCAAAGCATGCTTGTTATGTGCTTGTTTAAAACTGCACGTAATTTGGGATTATGCACTTTTTCTAATGGAATACTTGAGTTTAAGAACGCATCTGTCAAATCTTGAATGAAATCCAGCTGCTGCTCAAGGCTGTCTTTCCCCCTGCTGACAGATGATTCCCCCTCGGTGTTAATCTCAGACCTTAGCTGATGTTTTTGTTTTGTTTGAGGATGTCGGTCCATTGTTCTTTTTTGCGGGTTTATTGTTAAATTGCAAGTTGTGCAAAATAAATTAAATCCGTCTGTGTGCAGTGTACCAAGCGGATACTGTTGCACTCGTTTGCTCAGAACATGCTTTTCTTATTTGACGTTCTATCCATGTTTATCTTTCCTTTTTTCACCCTCACAGTATTAGGTGAAATCATTGTTTTTATAACAGTCGAAATAAGCCACTAATTGTATAATTAGTCGCGTTACTGTGCCCATCGGTGGCCTAAAGAAGCACTTTGAGGATAACGATTGAAATACAAGTTTAAATCCCTGTGGGTCAATCGCAGCGTTCGCAGTGATGAAGATTTTGACATCAAGACTAACACTTGAATTTCTTTGCAGGCAACAAGGTAACGCTGTTTAAACTTTAAGAACCAGCCAGTAAATTCAGTAGGTCATTGAGTCTTAACAAGGTGGTTCATAATCCAGATAGTCAAAGGTGGGAAAGAAAGGAACAATTGAGTGTAAAAAAAAAAAATAGTGGTACTGTAGTAAGTCCTAAGGACAGAAATCAGAAATAACAGATTCAGTATAAGAGAATATACTAAATAATAATTATCTAGATTTAGTTCTAGAGAATACTAAAAGGGGGGCCAGTACTGAGCCCTGGAACTCCTTTTGAGAGATATAGAGGCTCTCCATGCATCTTGTTAAAAAACTGAACAAGATTTGACTGTGTCAAATGCTATGGAGAGATATCCATAAGGTTTATGGCAGAGGACAGAGAAGCTACCCTTACAGGAACTAAGCACAGATATTGTGAAAGGACCTGTCTCTGTGGAGTGTCCAGACCTGAATCCAGGCTGGTTAGGAGCCAGGAGGTTGTCTTCAATGGAATCCAGTATTTTTAGTATGGAATATTATAATCAATTACACATCTGGGGATTTTGTGTATGGTGGCATGAAATAGTCATATGAGAAACAGTGGAATATAATATACAGTACATCATTTTAATTCACTGTATGAGGTTCATCCACAAAATTCAGGATTTTATAGCCAACATTGTCAAAAGCAACAGTTCTGTTAACAAGTTATATTTGTTACAGTATTCATTTGCTGAGCTCACACCCTTATCCATGGTAGCTTGATACTTACTGATTAACATAGTCAGGCACAGTGCAGCAGTGGCACTCTGAGAAAGTGAACATGCCTTATTGTTGGTCTAGTTTTCTAACTGTGTCTATACACAGAAGCTTGAGGAAGCTCATAGTGTTTTCCTGTATGGGGTGACAACCTGCAGGTTGTTTAGTTGGTGAGTGTAGGAGGGCAACTTTACGGCCTGTGTGCTGTGAGGTGAACATACAGGGTGTTGAAGTGTAGGGAATATTAATGTCGGTGCTGCTCAGTCGCTTTGGGTTAGAGTTTGGGGCTAGGTTAGCTGCAACTTTATTGGCTGCAAGGGGGAGAAAGTACTGCAGGAGAACTTAATCACACATGGTGCCAGCAGTCACCACACAACATCTTGCGAGATTACCATGCCAATGTGGATGTATACCTTTTTTTGTGAACAATTTATTTTGTGAGTTATTGTGCACAAAATGTACAACACATTATTGGGGGGTGTCACACTAGAGTTGTTCAGCTGGCAATGTGCAACTTTGTGATCAATGTCTCCAAATCTAAAACATAATTAAAATAAGATAACCAATCTGGGTTTTTACAAACATTATTCTGCCTTTGATACCTCAACAGCTGGGTTTTCTCACTATTTCAGGGCCTACTGTTTTATTTGACATACTGCAGTGGGCTCAGAGGTTGACTTGGGAGGTGGAGACTCAGACAGTTTGACTCATTCCTGTTGCGCTGCAGTGGTGTTTTCCCCAACTTGGGTTCTGTCATGTGACAGAGTGGTCAGTATCCTCACAAAGTTTGTGTCCAGATGCCATTCTCAATATAATTTTAACAGTTCCTCACAAGGTAAAGGATCCTGTTATTATTTCTTTGTAGTTTGGTTTTAAATTTTCACTTCATACACCAATTTTAATTTTTAACATGCTGGTCAGTTGTAAAAAATGTATTGTTTTCCATCCAGATTTATTTTCAAATGTAATCCTTTTGTGTATTATCCTTGCCTGAGTTCACACATGAAATATTTTCAAGATGTTGCTCTAAATTGGCCAACATGCATAAAAGTCATGTTAAAGTGGTCAAATCTTTTCAAAACAACCTGCATAATTTTTTTATTTTTAAACACATGCTCTCAGCTGTCTGGTATTTTTAAAAATTAGGTCAGGAAAAGCAGAAATTCGTCCTGCTTCTCATCGCTTCATAAAACGAAAACAAGAAACGGAGCACCATGTTGAATTTATACGGGTGCTATTGGGGAATGTCAGCGCAATTAATTGATTTGCCCGTATTTGTCAGGAAAGAGTAAGCGCCTAACCCCAGCCTGCATTATTAAAGCTAATACCACAGTGGTTTCTACAAGTCTTCCATCGTGAATCAAAGTCTGACACGGGCTGATGATGTATGGATGTATTATTCAGAATGTTGCATGGGGCCTGTTCCAGTGGTTCTTCCTCCTCCTTTCTATCCCCTTGAGGACACCTGTGTTTTCAAAGCAAAGACCACTTAGAGAATAGCCCCGGGCGTCTGCATACTGGAGTGCCCTGGCTTTCACATTAGGAGCTCCTGTCCAGGCATTGGAACATAAACACTGTCAATAGCCCTCCTCGCTCCTTCACAAATCCTGAATAACTTGAGGATAGAGAGTACTATTCAGAACCTCTGATGAGTTTGAACACATGAGCATAGGCACTATTGCTCGGTTTAGGGATGATGTAACAGCGGGGGCATGCGTTTTTCCAGAATTAGGATGGCACCACCTTCAGGTCTGCTGCTGTGAGCCCTGCAGAAACAGTGCCTTGTCAATCAATCAAGATTTCCTGATTCATTTTTGGATCACTTTAAGTGGGATTGTCACAGAGTGCTTTTCAAATGACACAAAAGCACTGATTGGAATCAATTATAATGTATTCACTGACATAACCTAGGAGATAATTAGGTATTACAAATCTATCTGTCCCAGTCCAGTGAGCTGGGGTGGGATACAAGAGTCTGGAAATGTACAAAGGTGTCCGAGAGCATTGAACACAGACAGGAGCACATAATTGCTCTTATGAACTTTGAAATGGCAAAATATTTTTTTTTCTGATCTGTTGTTTAACCATTTATTTTTCTTCTACTGTAACTCGTTGAAATAGCTGAGTCCTAACCAGCAATACCCAGGATTGCTCTCCCTTTTGTGCAACTCTCCACTGCCCAGAAGGCCCCAAGCTGAAACATACACAGAACAGTCTTTGTTTCATGAATTAAACAAATGAGCTTAATTTAAATCGAAAATATAATATATAAATCATGATTTATTTTTCTACTTTCTTTGTCTTTGTCTTTGTCTCTGTTTACAAAGCTTAAATGGGAAAATAGCAGACAGCAGTGACGGCCGCTTTATGACGCTTTCCATCAAAGAGTAAAACAAACAGAACCCAGCAGCCACCCGCCACCCGGCCTCGTGTTCTCGCTGTGCGGTGACGAGTCTCGCATCTGACATCTTGGGGATAAATACGAGACAAAATAGCGCAGGAAAAACAAGTCCCTGGTGGGTGCGGGCTTACAAGGAACGGGGTTAATGATCAGACGGCTCATTTAATTCCCTGTCTGAGAAACTGAGTTTTGATCAGCAGCTGGGGGAAAAAACCGAGATCTGCTTTCATATTGCACTTTGCCATTTGTATGGAGGAACAGTTTTAATATTTAAAACAATCCTATTACAGAAAAAAATAAGAAAGGGTTCATAAACCCCAGAAATAACTTGGTCTGTTCTAAATATTTAATGGAAGTTTGTGCATACAGCTTTGCCATTTGTGCTGTCTTTATTGTGAGAAGAGGGATGAATAAAATGCCTTCAAATGAAACAGTCCGCTCTTTAGTGGGCACCGCATCATTGGAATGGCTGAGGAGGATATTAGAATGGAATGGCTTTATTTTCATTTTCATTTCCTCTTAAAATATACAGATTTGATGGAAGTTAGCCATGAAGAATAGGATCATTAAGGCGCCTGATGTGCTTTGGAAGGCATTGGGCTGAACCCTCGGTCTCGGTCTAGACCAGCAGTAAAAGGCTAAGCCTGGGTGACCTTATCCGGAATGAGAATGGGATGTGGCCAATGAGATAGGGATACCTGAGACATTCTCACACACGCACACACACACATACACACACATGCACAAACACGCACACGCACAGGCGTATTGGGTCAATTCCTCCCATCGTCCCAATAGGCCTCATACCTCCTTGTTTCTCAGCACACGTTGCATTGATACTCAGGTTTTGATTCAATGTTTTCATATCCGGAATGGCACTGAAATGGAAAACAAAGAAAACCAAATTTTAAAGAAATCAATGTGTGCAAAACAAGACCATCTGGCGCACCCATAATACAAGGTGGTGCTTGGGATCGGTTGGCCCAGATTTGTGTAGGAGTGTAAAATGAACATAGGCTGTCAGCCTGGCCTGAGAGCACTGCTTTCTCATGTCACTCCTGTGATCATTGACAGAGTGGCAGAATGGGGACAATTATTAAATCACTTTCAAGTCTGTCGAAGGGAACAGGAATGTAACAACTAATGATGAGAAGCACGCTAGCCTTTTTCCATCTGTGTCTGGTGCTGGAGGACTGTTAGGTTTACACAGCCCCTGTCACGGACTCCAAACACGGCCAAGTCAACCATTCCGTCCGTCTTCCTGCAGCTAATGTCAATATCAGTGCCTTAGCCGTGGCGTGTTCTTTTCATATTTCATCAGACAGTGTCGAGACTGTATTTAAGTGCTGGAATGACCAATGCCTCCCCTCACTTCCCCTATATGTTGGTTTTCTTTTGGTGATTTCTTTGGGCCGAGGGCTTCCAAATGACTTGCAGAGAACATATCTTTTGTACTTTGTAATAGCAAAGGATGCAGGTGCCATTAGTCTGCTACATTTATGGGATATGAGTATCTTTTGCCCCAGATATTTGGGGCTAATGTGGTCTTAGCTTAATTCTGATCTGGTCAGTTAAAGGTTTGACTAGTTCTAATTTTTCCACTGTGGAGCATGTTAGCAGTAGCCCATGTGATTGTTATGCTAGCGTGTCATTGTTATAAACATGGCATGCATAACAAAGGCACGCATTTCAAAGCTTCCATTTTATGGTGAAAAAAATACAATACAATAACAAAACCTTAAGCGCACCACATTACAATACTTCTGTTGTATCAAGAACATCACGTTGCAAGGCAGTAGATCAATATATAGCAAAGATAACAACACCATATGGCCGCTGAGAATGAGTATTGGTGTTGACATGTACAGGCAGAGGTCTTTCCGTCCTCTGTAGCGGCACAGAGCAGCCTCAGAGTCTCTGGCGTGGTACCTGGCCCGATGCAGGTGTGTGTCTGAGCCCAGCCATGGCGGTGCTAGCGTCTCCATGACTCTGCCCCTCAGGCCTTCACCCGAGCGTTCAGAATAGATCTTTATTTACAGCACAGAACCGGGAAACAGCTGGTCAATCCATTTAGCCTAAGGCCACTGATTTGTTCCTATTTACTACAACACCTAAAGAAAAGCCGGGGTATTTTTTCCCTTCTCTTTCCTATTGATCCGCCGCTTAGAAAATCTGCTCTGCTGTCTAAACACTATTGATCCCTCCTCTCCACTGTGAGTTCCCGTACCAGTGTATAAAGGGACTGGATGAATTGAAATTTCATTTCCGACAACTTGTTCCTGTTATTTTTACCCTCTTTCGACGGGAAGAAACACGCGCTGGCGGCCGGCCGCTCGATGCGAGTCAATAGCAGGCTGGTGGCAGGAGGAGCAGGTCTTGCAGCCTGCGCCAGCTGGACCACGCTGCCTTTCCATTGGCTGAGCACTGTGCCCCTTCTCACACGGAAGCACCGGCACAGTGGCATACGCCAACACCTCCTCATTAAAAAGAAACAGGTCTGCGATAATTGAGAGGCTTAAAGCCTGTTACACCAGAGGGAGGTGCGCACTCCTGGCCTGACGTTGCATAAAGTTTCAATTTTCTCAGGAAATTGTGCACATCTGTAATGTGACTTTGACCTGACCTGTATGTACACTGTGCAGTGCTTCGTGCGTGCGTGCATGTGCGTGTGGGTGACCTTTCTCTCCCTTCCTGTTCCCCAGCTCTGAAGAGACGACTGAAGTGGGCGAGAGAGACGGAGCAGCCGTGCAGCTATAGCTGAGCCACTCCTGGAAGGAGCTCCACAGCGCGACCGCAAGTGTAAGTAGGGAACTGCAGCCTATCCATCTCCATTCTTCACCGTCGTCAATTCATACTACCAGGCAAATTGTTCATACTTACAGGGAGCAGTCATCACTGCTCAACCCCACTTTGTGTATATATATATATATATATATATATATATAGTACATGCACTGTATTATTTTATAGACATAATTACAGAACTACTAATGCTATATTAGGTTGATCTGAGAACAGGTTATATTTTGGTAGGTTTATAGGTTTATAGTTAATATTTACACCCAGCAGAAGATGATCCAAAGCTGGTATGTAGAATGCATAGTCCTTATGCCAATTAACATTGAGATTCATTTAATGACTGGGAAACTGTTTCCACACGACGAATGCTAATTCATACTTTAACAGATTATCATTCACCACTGTAATATTTCGTATTATGATAAGTGTTTAAGTGGATGAGATTTATGGCTTATTATTTTTCTCCCTGCAGCCATTTTCTCTGCAAACTCATTTTTCCCCATACACAGTACACCACCTTCAGATATCCCCCCCTTCGGAAAAAGAATTGAACATGCAGTCATAAAGATACGCACACAAACAGCCCAGCAGGTCTGCTGCAGTGCCTGTAAAACACTCAATCTGAATTGCATATCCGCCCCGGAACCGACTTGTCATATGCTGAATTAAGAAAAATGGTCACACAGTTTGACACAAATTGGAAAATGACTTTTGGAAAATGGGCGCCGGTGTGGAAATTAAAGATATTAAAATTATAAATCAGTGTCTGGGTGGGCTGGCACTGGAGAGATGATGGGCCGGACCGAGACAAGAACCCCCACCCGCTTGGGAGAAATACGGCAAGGCCTGCAGCCAGGTTTCAGCCTCCAGGGTGTGAGGAGGGGGGGGGGTGGTGGTCAGTGCACTGGACAGGGCTGAACACTCCAAGGCAGAGAGTGATCTAAACCTGCACAGTGGTCTACTCAGAATGATATCAATTCTCACTGAGCAGTAAAAAATGGAGATTGTATCTACTGCAGTGTTGTGTCAGCTTATTTTTGCAGCTCTTATACTGCACTGTGCTAATGGATCATTTCCGAGGTGTGATATGCATTATGCAAAGGTTTCCGCCAACACTTATCAGACACCTCCATTCCCCTGTGTGCCTCACCTCTGCCCTGCGTTTGTGTGTGTGTGTGTATCTGTCTGTATGTGCATCTCTCTGTGTGATTGTGTGTGCGTGTTTGTGTACCTCTCTGTTTGTCTGTCTGTCTGTGTATCTGTCTCTCTGTGTGTGCGTAAATACGTGTGTGTGTGTGTGTGTTTGTGTATCTGTCTGTCTGTGTATCTGTCTCTCTGTGTGTGCGTACATATGTGTGTGTGTATGTGTGTTTGCGTATCTGTACATGCCTGTGTGTGCATGTGTGTGATTGTGTGAGAGAGGATTGGAGGAGCGCCAGCAGCATGTGTAAGTCATACAGGGGAGGGTGGGCTGATTGCAGGTGCGGGTCTATATGGAAAGGGGAGAAATACTGTAACATTCTCAGTGTATTCAGTGACAGAGCTTTCAATAACATACATATCCCCAAACCATCCTCAATAACTCCACTAACAGGACATTCAGTGGCATACGCACATCCATTACCATCTGCTCCCTCTGCATTGACAAAGCCTTCAATAACATGCACTCGCTCCCTAACCATCCTCAGGAACTCTTCTGCCTTGGTGTTCTGTGAGTTTTTGAAAGCTGAGTTCCTGGGTCAGGGTCTGTTCTGCCCTGGATAGCCAATCCAGAATTATCCTCCAATCCTAACCTCAAATTTATTTTGTGTGAGGTGTGATTCATGATCAGTGCTTGGGAGCGCTGAACAAATTCTAAAATCAATTCTTGGTGGATTTTAGCATTGCCTTTTGATCATCAGTTGAGTAACACCTAAGGTGTCAGGTGATTCCAGTTCAATTTCTATCCAATCAGTGACTCCAATTAAGTACTTTAGAACTGAGGTGAAGTAAATCCCACAATCCCTTGCTGCTCTCCAAGACTAGGCTTGGTCACCCTGGGATTAAACTGTTCTCTTTAAGTAAGAAAGTACTTCCATCAATACATGAACCCAATTCGAGTCATTCTTTGCCTATTCTATTTATCTGAAAGGGCAAGATGAACACTTGAGAATTTGTGTAATTAATTTTTCAAAGTTGGTATCAGAATAGACTCTGAACAGTATTGAGTTGAATGTCACCTCCCTTGCTGTACCTTTTGCCAATAAAGCACCAACCTGAAAATCCTGGACTGGCACTCCTCAAGCAGTGAAGCTGTGCTTGTACCTCTCGCACACGACATCGCCCCTGGCATTACCACTCCTGGGCTCCCCAGCTAGCCTCCCTTTCAATATTTCATCAGCTGTATTTCAGCTGGGATATTTGTCTTCCTGTTCTAATATTTAAATATAAAAGAATATGGTCCTATAAAGAAAGAAAACTTTGTTTTAGTACAGTTTTAGAGGTGCTACCTGTGGCCTCTTTCAGTTAGTTAGTGGAAGGTCGCAGTGCCTTTGACTTTGCCCAGGAAATTATATCACCAGACAGGAAGCAGAACTCACTGTGCATCAAATTCTTTACCCACGAGCTGAAACAACTTGTCACCACTTAAGGCAAAGCTATGAACCCAGGCTTCTTGGAAAGACGGTATGGAAAATAGTTTGATACTGCAGATTCGGCTGTACCAGATTAAGATTGGCATGGCTCAATAACTTTACTATATCTTAGTATTTCAGGCTCAGCTACATGGTAAATCCACATCTTTAATCCAAAACCTTGGCACGAAACGTGGTATCCTCTTTGCCAAATGCAATAGATTACAAACTCCAATGTGTCACAGTTACTTCAATTTCTCCTAATTTTCTTCTCTTTGTCTCCGTACCATCTCTAAGAGCTTCAAGGCTGTAAAAGAAATAAAAGGAGATGAAGAGGTTGAGGGCGGAGAACAGGAATGTCAGGGACAAGGTCAGTGCTCCTGAGCACAATGTCCTCCTTATAATGGGGTCATTAACTATCGTGGCTGATGTATAACCGCTGCCTCAGTGGCAGAGTGAGCTGTGTCCTTTCCTATCCTGCTGCATGGGCCCATGAATGGAGACCTCTCCACACCACGGTCATATTGCTGCAGGTGATCCCACGCGGCCACAAAGTTCTATTTGTCCCAAAAACAGGGGAATCAGTCTTGCCCCAGTGGACAGACGAAGTGAAAGGCCCGGCAGTGAGGCATTGTAACATGTGGGGTGGGGACTGATGCACAGCCAAGATGGAGCAGAGGTACGAGGTGCCAGGGAGAGAGCGCAGAGCACAACTGCAAAGGGCCTTGTTACCGTTCACTAATGAGGGCTAGCTAATTGTGCGGTCGGACTAGAAGCCCTATTAGAGTAATTGAGATAAGCGCGGGATTGTGTGCGTAGGGGACAGAGGAGGACAGAGAGAAAGAGCAGAGGGCAGAGCTGAAAGGAGGAGAGAGGCTTTCTCACACAAGGCATTAATAAGAAGAGTGAAGGATTCTCTCTCCCTCCTGTAATGAAAGAGCTGTGTTTAGTGGTTTATAGAGCCCAAAAAGATCCCTCTGTGTGGTGAGTAACCTTGAGCGAGTGGTGAGCACCGAGACAGTGTTTTTACAGTACTGCCTCACTGTGCTTTGGGACTGCAATAAAGCATTGGCTTCAAAGCATAGCCAACCAGCACTCACTGTTGAGTGCTCTCCGGTTGTTGTACAAGATTACTTTCAAAACATAGTGCAGACAGGTTGATTAATAGAAGGGCCCATAGAGGTGCACCGTGCAGTATATTTCCACACTTTACTCACAGCCCTTAATTTCATTCGCATGCACTTTCCAACACTAACCCTGTCGTTTCACAAGTTTGCCAGTTCATATAGAGCAGATTTCCCAGCTGAGCGCATTCCAGCAAAACTCATTAGGTGTGTAATGGGTGTGTTGTTTTAGCGTCTATGGAGCATGCAGTGCAAGGAGGGACAATAATCCACTCGTATTAGAAAGAAGCTGAGTGTAATATAAAAGTACATTCACCTTGTTTTCATATTATCAAATATCATACTGTCTTTTTTTTTCTATTGTAATTGTTGGACTTTAACGTAAACCTTTATTTTCTGGTAAATCGATATCAATGCCTACTCCTTGCTTCTGTGTATTAAGGGAAATGAACTTCTCTTCCTAGTCAAAATCATTTTTGTGTGGCGTCATTGTAACTGGGCTGATGTCTTGTACTTAGTGTGTGTGTCTGTGATTGGATATCAGGGGCCGTATGTATCAAGCTACTCAAAGTAAAACATTTGTCTCAAGTGTAACTTAAGTGTAATAATTGGTGACTCCTACACTCAAATGTAAGAATAAAGGTGATTTATCAAATGTATCTTGTCTTAAAACTACTGGAGCTCTCTTAACTCGGCTAGGAGTAGGCAAGACAGCACAGTTGCGAAGACAGAGATGTGTGCTCACCTACCAAGACAGGAAGAATGTTTTTGAAATGTTTAATGATGCATAGTTAATTATCGCTTATCGCTTGATCGTCAGGGACTCATCTTTGTCACTTATCTTGTGCGGGATGTAATATCGCCAGCAACTTTGAGAAGTAGCGCAGTTATGGCAGAGATGCACATTATTTTAACACTGCGCTTCCTAGTCACGGGGAAAAAGCAATTATGTAATGCTGATGATTTGGGACCATCACAATCCACCATTAGCAGGGTAGTGGAAAAACCGTGACAGTCCTTGTAGCACCTGACGTAGTTATATATGTTTTATTCACAAATTATTTTGAGTATTGAGCTACAATACTTTTATAATTGAGTACCAACCTTAATACAATCTGCAGTTTGCATAGTCCAGCATCCTGACAGTCGCCCAGTCCACTTATTGTGCCATTTGTTTTTTCGAGGATGCAGAGCGCTTAAAGGTTTAACTACAATAACAGAATTGTTGCTCAATAGTCAAAATAATTTTAATAACTGTTGTTGTTCATCAGCCATATTGTAATATGAAACAAATGTGTCTCATAAATAAATAAATAAGACTACGAACCAGTGCCAGATGTTGCCTTCTTGAAAGGGGTGATTTTCCTGACGCGTTTTGGATAGAACATTGTACCATTTTTTTCCGCTTTCCTCCAGGCTCCGAATGGCAGAGGCGAAGCTTGCATTAATGTTGTCTGCGATCTGCCTCCATGCCTCTTTTTTATGCTTGTAAGTGTGGGGCTAAAGTTTCCCTTAATTATTTCCTTTTTTGAGTTTATCTCCTCTACAGTCCAATTCTGTTTTATTTTAAATCCATTTTGCTCAGCCTAACATTAGCCAACAAGACATATTTTATAATGAGGGTCTGTTTAACTTTATTGGAAACTTGTGTTGACCATCAAAGAATATAGATTTTCTAAAAGCAGATTGGTTCCTCTTTGCAATTTCGGCGATTGATGAGGGACCCGTGATTGTCGTAAAACCACACTTACGAGTTACTCTTGTGTATATTTAAAGACTTACATAAGAGAAAGTGTGAGCTGCTTGATAACTACGTTTTACCGACCACTTTAAGTGAAGAATGATTTCACTCCAAAGTAAGGTCTTAGGAGGTGTGTTAAGTGTAATTCTTAAGATATTTGATACATATGGGTGCTGGTCTCTGTGTGCATGGAAAGTGATATTTGGTTTGTGTGTATCTGTGGACACATTTCTCGTATCAGTGTGTGTGTATGGGTTGATATCAGGGGCCATATGTACAAAGATTCTAAGAGTAGGAGTGCTGATCTAGGATCAGTTTAGCCTTTTAGCTCATAATGGATATGGTTAGTATATGGACATGGGAAACCTGATCCTAGATCAGCACTCCTACTCTTAGAATCTTTATACATATGGCCCCTGGTCTCTGTTTGTAACACTGGGCTGGTATCTCCCTCTGTCCACAGGTGATATAATGGGGGCCACATCAGAGGAAGGTGGATCAGGGAGCTGTGACAGTGGAGGTGGACTGACCACAAAGCCTCAGAGGGGAGTGGGCAGCGGGACACAGAGCCGGTGGAGGTGCAGCATGCCCACACACAGTCCTTTGGAGCGTGAAGCTACAGGATGAGAGGACCCAGGGCCTGGAACCCGAGAGACAGGGTCTGCAGGAAACACTAGGGGAGCTGCAGCTCAGGGTAAGAGGACACGGGTGGAGAACATAGCAGGGACACAGTCAGACCTCATCACATCAGGTCACCAGGGTCTAATTAAGTTCTTATGAGACTCCAACTACCGATCCCTGCAAAGTAAATTATTCCTTTTTTAAGTTAAAATGCATATGAGCTTCAATTAACACGTTGTGCTTAGGTGGCAGATGACCAGTTCTAACTGATGGACTGTGGGGGGAAGAAGGAGTTGGCTTTTTAGTGTCCCGGAAATGTGTATTGTGCATCTGGTTTGTTGGGGTTGGTTTGTAAATGCAACAGTTTTTGAGTTCCTTTGCTACCACCCTCACAAAAATCTATTTTAGATCTACAGAAATACAAATCCTATAGTAAACAGGAAGAATCCTGTCAGTCAGATAATTTTGTAAGAGAAAATAACCTACTATTTTGTTTTAATTCATAAGGCATATGTAAATCCTCCAGTTTACTCCCAGTGCTGTTTTTTTTTTTTGCAGTGGCATACTGCATGCTTTTTTGGCTGCAGAAAGGTTGCTGTGGCGAGCCACAGACTGCTCAGGGCCTGATAGCGTGGCTGGTCTGTGTGCTCCTCTTGTGGTTGGAATGGATAATAAACCTAACCCTCATTCTTGGCTGTGCCCTTTCACGCTAACTGTAAACATAGTTTTCAGAGTTCAGTATTTTAGGCTTGTGGTCTTCCAGAGCAGCATTCAGTAGTCAAGAAGACCTGGTGATCATATTCTCGGCAATGGTTTATTGGTAATCCAGACCACACAACAATTGACGACATGACTACTTCAGTGTGTCAAAATACTAGAGGTTGCAGGAAACCACAAGGCTTTCAAATGAAATGGATGGTAGTTTGGACTTGCACGAGTAAATTCTTACAGAAATACTTGCAAAACGTGTGTTTAGAGACCAATAAAACTAGTTTAGAACATTTAGAAGCAATCCCTGATGCATCTATCAAATGTTGGAGCAACAAGTGAATGCTGTGAGTAGTTATTCACATTTGTATAAAACCCATTTGGCTGCCACATTGAGTGTGACATTGAACCTAAGGAAACAGAAAAGTATTTTGAGCACATCTACAGACTATATTCAGTGAGTCTGCAAATTTGATCATTTCCCCCCCATTTTCACTCCAGTTTCAGATTCCTAATCATAATTATAGTTCTGCCCAATCACTGCAGTGTCCTCCGTCAATGTGTTTTTAAATAAATAAATTTTCCAATTTTACCCAATTTGGGAGCCAATTGCTCCCGCTGTGCTTAGTTCAATCCCCTCCCTAAAAGTTCGCAGCTGAAGCCCTGTGTCCGGCAGTGACAATGGCGAAGCACTGCCTCCTCCGAGACAGCACTTGTTGTGCTGTCGACTGTAATTCTGGCACCCCAGAACCACTCCTGTGTGCAGCAAACTGTGTTGGCTTCCCTTCCCCCTCCCTGGGGCGGACAGCCAACTGCTGCCCCGGTTGCACTCCCGGACAGAGCCGACTCTGGCGCAACAGGGAATCGAACCCCGGTCGCCGTGGCCAGCATCAGACGTTGAAACCACTAGACCACGCGGGAGGCCCCCAATGTGTTTTTTTTTGTTGCATTATCATACCCATACCTGATCCAAAATCCACTCCAGACACATCAGCTATCTACGCAGCCAATATTTATGTTTGTCAACGTGGAAGCTGACTTGAAAATGCTGAGACATTGAGACTGAATAAGACAAAACCACCATGGTGTGGCTTCACCATCATTTGTTTTGCTGCCATAGACAAATTATTGTTGATTCAAATCATAACACTTAAGTTAGAATTAGCTAATCAATTATGATTGGCAAATAACTCATTGTAAATGGATTTATCTGTTGGTTTGATGAAATGGTTGGTAATCAGCTACAGTACAACAGTGTACAGCATTGAACTGCACCATACATACTGCATACTGCATACTGCATACTCCATACTCCATACTCCATACTCCATACTTCAAACTTCAAACTCCATACTCCATACTTCATACTTCCATCTGCACCACCAGCAGAGGTGCACTCACAGAATATCTAATCCTCCTCTTTATGAAGCTAGTTAATGTTAGTTACATTCTCAAAGTTTGCATTACAAAGTAAGTTTGCAATTAAATACAGTTAATTCAATGAAATATCAAAATTGAATATATAATGAGTACGATGAAAATAAAGACCCATAGTCCAAAATCCATATTCACATCACTGAACACTAAGGAGTGTTGACCGTGGTCTTTAAGTGGTCATCCATCCATCAGTGTTCTGGGGCATCATCACTCAGCACCTGTAAAACAAGCTTCAGGCTTCTCATGGTTTGTGTCCCTTGTTACTGTTAATCTCTCCACCCCAGTTTTTTCCTCTACTGTGTTTGTCATGTAATTACTCACAACAATCACAAATCCATATTTTCAGCACAGTGTCATAAATATGGTGTTTCATCATATTTTAACAGAAGTAGGGCCATTACGTGTGCAAAAACAGAGATGGGGAAAAAAGGGTACTTTTGGGTAATTATGTGTAATTCACAACAATTTCTGTGAACCTGAATAACAGCTTTGCTAGAATAGTATATACCCACATTATCCAATTTGCTATTAAATGGGGAATGTGAGTTGGAGCGGGCCACTAAACCAACATGTCCCTAAAGCAGCAAATTGTCTGTTGCATTTTTGTCTAGGTTTTGTCTGAAATTGGGATAGAAAATGTACAGAATGTTTTATCCTGATTTTTGTTGCTTTTGAATAGTGTTTTTTCAACAAAAAAAGCTTTTATGGCTAACAATTTCAGTGATTAGAGGATATCCCTGTTTTCCTCCTCTATCTCCCATTAAGAGCGTAGCATTTTAGGAACATTGATGATTATCAATCATTTTCAACACCCGATGAAAAGAGACAAGGCCACCCGTTTTATAAAGACATTAAATTCAGATTAAATGTAATTTCTATTTGTGAGATTAACTTTTTTTTATAAAGTCAGAGAGCGTAAGGTTACCAGGGTCATTCAGCACCATCATAACAGACAGGGGCAGTGGCACAGTCGTCATGAATGCAGAGTCTCTGAATAACAGGGTGTTGGACAATGGTGACCATGCCACCCACTTTAGTAGTCAAAGCCCCGCCATCTCTACAGTTAGATCCATCCTGTCCATGCCTCCCTCTGAGCCTGTCCACCCCAGAATATCAGAGTTCACTTTATTAACTTCATAGAGAAAAAAATAATAATAATTCTGCTCAAAATGAATCAATTATGTTTTAATGCGCAGGAATTTCTGCCTGTGGATCTAAGTACCAATTTCCTTCAGCTCCACTGATCTGCTGATGACTCCATAATGATGCTGTCTCTCCACAGTTACACACAGAGCCTGTGGCCTGGCTCTGAAAATGCATGAAATTCTCTGAGAATGCATGCATCATTTGTCTCTCCTTCCACTTTTTTTGGTTTAGTCATGGTTTACTATGGTTGTGTTACAGTTGTGTTACTGAAGAGCAGGTCTAGATGGAGACAGAATGTAGCTAATGGCAGGTTTTGTGTTGTCTTGTCTTTCTACTGGGGCATTGTCTAACTTGTGTGTAGTGTTGTGTTTCCAGGGCAATGGCGTGTGTGTGTGTGTGTGTGTGTGTGTGTCCAGCTGGTTCAGGAGGAGAAAACTATATTTTAAATAATGTAATAACCATACACACACACACGTGGAACTTTACTCTTGGAATACTGTAAGCCTCAATCCCTTTACAGTACTGTACAATGTGATCAGCCTCATTCCCTTTACTTTTACAGTACAATATTTCCCAGTATTGTACACAATGTGATCGTCTTCAATGACTTTACTCTCACAATGTGATCATCTTCAATGACTTTACTCTCACAATGTGATCCTCTTCCATTACTTTACTCTCACAATGTGATCATCCTCAATTACTTTACTCTCACAATGTGATCATCTTCAATGACTTTACTCTCACAATGTGATCATCCTCAATTACTTTACTCTCACAATGTGATCATCTTCAATGACTTTACTCTCACAATGTGATCATCCTCAATTACTTGAAAAAGGCAGTGAGCTGTTGTGTAACACTGATGTATGTGGGTGGACATGTGTCCAAAATGCGATTTTCAGCTGGAAAACAATGCAAGCAGAAGAGGGTGCTTGGCAGTAACGGTGTCAGTTGGGCCACACAGTGACGTTCCCTTTAAAAGCTGTGCTGAGTTGGATGAGTAAGCAGACATGACATTTGCCACTTGCCAAACTGCAGTTAGGTAGGGTCTGCTACTGCTCTCCTTGCACACAATGCACACTGTCCTCTTGTCAGTGTAGTTTCCCCATTTGACATATCTGGGACAGTCAGCCATGAGTGTGCATTGTGTACGTCCGAAGAGAAGGTAAATGCTCTGTTTCTAGTGATCTGTGTATGCCAAGCCATCTGTTTACGCCTGTTCCTTCAATGATCATTACCTTAACAACAGAGTTACCATACGCACAAGAAAATCGTTTAATACACGGATCTCGGGCGCGTTGATCAGTAAGATAAATCTTTAATAGCGTGCGTCGCCCCTTGGGACTCCCAGGCAACACTGACATGGCCAGGATTATGTTCCGGAATGTGGGGGGTGTCACTGCACCTCGGTGTAGTGCTGTAGGTGGATATGCTACCCAGGTGGCCAACATTATTCTGAAGTAAGAAACTTTTTACTGATGTGACTTGCAGTTTGGAGAATAGTGAAAGGAGCGTGTATTAAATGAATGCATTAGTGCACTAATGAAACTGGCAGTAAGTCTGCCTGTGCATGGACACAGGCTTATAATGAGGTGTAGGAGCTCGTCTTGGGGAGAGAGGAGAGGGGGTGCTGTGGAGTCATTATTATAGTGTGTGTTTGCTGACAAGCCATATGTGAATATTGTGCTGAATAAAAGCAGATTTCACTAAGTAAGCATTCCCTGTTACATGCTGTGGAACTACTGGGGCTGCTTAGAAAAATATTCCAACTACAGTATAATGGTGAAGGTAAAAAAAGCTTTTTTTAAAGGTTAACAACCACACCTCAAGCACTAGTATACTTCATATTCCCATCTCCACTCCCACACAATGCAAGGTGCTACAAGGAATCCATTTTAAACTACTGTAGCAATCGGGTGCTGCCCCAAATTGGATATTGAAAATGGCAAAGACCCATATTGCACCTGGATTAATCTGCACCATTGTGTTCAGAATCAGCCCTGGAATTCCCGTCCATGAATCATTCCTGACCATTCGTGACTAAACTGAACTATCGAGTTGCTTCAAGGAAATGGGTTCCTTTTATCAGCATTTGTTGTTTATTGTTTGGATTAAAAATGGCCCTTTTCTTCTCCTTCCCTGTGTTATTTTTGAGGTTTGTACTTTAAAGTACTATCTTTGAGGACCTGTCAATTGAAGTATGTGCCAGACTTGGTTTATTCTCTCATTTTGAGTGGTCAGTTATTTGTTTGCCAGTGTCCTTGTTTATTATAAATGGGACAGCCCTGTCACTTCAATGCTGGAGGGACGTTTTGAGCTCTTGAAAGAATTTCTCTCTCTTTCTCTTTTTTTGGGGTGGGGGTGAATAATGCATCGGAGCCTGCTCCATTCACTGTTTTTATCATTAGCATGCAGCAGCAGTTATCTGCAGAATACTTATGAGTGCCAGCGAAAATGTTTGTGATGTTATTTATTTATGTTGCCATCTCAATTATTCATTTGTTTATTTATTCATGGCAGAACTAACTGCAATTGGAAAATTCATTTTCGCAGAAGGGCAGATCGCCTCCCACCCGCTACATGTGGGCAAGGGAGGGCACATCAGCCTCGTTAGTAATTGCTTTATGTGGCTTTTCCTCAGACTCGCAGGGAGATGTCATTTTAATCTGAGCGGACGTGGGAAGAGAGAGTGATGGGAGGGGGGGTGGAAGAATGAGTTTATCACACATTCTTTTTTTCTCCCGATTCTCCTCAAAACTTGGCACTGAGGGGAATTACTGCAGCGGGATTCTGAGTAACATCACTGAAATTACAAGGAATCAGAGCATGCCTCTAAAAACAATGTGTTATAGCTCTGTCAGGCTTTTCTTCCCTTTTCCCGTCTGTGCCTCTGTGCTTTTCCAGCTTTTCTTTCCTCTGATTCACAGGACTCACTGTATGACAGAGATTGCTGCCTGCATGTCGAACCATCGACTTGAGCATCGAAGTCTTTCCGAGACAGACCTGCTCCACTACTCTGCCAGACAAAACCTCCTTTCGGCAAGATCTATCGAACGGCAAAGAACCTAAATATTCCTCTCAATGACAAGCTCTCCTTCAAAGAGAACATCTCTTCAGTGAGCAGCTCCCTCAGGCTCTCCTCACCTACTCTTCAACAGACCCTGCTCCGGGGACTTCTATTCTTCCATTGGGGTCCTGTTGACCTGTCCTTCTGCTTGTGTCGCCTGACCATATTCAATTCAATTCAATTCAGTTTATTTGTGTAGCACTTTCAACAAGTACATTGTCACAAAGCAGCTTCACAGCGTATTGGTCCTTCAACAACCCCAAAGAGCATGGCCAAGGGTGTGCAACAGTTTATCTCCCTGAAGGGCATAGGCAGGAAGAAAACATGAGAGGAACACAATTCTGGGGGCTCAGTCCTATTCTAAGAGAGAAGGGTAAATAGTCAATAAACGGGGGGATGTTCCCCCTCTTTGTCTTTTTTCTCTCAACTTAAATTCATCGTCAAACCTTATGCCCCTGCAAAACCTCTCCCTATGGCAACCTCTGATCGCCCCGCTACTCCGTCACTGAAAAATGACATTACTAAGAAGTAAATAAATATATAAACACATAATTGTATATCTGAATACACATCCAGATTAATGATAAACACTGCCTTTATGCAATATACTGTGTCAGTGTTTGTTGACTGTGAGTGTTCTGTGTGATTACAGTGGATCTATGCTGGGTGGAGTGGACAGGACAGATACAGGGGAGGAGATGAAGATACTGTGGGACGAGGTGGGGAGTCTGCAGAAAATCACACACATGCACACACACACAAACACACACATGCATACACACACACACACAAAAACATACACAGAATCACACAGAAACACACACACACACATGCATACACATGCACGCACACACACACACACACACACATACACACACAAACATGCACACATACACACACACAGAAACACACACATATGCACACACATGCACGCACACTCACACACAAGCACACCTTTACACATACATATACACATATACTGTAGACACAAGCTCACAGATTGCACATCTACGCATATTACATTACATGACATTACAGGCATTTTACGCTCTTATCCAGAGCGACGTACAACAAAGTGTTAACAAAGCATAGTTTTAACAATGAAGTATTTTCACACAGTTAAGTGATGTGAGTTCCGCATAAGGACAGGCATACACTAAAGAATAAGCGAAAGAATTTTAATGTTACAATTAAATGTTAATGTTTAATCTTAATATAAGAATTTTAGATCTCCTTGGCTGGACAACAAAATAAATCAAGAAATAATCTTTCTGTGGGGTAATTGATGTAGAATGGAAATATTAGTGCAGAATCCTTGCTCAGCTATGCTGTTTATATCAGTGTGCTGAAAAATAAAAGCGAAAAACATCTCCTAGAGGCAGTGTACGCTTGTTTACTTCAGCATGTTCAAGACGTCAAACATCACCACACCGCGCACAGCAATGGAATTCCTATTAGCCTCATTTAATTAGGAGCATGTTGCTCTTGGCACAGCTCCTCAATTTATTCTAATCTTGTTTGTGCACCTTAATTGTTTCACAACATAGCCTTTTTTAATTAAATAAGATTGATTAAATTGTATTAAAATAAAACCAAAACCCTCCAAAGTGTTTCCCCCCCCCTAATACCGTAAATACCCTTCTGTCTTACCTGGGGGTGGGGTGTTACCTTACCATCTGGGCTCACTTTCTAATAAAACAAGCTGACGACCAGTCATGGCGTGTCACATAACTGTACAAATTTGTGTGGATTGGCTGTATAATATACATGCAGGCACTTTTCCTCCTTGCTTTCCCTGATAGTAATAGCAATAGTGCCGCCAGTGGTGTTCCCCCCCCTCTGAAAATGTGTGGCAGCTCCAAAATGGTCCCATGCGTTGTTCAGTGTTTGCATTTAACAGAGAGCTTTAACAATTTGGTCGTGACCACCCATAAGCGCCAACCTTCAGCGCTGCAGCCGCCCAAGCGTGGATGCTATCGCAGCTTTGAGGTTCACACTGATCCCCAGTCCCATTTCAGAGCTCTGTTCATTTTGATTGATGACTCCATTTATCTTTCACACCCCCACACCCCCCCACAACTTCCCACTCTCCATTTTCGTCACCCCCCCTCCCCCTGCACCCCCCACCCATATGAAAATGATATTAGAAACAAAATGAGATTTGAAATTTCATGTTTGACAAGCGCATTGATGAAAGGGCTTCATTGCAGGGCTTGATCCATGGAAATTTTATGCTAATGATACTGCTGGCCAAGCGATCTAGTTGGAAATTAATCAGAGTGGTAGAGTGGGGAGGCCGGGGGTGGGGGGTGTTAGAGAGAGAGTTTATAGAGCGGCCTTCCTCCCTTCTTCTCTCTCTCTTTCTCTCTCTCTCTCTCACTCCGAATCTCATCAGAAATAACCACAGGGTGTCTATGTGATGAGGTTGGGAGAGAAATAGAGAGTTGGAAAATTATACTGCAGCTTAGCGCTGATTGATGTAGTAATTTATGCAGCCATGCAACGCTGTGCTGTGACATGGATTACACTTTTCTCTCACCACAAGTCCTCCTCAATAGAGGAGAATTACAGGGCCTTTTCCCCCACCCCCTCTCCCATTCAGCATCTCTCTCAATTTGTTTATTCTGCTCATCTGTCCGGGGGTGTTTTCATGTATCCCCCCCACCCCTCCCCCATCCTGTTTGTGCAGATCCAACCAGTTTATAATCCTGAGCGTGGTCTTCTCAGGGAGACATCAGTACACCACCTAATGGTGTCATTATCAGATTTCACGCCTTTAAAACAACACAATTAGCGCTGTGTATTTAATGATGTTTATGGGGTAACAGCAAATGGATATGTTTTTACCATGCTGAGATTTCAGGGCCGCTACGAAGAAGAAGACCAAATCAAAAAGGCACGCAGCTTCTGTTGTGTGTGTCCCCCTCCTCGTGTTACACGTTGTGTGATTTATTAGCTTGACTCTGCGAGACATCTGTCACGCAGTGTCTTATTTTTGTAATGCATCATCAGTGAGGGAAAAATAATATTATCCTGTTTCAGATATTGTTCTCCTGAGTCTAATAATCTAGTGTGGGTGGAGTGTCATTAAACCGACAGACAAACGCTTCAGGGAGGAGAGGGGAAAAAAAGCCCTGCATCATCTGTACAGGAGCAAATCTGTCTGTCTGAAGTCTTCGGGGGCATTTCGATTCAGCTGCACCTCAGCGTGGCTGTGCTTTTTAATCACGTCCATACGCTCTCCCTGTACACCTCGCTGCAGGCTGGCGCTGGTCTCTCGGTTCACTTTCCGACACGATACTGACAGTGGCCAAACAGGGACTGAGTGGAAATAGGCCTATTCATCGTGACATTCTGGATGAATTGGGATGGCTTCCCTAAATGAACAGCGCTGTAAAGATAGCCACGCCTAACATTAAACACTCGATTCCCTCAATCGAGCACACTTAAACACATCTCAAACAAGCCTATTACCGTTGAACTGCGCTTGAGTGTTAATTATGTGTGATCTCATTCCTGCCAACATTCAACTGGAATGAATGAGAAATCGAGTACGGCTCGATTGCACTAACTAGCTTGCAGCATTAATCAATAAAGACCAAAAACCTGCCAGGAGTCTATCGTAAAATGATGCTGACAAGTGGAAGCATAATGATCTCATCTCCGACATATTTTCTTTCACTTTCAAGCTACAGGTAACTACCCAAATAAAGGAAACACTTGAGTAAATGAAGGGTTCTGGCAGCTCTTTTATGGTTTGGGGTGCATTTTCCAGGCATGGTTTAGGTCCACCCAACCTCTTATTTACACCAATAAATACAAAGCTATGTTGAGTGATCACCTTCATCCTGTGGTGAAGCATTTCTATCCTGATGCGAGTGGTCGCTTCCAGGATGACAATGCCCCATCCACAGGGCACGAGTGGTCACTGAATGCTTTGATGAACATGAAAACGATGTTTCATCTCTCTTTCTCTCTCCAGATCTCAACCCAATTGAACAATTATGTGAAATTTTGGAGTGGCAATTGAGATAGTGTTTTCCATCACCATCTTTCTCGTGGAAGAATTGTGTAGCATCATCGCAGCTTCTTGTGGCCCATTGCCCAATTAAGACTATTTATGTTGGTGTTTCCTTTATGATGGCAGTAATCTGTATCTTCCACATGGGCAACTGTAAGTAGTATTGTATGTAAGCACAAAAACTCTCTGCTGCAATATATTAAGTACCTGCTGGCCTGCTCAGGTAAGGGTTTAGTGAGGAACAGCTGACTCCTGCCATTGTTGGGATGGTCCAGGGTCAGATGCCTATGGACTAAAGAAGAACAAACCACCATTTTTAACAGCCCCAAAGTGACATTGTGTGTCACCTGGATGTCCCTGAGTGGCAAACCTGGCTGAGAGGCTTGTGAGTGCAGTGGCTTCCCCTACAGCCCAGTTCTAATCCAGACTGTGCCACTGCCGCCTGTCACCGGGGGTTCTGTGAAGCTGTGCGTTATTTGTCCATGATGTAATTTGACTGTTCAAATTGATGGAGCGATGGAACAAGCATAGAGTTGTGATTGGACAATCCAAATTAGTCCTTAAAAAAAAAATATATACATTTATATATATATTTATACATACAGTATATACAGTATATATAGGGGTAAATGAATATGTATGTATGTGCCCACTGCCTGTCTCAACATTTGTGCACTTTTCCCACTTTTCATGTGCACGTGCGTGTGTGCATGTCCTAGCTTCTCTCATCTTGTGCACTGTGTTTATTGACAGAAGGAAGGAGAAAGTGACTGGACTGTACGGATGGAGCTGGACACAGTGGCCCACCTCCAAACACTCGTGTGGTTTCTATTCTTCTGGGGAATTACCAGGCCTCACTGGGCTAGACAGAGCAACGCAAGGCCCAGCCGGACCTCGAGGAGTCCAGAGCCCAGGTCAGCATACAAACTAAAATTGTTCCACAGCTCTTCATTCATTTGACCTGGATTACTAACCATGAGGAAGACGTGCTCCCAATGTACAGACCTCATTTATTTAGATACAAGTCTTATTTTCGGGGACCGTTCGCACACTGACATTTGCAGGCAGGATATTTGCTTTTGATCAAAATGCTGATGGGTTAGGCCTGATTCCCTGCTGCATCTGGGTGCGTGTGTACCCATGAGTCATATCAGGAGCAGGCACACTCACAGCGACCAAAATGGCCACCGTGCAGCTGCGCAAAAAAATCTCTGCTTTGTTTCCCTGAGAACGTGAAGCACGCAGACACAGAGGATCCGCTCGTGTAGAGAGGTGGCCTGGATTGAGCCTGCTGGTTGTTTCAGGGGAAGGGGGAGACACTGCTCCAGGAGAGAGGAAAGTAAGAAGGGGCGAGGAACAACGTGAGGCCAAAATAATAAGACTGTATTCACAGCGGAGGGTGGCCACAGATGGAATGTGTAGTCACGTCCGACAGGGAGACAAGGGCGAGGCGCTGCTTCTCCTGCCGGAGGACCCTTTGTCCCCTCGGTGACCCGCCATCACCGGTCCGCTTGGTTCCCCCATGCCTATCGACTGCTCCGGATCCAGCACCAGGAATGGGTCTGCCATTAGCGCCACTGTCACTCAGCCCCAAACAAGCAGTATTGATCTCCCCCTGGCCTGTGAGCACAGACAGAGGGCCGCAGCTCACACACCACTTTCCCACCCCCAGAGTGTAGTGTTTTAATGGTCATCCCTTGTCAAGGCCCAACACGCCAGACTGGAGTTTCTGTACTCCCTGATGATCATCAACTTCCTGTATGACTGAGCGTACCACATTACCTAGGGGAGACTTGAGGCCTGAATTCTGTGTATAAGCATTTTTATTTATTTTTTATTTTGATTGCTCAGACTCTTTTGTGAAACAGTAGCGCACAAGATATGAGCTAGACATCATTGCAGGTGTCTGCATATCATACCTTAACATTCTTCATAGAACAAGTAAACCACATTACTAGATAGGTTAGTTCAGTCTGAAGAACAATATTTCAGAGCCTGAATTCTGTGTATAAACAAAACAACAAACAACATCCGGGCAAAAGAAGAAGACAAAATTCAAATGTACACTCTCCTGAAGTTAGAGTGCATTCACTTAAGAGCTTTTATTAGCGCCACACAAGAGAAAACTCTGAGTGAGGCAGAAATGAAAAGGAATGGGAAAACAACTGCGGCCTCGGACAGATTTATTTCTGTGAAGGGGAAGCGCATTCTAGTCGAGTGGCATCAGTCTCAGGGTAGCGTGGAGGAGGGGGAAGAGGCCTGTTTTTCCGTCTCTGCTTCATTAGAGCACGCTCGCCCAGCGCCTTGGTCCACAGCCTCAAACCTCCCAGCCCATCCCAGCTGCGCCAACCCTCTGCTGCTAGATGGCCCATCCTCTCTCCCAGCCCACAGCTTCCGGGAGAACAGCCATGCAGATGACAGCCTACCATCTAGTATCTAATTAGAAAGGTAGAGTTTGCACACTTGGTCATTAAAGAGAAAAAGATGGAGAAAAAATATATAGTGGAAAGAAAGGCAATACTCCCACACTCTGTCTTGCACAATCTCTTTATTCTAATGTTTCAGAATCAATCCTTCATCCTTGTCCTTTAAAAGAAAAATGATGACAATGATGAAGGATTGATTCTTCAGATAGAGTGCAGCAGTATTTCCTTTTTATCTGCTTTCCTCTTTCAATTATTTAAAAGAAGCTAGTGTGGCCCAACAGTGGCTCATTCTGTAGACTGTACTGTCAACTCACTTGCATACTGACCCAATGTCCCACAGTATTCCAGCTTTGGCTGCCACTGTCTGAATTTGCAACAGAACATTTTCTTTAACCTGCACCACACCAAGAAAACAAGAAAACACCCGGACAGAAGCAATTGTCCAATACAGCATGAGGCAGTGAAACAGGTTTTCAGTAATTAGCCATTGTATAGCATAGCTGTAAACAACATTGCTACATAGCTACACAGCAACATTTTAAAAGAATATTAAAACCACACAACACCAAAAATAAGTTTTAAATGATTTTATATACAGTGGGGTCCAAAAGTCTGAGTCCACTGTAATATGGTCCTCTATGTGTTCTCGTTGCTACTGCAGGTGCTTTAATCTTGAAAAAGGGCACTTCCTTTGCAAAGGTTTTTACAGCTGTTTGTAATTATGTCAGCAGAGCTTAGTGAAGTAGTTAGAGGTCAAATTGTTCTCCTGAGTAAAAATGTTGTATTAGGTTTTGATGAATGATGAAAACAAACAGATCTTAGTAGTGCACTCAGACTTTTGGACCACACAGTATGTTTGCTTGTTTGTTGCAATGTAAAATAATCTCAACGTGAACACTGCAAATGCTGTAAGAGGTCAGCTTGGTATTTAGAAACAGTTTCACATACAGTAGCTATTTGGCTATATAGACATCTAACTAGCTGATGGAAAAATATGTTCTTTTTGTTCAACAGCACTATGCTTTTCATCAGTTTTTTTGAAAAATCTGTGGCTCTCATCCACAGGGGTTTACAATCACATCCACTGTATACTGTACACTCCAAATATAATATGTCAAATTTATTAATAAGTTAAACTAATTTACAAGCCCTAAGCACACAAATGCAGTTTCTGTCTAGCATAAATATTTGTTTCTGGTACAGGTATAGTTGCCAGCTAGAGACGTTGCTCTGTGTTTCAGCATGCAGTAGTTAAATATTTGGAATTTGTACTTCACTGTACTTGCAGAACAGTTGTTTTCTTTGTGGAGAAAAATGTCAAATTGACCTGTGAACCAAAAGTTAAACTGCCATGTGTAGCAATTAAAATTGTAAATGTTCTTGGGCCCCTGGTTAACAAATGCCTTTACAACCGGTAAAGGCATTTGTTATAAGTGCAGTTTGCCCGCTGCAGCCTGGGTTCGATCTCAGGCTGTTCCAACCCAGCTCTGGCTGGAAGTCCGTTCGGGGGTGGCGATTGGCTGTCTGCCCCCAGGGGGAAGGGGGAGGGAAGCCGGCATGAGCTTGCCGCATGCAAAAGTGGTTCTGTGTATCAGAGTTACAGTCGGAGGAGGTGGCTCTGTGTCTTTGTCACTGCCGGTCCCAGAGTTGTAATGGCAAGCTCGTAGTATGAGGGGGGGATTATTGAATTAGCAGAGGGTACAATTTTCCCCCAAATTGGGAACAAATGGGGGGAAAATCTGAAAAAATTGTTATTGTACACGTTCCTGAAATTTCAGAGAACTGAATAATCCCAGTGAACATCATAGACCTTTCATCTTATTCAAATTATTTTACTCTCTTAAAAAATATGAAACTTACTCTTGTAATTTGAGGAGCTTTGGTGGTAACCATAGTTTTTAGCTGCTCTGTACTGGACCTTTTCCCTTTGCAGGAGCAACATTACACTTGGGACTGTTAAAGGATATTTTAGTAAGCCATAGTCTGTTCTTCCTGCTGCTCTTCACATGATTTCACCCAACCTAAAAGCATAGTAATGAAATGGATAAGTGAAAATGAAATGGATCACGTACAGTAAGTCTTGCATAGAGTTTACAGACCCAGAGGTCAACTTAGAGGTGTTCTGTGTTGTGTGTTTGCATGTGTTTATCTAGGTGGAGAAGCAGGTAGAGGCAATGGGGCATCCCCCTTCACGTCCATGTTGGTTACTATGACTAAGTACCTTCCAGATCCATGCCCAGGAGCTCCAGGTAGGCCCCACACCACAAATCAACTCTTAACCTGGGTGAGGTAAAACACCTGACACGCCCACACGCCCACGCCCAGACGTTTCAGTGTGTAATGGCATGTGATTCACATGGAATCAAAATGGATTTAATTGGGATTTCTTGCCAGTGATCAACACAAAATACTGTATAATGTCAAATGAAAAACAACAACTCTAAAGCCTTTAGTTAATTCATTGCAAATAAAATACAGACAATAATTGATTGCATACTATTGCAATGTATCCACTGTATATACTGTAGATTGGTACGTTTTACTACCCACCCTGTCGGTCGCACACTGGCGGGTGGCAAGACCACCCCGCGCCGTGTTTGGTCCTTGGGAAAGCTAACGCTAACGTCTGTAGCCACCTCTTTGACTAATTGTTTGTTATGTCAGTGCTCGCGTGCCCGTTCGGTTTTTAATGGAGTGTGGCGGAGCGATCCGTCAGCTCGTTGACCAGGGAGAGTGTCAGCTGAAGTGCTGGCGCTGCAGCCAAGAGGCGTGATTTACTGCCCCAGTCCAAACAGCCGAGACGCTCCACGCTGCCCAGATTGATTGCCCCCCGCGCTCGACGACGACGCCCGCCATCTTCTTGGAACCTTTTAATGCCGCTTTATAGATGGTTAGAGCACCTCGTTTGGCTATTTATACATCTTTAAGTGGCCATGAAATATAGATTTGTCCTGACGGGTGTCAGCATCGGAGCAGTGAAACAACTGCCTCGTGACACGTCGTTATTTTAATGGTTTGCAATGAGGGGGTTCTCCCAGTACCAGTTTGAATTATATTATTATTCCCACTAAATATATGCATTTTATATCCCCATTCCTTTGAAGTTTTACTCTCATGTCCTGTGCATTATTTGTCCTGAAACAAGCTGATTTGTCAGCGGTGGAGGGTGACAGGCCCGAACTTGTCTTTCATCAGAAATCCATAACAAAGCCTACAGTGACATGTTGCTTGACCTGTCAGCTACACACACATTTGTTTTTAACTCTCACATAATTCTGTCTTCTCTGGTAACAATATGATGGCACCAAACTATACAGCACTGTTGGTTAATTGAACAGGTACAAAATAGCAAGCAGGCCTTTGCGGATTGTATGTGGCAGCTGCCAGAAGTGCACTGGATGGGCACATAAAGAACGAATGTGAATAAAGGTTTATACATTTCCATGAGGAGAAATGTCTCATTAGCATCTGCCATCTGTGTGTAAGTGTGTTAGAGCTTCTGGAAGTTCTGGGACCGTGTGATGGATATGCGAATGGGATGGTATTCTCTTAAAGACAGCCAAAGAGGTAGTGTACCCTGGGCATCCAGGAAATAACCAGCTGACAGGCACAACTGCACCAGTTCTGAGAAGGAGGGGGCGTGCCACTTTTGTTTATTTTTCTTTTTTTGGGGGGGTCTGTGGGCACGTGAACAGGCCCGTGATAGTTGCAGGCGAAATCCACCCGTAAATGAGGCGTTCCGTACAAAAGCAAGATTTCATTGTAGAGAGGACACAGGATCACTGCCTACCAGCAAATCATCACCACAATTGGTGTTTGTTCAGGCTGTTGGGGTGGGATCCACCGCGGGATGTCTCGTGTCTGTCTACCTCCTGCGATGTGGTTGATGTCTGTGCACTTATTACATGCGGTTTGTGGTGTAAGTTTGTTCTGTTCCACAGGTGGTGACAGTGTTCTGTGACTGCAGCGAGCAGTAGAAACGCTACAAGGGGAGGCAGAGACGAGGGTCACCTGTACTGGAGGAACGGGAGCCAGGAGAGAAGAGGATCTGTGGCCAGCAGTCAGGCTGTGTGCCCACAGTGAGCAGGTACAAACTTGCCATTTACCACAATTCCTGCACTATCCACCAACAAGAGAATCCTGAACTTTCTGAATGACTGACAGGAAAGAGACCCTCTGTTAACTGCAGTGAGAGATGTCCTTCTTCATTTACTCAGTGTATGACAATGAGAGCGAGGGTACCATCCACAGAGCAGTGCTCTTGAGAGTAGAGGCAGGAACACAGGTTAAACTGTCAGAGCCCCATAGGCATACCTGGCCTACAGGGATTAGCGCTGACTGCACATGTACAAGAGAGCCATAATTTAGCAGGACCGATTCTATCTTCTATTTGACAGTAGTAAAGGTTGATTTGTTTTCGTGCTCATTGTTTCTCTTCCTAGATTGTGGAGAGGTAAGAAAAAAAAAGCAATTAAAAAGATAAAACTGACAGGAAAGAGAAAATTTGAGTGGAGGTATGGGGAGCATTTGTTGCAATGGGGCCTTTAAACTGAGGGCGCCTGAGGGCTGTCTTTAATAAGCTGTGCGAGCCAGTCACCTGTTTGCATGCGGCACCACCCGCCCGTCTGGAATGAAACAGCTCATCAATTCAGCGCCCAGGGCCCTGTCACACTCCGACAGGAGAGGATACTCCATTCAAGCCCAAGCTAACACGCACAACTAGGACCAGCCCGGTACAGGACTACAAAAACACGCACGCACGCACACACAAACTGATTCCCGAGACTAGCACAAAACAGTACCACATCATCACACACACCTGGGACTAGAGATACAGAGCCTCAGTGCATTTATATTGCCCTCGCTTGCTGTGGTCGGCACCGGAAGAGAAAAAGGCAGTGCTGGGGGAGGATGTCAGGCCTTGGAATGTAAGCCCTTCCGGTGGCTCCTTGGCGCTCCATTCGCCTCTGTCCTATACGGCTTATTACACCTATCCGATTAGGTCAGACTACTGCTCCTCTTCCTCCCTGCCCCTCCGACAGAGCCAGGTATGAAACAGAAAGGCATCTAATATTAAAGGCGTGCCTGTGCCTGACACGCGGTGTGCTGTTTATTACAGTCTCCCGGCCTGCGTGACCTCGCCACACGCTGCCTCCCCACCCGTCTCATCTGCGTGCGGCCGGATGGCTCGATGGCGGATCATCCCGGGTCGGGGCCTCCCGTGAAATCAGACGTTTAAGTGGCCAAGAGAAGAGGAATCTGAAGATCTTTACCAGCACCTTGCCAAAGGTCTCTTGTTTAAGTCAGCCAGCCCTGAGCACTAAGTACAACCACGGCCTGCCAATACGCATTAGGGAGGATTTAGTAATTAAGTGATAGGCCGAGGACTAAATTGGGTGTTTGTGGACTGCGAAGCTGGCCCGAGGTCCCGGCAGCCATGCAGATAGGGGATTCTAATTGCCGGGGATATTGATCAGCCTGGCAAGGGGGTGCGGAGGGATTTCGCGAGCTATCGATTAGCTGTTACTGCGGCCAGTTCGTCAATGAAAAGGGATGTGAGTGCTGCAAAGGCTCAGGGCTTTCCCAGTCTCGGCCCGTGGTGAGCGTGACACAGCACCTCCCGGAAAGCACTTTTCTCTTTTGTCTTTCCCTTTTTCCTTCCGGCCCTGCCATTGACAGATGGCCTCAGTTTCCACTCAAGGAGCTTTTTTCGTTCTCTTTCGTGAGCCATCCGTAGCACACGGGTGGTGGTGGTGTACTTTTCACCCCATTCTGTATTCTTTGCCTAATGTGTCCAGTTCCCCAGGTCATCATTTCAGAAGCCACTGTTCCCAGAGCTAACGTTTGGAGAGCGTGCTGAACTTCTCGCCCCCCACGCCGTGCCTACAATCGGATTAGCTGCTTCACCTCCCCTAGAGTGGGCACTGGCCACCTCCCGGAGAGGCCTGATCAGATCTCATGCTCCAACGGTGGACGAGTGGCGCTCGGATCGGATCCGAACCACTTCAGTAGCTGCTCTGCGATAATTCGTTTAAATGTTAAGGCTTGACTGTTCAAATAAAATCGAATGCTCCTTCTACTCTGCCCCCCGCATGGCATAATAGTTCAACTGAGAAATGCTTAATTCGCTTTCATTTGGAAAGGACGGAGCGGACGTATGAGGCCGAGGGTTGGTGTTTCGTACTGCATGTGCCGTGGAAACAGGCAGCGAGGGTCATGCTGGTTGGACAGTTGATAGCGTGGGTGGTGCTGTCAGTAATGGGAGCTGAACTATCAGTAATGTATAGGGAGAGAGACTATAGTGAGGAACATCCTGCTCGTGTATTTGACATGTGGGTGGATACATGGATACAGGTATGGTGGCATGTGTATTAGAGGGATGACGGTTTGGTACTGCTGTTCCAGGGGCCTGGAGGAGAGCTGGGTAAGAGCTCCTCTTCACATGGGAGGAGAGCAGCCTTTTGAAGGATCTGTGACTAGAAGCAGTTAGTCTGTCAGCAGCAACGTGGCCTGATGGCACATATGAGGACAGCTGCTTAGGTTATGTCAAATCAATGGACTGACCCATTTTCCCATCCCATTTTCATACAGTACTGAGTGGCTCAAGTGACACAACTTCCCCCTTATCACTTTCTGTAGAGTTCAGTTTGATTTTCCCCTTATCCCATCTCTCTCTCTCTCTCTCTCTCTCTCTTTCACACACACACACACACACACACACACACACACACACACACACACACACACACACACATACACACATTTACACACACACAGTGTGTGAAAACATGGTCATTGCACATGGTGTGAGAGTAGTGAAGAAAGGACCCTCTCCATTTGTAGTGTTGTAGATGTTTTTCTACCTGTTGGAAGGAGGAAAGCTTAAGGTGCAGCAGTCTACCAGCTGTTCAGCTGTTATGAAATGAATCCCTCGTAAAGATGGTCAAAAGGTTTGAGCTTTTATATTCAGACATAGCGTTTAAGGGCTGGAGGTCCCAGAGGATGAGTGTGAGGGTGTCTGTGGCTCAGATGGTAGAGCTCCAGACATAGGGGCTGGAGGTCCCCGGTTTGAATCCGTGCGCCTTGGCCCTGAGCAACAGGAGGTCCCCAGGGTGGAGGGGAGGTGTGAAAGAAGGGGGGGGAAATGCTGTGGGCCCCCCCCGAAAGTTTGGAGGTCTCAAAGCTGGGGTTTTCTCATCTTCTTTGAGTGAACAAAAATGAAACAACACGACTAATAAACTAATGTTGTTTATGTATACACACTCTTCTCCTTCTCTCCCCTAAACAATATACATGGAGAAAGGAGCAAGAGCTGGGCTTGAACCCGCAACGTCAGCATCAGGAGGTGGCAATCATTCACGGTCGCCACCATTTTCACCTGTCCTTAAAGCTAGGTTAATGTGATAGTGTAAATGCAAGAGAAACAGAAGGGAAGAGCCAGGACTCCAACCACAGACCTTGGTGATGGGAGGCAGTGATGATTTGTGCTTGCCACTGTACTCACAATTCTTAAGCGTGTCTTATCGCCACGTTACGGTGAGACAATGCAAGCAAAACAGAAGTGAAATGCCGGGGCTTGAACCCCAGACCTTAGCATTGGGAGACAACTATCATTCTCGCTGACCACCATCTTCTTCCCTTTCAATGTCTGTCTTATAGCTAAGTTAGGGTGAGACCTCAAAAATGCAAAAGAAACAGGGGAAGAGCAAGAGTTGGATACCTAGCCCTTGGCATCAAGTGACGCCAATCATTCAGGCTCACCATTTCTTATAGCTAAGTTTTTTTATGCCATTTTATTAAGTTAAGGTTTTAATTCCTTCACTAATATATGCCATTTAGCATACGCTTTTTATCCAAAGCAACTTACAGTAGTGAACGCATACATTTTTCAGTATATGTGGTCCAAGTGGGAATTACACCCACAACATAAAGGCCTCTACATGCTCGAGCGACTGCAACGCACTGACATCCTCTGCAATGTTGCGTTGATGTTGCAGAGGGTGTTTCAGAGGATGTCGCGTACCTAGCACAAAAATCAAACTCGCAACATGTCGCGTAGATGTTGCACAGCATTGATTCGTTGGTTAATGGAAGCGGAGCTGTCATGGTCATAGTTCATTGAGCGAGTACATCATTTTTTTACATTTTACATTTTAAGCATTTAGCAGATGCTCTTATCCAGAGCGACATCCAGATTAGAGGAGAATGATAAAAGCAGCGATTTTTTTTTATTCTGTGAAAAGACAGAAAAAGACCATCCTTCATTTACCTTAATACATTAACATTATTTTCAAGAGTCGTCTGCTGGTTCCTTTGTTCCACGTGAATTTACTCTATTATTTTAATGCTATAAAGGTGAGTTGCTCGCACACAAGCTGCTTTCATGACAGGCGTACTTACTTTTTTCCAAAGGTTTTAAAGTCTATTGTACTGACAGTACATTAAAATCTGAGATTCTGCAAAGAACGAAGGATTGACTGTGGTCTTCACGTCATTCTAAATTATATATTTAAGGTTGCAAATATCCAGATGTTTTGTGTTGTGTTTTAGATTACATATAAATGTAACATGTCACTACAACACCTTAATGCGCAGAATATTCAACTAACAAAACAAAGAAAAAGCAGGGTGCATACACATTTTTTAAGCATATAGTAGACGCTCTTATCCAGAGCGACTTACTAGATGTGCATTAATACATGGTAAGAACAATCATAGTTCGCACAAGAAATCAGTGCAGTAATACAGCGATAGACATTGTTGTTGGCAGCTGCCATACCTGTATATATCTGCAAAACTATAGATATCTATCAGCTAGCAACCTGGTATCACGGCCAAATAAAGCTCGCTAACAGTAGCTAACGATATAGATAGCTAGCATAATTTGTTCAACACGGTATAAAATGAACCAGCGTCAGGAAAGATTGGCTGAAGAAGTTCGAAGATACAGGATTTTCCCTGCTTTCATGAAAACTTTACCGACCTTGTTCAATACATTTATGCCTACTAGTGTACAGAAGTGTAAGGACACCATGTCGCATAGGTTGCGCAGAAGTATAAATTGCCGAGTGCTCTGCGACGTGTTGCAGAGGATATCGCGTAACAGTCACGTTGCTTACGCAGAAGCATGTAGAGGCCTTAAGTGTGTGCATGAAATATATCTCACCCATCTGGCGTAATCTCATAGTGAGAGGGGATCTCACTAGTCAGGTTTATTTATTTCTAGTGTTCAATATCCAGGTAGTTGCAGACGTCAGGAGATCTGTCTATAACCCTGTGACGTGTGAGTGACAGCAGTCTGTTTGCGCAGTGGCAGGAGCAGGAGATACAGATCAGCATCATACAGGGACCCGCCTGCCATCCTCAGAGAAGCCCAGGCCCGGTTGCAGTAATGCACGGCCAATGAAAGTCACAGCCATGAGGTCAGAGGTCACCCAGCACTGTGGGCTGTGACGACCACCCTCATCAGGACGACCCCGTCCCCACTGGAAGTTATTTAGGATAATCAAATTTTGTGATTTATGTTATGGTTTAACGTACATAACATATTATTCATATCGCAGTGATACTGTCCAAGGTGAGAGGTAGTAACAGTGAGATACGTGAGTCTAAATGCAAATGCCTTCTCCAGCAAGATCACAAAGTTTATTGGGTTTGTGCTGTGCTGACTCAAGCCTGCTTGCAGCAATTGTTTCAACTGTTTCAAACAGTATATGAATTATTTCTGCTTGGAACATACTTATTGGGTTTTGCCAGAGGAATTATATTGTTTGACCCAGTTGAAATTCAGCGTTGGGTCAAAGGGACTAAAGGTCATAATGAGGTTTTTATTTCCTTTCATTTAGGAACAGTGTCTTATTGTTTACTCTTACTTGCAGACACACACACACACACACACACACAAATAATCATTCTCTCTGTGTCACACATGACAGTTTATTCTAATTATATTTATTATTTTTTATAATTATATAAAATATATCTATAAAATGATAAATATATATAATGTATATAATTATAATTATGATTCTTTGCATGTGTGTGTGTGTGTGTGTGTGTGAGAGAGACACAGAGAGCATAATTATTTGTGTGTCTGTGCAGTCTCCAGGCTGCAGGTGGGCCTGAAGCTGGCCTGGGACAGCAGAGATACACAGAGGCCCTGGAGCACAGCCTGAAAGATCTAACACTGGAGACGGCATCTGCCCAGGGCTCCACAACATACGCACAAAGCTGCTGTATATGTACCTACAGCGGTGTGCTTATGGACGTTAAACCTCTTTATTGACTTTTCATGATTTGCTGCATAGATCTGCAGATTCCTGCATCTGTTCTGCTTACCCTATTGAAACTGTACAAATATTCACATAATATGGCCTCAAAATATAATAAAATCAGATGGCTAAGAAGGTACAGAGTAACACGATTGTTGCTTTATTCAGTAAGCTGCAGCCATTTCTGAAATCAACCTAGGACAGAAAGTGAATGATGACCCCCCGAAGAGAATGGATGGTCATTAGTTTGGGCCCACTGAAGGAGTCTTACCCTCCAAGGTTCTTTGAGCAGATTAATTGAACACAGTAGGCAGTGCTGATGAACAGGAAAGTTGAAAGGTGCGCTGTTTCTCTTCTCTCTGTGTTGTGCTCTCACCCTGAATTTCTGTACACCTGTGTCCCGCTCCGAGCGAGCACAACCTTGTGCAGCCTGGAAAAATATGAATGATAATTTAATGCGCGCTAGCAAATGCAGAATGCATATTTGTGCCGGCAATCAGGCACGCGGCGTTATGAGAATGAAGTGCGGCGCAGTCAGTTGAGCGCGGATCAGTTCACGCTTTGATACACCGCTGTTGTTTCGCGTCACTCTCTAAGTGCTGTCCCTGTTGCGTGGTAACCGCGGTGCACTTCGGCTGGCCTAATTGGTTTAGGAGGAGCATCCTCGTAATTTCTCGGTCAGCAAACTCCGCCGCAGAAAATAAAGCGCAACTACTGCTGCCCCCCTCCACCACCTTAGGAAAAAAAGTGATTATGTACAGTGTGTGTTTGTGCGTTCCTCGCCTGTTTTCAGCCTTGCTTTTAGAAATAATTGCCGTGTGGTATCAGAGGAAGGGCGTTAATGATTCCTGTCGGTCGTGCGGAACTGAAGGTGCAGGAAGGGGAGAGACAGGAAGGATGGGAGCGGGGGGGTGCAGTTAATTTTCCAAGGCCCGGGCGTCTGTGTCTGTGTGTGTGTGTCTGTGTGTGCCCACGCGCTTGTCCTTTTGTGTGGATTAGAGCAGAAACGCGGCGGAAGATGATCAGAATTTGAGCACACTCTGGTTACCCGGCGATCACAGTGGGATTAGGGAGGATATGGAGCTAACGCTGCGTCGGGCTGCCGGCACTGAATCTAATCTCTGCTCAGGGGCCGCACAGGGGCCCGCTTTAATTGCCCGTGCTCCTTTCATTACATTTATTGCTTCTCCTCTGCATTCCATTTGCGCTCTGTTTGTGTAAAGGTCACTGTGTCGGTGTGATGAGTGTAGAGTCGGCTCCGCGCAGCTCTGTATCACACACTGCGGCCTGAGATCTATGAATAGGCAGAAATGTACTCGGTCCCAAGGCCTGGAGTCCACAGTGGGAGACATTTCAACACAGAGGCAGTTCCACGGTCGCATAGTTATAGTGATAGCTAATTTAGATTACATTGCAGTTATTGCAGGATCAAATCAAATCAAATCAAATGTATTTGTATAGCGCTTTTCACAATTGAATTGTGACAAAACACTTAACAGAGGGGGAACCCAGGCCTAGACCACCCCAAAGGCAAGTCTAAAGGCAACAGTGGCAAGAAAAACTCCCTTGGTAGGGAGAAACCTTGGGAGGAACCAGACTAAAAGGGGGGGAGCACCATCCTCTTCTGGCCGGCACAGGCGGTGTCCAAAAAAGACCATATCATGGTCAAGACCATATCATATATACAGTATAGTTATGAATGTTTAACAAAACATCAGTAGCTGCATTATCCTCCCTAAAACCATACATTGTTGCTCTCCAGTCCAACATTAATACATATTAATGAATGTGATATTTAGAGGGACCCCTGCTGTTTTCAGAAATTCAACACAAGGTTACAATGTTGCTATATTATATATATATCCCATCTCAATATTACTTATTGTAACCTTTTGTGGAGCTTTATAAATCTGGCCACCCTGTACTCCTTCTTAGGAATACATTTACTAACATTCATTGATGTCTGCAAACCATCAACAGTGCATATGTAATGATGCATAATGAAATTATTAATAATGTATTAAGCATTAAATTTAACATAGTTTAAATGACCATTACCAATAACCATTTAACATTCCAAGATTCAATTTTCAATATAATTTTTTGAACATTTCTTTATGTTCATTTTGTTCATACAGGCTCAAAATGCACAGACTTATGAGATAAACCTAGTGTCCAGCAGGTGACCCCAAACACAACGATGCATAATGAAATGATTAATAATGTATTAAGCATTACATTTAACATAGTTGAAATGTAACCATTTAACTTGAGCACATACAGGGTCAAAATCAATCAGGGTCCTGTTACAGTTTGGTTTAAGCTCTGTGTTCCAGTAACCCTAGCAGTATGCAGTGAGAAAGCATTGAGAATTTCACATTGGCAGATGATTGTTGATTAATTGAATACTTTGTGGGAGACATTTTCTTCCTAGTTAGTTAGGTAAGATAATATTCTGTTAATGTGAGAAAGTTTGTGCTCAAGCAACGAGATGAGGTGCCACTAAAATAATGCTACGTGTAGATTTAATGAGAGGAGCAACACTCGCTTCAAGGGAAATGTATGTCCATTCTATCACATTGAGGGCAAGGGCAGTGTCAACACACTGTTTAAAAAAGTAATAAGTAATCATGTATTTTCCTATGACTGAGTATTGCTCCTTACATTTAATCTATACATTAACTCAAACTCAAAGAACCACAAATTTTACTGTCACTTGCTCCTCAAGTTATACATGATCTCATCCATCCTCATGTTTAATTATCCTGCACGGTGGTGGTTATGCATGGCTGATTCCCCCCTTCCTCTCCCCTTGCCCATGTTAGCTTGCAAATTACCTAGCGATGTAACGTTAATGTTCATCTCTGACTGACTGGACACATTTGCCATCGTTAGTTTAGCCTTACGTTAATAAAGTTTATCTATTAACGTAAATTCTAGTTTAGCCTTCCGTCATTAACGTTTGACCAGAAAATTCTCAAACTGTCTTTACAATTATTTTATTCCCTTTGTCTGGTCCTAAATACTTATTTCAGGGATGTAAAAGGAAGTTATTACATCAGGAGGCTTTGTTTTAACAAGCTGTCAACTGTCAAAACGAGATCTGGATGTGTAAATGGATCTGTGCATTCACTTCTACATCATCACTTCAAAATCACCCCGCCCCCACCACAAAATCAGATTGCGAAACGCAGTTTGCCTTTTTTCCACGTTTGAAAATGCTTTAATTTTAGCAGCTTCTTAAAATACCTGTGCAGGAGGGAACTCCGGAGACACACGCAGTCATATAATGACACAATATAAATCAAATCATGTATACCAAGCATTTTAGCCAGTTCATGTCTGTAAACACTTCAGTTTGCTGCCCAGCAAGCAGCAAATATAGAACAGAGGCGAAAGATGACGCTGTGCCGCTCCAGCAACGGCCCTGTGACGCGTTGCGTTCGCTTCTGGTGTAGGTTACCCCCATCCACCGCCGTTTTCATTTGTGTGGTTTGATTGCGTAGGTTGGCCTTTACATAGGAGTTCCATATTAATATTCACATTTAACACCTGAAAGGGGGGTGTTAAGTTGTAGCGATGAAGATGACTGCATGCTGAATCACTGCTGTACCAGCAGGCCTGTGACTGTGTGAAAGCCCCCTGTCTGACACCCCCACCCCCAAAAAGGGCAAGCATGTGGAGCCTCTCCACTGTGCTGCTGTAGTTTAGTGTGCATTACACAATCCTGTCACCTACATGAAAGCAGTGTAAAGACAAGCGGCTAACACCTATACACACTGTGTCACACTGGTGTTTATTACCAGGACTGCAACACCAGGGACCGCATGTACTAATGCCTGCTTATTAACAGGACTGTAAAACTTTAATTATTCTTTATTAACATAACGCATGCTTTAATACTTGTTTATTTACCACCAGGACTGGTAATGGTCCGACGGTGTATTTTAAAAGGTGACACACTAAGGACTGTGTATTCTAATGGTTTGTTAACACCACTGTCACACCATGGGCCGCACGTGCTTTAACGCCTGCTTATTAACAGGAAGGTAAACCTATCAACTGTGTGCTTTAATGACTGTTTATTAACAGTACTGTCACTCTAAGGACTTCATGCTCTAATGACTTTGTCATTAGGATTGTCACACTAAGCACCGTATGCTCTAATGACCATTTACCAACTGAAGTGTGACACCGAGCATGGTATGTTATAATAAGTGTTAATTAACAGTACTGTAATATCATCGACTGCACTTTAATTACTGTTTATTAACACCATTAACGGGATCCAGACACGCCAAGATGAAACCAGGCAATAGCATTAAAGGCCAGTTGTTGCAATTGTAACTACACTATTCTCATTGCCTTTTGTGGCTTATCTGGGGAGGTGTGGCTTATGTGAAATGCCCATTAAACAACCTTTGCTCCCATATGGAATATAGTCAGCCATGTACACGCATGACATTATTCATTACAAAGAGCAATATGTATAGTTTAACAACACATGCAGGTACACTTCATGTATGGTTCAGCTGCATTCATGTTTTTGCTTTTGTTTTTCTCATCCCATCAAGAGCATTGCCACTGGATCATATGATACATCACAGCATATTTATGGTGTACTGTGCACATAGAGCCTCTTTGGACAAATAAAACCATTTTTAAGTCCAGAAACAATATGGCCAACAATAAAACTCACTCACATGATTAACCGCGTAAGTTAAAAGTTTGGCCTCTGCAACTTCTGAGAGCTTTATTTGATTGACTGTTGTATGTGCTGTAGTGGGATTAGCATAGCCCTGTATGTGTTTCTGTGGCTAATGGCCCATGTCGACTGGCCGTGAAATCAGGGGCCTGAGAGCATGGAGGAGCCAGCGGATTGATGTTGCAAATCCCAGACTGCGCTGAAACTGCGCTGTTTTTATTTCGGTCTTTCCGCCTGCAGCAGGGCTGTTCGGAGCGCCGGCGTTAATGCAGCCGAACGCTTCCCCCACCTCCCAGCCCTGCACTAACACCGCCCGTACATAAAGACCTGCGGAGAGGTAAAGGGCGTGTTGGGAGCCGCCAAGGTGGGGCGGTGTGGCCGGGCTCTTAGTGTGAGAGCGCCCCTAACCCCCGCCCCCACATTGGGCGATCGGCCGTGTGGCAGCCGTCCGTGTCTCGCAAGGGGCCCGAGCCTGTTAACAGCAAAGATGCATTTCTGCAGCCGAGCGGAAAAATCGCGAGGTGGCCGCAGAGAAGGCCAGTCAGCAGGAGGGTCCTCAGACACCCAGAAACGTTCACACCGCTTAGCTGCTTTCATAGGGCTCCAGACTGTCATAGGCCATGCTCCTCCACTAGTTATTTTTGTATTGTTTTAAGACTATTGTGTCTTGATAAAATTCATGTATATGATTATCATTTGTGGGGTTTTCTTTTTTTGCATTTTTTTTTTTTTTTTTCTCTAATGTGAAATGTGTTTCCCCTTTTACTCCAACTTTAAAGGATATCTTCAAAGGAAAAAAATGGTATTTGAGAAAAATGGGAGATGCTCAGGAAATATTTTTTTCAAGTGAGAACATAAGTAGGAAACATAAGGTTTATACATCCTAGTGTTAAGTAACCTTGTGATGAAAGATATGCTGTTAGAAAGAATATTGCATTGCACATTGTTGGACATTAACTGACACTATACACTATTTTGATCACTTCAGAAAACAGACCATGTAATCTGATCTCTTTTACCCTTTCAAATAGGGTCAAATGTATTTTTATTTAAGGTTCTTTTTTCTGTGGTGGGGGGGAGGGGGTGCAGAGTGGAGACCAGCCAGACAGCAATCAATGGATATGTTCAGGTATTTTTAAAGTATTTTTTGAGATGAAATTGTGTTCCACCTTACTATTTGACTTCTGACTTTGACTTAGATTTTCCATCTCTCGGCCACTGCAATCTCCCATATTGGAATGTGTGTTGGTTTTGTTTTCACTTCTATACATTCCAATCAGATTTTTCAATATCTTCTAAATTGAAAAAAGGAAAAGTTTGCGATGGAACCCAACTTTTGGTGGACTGAAGGAGCTCTGGCTCTAGCCGTCTGTCTGAGCGCAATCTATCGCCGGTGTTTACTAAGCTGATGAGGGGCTTCCTATTGTCTCCTCTCTTTCTCCTTTCATTCCCACTGTTTGTTCTAGTTCCTGAGCTCCAACACTCATCACCTCACCACTGCACGCCACGCAACTGCTCAAACTCCCACTCCCCCCACAGGAAGCCAGTTCCAAATCCTTTTAAAGCAGAAATTCGGGAGGAAATAAAGTGTACACAGCACCTCCGTGACGGCACACCGCCTGAATTGACCTTCTTTGTTTCGCAACACAAACATTCAGTGAGAGAGAAAAGTTCAACGAAGAACAAGTGCAGTGGCAATTTCTGGGGAATTGATTTGATAGGCTCTGCAGATAACTTGTCAGAATCGCCCATCTGAAATGACTGCTCATTTATAAGTGAGGCCCGGCGACTAGCAGTAAGGAGATGCAAACTCTCTCCATTAGGCCTGTCGGGTAACTAACTGAACCTCGGCTAATGTCCTGGGACATCCGGAAAAACCAGCGGGGGGCCCGGAGATGCAGTCTGAAAGTGGGCAATGAGTAAATATAAATAAATAGATAAATAAGTAAATTGCATATGAGGGGAGTCGTGGGAGCTCGGCCCATTCCCACGCAGCGCTTTTGCTTATTTATGGCGTGGCAGCGGAGCGGGGGGCCTCCCGGGTGCACGGACAGGGGGGCGCTGCCTCTGCATGGCTCCCCGGCTTTCATTAACTGTCATTACCCAGGCTTTCAGCGGCAGGGCCCAGCGCAACCCGCCGGCTTTCCGAGACCCGCCACGCACTCTGCAGGTCCGCCTGCACGGATACGGATAAGCCAATCCCTCTTGTCCTTCCTGCAGAGGGTGGAATCGAGGCAGAGGAATAAAAGGGAGCGTGCAGTTTGTGTCTTTAATGGTACCCTTGCAGCCGGTACAGGGGGAGCAAATGAAGGACGATACTCACGCTTGATTTGTTGTTATAAATATGTAATAACCGTACAAAAACGTAAAATGTATCTGTAACAGACGTTATCTTCTCATGGTTGCGAGGACAGAATATATAAAAGTTCAAAAGCACTTCCACGGATAAGGATCTGGGAGAGGTTATGTTTCCCTGAGCGTTCTGTGCGGGGAAACCTTAGACAGGCATTTTATAGTGCTTTCCCTTTTTGTGAAGGGGAGAAATAAAATAAAATAAAAAACCAGCCACGGTAAGATGTGCATTTCCGAGAGCACGGTGTTCATTAGCAATTTTCCCTTCCAGTTCACTTCCAGCTAGACGGTCTCCTGATTGATTGAAAGCTTGCGCTATTTATTTGGGTATCAGGGAATGAAATATTCATATTGTACGCTTTTCCGAGCAGAAGTTATCTGGATGCAGCGTAAATGGTACTTGGGATTAGATTTTCACAGCAGATTGCTGTTATTAAAGAAAAAAAAAATTGAGCAGCCATCTTCCTGGGAGGCAATCTATTTATTTTTCACGCTGAGGCAGAGCTCTGGACTAGGCTCTTAATGCACTGGACCAAAAGTGCTTTGGTCCGCAACCTTTCACGCCTTCACCCCCCCTTATAGGATTGCATAGTTAATAGCTTTGACTTGCCTTTGAAAGCCCGTAGCGCATTCCCTCGCAGAGCTGAAGGGATCCCGGGCCCCGTCTATCAGTCTCTGTCTCTATTTCTGTCCATCACGAGGACAGGGGATGTGTCGATGTCACCGCCACAATGCGCTCTCCGTGCATGGCCCTGCGCTCGCAAAATCAGGCCCTGCTTAATTGTGCACCGTGCCCATTTTCCTTTCCTGCATGATGTGATGATTGCTTATTTATTCTCCTCGGGCCTCTGCGCTCATATTAAAATGATTGACTTGTTTAATTCACCGCACATTTGCAGAGCTTTATTTGATAAGCTTATTTCTCTGTGTGCCTGGATCCAACCTATTCCCATGGTTAAACGTTGTAATGTTTCAAATGTGGATTATTATTCATACTTCTGATTGTTTCCTCTACTAATTATCTGCCTTGGAATAATTTTGCATTTGTAAAGCTGTTTATCGCAGCGGAGTTCAACAGCACAAAAAGACGCGCATGAATGATTCAGTTGGGAAAGTCGTTGAGCGGACCGCGTGCACGATGCTGCCAAACGAGGACAAGAAGAGGCGAACAGAATGAAAGGACGGTGGCGACGAGGCTGTGTTGCAAACCCCCACACTCAGTTAGAAATCGCTGCATTCACACAGCCATCCTTTCACACTGTAAAAAAAAAAATAAATAAATATACAAATCTGATCATCATGGGTGGTTTTATCTGAAGGTGGTTAACACTACTGGAACGAACAATGGTGGGACGTGTCGTCCGAGACTTGGGGTAGAGTGTTAATGGGGTGAGGAATACGAGGCTCCTTAACATTTAGCAGTGACTCTTGCCCTCTTGCTCCCCACAGGAACAATGATGAGGGGCTCTTAGCAGTTGCATAGTAGTATTGCAGGTTAGGCCTGGAAACTTGTAATGGCAGTGATGTAACAGAACGGTAGTGATGATAACTGCTCCAGTTGCCAGACGCAGTGGAGGATCCCTGACCCTCCAGCACCCTAGAAAGTGTTCACCCTGCTCTCTCTACAGCTGGGCTCTGTTCAGATCTGTGGAGTAGCAGCCATCAGCCCATGCTTCTCCCTCCCTTTCAGATCTGTGCAAAGTGGGAGGGCCTGGAGCCACAGAGGGAGAGAAAAGCCCTGAGGCTGGAGCCAGTGGGATACTTCAGGGCCTGTACGTGATCCAGATGATGCCCAAAAAGCGCAGGAGCGCAATAAACATCCTCATCTCTACCAGACCGGACAACTGTGGTGGGACATAGTGGACCAGGGCCTGGATAGGCCCAGCATGCTGACCCACAGCCAGATGCTGGGCAAGACTTGCCCACACATACCAGAGGTGCAATAACTCTAAAAAAGGAATTGCATGATGATCTGTTCATCTGTGTGACTGAAAGATGTGTAAGTAAGCCAATGAACTGTATTAGAGCTTGGACTCCAATTGATTGCATTGTTTTTGGATTGATTCATTAATTGATTCACTTTTTCATAAAGGCAGGTATTTCCAATGTGGTATATGGTACATGTAATAATACAGTGCCCAGGATTCAATCTAACAGATTTAGCTTAAATAAGGAAAATGCAATTCAATCTGACAAGATTTACATTTAATCAGGAGTTAGTCAAACCATCCTTATCCTCATAACGACCCACCTTATGCTCAAAAGGACTGGAAATCCATGAAACGGGAAAAGGTTAGTCCCCCAGCCTCCATCTATACGTACAAAGCTCATTTTAATGTTGGAAAAATGACTGAATGTGTTCAAAGTGGCTTGCAGCTCGCTGTCATTGGGGTAAAGCTAGGACAGTAAACATTAGGATATAGATTAAGGCCATTCATCTTTTTGTTACTGTGTGCTTTAATACAGGATTGAGTTTTGAAAAAAAGAACTACTTAGTTTTGTAGTTTATGTGTACTTCTCATAAATGTACGATATGTTTTTTTCCCTTGAAATTGTGAATACAATTCATACATTTAAATTATATTCAGGGCTGGTGTTTTTTATTTATGTTTGTTTTTGTGATGGCAAAAAAAGTTGAATTAAATTGAATGAACAGTTTACAGATTCTGAGAATATGTAATTGCACTAAAATGACAAAATCAAAACGTCTATATTTTTAAAATATAAATTCAATAACATTTGCATACAAATTCATGCACAGGTAATGCTGCACAAAATGATGATACAAATGACATGACAGACAGTTCAGGTCCGTTTTTGAGGCCGTTCAGATTTGCAAGATCAGGAGGATCCCAAGACCAAGCTTACTCCACAACAAATTGAGCAAGCCTCATTTATTGTGTCGCCGACAATAACAATCAGTCATTCACACGAGAGTACGGTTGGTTTTTAATGCAGTCAAGGTGCAGGTCAAGTTTACATCTACTTTAATGTACATAATTGACAACTAGCTACCATGGAGAAGTTTGGAGATGACTGTCTATTGTATGTGCTGATGTGTGTTGGTACGAATGTAGTTGTGTTTTGTGAACACAATTTTTTTGTCTGTGAACCGGTAAATATTGTGGAATATTATTAGAATAGAATAGAATAGCCTTTATTAATCCAGGGGGAATTATGGATTTATATGTTTGAGAAGATGTCTGGGACTGATGAATGTGAACTGATGAATACTTAGAGAGAAGAATATGGTTTTTCTGTTGTTTAGGTAGATGTCTGGGGGTTCAGACACAGTCATGTGTGTCATATGAACTGAATATTTGGAGGTAAAAGCATATTCTTCTGTGTTTGGGGAGATGTTTATGGGTAAGTGTGTTATTTGAACTGATGAATACTTGAAGGTAGGAATATACTCTTAAATAATTGAAGTGATGTTTGGGCATAAGTATATAGTCTTGAATCTTAGTTGAGATGTTTGGGGGTCAAAATCTATTCTTGTTATATGAATTGATTCATATTTGGATGCACAACTAGTTTTTGTGTTTTGTGTCTCTGCCTCCTCCATGACTGGGTTCAAGGGGTAGTTTAAGGCGAGTATAATCTGAGTTACAAGTAAACTGATGAATATCTGAGGGAACAGTTTTATCCTACATGCATGGAGAGACGTTGTAAGAGAATAGACTTACTGCTAATAGATGAATATTTGATGGTAAGAATTTAGTCGTGTGTTTCGGTTGGGGTCATGTTAAACACAGAAAATCCACCGGATGGATGCAAGGCACGTCTTGCATCCTTGTAAAACTTCTGCTGCACTTGTTTTAAGTCTATTCAAGGTCAGAATACATTCATGGATTTGGAGGCTTGAAAATGCTTGGGATAACTTTAGAAAAGATTTAATGTTTTCTTGGGTTGAACTTTGTCTTTTAAAAAAATATATGCTTTGCCTCCTCAATTTTCCATTATGTTGAATTTTTTTATGAATACTGGGAAGTATTTAGTGAGCAGATTTGTGCTGTGTATTTTGAATGAAAGTAGGACTGGCAAGATGTCTCCGCCTGAAATTCATCAAATGTGTGACAAAGACTACCTGAGGGTAAGATGCTTTTATATTTATTTTTTATTTTTCGTCTTCAAAATGGGATCCTTCTTAAAATAACGATGGTGACAAATTGGTTCCTCTTTATAACTAACTGAAATCAAATTCCTGTACTTATCAGACCTTTAAGTGTTCAATTAGTATGTTTTTCTTCAGTTAAGGTGCTCAGAGTGCAAATCTGGTTGTTCCTTGTTGTATCATAGCAACAATTACCCCTATCTGTTGCCCCCATACCTGGGTGCTTTGGAGGGGGCAGGAGTGGAATCTAGAGCCTGGGATGGCCCCTGGGGAGGGGACGTTTTTGAAGCGGTTCCAGTCGATAGTATTGAGCAGGCGCGCTGGCTGCCTGCAAGGATTAATCCAGGTCTTACATGAAGAGGAGGCCATCCCTTTCTGCCTGGGCGAAATCAATAGGCAACATTCTCTTCAGCACTGCAGTCAATACCCAACACTTAAGGTGTCTGAGGAAACTAAAGAACGCCAATAATTGTTATTAATGCCCTGGATTTCCCCAAGTACTGCGTTTAAGGGTAATTCCAGCGTAACTGACACTCCACTAACACAACACACTGTGTCAGTGCCCTCCAGCAATGTCTATGTGCACACATAGGTGGAGAAAAGCATGCACACACACAAAAATATGTAGAGTCCAATGCGCATACATTTTCGCTCAAACAGCATTGATCAAAATGTTTCGCTCTTTCATGATTTCCATGATACATGCTGTATTTAGCTCTGAGGAATATGCAGTCAAACATAGATGATGCATACTCCCCTGAAAGACATTAAGAAGCAACACTTACTGTGGAGCATTTTTGACTGAAAAACATTATTTTAAATTGAGCACTGCAAGGCATACTTTACACCCAACTTTTACATGTACTTTACTTAGCACTCAGCTAAGATCTGAAAATCTAAAACAAGGAATGTAGTAGTAAAAGTAATAATAAATGATCACCAATATTCATAATAATCAGTGTTTCCTTCTAAATAGCTTTTCATTTTACACTGTGCTGAACTATGGGATAATAGGAAAAATTATACAAAAAATGTACACAAAGTAAAACATTTGAACAAGCTAAAATTAATATTTAAATGCAAAAAGTAGAACTAAAGGTATTCATTTACATTGCAATTAAGTGCACATTTATTTAACTGTATGTCTGTGGAAACGCTAAAAAAGAACTAATTTAAGAGAATCAGGTACATGGTTTTGGTAAGAGGATAAAAATAATTGCATTTTTACATTTGAATTATTCAAACAAGTGCAATTTTACATCCTACGAATCCTCTAGAAATGTCTTGAATCTCGAACCCTATGAAGAGGCACGTGTTAAAGCTGTCACATGTTTTCCGTGCTGGTCTTGCACTTTTATTTTTTTTTTTTATAACCATAGTCAGATATAAAATGCCAGACAAAAAAAATCTCATTCTGGACTCTCCAAGCAGAATGCTGTGACTGCCGTAAATGAACAGGGGAAGCGTGCTGACAGCAGAAATGTCAGTGTCAAAGGAAGCCAGAAATGCTGGGGTGCATCAGGTGACTACTTCACATCCACAAATATGCCATGTGGAAACAGGTTCAAGCTGAGGCGTTCTGGCTGTGGGTGCGTTGGAAAGTGCCCGTGTCTGGCGTACGTGTTGAACTGTGCACTGCAGCTCTTTCAGAAAAGCAAAACATGACCTCACAGAAGCAAAACAAGATTCTTCTTACACAAGAAACATTTTAAAATAGCCCTGATTATTGACAATACAGCTCTATCTCTTTCTGATGCATAATCAATAGAAGTGTGGCAGGAAAACAGACATACTGACTCACAGCACCATGCTTGGTGTTGATGAAATAATGGGTCACGAAGGATATCTTCTGGAGTAATCATTTGCCCAAGGTGTGAGATTATTCAATACAATAGATACGCCGGTGGCGTTTCAGTGCTTAATGATTTGTTTAACAATTTGCCTGTCTGACACAGAGCAGGTACTATGCAACACATTCATTAGCCACTACCACGGAGCCTGTAACCCAGGTCAAGTCTTTCTACAGTACTGCATGTACACCAAATGTAGAACTACAGAAAGAAGAATTCTAACTCGACATGGAATAGACAAATGTTAAAATCTGAATACCACTGGAATACTGCACATCTGATGAGCATGACAACCTTTACGTTACCTATGTAACATTGTCTAGGTAGGTCCAATCGCCCACTCCTACTGTCCGAAGGCGCTCATGACAGTGTTTCTGACCCCAGTTCTGGCCTGAAAACGTGCTCAGCTTCCTCCTGAGTAAGACTGCACAGGAATGAAATCATAGAGATGCATAGTATGTGAACGTTTAAAAAAAAGTACCATTTTGAAAACCGTGGTCAAAACACAGTAGAACCAAATAAACTATTTTATTTAAGTGTGCACTAAAGGTACCCTATACATTTGAATCACTTCAAACTGCTAACATTTTCCTCCCACACTCCCTGTATTAATACTATACCTTGTACATTGAAGTCAGTTCCGAGTTATTTACAAGGCAGGGTCTACTTATTTCACACAGGACAGAAACCGTATATGGTAAGTAAGATGCATACATACCAACATACTATTTATTATTTTTATGATGTTTTTCTTCATGATGTGTTATTATTTTTGCCTTAGGTTGTTACAAATTGTCAACTTAAACTATCCTGTTTCTGTGTTTGCCGCAGCATCCCCCTGTGCTTTGTTTTTTATTCTTCAATGTTGTTGAAATGAGCGGTTTAGTTTGTTGGAAGTGCAGGCCACCTCGCGCAAAGCCATAGCGCGCAAAAACACTGCAAAGTCTGCCAACCTTGTAGTACAGAAATTCATCGCGAGGGCAATGAAAGGCCATTCAGACTTGCGTCCTTGTCTTTGACTGGCATCTGAGCGCATACTGCGGCCTGTTCAGCTGCACACCAGCGAGGGACAGAGAACTGAGCAATCATTTGATTCATATTTCCAATGAAAACCAGAAGTGGAGGGGAAAGACTTGTGGGTGGAATCGGGGGTGGAAGTTGGTTACATTCCTCTCTAAATTCAATTAAACGAAGGCCATACCCAGCAGGGTTGAGGGAAAACTCAAGTTAAGTTTCCACCAGGACTGCTGCGCCTCTAATGCAGCCTTGGACGTAATTGGGTCCCAGAAGGCCGTTCATTATCGGGGAGAGAAGCAACAAAACAAAGCAGAAGAAAGAGACGGCGCGCGGAGCCCGGGCGCCCACTTGCTTTGTCTGAACATGACTGCCGGATCGCACTTAATTAAAAGAGCAGTTGATGCTGCCGCTTACCTCATCAATCTCACTTGTGCTCTTATTAAGTTTGTAATGACAGGGCCCCTCCCAGGCTAAGGGAGACACACACAGCAGGGGGGGATGCAGTGCAAGATGATACTTTTCAACTAATCTCACTGCGGTCACCGGCGAAAGCACGATGCGTTGCCTCTTAATTCTCTGGGACATTGGGCAGTGGCCAACCCGTCTGTATCCATGCGTCCGGACCATCTCACCTAGGCCTGCCTGAGAAACCAGCACCGGCCATAACCCCCTCCCCCAACCACACCGCCACTGGGAGGCCTATTTTAATTCCCTCCTTCAGCCCAGCCCGGCTTGTGCGCAAATCTCCGGTAAAGGTGACTGCTGACACTGCCGAGTCAGGATGAACATTTCCAAATGTCAGATGACAGCAAGGCGAAGTTCAGATGAGCCCATGACGCCCCTCGCAGGGGGGCTCTCAATCAAGCTCAGAGAATCCACGGGTGTGGGGGAAGGCGGAACAATGTCAAAACTGGTTATGAAAGAGATACAAGAAGGAGACCGAAATGGCCAAACTACAAAGGACAACCGCTGAGGGGACTGAGAGGCTGCAAGCTGGCACATGGGAATAGACGTGCTGTTGAACGCAGTACCACTCAAAACAAATTGCTGGCACAACAACTTGTTTTCAACCAACCAATGGTTGCTGGCAGGATGTATTGTTTGAGCAAACCACATGAAGCAGGAGCATTAGACAGGAATGCATTTCTTGCGCATTTGTTTGTGACACACTCGGAGTGACCCTAGAGATTGACGCATCTCTTGGAAGGTGGCGAGGCATGAAATACAAACGCGCCTCTTCAGCTCATCTCAACATCAATGGCAGCCAACTAAGAGAACGCAGAGGGCCTGGGTTCCAACATGTTCACGCTATATTGTAGAGGTGTGTGTGCACATGCTTGCATGTGTGTGTGTGTGTGTGTGTGTGTGTGTTGGGGTAGGTCCTTTTATTTTGTTCAGGTGTCACTCCCAAACCACAAAACAGGGAGATGTTCCCTGGCCTTCCTTTTCCGCATTCGGAAGACAAAGAAATCTCACTTCCAAAGGACGCTATTGTACAACCTTCTGTGTGCACAACTTCAAAGGCGGCACCCGCCCCCAAACAAAAATTATTCCGAACCTATGCGTGCGGGCGCAGGACACATTTTAAAGAGTAAAGGACATCGCTTTGTTTGGCCAAGGAGGGTCATCCATCATAATTATAATTAGAAAGTGTCACTTCACCTTTCTGCCTGATCAGCGGCTGATTAAATATTCTCCGGCTGTGGCGGGTAATTGAATTGTGTGCGTGGAACCCGGGGGCTGCTGGGAGAGAGAGGAATTAATTAAGCACAGGTCTGTCCTTCCACCAGCTCCACTAATGAGCAAATTGCAGTCTGGAGTTGCGTATTTATTCAAATTAGGTTGGTTACATTTCCCTGTGTATTTAAGTTGTAGAGTTTAGTTAGTAAAATGTTGGCAGTCAACATATTTTATGTGACTGAACATCTCCTATACACCACAGCATACAGATTCCCCTGGGGGCATAGGGGGTAGAACACTGGCATGTTACATAAACATCATCAGCTGCTCATTAAGTTGAAAATCCATAGAGAAGCTTCCTTCTGGCCAAAGACGAAACACGCATAGAACGTAACAACAAACACTCAATCTAAAGAGGAAAGACGATTTGGCGCAAGGACAATGAAAACTGCATTGGTTGTCTGTATCAATGGCAGTGCAAGCACAAAATGAAACACCCGCATTACAAAAACAAGCCCATTTTTTTTTTATTGGTGGTTAAAAGGTGAGCAAAAAACCAAATTCATTCAGCCATTTTTGTACAGGTAGATTCATTCAATAGCACATTTTACAATTACAAAGTTACCTGTGACATTGTGAAAAAAAAAAAAAAAAAAAAAACCTAATACAACAAACATAAAATACAACAGAAACATACAAAAAAATATCACTGCCTAGAATCACCGAACACAGAATGTGAGTTAAGATTTGTGCTTTGGACTGAACCGACGGTCACTGAGCATACAGAGAGAATGAGCCTTTCCTTATTGTTCTGTATCTGAATAATACCTCCTGTAGATAATACACGTGGAGACGGCACTGGAAACCTTGGGAGCTTCAATAGGATGCTGCTAAGGAAGGACAGTGAGACAAATGTACACACACCACAACGGATAATGGAAGGTTCTGTTTGACCATGCCACCAAACAGCCAAGAACTAAGCTTTTGTATTAAATACAGAAGCCAACATTCAATGTTGTGTTATTTAAGGGAGAAGCCAGCAGTATGGCGAAAAATTGTCAAGAGTTGTGGAACAGTTCAAATTAAATGCATCTATGATATTAGTCCCCTTTCATCAAAAGCCTTTTGACTGAAAGGGGGATTCAAGTTCATTTCTGACTCACAGGCAGATATCAGACACTTGTGCAACTTATAAAGTGCTTCAGTGACACAAGTCTCGGTGAATCGTTATTTTCCATTGGCTGCTACATGGCAACCCATGTAAGGTCAGCGAGTCCAACTGGTTGAAAAACTCTGTTGCTAAGTGGGCGGGTCATCATGGGTAGAATAAACGAATGGGCTGAAGCGATTTCTCTGGACGACACGGCAACACGAGAGAACAACCCCACCGTCCTCCAGCCATTGCACACCATTGCACACCTCACCTCCCGTTGTAGAACACTTTGGCCAGCGATACACTATTTTGTAACCATGACGCAAAACAAATGTGTACTTAACTAGCTCTGTGGCAAATTGGGTTTCTCTTAACATGACGCAAGGCTGAGGCAACGAGGCTGAATGCACGCCAAAGCTCTGCCATTCTATGGTTAAAAACATACATTTAAGAGTAAAGAAGCAGCACAATCTCACAGCCAGCGCTCACACTGTAATGGGGAAAAAATATGCTTCCACGGCAGGCAAAAACTGTTGTTCTTTAACGATGGTCCCAAGGGTGCCCAGTCGTTTCCGAGCGGAAGTGACTGGAACCAGGGCTTGAAGTGCACGGATAAGTAAACCAAGTGGAATATAAAACAATCGTAAACACGTCTGAATTTAAACGGTTCCTTTCCTGGTGTTAGGGCAGAAAGAAAAACATTCAGATTGCCTTCATTTTAAATATCATTGCTCTCCGTATCACACGGATTCAAAATGGTGCAGGCTGAAATTTTATATTGTTGTTGCTCACTGACGAAAACAGATGTGATTTAATTCAGCTGGAGGGAAGGATCAACCGGCTGTACCTTCCTGCCTTATACGTGTGCTCCCTCTACTGGTAACTCCATTGAATTACACTTTTCAAGGTACGGACAAAAATAAAAATAAGGACAAATAAAGCATCTTCCTATCAACAGTGCTCACATTATTATAGCGATAGCCAGGGAGGTGGGACAGTTTCAACAAACCGGGAGGTGTTACGTTCTAGCAGTGGCCCGTGTCTGTCAGCGGCCCTTGTTTCCACGCGTCTATTACAACAGGAGTGGGCTGAGGTTTAAAGTCCGAATCGCGCGGGCGTGCGCTTTGGGGTCATGGGCTCCTCTTCTTTCCTGCCCGGGGTGCAGATCCTCACCGACCTGTCAGGAACAAAAGGGAAGTTGACGACAATAAGAAAACCCGGTGCCTTAGAAAGCAGTGTGGGTTCCGCCCACGCGCACACTGACGGGTGGGAGCGCACAGAGGTGGAGGGGTCAGGCTGGGCAGGCTGGGCAGGGTGTGGCTGTGGCCATGAACGGGAATAAAAAGGGCCGTTTGTCTCTCCGTGGGGACGGCTGGTTCTGAGGGGACGACGGCACAATCGATCATCTTTAATTACTGCTCCGCGACACCCCCGACAACACCCAGCATTCCCTGTGCTCGCTCGCACGCGCTCGGCCGGCAATTACATCCATCGGGTCATGGCTCCCGCGGGTCATTCGCTTGCCAGCGTCGCCTGCTCACGCCAGCGTCATCACCAAACGGAGAAGGTGCGTGAGCGCGAGCGCGTGTGCGTGTGTGCGAGAGAGAGAGAGGGGGTGTTACAGCGGAGTTGGGGATCATGTAAAATTGCATATTAAACAGTACATTACATATTAGTGCACGCCCGGCTCACACTGAGGTTCACGAAATCACACAAAGGTGACCGAGACGGCCTCACTTCAACCTACCTACTCGTGGAGCATTAACGACTGCTAATAGTCATCCTCAACACGAGGGATATTAGAAGGAGAAGACAAGTCTGTTTCATTCCGTGAGATTAAAGCCGGATCACAACTAATGCGCCTGTCTTTACATAATCCTTTTCAAAACTGGATTTTGGAGCACAGGAGCACATCTCTGGTTGCTTAAAAGCTTTCTGTGTGCAGCGCCGTTTCTTTTGAACGTCCGTGTGCAGCGTGGGCCTGGTGGCGGGCCTCGCTGTCGCGCTGAAGCTTAGTGCCGAGCGTCGAGCGTCACCCGCCCGCCTCAACGGAGGTTTACTGATCTAAAGCAACAACACAACAGCTTGATCCGTCGTCTTTGCGTGAGGATCACAGGATGGAAACCGCCGGCTGACCGGGGACAGGTGAGCCTGTGGAACCGGATCCTAACCTGCGTAGGTGTTCTCGTCCGTCGCTGGGGTGACGAGCCAGCCGCGTTAACGTGACAACGAAGCGAGGGGGGTGCATTAAATACCCTGTTTCAAAGTCGCAGAAATCAAAATATTAATCCTCTACTTCGATGTGATTATTGTCAAGATGTCTGCCGTGAGGGTGGGCAGGCAGACAAAGGCTCCGACGTGGATATAAATTAGTAGATTAATTAATAATGAAAATATATATATTTTTTTTAAGTCTGTCCCCTCTTTTTGAAGCGGGCAGATGTGTGCGGAATTAATTTTTCAGTTTAATTTGAAAATTAACGCGTGCTTCTTCTCTTTTTTTTTTTTTTCTTCCCCGGCTGTGGCGCAATTTAAATTGCTACAGTAATAGGGGTCGGCTGGAGGTCAATATCATTTCTTTTTCTCTCCGATGGAGAGAGGAGAGGTGAGAAAAACTCATCCGATATCTCTTCATCAAGAGGAAGAGAGACGGAGCGCGGGGGGGGGCGGGTGGGAGGGACACAAAGGCGCAGACAGACAGACGTGGCGGGGCAGACGTGGCTACAGACACAGAGGCCGACGCACAATTAATGGAGAAGAAAGCAGCCTTTGCACCACAGCCTAGGAGGGGGACGATGCAACCGAGAGGCTGGGGAAACAAAGCGAGAGAGACACAATGGGACACACGAGAGCCCTGGTGCTGGTAGACAGGGAGGGACAGAGGACACATGGGAGAGAGAGGAGACGGAACACTCTTTTACCCTTACACGTTTCCTGTGTAACACTTTTTCTGTGTCAGACAACACATCTCCTTTTCAGTGAAGTGCTATTTTTGTCCTCTTATCTTTGATTTTTGCATCAAATACTGTTGACTTTCCCACATTGTTCTCTTTAGCAATAGTGCTACAACATGTCCCTTGTCTAATTTTGATATTTATATCAATGGAAAATGGGAGTTATTTCTGTTTAATATTTAATCCTGTTTGGAGCTTGATAAGGCGTAATTATATGCCAATTCCAGATTCTTATCCTGTCCGGAGGACCGGTCAGCCCATAACTGAGGTTCGTATCTCAGGTCCTAACGGTATCAGTGCCGTGTGCTCTGTAGATGCACACTGGTGTAGATCAGTGCCGTGTGCTCTGTAGATGTACACTGGTTTGAGTTGTATGTGTGTGGCTGGAGAGTGAGGGGCTCTTTACCTGATGCTGCCCAGGTTGCTCTTTCTCTCATGTTCCTCCTTCCTGGCCCGCAGTTGCTTCTGTGCCAAAGACATCTCCTCCTCCATGATGGAGATCTCTTCCTTTGCCCGCCGCCGGTTCTCCTGAAAAGAGAGAGAGAGAGAGAGAGAGAGAGAGAGAGAGAGAGAGAGAGAGAGAGAGAGAGAGAGAGAGAGAGAGAGAGAGAGAGAGAGAGAGAGAGAGAGAGAGAGAGAGAGAGAGAGAGAGAGAGAGAGAGAGAGAGAGAGAGAGAGAGAGAGAGAGAGAGAGAGAGAGAGAGAGAGAGATGGTGGGGCACGAGAGGCACAGGTAGTTTGGATCAGGAAATTGAATGAGGTGCAGTAATATCACAGGTAGTTTTAAAGTAACTGGAGGTTATTAGAGTGATATAACAACCAGAAGGAAGGGAGGAGAATATCAGGGCTGAGTGGAAGGGAATGGGCTGTAGAAGGATGAGGACATGGGGAGAAGAGAGGGAGGATGAGGGGAGAAGAGAGGGAGTACGTAGACTGTGATGTTCTTACTTGTCTGCTCTTCCCTGCGTGCTTGATGCTATAGAACATGGGTCCCAACTCTGCCAGCCATTCCCCATCCACAGCTGTTACACACTGCATGTACTCCTGAAACACAAACACACATCCAGTGATTACACACTTTCACTGCGGTTACACACTGCAGGAAAACACACACATCCACAGCTGTTACACACTGCATGTACTCCTGAAACACAAATCACACCCACACATCCAAAGCTGATCTGAATTGCTCAGAAGTGCTTGTGTCATCCAACCCACGTTTATTGTATTCACTTACCTTGGTGGTCATGACCAGTTCGTGGTAGGTGATGTAGTCTGGGGTGTAGCCCATGCCAAAGAGAGAGCTGGTAGGGTGGAGGTGACAGGGCATCCCTGTCCTGACGTTCACATACTCCCCGATGCCCTGGGGAACACAGATATCCGTTACAGCAGATAAGCCGGTTATCTTACTAAACCCCAGCACTGTTTCCCTGTTTTAGAGAGCAGGCCCCAGCCCTGCCGTGACCATTCCAGTAATGTGCCATACACAGTGCTACAACCAGTCTTTTACCACTTCCTTTGGGGGAATAGCTTCTAATGTTTCTTTTTCTACTACTTGTTTAGGGATAATTGGCCGTTGATCACTTAAAATATTAAAAATCATAAAATGGTGTACAGGCAGTCCCCGGGTTATGAACGTCCGACTTACGGATAACTCATACTTACTGCCATAAGGCCTATTACATTTTTTAAATTGAGTTAAACACAATGGTTCGTAATAACGAGCACACGCACTACTTTGTGATGCTCATGAAAACATTGCGTGGTTTCAGCAGTTCGTGGGCTCAAGGAACAGAGATCACCGTCCATTATTTTAAGTCAGATCACGGTCCCGTTTTTCTCTTTCTCTTACCCTTACAACGATGCCTCCAAAGTGTAAATCCGATGCAAGTGCTGGTGATGCATCAAAGAAAAGGAAAACAATCACCATGGAAAGTAAAGTTGAAATAATAAAGAGACTGGAGAGAGGTGAAAAGCCATCAGCCATTGGAAAAGCATTAGGCTACAGCCGGTCAACGATTGGAACAATTTTAAAAGACAAAGGAGAATAATGGAGCATGTGAAAGGCCATGCCCCGATGAATGCCACGCTTATTACCAAGCAACGCAGTGGTTTAATTATTGAGATGGAAAGGCTATTGATAATTTGGATAGAAGACCAAAATCAGCGTAGTATGCCTATTAGTCTTTCTTTAGTCCAAGAAAAGGCTCGAAGCCTTTTCAATGACTTAAAAGCTGCTCGTGCAGTGAAGGCGATTGCGACAAAGAATTTGTTGCGAGTAGAGGATGGTTCAATCGCTTAAAATGTAGAGCAAATTTACATAATATTAAAGTTCAAGGTGAAGCAGCGAGTGCAGATGTAAGTGCTGCTAAAGTCCATCTTCAAGTCCATAATCTTCTCCATCATCCAGTTATTAATGTTATCATAATGTTACCTCACAAATGAGTGTTAACCTTTAATCATGATCCTTTTTTTTTCTGTCTAAAGTGTTTTAAGAACAGTTTCTTTAATGTTTTTTTACAGTACAGTACTGTATGTACATAGTTACTTTTATTATTACTGTGCTATTATTTATTATTATTATTAATATTACAGTATTGTTATTATTATTATTACAGTATTATTATGTACTGAATGTTATGTTTACGATGTTTTATTGTATTTGGAAGTTTTTCTTAAGTGTTTTATATGCACAGAAAGGTCAAATAAACACTATACTAAGACAAACATTTGACTAAGTGACGATTAATAAGAACTGTATGTACCCGTTTCCGACTTACATACAAATTCGACTTAAAGACAGACTTAAGAACAGATCTCGTTCGTAACCCGGGGACTGCCTGTATTCTACTGAGCTTTTATTTTCATTTTTCTGTGCTGGATTACCTTTTACAGCACTGTCAGCATTGGAACAGCTCTAAATAAATGCATGTTTATTATTCATAGATGTATTAGTAGTAACAGCATTAATATTAGTAATGGTGGTTGTAGTAGTGGTAGTAGCAATGGCAGTAACGGTGGTAGTGGTTTAATAGGGGCAGTAGTAATAGTGGTAGTAGTCGTAATGGCAGTAACGGTGGTAGTGGTTTAATAGGGGCAGTAGTAATAGTGGTAGTAGTAGGGGCAGTAGTAGTAGAAATAGTGGCAGTAGTAGTGGACCATGTCTCTGCACCTTTAGCTTAGCAGCCTGATGGAAATACGCAGCACAGATGCACTTCCTGATGATGTCCCAGTCTGAGCCACAGGATAATAGGTTCAGTCTCTGCTGCACCATGATGTCTTTGAGCTGGGCTCGGACCTCGCGCACCTGAAACACAGACACACACACATCCACTCAGCACTATCCTTACACACACAAATACACACATCCACTCCAGCAGTTTTTAATTGATGCTTATATCAATACGCATATCAGTCAAATCTGGTATCTTTAATCTTGCCGTAGCGCTGGAAAAGGGAGAGAGGAGAGCGGAGAGTGGAGAGCCAGCACAAAGAAGCTTACTCCTGGAATCCAGACCTTGCGCTGGGCGCCTTGGAATTGATGAAAGTTTGAACACAAAAGGGAGAGAGACGTGGGAGAACAGGGGGCACGGCATGCTGGGAGCTCTGACCTTGCGCATGGCCTTGGTGTGGATGAAATGCTCGTTGCACCAGATACTGGAGTAGTTGTTGTTCTTCCATTGGAGGTAAACGTTGAGGTAGGTCAGGTGGTCGCTCTCGGGCACGGCAAACTTCTCCCTCACCTGGTCGCTCTCCTCTTCGCGGCCCTGTGGGACAGAAAGCAGTTTGGAAGCCTTTTTCACACTACGTTTTAAAGCCATTTATATATACCTTTTGTCTTTGTTGCACCTGGGCAGAAAGTACTGTTGGGCGCGACAACCAGTGGTGCAGACATTACGTAGATATTTTGCATGCAGTAAAAACAATCAATGAATATAATAAAGGCTATACGGTTCAATCAGCAAAAACAGGCTGAGATGAATTTTTTGACGTTTTTTTACCTAAAATCTTGAATAAAGAACAGTTAGACACATGTACACAGACGCATGCTTGTGTGTGTGGTCCGTACCTTGGGCCTGTAGAAGATGGCGGGTACGGACAGCATGGAGACGATGATGAGGATGTCTGCGCTGCAGCCCATGTCACATGACACGATCAGCATCTTGGATAGGGCCGGGTCCAGGGGGAACTCGACCATGAGGCGGCCGGTGGGCGTGAGACCACCTGGCAGTAGGAAAGATGGGGAACGCATAGAGGGTGACACACATCCTGTCTGTGGAGCCTTTCGTTGTGAGGAAGCAGCGCACCTGGCTTCATTACTCACTGCAGTGAAACATTCTAAATTTGAACTTTTCGAAGACTTCAGTCTCGTGCAGCACACCGGTTTTGAATGGTTAAAGTTGAAAAAATAGTTACATTCACAATACTTCTGGCTCTTGAAAAACTATTGCACATTTTCACAACACATTCCTGTAAATTCACAAAAGAACCCTAACAGCAGTATCATAGAGTATATACAGGTAACTGCCAAAATAAAACGACAACACTTAAAGTAAAGGAGAGTTCCTTAAAATGGGTGCAGTACCGTGATTGTCCGTCAGGTGCCAGGGCTGGTAGCTCCAACGAACCCCCCACTGCCGTTTGAGTGTCCCCCAGGGTTACCAAAGTGTTGTGTGCTTTCTGGCAGTTACCTGTAATCTGTACATCCTGCTACACCCAGCGGTACAGACGCAGCGTGACGCGGTGGACTCACCGGTGTTGTCCAGTGCCCCCAGGATCCACAGCTGGTACATGCTGTTGAGCATGTTGTCCTCCGGGGGCGGGTCCATGAAGTGGAACATCAGCAGGTCCTGGACCCCCAGAGACTTGAGCAGCAGCACCACGTTGGCCAGGTTGGTCCTCTGGATCTCCGGGATGGTGGTGGTCAGCATCTCATTCTTATAGGCACTCTGCGTGTACAGCCTGGCACAGCAAAGGAGGGAGGGAGGGAGGAAGGGAGGGAGGGAGGGAGGGAGGGAAGGAAGACTTCAATCTCACTTTACGGCCTTCATATTCTATGGATTTATTATTTTAGCCTATATGTATCCAGGCGAGTTAAAAAGTGACACATTCTTTTTGCTACTAAAAACGTCCATAAAAAACCCTGAAATGATTAGAAAAGGACTGAACCCAAGGCAAGGCCAAATTGAAAGTTAAAAAGTTATACATTCTCTTTTGCTACTAAAAAAGTCCATAAAAACCCTGAAATGATTAAAAATGAACTGAACCTAAGGCAAGGCCAAACTGAAAGAAATGTGTTAACATCAGAGTATAGAGGCTAGAAAATGTCACATTAAACATTTACAAGCAGGTATAACTTAAAAGTAAGTTAAAAGCTGCCGGACAGAGAACACAGCTAGAGCAAGAATGTTGAGCATTACAAAGATCAGATTCCCACGTGGAATACAGACTAGGGATGTACCGATATGAAAATTCTGGACCGATAACGATATTGATCATTCAAATAACACAATCGGCCGATACCAATAATGTATTATTTATAATAATTCTGCCCTTCATTATACTTTTCAATGAGCACAAATTAAATCGTATAAATGTATGGAACAGCTTTTATTGTAACATTCTTTCATTCTTGTACTGTGCTACAAGTCTTACTTAAATGGGTGATCAGATTTGATGTATTACAATCCTTGCTTGAGTTGCCTCCTCTTGAAATCTCACTGGAACATTTGTAACAAACAGCAAATAATTTGTCTTTCTCCCGCCCACACAGCCAACATTTTCTTCGCTTGACAGTGTCAACAAAAACTGAACGGCACGGCGATAACCCGAATTTCACACCGTTATCGTAATTTCAATCATCAACCGCGGCAAATTTACAAATGCCGATGATTGCGGTTAGGCTATAACATTGTTGCGTGGAGGAGAATAGTTCCTGCTTTCGTTTTGCCCTTTTTCCAACCAACACACAACACAGCCAATCACAGCCAATCCTTGAAGCCTTGAAACAGAGTTTCGTCCCAAAGAAAGGCTGCACGTCAGTTGCGTGGGGTTGCTTTGGTTGCAAACGAGCTGACCAAGAGCAGAAAGGACGTGTGTTCTGCAAGCACTGTAACAAAGTGGTCCTGGCAGCAGATGGGAATACGTTTAATCTGTTCCATCATTTGAGAAGTTATCACAAAAAGGAATATGAAGAATGTATTGCAAAAAAAGAGAGGCAAAGGCAAGGAAAAAATCATATTCAGATCCAAAAAGGCAGCGATATACATATATTTGTATTTGTTCATGCAAAGTGCAAACTTTATACTTGAAATTATGCTTGAAAATGTACCACACATACAAGCATTGAATGTTAAATAAAGTTGTGTTTGAATATCTGTACGTACTCAGCTTTTTTCCACATACAAATTATTGTTTCAATATCGTTATCAAAGTATTTGGTCAACAAGCTAATTATTTTTGGTGCTCGTGATAGCTAGTCAATCGCAGCATCGTCAGAGGAGTAAATTAGGTGTGATTTCAGTCATTTTAGCCAGTAAATAAAAGATGCTGCCGTTCCATTCAAGTTTGAACATTTAGACCAGATTGACTGAATTAACATTTAGACACAAACTGACGGATAATTATTGGCCTCCGCCATGGGTCAATTTAATTTTATCGGCCGATAAGCCGATTGCAGTCAACAAGGCAAATATCATCCGATACCGATAGTCCACCGGTACTATATAGGTGCACACCCAATTAAAAACATACCTAATATAAAGATCTCACACCAGCGTAACATTACTGTGATTAAATAGCCTCTATGCCATTACATTCTGATGAGGATTTAAATGGATGAATCCTCTGTCGATGATCAATTTCCTGACTACTACCAAACAATCATTTATACATAGAAGAAATTTGAGAGCAATGGCATGTCCAACATGGACATAGCAATCTTATTATTGCACAGCGATACAGTGCAACTGAAAACATGTATATGGATAACACCAGAACGTTAACGTACGACCGCGAAGCCCATAAAGACCAGTAAAAACAGCCAGGGGAAAGTCCTGTGTTTGAAGAATAATGACACATGCAATAAAAAAGCCTACAGACAACAGCCCATTTTCTTAACATTACTGCAAATAACACAGGAGCGCGTCGCGACCGGTTCGTCTTTGCAGCAGGCAGTCAAATGAACCGCTGCCCGTCACGCGACTGCCGGCGGGGTTCCCGAGCGTCACGAGGCGCCTCGCCGCAGTGGATTACTTACGCAGCAGTGCCACAGTGTGACAGAGGCTGGTCACTTCTCCTCCGCTGCTTTTAGAGAGAGCGCCAATTGATTCTTCACAGATTTGCATTGGCCTGGAAGCGTCTGATCCTGTGGCGAACGTGGCCTTTTAAGTGCAGCCAGACGCATTTACATTGGAGGCGAAACAATAGCGCGCGTGTTTGGAGGCAGCGGGGGAAAGTGTTGCCTGTGGCCTGGGGAGTGCGGGGCTTTAAAGGTCAACGCCGGCCCCAGAGAGCGCCCTTTGTGCCACATTTTCCCCCACCATAAACCTGGGCCCTGCGAAATCCTCTCCAGATTGCGATTACGGGGCTTCGCGCTCCGATCCAGCCTCTCAGCCACTTTAAAGGGCCGGCTGGCAGATCAGAGCGGAGTGGTCTGTGGTGATGTACACCAATGATGAGACGAGACAGCAGCCTTATTTTAGGGGGAGGGGGAGAGGGGGGTCGTACGCATTTGTTTTCTGAGATTGTAAGTGGAACAACATGTGTTTATCGGTCTAACATCCTGTACGCCATACCAAATGGACGTGAAAGTGAAGTTCTGAGAAATGCTTGTTCGTGAACTTCTTGTGGCAGACAGAGAGAGAGAGAGAGAGAGAGAGAGAGAGAGAGAGAGAGAGAGAGAGAGAGAGAGAGAGAGAGAGAGAGAGAGAGAGAGAGAGAGAGAGAGAGAGAGAGAGAGAGAGAGAGAGAGAGAGAGAGAGAGACAGAGAGAGAGAGAGGAGAGAGAGACAGCAGGAGGGAGCACAATGCTGCTCTTACTGAAGGCCTGGGGACAGTCTGCTACACACTGTGCTGCTGCACTTGGGCTTCATTGAGGCTTTGAACCGCTCCCTTGCCAACACAACTGCTGAGGCTGCCTCAGGCCTCGCTGGGGTTCTGTACAAGTGCATTCCAGTCAGACAGTAGCAGGGCCACTATACTCTTTATTTAAAAAAAAAAAAAAAAATTGTACTTTTTGTAAACATTGTAAAATACCTTTTCCTTCCCGGTGTTACAGGTATGGTACGCAGATGCCTGCAATGATGTCTATTGCTGTATTCCTGCACTGATCTCGTGCGCTAACTGTGATTGTTCCTACCATGTATTGATGCACATCTTGTAAGTCGCTCTGGATAAGAGCGTCTGCTAAATGCTTAAAATGTAAATGTAAATGTGGGTAGAGCACCAGAGGAAGGCTGTGTAGAAAGACAGGGGCCCGCTTACCTGTAGCACTGCCCTGGCCCCGTCCTCCCAGCTCTGCCCGAGCGCTGGTTAGCGTTAGCCTGGCTAATGGGGTACACCTGCAGGGCATCCATGCCAATCCGAGGGTTGAACACCTGGGTACGCAAATCACACGGAGCAACTATTTCAGCGACAGAAAGGTGGGTGTAAAAATAGACGATGGAAGCAACTAACTCATGCCACAGACACAATGTCTCTGGTTTAAATTGAACTAGAGCCGTGCACTATTTCAGTGGAAATATTCAAAAAGGCCAGATGACACCTCTGTCAGACTTTTGACACACTGTTAAAGAATGGGCTCACAGACACACATAGGGATCGGTGCGGCACATACAGAGACACACAGGGACTGGGGCCAGGTATTGCCACTGTACCTCGTGATAAGATACATATTATGATACAAGGGTCACAATACAATACGTATCACGACACCATTTCCAAAATCAGTTCAAAATCTCACTCCCGGCATTGTTGCTCAGAGCGTACGCATCGAAGGCTGACATAACGCACATTCAAAAATAACACGTATTGAGATACAGGGTTACTGTATTAATACACTATCAGGAAAGTGTGGCGGCAGTGTGGTATAATGGTTCCTCGTTAAGGTTGCAGGTTCAATCCCCAGGTGGGACACTGCCGTTGTACCCTTGAGCAAGGTACTTAACCTGAATTGCTTCAGTTAATATCCAGCTGTATAAATGGATTGTAAAGAAATGTGAAACTGTAAGTCTGGATAACAGCGTCTGCTAAATGCCTGTAATGTAATGTAGGAAAGAAAGCATCCCGATACTCAACTATATTTCAATATTGACACAGCCCTAACGGGGACCATAGCGATCGGTGCGGCGCGCACACACACACACATCGCGACCAGGAGCGTGGGCATGGGCTACCTTGAGCTTGCAGTATCCGGCGTCAATGACAAACATGATCCCGTCCACGGTCAGGGAGGTCTCGGCGATGTTCGTGGCGACAATACACTTCCGCACACCGTCCGGGGCCTGGGGCAAAAACGCAACGACAACGGTCTGAACACAGAGGATCCATTCAAACCAGATCATCCGAAGGGAAATATTACGAGGCTAGAAAGAAAATCCCATGACCACATCACAGGGCACAGGCGACTGTTAACCACAATGTTACAGAATTCTCTCTGCCTAGTATGAGGCGCTCTCCCCAGATGGGGAATAAAAAACAACCCAAATTATTCTCTTCTTCTGACTGTTGGGGGAAAAAAATCTGCAACTGCAAAGTGTGCGTGTGGGCTTGTAGGCAGCTGACCCAGAAGAGATTTCAGCACAGGCCATGGCCACTGGCCCGGGGAAGAAAGACGGTCAGGGGGGCGGGTCGTACCTTCTGGAAGATCTTGGCCTGCAGGTCGGAGGGCAGCTGGGAGTAGATGGGCAGCACTGCCAGCTGCGGGGCGTCCTCCAGGTCCTGCAGACGCTCCACTATCTGATCTGAGGTCACCTGGTGATGGGGGGGGCATTATATTCAAAATGCACCTTCTCAAAAGGAAGTCTTCCGTCCCTCCTACGCAATGCTACCTCACAGTTCAGTGCCTAAATATTACAATTAGAATTTCTACCCGTTTGTGAGCACAGGTACAGAAAGTTTAATTTCTGTATAAATCTATTTTTTCCCCCCCAAAAAACAAGCACACATACACCCCACCCCCCTCCGCGCACAGCCCCTCCCTCCCCCACTTCCTTCATTGCACCACCTTAACTACTAGTGCTGACAGGGCTATAGGGCCCAGACTGCGCCCATGGTGAGCACCTTTACTGACTGGGGCCCTCGAGAACCACCTCATGCTTTAATGACTCCACAGATGTGCTGTTACCTCAATGTCCTCCTGTCCAGGCATGAAGATGAGGATGTCCCCCTGCAAGCCACTCAGGTGAACCTGCAGGGCCTGCTTCACCGCTGCCTCCACATAGTCCTCCTGAGGAGTCTGAAACGCACAGTGTACACGGCCATCATTATCATCAGCATCATCATCATCATCATCATCATCATCGCAATCCTCATCAGTCATCCAAGAGCTGTGCCACGATCGCACCAATCACAATCTTGATCATCACCACCACGAAGAGAGATCTTCTATATCACCACCATTATCCTCAGTATAGTCATCATAATAATCATCATCATGCTCAGTATGGATCTGCTCCACACACCACCATCATCATCATCATTATCCTCACTATCAGAATTATTTTTAATCAGTTAAGCGCCATTCCACACATGATCATGACGGCTATAACTCTATCACAGATGTATTAGGTAGATTCAGACACTTGAGCTCCCATACTGAAACTGCACTGTATTTTCAGTGTTCAGTCAAAATAAAGAGGGGCAACAGCAAACAAATTAACATTGTTAACTGCACCTCTTATACATTAAATCCTTAGAGCCAAAAATATATTTTGCCTTTTAAATAGCAGTAGGAAACAATACCTTGCTGAACAAAAGGTCCACTGGGAAAGTTCTTCCTGGAATGTGGAATATGGGAACATTGCCGAAGAATGCAGCAAATTTATCCGAGTCCATAGTGGCAGATGTGACGATGAGCTTCAGGTCAGAACGCCTGGACACCACCTACAGAGAGGGACAGCTGGTCACATATAGCACCTACAGAGAGAGACTGAGACTTCACTGCTGGTCACATATACCACCTACAGAGAGAGACTGAGACTTCACTGCTGGGCACATATACCACCTACAGAGAGAGACTGAGACTTCACTGCTGGTCACATATACCACCTACAGAGAGAGACTGAGACTTCACTGCTGGTCACATATACCACCTACAGAGAGAGACTGAGACTTCACTGTTGGGCACATATACCACCTACAGAGAGAGACAGACTTCACTGCTGGTCACATATACCACCTACAGAGAGAGACTGAGACTTCACTGCTGGTCACATATACCACCTACAGAGAGACTGAGACTTCACTGCTGGGCACATACACGACAGGTCAAAAGTGTTAGAACGCCCCCATTTTCCAGTTTTTACTTAAATTAACATTACTTGTTCCCTGAAGAGGGCCTTTTTTTAATAACTTTACATTATTATTTGATAAATTTACATTATTTTTCAGTTTTTGGTAACCTAAACTTTTTTAAATTATTTTTTACCTCGGGCAGTTTACCACTTACCTTTGTACCATTTCAGGTTATTCACTGGACTTGAACTGCTTATATTTGAGTAAAAACTGGATAATGGGGGTGTTCAAAAACTTTTGACCGGTAGAGTATAGCACCTACACAGGGAGACATTAGTGCTGGGCACATATACCACCTACAGGGAGAGACTTTACTGCTGGGCACATATGCCACTTACAAAGAGAGTGAGACACAGCAGTAGCTACTGCTGTTGATAATGACAGAGGGGGGAATTGAGACTGCTTGCATGTCACATGAGACAGACAGACTCTACAGCTGGGAGCTGGGAGAGAATGAGAGAACAGTGAGATGCGGGTACAGTGCTCTCACCTCCCTGAGCAGGCCGAACAGCACGTCCGTGTTGAGGGAGCGCTCGTGGGCCTCGTCCATGATGACGGCGCTGTAGTGGTCCAGGTCCGACTCGCGGAGAGACTCCCTCAGCAGGATCCCGTCTGTCATGTATTTGATCACCGTCTTCTCTGACGTGCAGTCCTCGAATCGGATGGCATACCCCACCTGGACGCGGACGATGAACGTGAACGGTCACGATACACGAGAAAGGAACTGGTGCCAGACAAACTAGGCGGCACAAGGGAAAAGGCTAAACGATTAGCAATGCAGTTAGAATCGAATGGCAAGTAAGAATGCGTGAAGTCAATGGGGACTTGATGACATTTTTGATGAGCATGTCTGACTGCTCACTAGGTGGCACTGTTGTCAGAATATGACTCCCTACAAATGATCCACTGGTTAGTTGTATGATTTCAATTATGAGCTATTGTGCAGAGCAAAACTGCACTCTGCACAATAATTAATCATTGAAATAATATAAAGAGGGGCACAAACCACCTTCATATGGCCTTCATATGGCCTTCATCCCAGGATCAGCACCCCAATCTACTAATTGAGGAAAGGCTACTAGTGGAGCCAGCAGTCCACTTTAGACCATTGTGGAGTTATGTTGAGTTGTGCCCCATTACGATGTCGTGCTGAGCTGTGTTGTGTTGCGCTGGGTTGTGTTGAGTCCCGTTGAGTTGCGTTGAGCCATGCTGAGTCCCAAGGATTTGTGTTAAGTTTTGTTAACGTGGGTTGTACTGAGTCACACGTAGTCGCACGTAGTTATTCAGAGCTGTGTTCAGTGACACTGAGTAACACTAGGCCATGCTGAGCGGTGTTGAGCCTACAATGATGTCTATCGCTGTATTACTGCATTGATCTCTTGCGCGATCTATGATTGTTCCTACCATGTATTAATGCACATCTTGTAAGTCGCTCTGGATAAGAGCGTCTGCTAAATGCTTAAAATGTACATGTAAAAATGATGAGTGACACTGAGTAACACGAGGTCACGCTGAGTAACACTAGACCATGCTGAGTGGTGTTGAGTGGTGCTGAGTAACACTAAGTCATGCTGAGCTGTGTTGAGTGACACTGAGTAACACTAGGCCATGCTGAGCTGTGTTGAGTGACACTGAGTAACACTAGGCCATGCTGAGTTGTGTTGAGTGACACTAGGCCATGCTGAGCGGTGTTGAGTGCCACTAGGCCATGCTGAGCGGTGTTGAGGGACGCTGAGTAAAGCTGGACCATGTTGAGCTGTGTTGAGTGCCACTAGGCCATGCTGAGTGGTGTTGAGTGCCACTAGGCCATGCTGAGCGGTGTTGTGGGACGCTGAGTAACGCTGGACCATGTTGAGCTGTGTTGAGTGCCACTAGGCCATGCTGAGCGGTGTTGAGTGACGCTGAGTAAAGCTGGACCATGTTGAGCTGTGTTGAGTGACACTAGGCCATGCTGAGTGGTGTTGAGTGCCACTAGGCCATGCTGAGCGGTGTTGAGTGATGCTGAGTAAAGCTGGACCATGTTGAGCTGTGTTGAGTGCCACTAGGCCATGCTGAGTGGTGTTGAGTGCCACTAGGCCATGCTGAGCGGTGTTGAGGGACGCTGAGTAACGCTGGACCATGTTGAGCTGTGTTGAGTGCCACTAGGCCATGCTGAGTGGTGTTGAGTGCCACTAGGCCATGCTGAGCGGTGTTGAGGGACGCTGAGTAACGCTGGACCATGTTGAGCTGTGTTGAGTGCCACTAGGCCATGCTGAGTGGTGTTGAGTGCCACTAGGCCATGCTGAGCGGTGTTGAGTGCCACTAGGCCATGCTGAGTAACGCTGGACCATGTTGAGCTGTGTTGAGTGACACTAGGCCATGCTGAGTGGTGTTGAGTGCCACTAGGCCATGCTGAGCGGTGTTGAGTGACGCTGAGTAACACTAGGCCATGCTGAGATGTGTTGAGGGACGCTGAGTAACGCTAGGTCACGCTGAGCTGTGTTGAGCCGTATTGAGCGGTGCTCAGCACTCTCACCTCGTCCCCCAGGTTGCTCCCCAGCTCCTCGCTCACTCTCTTGGCCACGCTCATGGCGGCGACCCTGCGGGGCTGGGTGCAGCCCACCATGCCGTAACTGGTGTACCCATCCTCGTGGAGGTACTGCGTCAGCTGGGTGGTCTTCCCACTGCCCGTCTCGCCCACCACAATCACAATGCTGTTGTCCCTGGAACACAGCATCACAACGGCACAATGACACCACTAACCCCCCTGTCCCTGGACAGTGTGTGGGAACACTAGCCTCGTCCCCATGGCATGGAATTCAGTCCACAACGTTGCAATTTCAAATTCGTCAATAGTGCTTGCCATCTCTGATTCCACACCTTAATTTTAGTCTACTGAGTAACTCTTACCAATACCACACATTCTATTCAAAAGCTCTGCAGACGGTTTGTGTGCATGATAATGGTGAACTTTACGCCGGGTGTGTGAACGGAAGCGGCGTAGTGCAGCACAGCACCTGATGATGTTGAGCAGCTGCTGCCTCACAGCGAATATGGGCAGGTACTGCCTCTGTTCCAGCAGGGTCTTCTTTTTGGCAAACTCGCTGCTGGCCTGGCTCTTCCCTCTCATGTGATCCGCAAACTTCTGCTCTGTCCTGAAGAGAGAAAGAGCAGAGAGGTTGAACTGGGGGAAGAGTGGGACGCTGGGACCGTCGGGGTCTTCAGAGAACGAGGGGCAGACTCAATGAGCGGGGCTGAGGGCTCACTTGTAGTCCACGCTGCCATCCGCGTTCGTGGGTTTTGCCTTGCCATCCTCATCCTCGGTTTTCTTGATGCCCATGATGTCACCGAGCTTGGTGCCTGCCAGCTCCCAGTGTTTGTGCTGAGCCTGGTGGTGGGGTGCAATACAAAGCAGTCAGATTCACCCTCACACACTGCAGTCACAGTGGACCACACAGATTCACCCTCACACACTGCTGTTACCACAGATTAAAAAAACACTGCCAGAACTATAGATAGAGTTCCTGACAGGGGACAGGGGACTGGGCAAATGAAGAGTGGAGTTTTGAAGGGGATTAGGGAGGGTGTGGAGGGGCACGCAGGGGGATAAGGCACCTTCTTGCGCTCCTTCTGCTCGCGGTGCTTGCGGACCAGCTGGCTGCCTTTGCGGGCGATGATGGCCATGTCAGAGGTGGCGTCCTTCACGGGGATGACCGGCTCGGGCTAGAACACAGAGAGACACAGCCAATCCAACAGCCCTTACACAATGCGAAAAGGACTGGAGCTGCCTGCGACACACAGTGAGTACAATAGCTCTTACAGCGCCACAGAGATCAGCGCTGTCCATCATATAAAGTCTACTGTACACCAAAATTATAGCGGACGTTACGCAAAACAGCTGATATAGAGAGGGATGAGGCACTACCTATCACACACAGCGACAGACAGCTCTTCCACAGTGACACAGAGAGAGAGCAGCACTCTCACAGAGCGATTCCAACAGCCAGAGAGTGCACCACTGTCCATCACGTAATGCCTACTGCAGTAGAGACAGTGATTCTAACGGCTCTTCCACAGTGACAGGGAGAGATCTGCACCGTCTATCACAGTGCGATTCTAACCGCTTCCGCACAGAAGCAGTCAGACGCCGCAAGTGCTTCCCATCAGCAGCTCCCGTGGCGGTTACCTGCTTGGTGAAGACGATCCTGCCGTCCAGGAAGGGCGGGACCAGGTTGTGAACCAGCAGGTGGACCTTGGCGGCGTTGTCCTCCTCGAAGTCCTCATCCACCTCCAGCCTCTGCACCACCCCGCTGGTCAGCATGCGGTTGGTCTCCCAGCGCTCGTTATCCTACGGACACCATACAAACACAAATCCAGCTGTTCCAGAGGCCACACAAACACATTATAAATCTCACACGCACAATTACGACACACCTCAGTGTCCTATAAAGACAAAACACACGTTCGTGTTTCGTTCACTACTTCCAAATTCTCATTCATTCACAGGCAATTGCACTTTATTGTCTAGTCTTATACACAGAACACTTGAATGGCCATAAAACTTGAATTGGTAATCCTGCAAGGCATGCTCTCTGTAACAGAATTAAAAGTACTACATGGGTTATTAATTCTAAGGGTGCAGTGACAGGCTGGAAATAGGTTATCATCTTCAGACGCGATGATTAAAATGGCCTTTTTACATTTCCCCTCACCAAAGGTACTTCTTTAAAGTGCTGCAGGCTTTTGAACAAACATGATTATTTTCTGAGAACTTCAAAGCATTTCAAACAACAGAGAAAGATTCCCCATCTACAGGCACATTCAAGTGCGTGTGTGTGTGTGTGTGTGTGTGTGTGTGTGTGTGTGTGTGTTCCTTTTTGTACAGAACAGTCTGCACTGATGACTGTAAGAGGCTGAAGGGGCGGAGAGATGGACGTGGGTTCGAACAGTATAAACAGAAAGCTGGGACGAGAGACTGCAGGACAGCAGGGTACAGGGGAGGGCGCCGTGCGGCCGTACCTCGTTGATCTGGCGCTTCTGCGCAGAGATGCGCTTCTGCGTCTGCTTCTGCAGGATCTGCTCTCTCTTCTTGACGTACTCCTCCGAGCTGGAGGTCAGCGGGTTGTGGAACTCGTCGTAGCCCTCGTCCATCATGTACCAGTCTCTGTCCGCTTGCTGCAAAACCAAGGTCCAGTCACACGGTGAAGAGAGTTGACTGCTGACCTAGGCTAGTTTTTGTTACGCACATTCACAAGTTGGGACCATTGAAAACCATTCATTGTTCTAGCCCTATAATCAGACGCAGAGTTAGGGTCATAAATGAGGAAGCTCTTCCACTGCACTCACCTTCTGGTCATCCTCCCACTGCTGCTTCTCGTCCTCGTTGTCAAAGGCAATGCCATCTTCCCCGTCCTCCTTCTTGCCTGTGACACAGAGGCAGGGTTACAGCCGCTCATAAACATAACCACGGTCGGCATACCGTTAGTCCTAAGACACAAGCTTCACACGCAACAGGACACAGAACGGGCCATGTCTTATCTAAAGCAAGTCTCTTTTAACCTTCTTCCAATATCAACCCTTTAACATAGAATTGATCCTGTTAAATCCGATCCGGATTAATTTCCCTGACTTACCCGTGCCAAAAAGTACAATGGCTGTTATCACATGAGAAGACTGACTACTGGAAGAAGGACGAGAGGAGCGTGCTATACCTTTCCCGCGTGAGAGGCGGGGGGTGGAGCCCAGGTGCTTCCTGTCATTGGCCCACTCGTTGTACTTGTAGGAGGGAGTGGGCAGAGGTGTGTCATCAGGATACCGGCTCCTTACAGACCTGGGTGCAGGAGCAAACAAGTCAGTCCAACAAAAACCATGCACAGCTACACAGGTCACTTTTAAAGAGCTCTACAGAAAAAGCTTGCTTTGCTGTAATCACACTTGGGGCTGTGTAGTTTTGATTTAAATCAATATACTTCGGTAAATGCTGAAATTTAGACCTGTACCATCAATATTTCAAACCCATTGGAAAATGGCAAATTTGTGAATTCATGCATGCCAGAACAAAGACCTTTGATAAATTTGTTTATTTTTACCAGGCAAAAAAAGTGAAAAAAGAAATGTGTAGACATCGTGCACGTTAGATGCAAACATATCTAAGGCACTGAGATGCCGGAATGGTGCGTGTACTCTGGGAAAGTCTCCGCAGTCTTTGTGAGCTGGCGTGTGGCTGAGTGTGTGGCTCTGTGTATCTGGCTGCTGTGTTGAAGCTGTGCACCTGTCCTTCTCTCGCCTCTCACTCTCCCGGACTGAGCGGTGGCCGCGTTCTGACCGGTCTGACTGCTGGTGCGAGGGGGACGGCGAGGGGGAGGGAGACTCCCAGTGGGATCGCCGGGAACTGGCGTAGCCACTGTCATCCTCGTCCCAGCCGGACCGAGACGGTGTCGGGGCATCTGCACACAGAGCACAGTTAGAGAAGGTCGGACGGGACCTGGGAGCATCTTGGCCCAGTTGCTCGTGCAGGCGGGGTGTACACACCTCTGGGACGGTGACGGGGGGACTCAGGCTCCTCTTTCCTGGCCCCCCGGCCGCTGCGCTCAGACCAGCCTTCCCTCTGAGAGCGCTCCCCCCTCTCGCTGCGGTCCCCCCCCCTCTCCGAGCGGCTGCTGCTGCGCTCGCGCTCATCTGCCAAAATCAGTCACATGATCACTTCAACAAAATAAAAACTACAGCAGTAAAGGAAAATAGGGCTGCTCACCAAAACTTCAGCAGTAACATTACTATACCTTACAGCTATCTTGACTGTAGTTTTTCAAAACTTTCAAGTATCAGGAAATTATAACCAAGTAAAGTGTGGACATAAGTCACAGCACAAGCACAAATGAACTAAACAGCCCTTATAAGACTGACTTATAAATACGTGTCCCTGTGGTCTCTCTACGATATTAAACTAAATTCTCATGCAAAACAAAGAAGCAGGTGGAGACCAAACTCTTACAGCATGTATTCCACTCAATACACACCTCTCTCACTCCTCCGTTCCTTGACTTTGTCCCTGTCTCTGCTCTTCTCTCTGTCCCTGTCTCGATCTTTATCTTTGTCTCGTTTCTTCTCATCTTTGGAAGAGGCATAGACTCCGTGTTCACGACGCTCCTTCTCCCTCTGCTGGTGTTTCCGCCGGAACTCTTCACTGACTCCACCAGGATTGGAGGGTGTCTCCGATCCAGTCACACGGTATTTTCTGGAATAGGAGGAAAGCAGAACATAAAACATACTGTATATCAGATACATGCCATCTTGATTTTCAGGAGACATATGGGGGATACGAAGTCTAACAAGCTTCATCATCTCCAAGAGAGGATGTATGCAAAGGATAGGAAGCTGGTAAAGACAAGCTAGAGTCCTGACTCACCTCTCCTTCTTATCACCCCCACTCTCTTCTTCATCCTCTTCATCGTCAGATCCAGAATCTTCTTTTCCCTCATCCCAGTCCCGGTAAGATGACACCTTGGACTTCTTGATCTTCTTGTCTTCCTCCTCTGCCTCGCGCTCCTTGCGCTTCTGCGCAGCCAGCAGATCCAGACCCAGTAAGGAGGTGCGAGGCGTGGGAGCCCGAAAGACATGTGGCTCCTCAGCGGCACTCTTCTTCTTCACGATCAGCCCCCCGACATCCATATCAGGGTCACTGCCCTCAAGCCGATGCAGTGAGGCATCATCTTCCATCTCCTCAGAGAATGTGAATCTCAAAAACCCACTCTACAGTCCAGGGGGGGTCCACAGACAAAAGATGGCCCACTAGAAATATAGAAATAAAAACTTGGGTGGTACTGAATATGCAAACTTTCTGACTCAACACCAGTTCACTACTTAGCAAATTATTTTAGAAAGGCCCATATCAAGTTAAGTCCATCTTCCCAAGCTGCAACCTAGAAAACAAAATTGACAATTGTGTTATTCAATTAACGTTAGCGTCAGGGGAGTAGCCAGTTAGTTACCTAACTGTGTCTCCGCTGTCAGCCGACTGGCTAGGTAGCCACAAGTGCATAAACATAAAAATGGAATAACTAGCTACCAAGCAATCACGCTTTGCACGACGCGATAATTCCTGTCGGTGTTTAAATTGCCATAACGAGAAGCTAACGTTAGCTAATTCACCAAATTACGGGTTGATGGGGTATAACGTAACCCCATTAACATTGCCTAGCGAGCTAGTGGTAGAGAGGAAAGTTAGCTAGTTCGCTTTCACAATAACAATTTGGTTTGTTCGTTTTCTTAATGCTAGCGACTCCCGATAGCTGGCTAACGTATTTGAACTGTGAGGTATACGGCTAGCTAACTAGCTACGGATAATTCAGTTCAGAGAGAATGGTACTAGCTAACGTTAGCTATAAGAGCTAACCTAGCCAGCAGGTCTCGATAAGATTATCGTAATGAAAGTCGTTACTGTATTGCAGTTAACTAGCGACTACAGTAAACAACTACAGCAAACAAAGGTGGTTAAACAAACGGTACCTGTATATTTCTGAAATTGTTGCGTTATGTCAATCCGTTCCTAATGACAACTTCGAGCGTATTCAAAACATACTGCACGTCGCCATTGCAATCCCACAATTCTTTGAGTTACACATAACTTTATCAAACGACTATGCAGTGACAGTAACAAGGAAAGTTCGGATATCCTTTACATGGATATAAGAATTATGTCAATTAATCAATAGGACCAATGATAAACGCATATGATATAACTAACTTGGGCAGTAATTCTAAGTTATAAAGATGGACGGAAGTCCAGGTCCTCATTTAAGCCTCCAGGTAACAATGTGCCTAAAGAGTAAAGCTTGTTTTCTTGATTAAAATATATAAAATATATAAAAATTGTTTTTGTGCAAAACAGATGTGTACATTTTCTTCATAAAACATTGTAGTAGTAAACCAATAATATTATGTTTAGCTACAAACATAATTTTCAATGTCAAACACTGGTGGCTAGTGATTAGGGGCTATAGTGGCAATTTCAATAATTGTAGAGTATTCATTGTTGAAATAGAAGAAGAAACCTAAGACTACAAGAATGGCAGTGCTGCTGGTTTAAGCAGGATAATTTAAAGACCTGATTATGGTGCTTAAATTAAACTAAATGGTCCTAAAATTAGTTTTTTCTCTCCATTGGAAGTCTCTGTGAGTACATCAAGACTTCAAGTATCTTTACATGATATATATTGATGATTTATTACAATATTCTATTAACAAATCATTTGAAGAAGTGAGTCATTTCAAAAGGGGGTGTTGGGCTCAGGTTTAGTAATTGTTGTGGTGAAATAGTTACCTCCTGACTCCTTTTGATCAGCGATCATTTCAAAAACTTTGACTGCAACAGCCATGAGCTCTGGATTCTTCTAGAACCAGTGCTCATTCACCACAGTGAAAATGTGCAATATGTGCCTCTCTCCACTAGGTGTCAGAATGTAAAATAATGTGCTAAACAACAAAACTATCTTTTTGATCTTTTTGCAGTTCTTTACTTCATTTATTAATGCATAGCTTATAAAGAATTATATAGTTGATATGTAATATCAGAGATAATCCTGTCGATTATTACAGTATTAATGCATTACTGATGGCGCGCAACTGACAAAATTAGGCAATTTTAAAGATAAAATGAATGGGCTGTACCAAACATGTAAAAACGTCAATTGTGTGCTATGCCATCTATCTGTAGTGATAGACACAAGTTTTACATGTAGTGTTAAACCAAACTAACAAAAATATATTGCACCTAATATAGCATACCACAACATTGCGGAAAGTTGAAAAACATGTTCTTCTTTTGTCAGGTTGGGTTCATTTTCAGGTAGGTTGGAAGGATAGAACTTTGACCGTGTATGAATTAGGTAAGTGAACTCAGACTTCTGTATTTGTCTATTGACTCTCCAGAAACAAAATCTATAGTTCATTGCATAAAGACAAACACCCAGACATGCGGATATAAAATATTCACATTTCCTTAGAAGTAATCCAAACATAAAGGACATGCATTGTTTGGTAATATGCACTGACGTTGTGAAGCTCATTTCCAAATAACATGTTTTTGGCTCTAACAAATATCTTAATTTATACAATCAATAATTGTGTGTATGTGTAGGCCTACCCCCCCCATCATCTACTTTTCCTATAACGTCCCAAGCATAGTGTATGAATTTTGGATTTGGTGCCATTTTAAATTCAAGAATTAAGTTGACTAACTAATTATCCAATGAATGGTCTCAGAAAACAGTACCAACAAAAACATCAGATACAAAAATACTGTACGTTTAAAATAAAGTGGTAATGTTCGAACTACAACACCACATTCATTTGAATGATTAGTTACAAAGAAAAGTCCAAGTTAACAGGGTGACTGCTTTTAGTGGGCGAGAATGTGTTTCATTCAGTGGTTTTGCTCTAAGTATTTATTTACTAATGCCTAAGGTGTAGATCTCTTAACCCAGTTGCACCTCAATACTGTGACGCAAAGGTTGCAGGTTCGATCCCAGGTGGGGGCACTGCCGTTGTACCCTCGAGCAAGGTACTTAACCTGGATTGCTTCAGTAAATATCCAGCTGTATAAATTGATTGTATGTGAAGAAATGTGAAACTCTGTAAGTCCCTCTGGATAAGAGCGTCTGCTAAATGCCTGAAATGTGATGTAATCTATATAAACAAAGTGCCATCCACCATTCTGTTCGAGTAATTACCATGTAGATAAGTTTGATCAGCATACCACATATATATTTCAGGGCAATGTTACTCACATGGGAATATCAACAGTAAGTTCATTGTATCATCTTATAAATATTAGTCTGTGTATTTGTTAACTACACTACAGTGGGACATGTGTTTAAAAACTGAATTTGTTGTATATAAAAACATATAAAAAATTGTTTAAACATCAACATCTCAGCTTCTTGCTGGATGAACCTAGACGTGAAGGGTTCGGGGGATGATGTCATTCACAACATATAACTTTTCAACTTATATTTCTTCTGAAGTATTCAATATGTTACAGACAGTTCCGTCATGACTTTATGCATTGCAGATCTGGATCAGTGTGGTAGCCTACAATCTCCCGAGGATGATGCAGTGGTGGTGATGATGCAGAGGCATGATGTACATAAACGCTTTGCAGAATAAAACTTACAGTGAGGGAGAAACCTCATTAAAGCTAGTGATGGGAGAATGAGGTATCATGATACCCAAAATGGGTGGAGCTACCACATGCTGCCAGTAACTCACAGATTTTATCCAATCATTGTGCTTTTGTTGTGAAGACCAAAACTTTTGATCGGTTCAAACAAGCCAGTGATTCACAGATACATTGTAACGCCACCCATTTTTGATGTCATGCCTCAATCTCCCTTCACCGCATTAAACTGAGATAATTACTGACACAATATCAGATACATCCTCACACAACAGGTTTTCCCAGGTTTCCAAGTCTATTTTTCCCCAGAGAGCAAATCAATACGTTGAACACACCCACACCCCATTCACTAAGCTATTATTAATGATAAATGATTCAAGACAACTCCCACTTGTTTTCTGATAGACGGTCATTCAATTTTATTTATTATTATAAACCATTATGTGAATCGGGTGACAAAATCTATCCAGATAACTTAGTTGCAGTTAAACATCTATATTATACAAAATAATAATTGCACATAGCTGCTATTTATTTAATTGCAAAAATAAATGCTTAATAAAGGCCAAGTATTTCATCTTGCATTCATCAAATCTTACCACAGCAAAATACTATGGTTTAACATGTCATGCATAATTAGCATTTTCAGCAACAGTATTTCAAATTACAAATAAATGCAGAAGTAAAAGTGAAATGTCAAGAGTGGTTCATTCAAATAATTCTCAATATTAAATGATTAAATACAGTGCATAATAACAATTCATGTAAACAAAGAATGTGTACATTTCATGAGCCATTTAAATTTGAAAGGCCATTCCTCAAACTGAGGCTGCACATAGTTAAAACCTTGCTTTCGGTCCACTGTGTGTGAAATGCATGATTTTAACAGGAAATACTTTGAACAGGAAACATTTCTAAAGCAGATAAAAACATGCTTACTGTAGAAAAGCCAGTGTAGATTATCACAGAAAGTATTCTGCACTTCTCCAGGCCAAACGCTGACTGAAAGGGGATTGGTCTGAATTGAATGCCACAGATAATCTTCCACCATAACTTTACTCCATTACTCTCGGTTTTGCCATCAAGGTTTTCATATCATTTTGGTAACTACACAAGGTGATTTCCTTAACATTGATAAACAAGTGACTATATCCAGGTGCAAAGTGCTTAAACTGATTGAAAAAGCACTTTTTTTCATTTTCACATAAAAACTCAAAAAGCTATTAATTTTGATTTTTCTTTAAGATAATGAAACTCTCTCATAAAAAGAGTCACATGAGATCAACTTTCCTAGCTTCTGATTACATTCAATTCGCAATTGCTGATTTTCCCGATCTCTCGCTATAGACTTCCATCAATATTGAATAATATCCCCATCTTTTTTCAGTAAGGGTTAAGGAACCTGACCAAAAATAAATTCTTCACTTTAAAAAGAGCACCTGATTTTGTATAGAAAGGTACATCCAGAACAAAGAGCATGTCTTGTACATACCACCTTCGCTAGGTTCGGTCTGTTTATCAAAAATGGCAGGCAGGACAAAGTTAATGCACACCAGAGAAAAGACAACAGGTGAATGAATTTAGAAAAATAGCTGCTCCCAGGGAGGGGGCCCAGAGGATGGCTGTTGTGTGTTTTATTGGACCTCCTTGGACTGGGCGGGGACTGGAATGTAGGGGGGGAGGGTATAGGTGAGTGGGAGGAATAGCCCCCCTTTCAGGATATAGGCAGCATGAGAGTCCATGGGATTTGGGGAGTTCTCTAGCCAGTTGATTTGGAGATGTTCTGTCAGACATGTCAAGGCGCACACAGAAAGAGAGGTTATATGAGATGGATGCTGTGGAGAGGCCAGGGCTCAAGAAGATGTGTGCTACTGCATGTAGTAATGGTACATCAGTCCAACCATAGCAGCTGCTAGGGCAGGGATCAACCATGTCGTCCACGAGCTATAAACAGAGTGGAAGAAAGGGGTTGATAATTTAGCATGAAGCCTGAAATATACTGTAGCGATGGCATCTGTCAGACAGGGTAATGTTGGTCAAAAGACCTTTGTAGCAGGACATTCCTGTCTCGGGATGAAGACCAATCTTTGTGCTCATGTCGCTGTGACGTGTAGTGGGTGAAGAGCGTTTGGTTGTCAGCACCTACAAGTAAGCTCTTCACCTCCTCAAGCACCCCTACTGCAATACCAATAAATAAAGAGTTACTCTCCATTACCAACTGTGAGTCACTACCTTTTCACAACTCTCTTTTTATTGGTTCAAGCTCAGGATACAGCATACAGGATGCTTGCTCTTAAAGAGACAACAACATATTTTAAAAGGGCTTCCCTATCTCTCCTACCTGTCAATATTTGGAGTGTGTTTTCTAGTATTGATTCCTACAATTCATCATCAATATCCAGTAAAATGCCATCTTGCCTGCTGGCTCTAAAAAGCTACTGATAGGGTGAATAGGTACATAATCACGACAGGACAATGAGTTGAGCAGTGCGCAAGTGCGGAAGCAGCATTGAGCAGATTGACGAAGTTGACGCGAAATTCGAATTACTGCACGCCAACCTAAGCTTTCACAGCCAGTTATGTTGTTTATTTATCTCTACCCAAAATATCGGCACTGGAATTCTACTTTGAACAGTTGGGCATTGGGAGCTCTGACCGATGCTATAATCGAACCTGCAACATGTCAGCCCCAGGGCCTGCTGGGTCACCAGCTATACCCGGATTCACATTAGAAGACAACAGGAAGAAGAGAAAACTTTCCGATCAATCAACGGACACGGAGGATCTGGTGAGTGATAACATGGGCATCTTATCATCCATAAACAACCAATTAAAAGTTCTAGTGCCGATGAGAGACGAAATCCACAACCCGTGAGAAAGTTTGAAATTCACCCAAGCCGAAATCATGGAGCTGCAGAAGGACAACATAGAACTTAGAGGTACTGTAAACAAACCTGAACCTAACCTTAGCGCTGTAATGACTGAAAACAGAGCCATGAAATAAACTATTCTTCATTTGCAATGCTGCAGCATAAGGGAGAATTAAATTTTCTCTGGGCTTCCCAAGACTACTCCCTACAATCTGAAACAATTTGAAGATACCGCCTTTGTAAAGGGGATACATGACCACACAGTACACCGATTTGGATCTAATCATAGCCATTGATCTGTTTATCACCATGTTAAATTTTATACAGCCCAAATAAAGCCAATCTTGATTTTTATTCACACATTTTTTCTCAGAGCTTATTGCAGTCGTGGTTCAAAACCCCATTGTGCCAGACCAGCCCTGGCTGGGAGCAGCATTTGGTTGTCTGCCCCTGGGAGAGGAGGGAGGGTGAGCCGGCACTAACTAGCCGAGAAGCGCGAAGGGTGTCTCCAGAAGTAGGCGGGCAAGTTCCGTCTTGGAGGAGGCGAATCATCACTAGCCTCAGGGAATTGGCTTGCCCCAGAGGATGGGCGGTGAGCTCGTGGGGGAGGGCGAATCAAAATAAATAGAGAGTATAATTGGCTACTAAATTGTGATAAAAAAGGGAAAAAATCTGAAACACATTAAAAAAATTCTCAGAGCTTGATACACTACCCAAAGCACCTACAATTATTGGAGGGGATTTCAATGCATCCCTTGACAATCAGCTCGATAGAACATCTGTAGCCATTCTTCCTAAAACTAGTACTGTCATTAAGCAATACATGGTTGAACTTGTGCTATGCGATATTTGGCGCCTCCACAACCCATCCCTCAGGGAATTTACTCACCGCTCCTCAGTTTTTCACAAAACTTAAATTAATAACTTACTCGCACCCCAGATACTTAATGCACAAATTCATCCCATCTCCGACCACTCCCTATTACCCTCCATGTGAACATCAACCACCGAGGGGTCACCGCTCCTCACCGGTGGCACTTCAATAGCTCTCTACTAACCGAAAAAGATCTCAAAACATTGATTGAGAGAGAGTGGAAGACATTTCTAGAGTTAAATGAGTATTGGCTAAACAATTAAGACATAATATTGAAAAGACTATGATTATCTCCATCAAATATGATAAATAAACACAAACAATTTTAGAAAAAAACTACATTTTCGGATCTTTCTACCAGAATCTCAATACCCCGGAAAATCCCAGTAATCTTCAGGACATCAAAGATTTTCTCAGAGGCATTAATTTACCCAAACTAACTGAAGAGGATGCTGCATCAGTAGATATTACACTCACTCCCAATGAACTATACAAAGCACCATCCACTCTGCCAAATGGTAAATCTCCATTAGTTCTACAAGGCTTTCTGGAAACTACTCTCACCACTGTTTATCAAGCTTGTCAATTAAATATTCTCTTTTTCAACCTTCCCTACCCACATGAACACAGCTTTCATTGTGCTAATTCTTAAGAAAGACAAAAACTAAGCTCTGTCTTACAGCTACAGACCCCTATCACTGATCATTTAATCGGACCCCAGCCATGTTTTAAATATGGCGAGTATGAACTTATGCCCTCGGGAAGGCGCTGTATTCTATTAAAATGCTGAATCAGCAATAGAGTACAGGTCATGTACAATAACTAGGGAAGTGCAATATGACTGTAATAATATGTACTGATGTTTTGTGCTATTATGGTTTGTGTATATATATATAAATATTGCATATCTTTTCAGCTCCAGTTCATAACATATTGGCTAACAGAAGACCACAATAACTTGCTTGCCTGGATATCAGCAGAACAATTAACATGTTCTCCACTCTCACTCAGTGATCTACGATCTATTGGGAATAAAATCAAAACACTTGAATGCTATAACAATCTGTGTATTTCTTCAGCGATTGAGGACTGGACTAAAGGCTAAAGTTTCCAAAATGTATAATTCACTCCTCTGACTTAGACCAATACCTTCCCATAGCCGAGTGGTGCAGAGATCTGTAAATGAACAAACATTCCCTGAACTGGTCATCCATTTGCAAAAACACTTTCACTAAAAACTGCCGGCTCCAACTAATTCACTATAAAATACTACACAGAACCAACTATACTCAAAGGCAGCTCTTTTTAATGGGAAACACAAACTCTCAAACATGCCAGCACTGCACCCTGGAACAGATAGACAACTATATTGACAAGCTTTGGCTCTGCCCACCAATCTCACACTTCTGGACCATAGTTATATCCACACTGTCAACTGTCTAAGGCCAACATCCCATTGATGCCAACATTGTGCATTTGGAGTAACGTGGGCAGCCTTGACCTCCCACCACATGGATCGAAGCTCTTATTCATTAATGTAACAAAAAAATGCATTCTACAAAAGTGAGACTCCGAAACCAAACGTTCCATCAATCATTGGCACAACCTCCTATTAAATTACATAAACTTGGAATGATCAATGAATGAGCAAGACGAGATAAACTTGCTATGATCAATAATCCAACAGATTACTAGAAAACCCTGGAACCCCTTACTCCGTTTTTTCAATATAAACACACCCACATAGCCCATTCTTTCTGTTTCACTGTTAGTAGCGGCATAGTGGTGTAGTGTTACCTGTGTATAAAAAAGAAAAATGTTACCCATATTTTGTCTGCTGTGAAAACCCTTTCTGTTGTATATCTCCATGTCTTATTATGAATGCATTTACAAAAAAAATCTAAATAATGAAATAAAGTTATTCTGGAAATAAATAAATAAAAAGTTTAAAAAACTACCGTTTCATACATTGGAGGAAAAATACCAACACATAGACCTTTTTTCAGGGTTTCACTTGCCTGGACTCGCCTGAGTTTGTGATTAAAATTTCCTGGAGGAGAAAAACAACAACAAGCAAATAAATACTTTTTTTGTAAATCCAACAACTGTTTACATGCCACACCAAAAAAAGAAATAATTTACATTCATGCCCTGTCAAGGTACTAGGCTACAGTGAGAATATATTTTATTTAACTTTGTTCAGTGAACAAGTCAACCTGTACCTTACTGTCCTTATTGCGGTCATCCTGAAAGAAAAAAATATATGAGATATAGTTAATATATGATAACTTTCTTTCATCCATAAAACTACACAATATAATAAGCACGTGCTTCCAAGCAAAGGGGGAAGATATAATGATATATTTTAACATAGCCAATTGAGTCCAAATGGCAGACAAGCCTGTCTGATTGAGGCTGTCATTTAAAAAGGTTGTAATGTCAAATAAAAAGGTTTTGATATATCAGACTCAAAGTGTTAATGTCACCTCACCATTACAAATAAGTCTCTTGGAAATGCTGTAGCTTTGCATTGAACTTTTATTGCATTACAACAAGCCAAAGTCAACTTTATGTCAAGGTAACAGAGTTCAACATACTGATAATCCAAGGTAACACAAGTTCAGGAACCTACAAAAAGTGGTCAGTACCAAGTGCAGATTGCCAACCAAGTACTGTTGCATCATCTCCTTTGCATCTGTGGAATGGCCAACATCTTCAAAACTCTCGGTTGCGTCTGAACCAGCCTGCTCCAGTAACACATCCTCACCCCCAGGGTGCTAGGAACAACAAGACAGGAATGAGATCCACATTGCAATACACTACTACTATAAACAGTATTCAGGACAACAATATTCATGACATCTTTCTCACTATGCTGGATACAACTTTCATAAGTACTGATCATCTTACTCACTGCCAAAAGCACGCATGACATTTTCTTTCACAGATTTAGTCTCTCAAAAGATAGTGTAAAATCGGGGAGAATCCTGCCCCAACAATCTACTCTTCCTCTGATCTAATGCCCCTCGACCCAGTCGGCATCTTAAGGCCAATTTGTGCTTTACCCGACAAGTGTCACACGACACATCGCGGGACAAAAGTGATGTCAGAAGGACAGAGGTGTGTCGCGAAGGGCGTCGCGTTCCTCCAGAAAAATGAAAGGTCACAGACGCCGTCATAAACTGTTCCGTAATCGGATGGTTGGAATGACGAGGTAAACTCCATTGCCATGGAGATACAGAATACTACTTCCATCTGACTTTGTTTTGTTGTTTTCACATTATTGCAATGGACAGTTTTGAATAACTGTTTGCAAAGCAGGTGAGGAGGAAGGAAGGAATCTCACAGAGCTGCAATGCAGCTATAAGTGGAAACAGTTGCGAGATATATAAATAAATAAAAAATATAAATATCTATGTTCATGTTAGCTAAGCAAAACTATGGATATCTAGCTAGCTAGCTAGCAACCTGGGGCCTGTCTCACGAAGGAAGTTTAACATAGTCAGGGTATCTTTGCGTTAGCTGGCTACACAAAGCCTAACAAAGGCAGTTACGGCTAACCTGTCTCAACTTGCTGTCAACCCAGGTTTTTCTGATCGAGCTATGAGTGCGTGCACACAAAAGGTGTTTGTAACACCAATCGCCAATCGCATGCAACATGGAGAGATCCAGAGCACTGTTTCACTAAGCAGGATTGGTGGGTTAGCGAGCTAACTTTGGGCTTAACCCTGGGTTTTCGGTCTCATGACTGTGGCTCACTCAGGGCTGCAGGTTATGGGAATGTGAGTGCGATCTATTGCATCAATCACTCGGGAATCATATTAGAAAATTACACCGCACTTAATATGCAACAGTAAATTCTATTCATTATTGATAACTATATACATTTATACCACGGCATTGTTGAATACTCGATTCTGATTGGTCAATACACGTTCCAAGGGTGTGCATTAATTTTCAATAACGGGACACCTCGGCCCTTTAACAGTTCTAAAATCAATGCGCTACAAGATCCAACATTCTAAAGCAGTTAAACGGCAACATTGTACATTAACGTTAGGTTACAAATGGTTGATTTATGCAAAATATCGTTCACCCTTTTTGGCAAATATGTCAACTTTGACACCTGGTTTGATGCCGAATTTAATAGTCCTCTCAAAGGTGCTCGTCCTGCCAAGAGAAAAGCAGAACTCTTGGTCGCTTGGAGTGCTGAGAGATTGGATCCATGAAAAGGGGATGGAGATCGACATTAACAATATTAGAGCAGAGGATCTCAATCAGTTACTTCGCTCTTTCTATTTCCAGCTCTGCAATTCCCCCCTCCCGTTTTCAATGTCAAATTTCACAATTAACGGCAATGTCGAATTCAACTTCAATCGATAAGCTCATAGTAGCCTAGCTTATATTTTGTAAATAGTTCAATAAATAATTAAATGATTTTATCTGAAACATGATGTGTTGGTGATTATTATTTTATTTTTTTAAAGGTCCGGTCAACTTCACGCAGTATAGGCATAGCGAATGACACAATGTAGCAAATTACACAAGTTAGCAACAAATTGTAATCTTGTGTCATTCGCTACATTGCGTCTTTCGCTATGCGAAAACGAAAAGGAACTACAAGACACATAACTTTCTAAGTGAGCACAGAAGACATGCTTTAGCTAGCAGCATGATATAAATGGATGATTGCAAAGTAAGCGAGAAGGAACTATTTTTTCCCCTGATAGAACCATTTGTTTGCCACCACCCCTGTCGTACATTATTTCCTAATAACGGTGGTCGTGGTTTATTCCTTACATAACTACAGTAGCTATATAAACTGTATGTTTGCTCAGGTTCTCCGCATCATCAACGAATTTGATCATCGCGAAAGGATTTGATCCGTTAGCCTGAACTTCACCTACTCCGGAGCAGGTAAGGTTCGTAGGATAAGTTACCATGGCGATATAGCCGGTTAAAAGCGAGCCACAGTCACGAGACCGAAAACCCAAAGTTAGCTCGCTAACCCACTAATCCTGCTTCGTGAGACAGGCCCCTGGTGTCACGGCCAAATAAAGCTAGCTAACATTAGCCTTTTTGTCAACGTAAATAAATGTCAGTTTGCTCAGCTGGTTACCATAGAGACGACGCGACGCTGTCGCAGGGTCGCGGAAAGTAGAATGCTCAAAACTCTAACAGTTGTGCAACTTGTTGCGTAAAGCATAAATTGGCCTTTAGTTTTAACCTCAAGGTCCACATTGAAAACCCTGTTTTTCGGTTGGATCTTAAGTCTTTTTTTTTTTCAGAAAAATTATGTTCATATGTAATGTTTTGCATGCATACATACAGTACGTCTTAACATTAGTATTGTATAACATAACGTTAGCTGTTTTTTTTTTTTAAACAGTTGAGAGCTGCGAAAACAAGTTTTTATCTCACATTAGACAAACGTTACAGCTAGCTCCCTTTATATGTAGCAGGTTTTGATCTGAATATTGGCTCGTTAAGTTAGCGAACTCTTTCTAGGGCACCCCAAGGACGATAACGTTACGCATTTCCAGTGCAGGCGATCACCACCACCAGTTACATATTGATGGCTTGTGATTACGGCACATAGCGAGAATTATTATACAGGCCATTCTGTATTGGGAGCAAGCTAGCTTCCTACCATCTCGTCAGCTAGTCTATTATAGGCTATATTGTGCTAACGCATAAACTGAGTGTATATATAACAAGCTACGCAGTCAGCTCTTCTCTGGCAAATTACCTAACGTTAACTTTGTTATCGTGCTACGGTCTAGAAACATATTTCAAGTACTACGCGCCACTGCGCGTTATTCTCGGACACTGTCCTTACGTGACCCGGATCCTGCTGGCTAGGTCCATACAGGAATCTGCGTGAAATAGAATTTGCCAGTTATTTTCTTTTCACATTGGCAGGTAAGGTAACGTTACTTGCAATATCCACAAGAAGCTATAGGAGAAAGTCAGTGAATTCATCAAATGGCCTTCCATTTAGCTAGCAAGCTAGCACTTCTTACCTCTTCCAAGAAGCTTGTGACATCATAAACTTTATCATGAATGATAAGCCAAGAATCCTTGCTCATATTGTGATGTTGTATTTCTTCAAGTGTATAGTACTTCACATTGCTTTCCGATACAGTGTCTGTTTTATTTCCGCCTTCCATTTCGTTACGGTTGTTGATGTCGATAAGTTACACCAGTTTCACCAACTAGCTTGGAACAAGGAATATGCGACCAAGAGGACATCAACTCCCAGGTCACGCAGCTTTGCGTTTCTCGAGTTAAAATTCGAAAACACAGTTTACCCCATCCCGGCCACCGTTATCATTTCGTCAGCTGATATGTGAAATAACCAATGGTCAGCCCAGTTTATTAAACCAATAAAGAGCAGACTTTAAACACACGTCCAATTAAATCCACCCACATGTTCATAAATCAACAATTATGTTTCTGCATGTCTTGTTGGGTTGATTCGGAAAAAACGGAACTATTACTGAACGAAGAGCCGTAAATAGAGCCAAATGAACCAGCTCTTTTTGATGAACGGATCCAAATGAACTGGTTCACCTAAACCGGAATGCGCATCATATTCTGTCATCATGTGTATCTACGCACAGCAGTGATAAGATGTGAAGCGAGCGTGCACACTGCTGATTAGCAATACGAGGGTGCATACGTACAGTGACACGCAGTGTGAGTTTGAGAGCAAGCGAACTACATTGATAACGCTGGCATGAGAAACGTTCAGTACATTTTTGCTGTCACACATTAGCAGGATAACAGGGAGACATCAAGATCTCTTCACAAAGCATTCCTTATGTAGATTAAAATAAAATAAAAATGTTTGAAGTACTGTAGACCAACACAGCGTAGCAGGTGTCAAAGCTGTGTGCAGGAAAACCTTGTTAGTGCATGTGTGAAATTAAAGGCTTTGATGCCAATTTGAATTTCCTGTCTTTTTCGGCTTTTGATCAAAACCTTTAACTTCTCACTTAAAACATAGTTTTTGTGATTTAATTTCCAGAGTTTTTACACCGGAAGGTGATATATGAAAGATGCATTATGCAACATGTCTATACTGTAATCGGGCCTCGACATTAACGGTAGCACGGGGTTACCAATCAGTCGCAAATGAGCAGTTTAGGCTACCATTCTTTGCTGTCTGGTTATTTTGAAAAAAGGTAAAGTTAGTTCACCTTTGGTTCATTCATTGATGTTTAGCTGTACGACTCCCCTCTAGCGTGGTGATAGCAGCTTTTGGGCTATCATCTTGGCCATTCGGGCTACCAAAAGCTGACTAGTGGTAACCCGATTGGGCAACCACATTTAATAATAAGCGTCAGGCCTTGTCTGTAATGTCAACATTTGGATTCAAATGGAAAGAGGACAAGTTGAGTTTCTGCACATAATGGGGCACAAGATTAATGTAGTAACCATTTTTCAAATCAAACAAGGTATACCAGGGATGTCTATTTTTCAGTCAAGAAGTAAAATATCTTGTGGGTCCTCCACTTCATGCTAACAGCATTCAAGTTTCAAGTTTTTTATTGATCACGTACACATGCGTACATGGCAGTGAGATTTGTTGTTCCCATGGATCTCTCTCACAACACAACACAACAGTACACAATAAGAATACAGTAATAAATTGTTAAAAAAAAAATTGTAAGATAGTAAAATATAATATATAAAAATAATATAATATAATATATAATATAATATATATAATATAATAAGTAAGATAGATGTACAATATTGCACATCACTGGATGGCAGTATAAAGTGATGAGTGCTAAAGTGATAAGTGACACAGTGATACAGTGGGGTGTGAGGAGGTAGGAGGGGGAGGGGACAGTTCAGTTGTTGGTGGGGCTGGGCAGTGGTTAGGGGTCTCAGCTCAGCATGCGGATAGCTTGGGAGTAGAAGCTGTCCTTGAGGCGGTTGGTCTTCGCTGCTATGCTGACATAGCCAGGCTTCCTCATTCACATGTATAGGGGGTCCCCTGGTGTCCTGAAAAAAAATCTCTCTCAAACTGGCCCTCTAATTATCCCCTAGTTTAATTGGCTTCATAATTTCCTCCTTCTCCACCTCAGCTAATATGGCTGTTCTGCATAGTCCAGGTGGTGGTTGAGGTGAGTTTCCCCCTCCACTGTAAAGTGCTTTGAGATCATGACATGAAATCTGCAATAGAAATGCATTTTTAAATTGTTATTATTATTATTATTATTATTACCTTTAAGAAAGGCACAGACAGCAAAAGGGTTTATGCCTCTCTGATAAATATTTTTTCATTCAGTAGGTAAATTATCATGGAGCTCAGAAACTCTGTTGTTGTGGATCCTGATTATTGCATGATTATCTGTCCAGAACATCCCAGTGATAATCTGTTAGGTCCATATCAAGTTGATAGGGAGGCCAGTGCATCACAAATGTTCAATACTTGTGAAAACTAAGCACATTTTCACCAATGGTTGGTTTGTCCTGTAATGTCAATATATGAGCACTAGATGGTAGCAAATGAATACAGTTCCAAAAGAGCATTGTTTTAAACTAGCTTTTTAACAAGCATTAAAGAATAACTACGCAGAGATTGCTGCCCCCACTTTTATGGTTAAATTATTTTTTTGTTGATTAATTAAAGAAAAACCTCATTACCATCGCAAGCCTATAATTAGGTAACCATGAAGGCTGGAAATGCAGCAAAAGTGGATGGAAACAGCTTACTGCCCCAAATACATATTATGTATATATGATGTCACACCTGAAGACAGCTCACTTTCTTTACATACAATCCATTTATACAGCTGGACATTAACTGAAGCAATTCATACTTGCAACCTGAGGGTACTTGCAAGCAAGGGTACAATGGCAGTGCCTCATCTGGGAATTGAACCTGCAACCTTTTCATTACAAGCCCAGTTCCTAAACCATTTTACTACACTGCCGCTGCCAATGTTTTTGATTGTGTAAAATAATATTCACATATTGAATATGCATGTTAATGAGGTGAATATGGTTACATAATGATTTACAGAAGGTCCTGATGTAGTGTCTGTCAGTTTTGAGCTATTTAAAAAATAAAAAGTTCTCCTTTAAATAATGGTATTCATAGCAGCCTCTTCATTCTCACAAGGTTCTTTATTAAACCTTCAGTTATACTTTATTTACAAATCTCAACATAACTACCACACTTGTTGATTCTTAATGCCCAGTATATATTAGGAAACTGCCTGGTCACCAACCACTTAATATATTTACTGATTCAGGGCCTTCAACTCTCATTCTTAGATTCATATAATTTTCACTTTCCTGGTCTCACAGCCAAAACTATATGACATCTCCAAATCTGACAAAATCTCCAGTCTGTTCTTCTTTCCATCTTCCAACACTACCTGCTTTCCTTACCTAATATTCTTCTACTGGCCTACAGAAGCAACATGTAGCCAATTAAAAATGGTGTCTTAGCCTACTTACATTGAATCCCCCTTCAATCCTTGCACCATACCTGCGTACGCTACATCTTTAACACACTAGTCTATCTGTTCCTCCCCTCTGCTGCCTCAGAGCAAGGCCCCATTCTGCTCTGTCCCTTTGTGATGAAATGAGGTTTGCTCCACAATATGAACAGGGGAGCCCCTCAGCTCCTGCCCTGGCTTTTGCTCACATCCTCAGGCTGCATGTGGGTTCCTTTATCCTAGATCTGTCCTGCAACTATATGATTTGAATAAGACCCACACTGTACAGTTTAATCTAGTAATACAGTGGTTCTGTGTGGCTCAGTAGGTAGAGCATGGCGGTTTCAATGCTTAGGTTGTGGGTTCAATTCCCACTGGGACCACATATACTGAAAAAATGTAAGCATTCACTACTGTAAGTCGCTTTGGATAAAATCATCTGCTAAATGGTATACTGTATATTATATATATTATTATATTAATCTGTTGGCTACTTTTTTATGGAGATACATTTTCCCATGTCTAAATGTACCATTTGTGTTTCTCCGTTAAGATGATGCGTCACCTAAAATATTCGTGTTGTAATAACTATTCTGAACACCAACTGGAACCGGGTGTTATGGTAAGATAACCTTTTGAGATAAAATTGAGATTTTTGGCCATGTACAACAGCAGTGGGTTTTAGCATCAGAAGAAGGATGTTTATATTGAAGAGAACCTATACCTCTGGTGAAATATGGTGGTGGATCCTTGATTTTATGGGGTTGTTTTTCATCTATTGGTTCTTGAAGAGAGCAGTCCACAAGAAAGGATTGAATCATCTGAAGAATCTTGAAAGACTCTGTATGGTGGAAGGATCAGAGATCCCCCCCAATATGTTCACAAATCTTATAAACCAATATAGTAGACAACATGTTAATGCAGATTTCTTTTTGGTGGATTTTATTTCAAATAATTATTAGTGGTGTGAATAATTGTAACATCTTTTTGGGAAAAACATATTACTTGTTAAACAAACTATTTTTCTCTGAGCAATTGTATTAGTATAAAATAATGTAAATATCCCCTTTGTAGCACACAATATAGCTAATTACCTGTATTGTGAATTTTATACAGCATTTTTCCTCATCTTTATCAAGGGTGTGAATAATTTGGAGTTGACTGTATTTGTTTAGGTCATGTGGTCACAGGAGGACTGTTGAATGGTTGGTTAGGAGTGGAAGTTTGCTGCCAGGTCAAGGAGTTTGGCACAGTTATGCAGTGCTAAAGGAGGTCAAGCAGAGCAAGGCCGCATAGTATTACAGCAGACTGAGCAGGCAGTGGAACACCAGGTCATTAATATCCCTGCCTCGTACAAGACTAATTGCTCACATTGGGGGAAACAGACATCGGTGTGCAACCAGGCCATGCTCCCTGTGACATTATCTGTGCAATTAACCTGCCAGCTTACCCAAGAAAACATTGGTAGCAGAGTCAAACTGTGAAAACTTAATCAGAATGAATTTTAAAAGCACCACGGCCACAATGGCTTTGTTAGAGCGTAGATTCAATTCCATTCACAATTCAGCCTTATTTTTCTAATTTATGAAGGTATGAAAGCTGTCCCTGATATCTCATTGAAGCATATTCCTGTGCCTAGCTTTAATTTAATTAGCCCTGTGTTAAGCCTTGTCTGAAAACATGTAGGTTACAGGCCACACAACAAAGAATCCAATTCAGTTACATAAGATATTATATGAGTAATGCTCCAGTGCTTCTATTGGACTCCCCCTCTGTTCATTACATCAGTATAATTCACCCACTTCCTGCTTCCCTTTTGCAGTATTGAGTTGACAGGGGAGGTTGGTTGTCCTTCAGAGTCTCTGATAACATGTTTGTTTTTCTGTTTTCCAAACGATTTACATAAACTGAAAGCCAATTAGGTAGGTTATGAAAATACTGGTCCCCAAAACCGTGTGTGTGTTGGGGGACAGATGGTGGTGGATGAGGATCTACAGTATATGTCTGTCATTCCTCTTTATACCTGCAGGCAGCATGGAAATAAAATTAAGTATAAAGAGTATTCACCAATCCATTCCCTTAGAACCCATTTGATATAATTCAAGGTTTCCCTTGTGGCCTTGCGATTCCTTGCCTAACCTTGAATGTGAACACTGTGACAGTGAGGGGATATATATACTGTGTGCACCAGAGTGGCTGATGAACAGTGATGTTTCTCATGCCAGACAGTGAAGACAGAGAAAAAGATGTGTTCTAACAGTTCACCAGAATGGCTTTCAATAAAATCCCCCTCTCACTCAGTCAGTCTCTGCCCCACAAGTGCTCAGTGGCACTCTACAGCAGACCTGCCAACCTGTATGCATTATGCGTACCAGACACACATTTTGAGGTCAAAGTATATGGGTATCACTTTAACTGCAAAAATTAGGCTTCAGTTACAAAGTAGTTAGGAGACATAACTCATTGTATTTGGACATGAGCCAATCAAAGACAGAATGATGAGAGAAGAAGCAAGATAAGTTTTCCCAAGTCCATTGTACGCCTGCACAAACTGGTACTGTTATACAGCTTTGATATTTTAATTAGCATGCAGAAACGGTAGTAAAAACAAAAGGAAAACATCTCAAGAAAGAACAAGAAAACTGGGAAGACAAGGTACATTTTTGAACTGTAACCAAAAGGGAGAACCCAAAAAAGCATTAGAAACACAAACTGACACAAATTGATGGCTGTCTGCAGACCTCAAAGCAATTTTCTGCATGGTTCAGACAGGAGGTGAAAATAGTGCTAAAACATCAAATGCCACAAGGAGAAACAACATCATTACATTGTGAAGAGGAAATTGTATTACCCCAGCATAACAACCCCCTCAGTGCAATTCAAACATTAAAACCCTGTGAAGAGTGAGTAAGGGAGCGGAACAATAAAATATCCATTTTAAGGTTACACAAAATTGCTGCAGACTAAATGATGATCGCTTTTTACAAATATATTTCATCACAGGACAAGAGGCTAAAACGTAAATACCTTTTCCATACATTTTCTTAACAAATATAGATATTAACTATGCAATATGGGATTATTATGTTAGCTATTATATTTCATTTTATTATACTTATATGTATTAATATTTTCCAGATAAAACCATGCGGCCCATGATCTACTGGTGTTTCAGCAATGATGCAGACTAACACTGGTGCGTAATCTGTACAGTGTTGTCAGTCACCCCAAAGTGGTGTGATTCCCAAAGCAGTCATTTCACGTAATAATGCAAAAGCACACCGAGAAACACTCGAGTCTATCATCTGCCCCCGTTGCGTTTCCCTGCCGAGGCATTTAGGTAATGATTGAAACATGCAGTGCCACCCACAACCTTGACAAGAGCCCTCGGTGGAATGAACACTCGTGCTCAGTGTGTAACACAGGGTTCATATCAGCAGGCACCAGCTCACCAGGAGGAAGGCCGTGCTTTCTACTACAGCGCGTTGAAAACCTCGAAATTTAACAGGTGTATTACAGCATGACCGCAAGTTTAATAATTTCCATAATTACTCGATGTAATAAAAAAAACATGCAGGATCGAAGGAACTGTGAACAATCTGAACAGATGGACTCTGTTCTTTCAAAAGACAATGCTAACCATAGGCCTTATTTTACTGATCAATCCTGTAGCCATACTGCTCAACTGCTACCATTCAGTTACGACCTACTTATTTTGTGCCATTTGCTATCTCTTTTCTCTTTGCTATTTACCAAACAGGGGAATAAACGGCATGGGCTTGCAAATGAATGTAGCATCGCTCTGTTGGTGTTCCCCACTGCCTTCATGCCACACAGCACTACAGGGCACCAAAAGGGCACTATCATCATTAACCAATAATTGTTCATTAAGCCCCTAAAATTAAACACAAGCAGAGGAGAAAAAAAAAGCTACAGTGCTTCCAAAATGAAAACAATCACAACCAGAGTAACTAACATAATGATGAATTTATAGTCTGTATTTATAGGCTCAATGTACATTAATTGAGACCAATTATCAACACCCACATAGTCTTTACCATCAAGCTGAAGTGCAGTGATAGCCATTGTTGCATGTTCATATTCTGAACTTATTCAGAGGGTTACGATGAAATAACATGATTTGGATAATTGTGGTTTCCATACCTGTTATTATGATTTGCAATGTGTCTCTTTATTAAACAATCAACAATTGGGGAAATGCAACACCATTTTCCCATGAGAAAATGGTGTTTTGTTATCATTTGGTGTTTTGTTGATGGTGGTGGAATACATTGTCTCAGGCACCACTCCAGAATTTCCCGTAATTGTTCAATTGGGTTGAGATCTGGTGACTGAGGTGGCCATGGCATATGGTTTACATCACCCTCTAGAGGGTTTAGTGGACCTAAACCATGCCAGGAAAATGTACCCCACACCATAACAGAGCCACCAGTATCCCTCATATACTCAAGTGTTTCCTTTATTTTGTCAGTTACATGTATACCAGCAAGGTGTTTGGGCTGGTAATTGATCTGAACAGTGAATACAAAGAGCTAGAGTCTTTCTAGAAAAAAATACCTTGGCTGGTATTGATGTGACCTGCACGCTTGTTCCCTGGATACAAAATGTAATGTAATACAATATAATATATATAATAATGTAATATATAATACATCTGTAAGAATTCACTTTTTGTATTCACTAGGCACCCACCAATTGTTTCTAAACAGACAAAATGCAGTGGAGGTAAATTATATTCTGGACCAGACAGCTGAATACGCTACTCAGGAAATGATACTCGCAGCCTTCTCTATGCCATATGGAATGAGGCATTACAAGAATTTCAAGCAGAATTATTCATAACCGAGAGCAGTTCCAATTGCATAAAAAGTGAACGGGTAGTCTCCATGTGCTCCATTTTGCAGCTGTGAATTGTGCCAATCATTGCAGTCGTCAATGCTTCTCAGCAGGCTCAAAGGGAGAAGCAAGTATTTGTTGTAACAAGGCCAACCCGCCTCCATTGCAGTTAAGTGGCAAACATCAGAAAGGATAATACAGTCAGATTTATTCTGAGTTGTTTTTTTCACCCCCTGCTCGAATTTTCCTGCTCTCCTAACAGAGCACGCTTACCTGGGTTGCCTTCTCTTTTATGCTGCGCATAGTATGCAACATTAAAAATGAAGTTTAATGCAAATCAGTTAACCTGATCCCCCTGTCCCACACAATTTACACATGAAGCCTCTGAACATGAATACTAGAGCTAGGGAAAAATAGAAAACCTCACAAACTTTCGCTAAAGGCTGATGACACAAATGAAGTTATAATGAGATATTGGATCAAAAATAACTGAGAGATAACACCTTTTTTCACACAAAATATCCCAGAATTGATTGTTCATGGCCCTAGGTCAGGGGTCCCCAAACCTTTTTGTCTCTTAGCAACATAAAATAACCCCCTGGGGTCCCTGAACCCACACGTGTGACCTTGTAACACAAGTAAAGCAAACTGTCTGCTTAGGAATTATGGCGTGAGAGGAGAAGTGCTTATTGGAGACAAATATAATATGCACAGATCACAGATGTGAAAGAGGACATGAGAGTGACATCTCATCACACTTCACTGTTTGATATGACTGCAGTGGGAAGGTACTCAATGGGCAGCTACTGTAGCACATCAATGGAACTGTCCTTGGCCTGCTTATGGGACAGTCCAGCTGCTACTGGCTCCAAATAAGCACAAACATATGACAGAGTTGAATAAGACTCAAAATCAGTGCCTACTGCAGGAATGGATGCAGTGAGAATAACATTTATCCTCAAAATGTGATCATTAAGGAAAATAAATGCTTAATTTCTACAGCTGGTTTTAGGTAAAGGCTAGCCCAAGTTCCCATATCAAATATTGCATTAATTGTATGGCATTGCACAGCAACAGGGCCACTTGTCCAGCATATCTATCACAAGCATTTTAGTAGTTTAAAAACAACAAGGCAATGGTATAGGTATAGTTATAGTTTGTACATCCCTTAACTAGGACACCATTTTGTGGTGGTGTTTCGCATGCAAATTAGCAGCCAACTGGAATACAATGGACAGTTTGAAAGATAACTACACTTTAAAGCAAGATTAGAATTGCTTACCCTCTGTTAGGTAATTTCAAATCGCAATCTGCCATTGCCATCTGATATTGATCAGATAGCAGAGACATTAAAAAAGAAAAACTGAAAAAGAACTATAAAAGTTATATTATTATACAATTATTTTGCCACTCACTGATTATCACCCCAAAGTGCAATGCAGTATGCTTGTCCCACTGAATGGTCTTTGGGCTGGGCTGGACCTGAATGAATCAGTGTTTTTTTTAAATTATACAGTTCCATAAATCATAATTAGAAAGGGGAAACATTTAATAACTCAAAGCATGTGCAAAATAATAATCTCATGCTCATTCTTCTTTCACAGAGATATTGAGCCTTGACTGCATCAGATGTTGTACATAACATATGCCACTTACCAGACGCTTTTTATCCAAAGCAACTTACAGTAGTGAATCCAATTCCAAAGATTTTTTAAGATAAGTGGGGTCAGCAGAACAAGAGGCCACAGGTGGAAATTAGTTAAAGGCAAATTCCGCACAGATATTAGGACGTTTTTCTTTACACAGAGAGTTGTCAATGCCTGGAACAGCTTGCCAGGTTGGGTAGTAGAGGCAGAAACACAAGTCCAGGCTAGATATAGTACTAGATACTCTTTAGATTAGGACATGACGAGCCTAGATGGGTCGAACGTTCATCGTCATTATGTATTCTTATCTTCTTATATATTTTTCAGTATATGTGGTCCCAATCTAACCCACAACCTAAGCATTGTCAGCACCATGCTCTACCTACTAAGCCACACAGGACCACAACTGAAACCCACTGCAGCAAAAGCCACCTTATTGCCAACTTTGTCCCACTACTGGAGCCACCTTCACTTAAGTGTGAAAGAGATCCACCCATAGGCTGCCTGAGGTTTTTCTTAAGGCCGCTCATATACTATCACCAAGGACTAATTACAAGTTGCATACCTTTTTTCCAGTTCATTGGGCCTTATTCCAAAATGTCAATCTTCATTCAAGAGTTATTTTTAAATAAGCATAATGAGGCTGTACTGACGCAATACTAGGTGCTGTAGTTGGCCTTGGGGCGAAACCTGTTCTTCATTCACACTGGGCAGGGATAAATATCATCATGACATTCTGGGCTGTTTTGGTTTCACGCGTGAGTGGTGGTCTGTGCCGCGTCTCTGCTCATGCGGGCTCACCGGTATCAGAGCTGACAAGTCGGATCTCACATCACCACTGCGGCCGATCTTGCTGTCATCCCCTGAACATCCTCATTAAGCTTCGCTCCCTGTGACATCCAAACCTGCTCCCCTCAACACCGCTGACAGACAAGAGTTGGCACGCCCTGCCGAATCTTATTAAAGAGGAAATGAATAAAGGCAGATTTGCACTTGGCCTGGTACCGCTAAATGAAAGAAGGCTGTTACAAGCTACCATGACAGCTCCCTCATTGTGGTGACCCACTGTATTTGGAAACATTTAACATTAAATAAAATTAATATTAAAAATAGTATTTAAAGCCTCTGCCTATTTTGCGAGCAATTTCCCAAAGAAGTCATCCTGACCAGCTTGACCATTAGTTCAGTGATCAAGGCCAACAAAACACGTTTTGTTACTGGGTGAAAATACCTTGCAGTTATAAGGATAAGGATCTTTATTTGCCATGCTGCACACAGTTTATACACAGGGTAATTGGAATGTATCTTTCCGCATACCTCTCCTAGATGCGCACACATCATCAGAGAGGTCAGAGCGCAGGGTCAGCCATAGTACGGCGCCCCTGGAATAGTTAGGGGTTCAGTGCCTTGCTCAAGGGCACTTCGGCAGTGCCCCAGGAAGTGAACTGGCATCCCTCCAGTTTCCAGTCCATTGTTTTTTGCATGAACCTTCCTGGGATTCAACCCAGCAACCCTATGCTTGCTAGCCCATGGCGCTAACTACTGAGCCACTGCTGCCCCACTTAAAAAAAACAACAACATTATAACACTCAACACCTATAATACTCTAACAGTTGATACTGTAGGTGTTTTGGTACTGCTATTATGAATAGTGCACTTTATTCAAATTATTCTGGCGTTTATGATTAAAGCACACAAAACATAATCCTCGTGTAGAGTGTTTTTGTTCGATGTGTGCTACACTGGAAAACAAACACTGCGAACAGCAAGACTTTTTTAATCCCCATCTGACATTGTCCTCAAAAATTCTAAAAGATCTATTTCTGTTTACAGCAACCATGACCAACAGGTTCAGTATGTTCCGATCATGATTTACAGAGAGCTGCCTTTTATGCTGTGTTTATACAAGCCAGAATTATCAAAAATTATGTGCACAAGCAGAAGCATTGCCTCTATCTATTTCGGTTTCCATATTTAAGTAATGGCCAAGTCAACGTCTATATGGACAATACTAAATACTGTGAACACACAAAACAAATTTCCCAAACAATGCATTATTTTGACTTAAACCAAGAATGTTATCCATAGCTTACAGGACTGAATGCAACTACCAAAAAAGACAAAAATGTTTAAATTGAAGGTTAACACTACAAGTTATGATACAATCAAAGCATTCTGGAAATTGACATATGATACTCAAGAAAAAAAGAGTAACTACCACAAACATTGGTAACCTGCAATTTTGCGTTGCAAATGTTTGCAAATGTATTTGTTTAAAGTGCATTCATGCCAATCAATTCAGCCAGTTTATCAGAGAAATAAAGTCATAGCAGATGACCAATTGCTACCTTGAAATACGCACAGGAAAACAATGGGTTGAAAAAAACAGTGAAGACACATTACTGTGTTCTGTCCATTGTGACACTCATTGTTGTGATATATACGTGTGTGATTAATATTGTGTGCTTTTGTAATGTGAAACGATTTATGGGTTCTCTGTAGTTCACATACATAAATCATAAAAATGTTTCTCTTTGTTTTTCACTTTCAAATGATTGCACTCTCAGTATCTTGAATGTCAACATTGGTAAGACTTATATGTTGAAAGAAAGTTGATTTTAGTCGAAACTGGTAAAAAAAATACACCATAATTTATTACACTTTTGATTGGCTTGTCTTTGGCTTAAATATTTCAAGATTGGCTGAAACCCTGCACGTGTCTCTTGACATCTTATTTCCAATTTACGTCCACAGCATTGTCCAACTCTGGCACAGATTCATTTATTACATGCCTCATTACACCTGCATAGAACAAAACCCAATGAAACTATCATTTTTTATCACACCATCATATTTTCTGTTAGTCCTTTTGACTTTAATTAAGTCAATAATTCGTTCAGCAAATCGATGTAATTACATTACGCCAAGCATACACACAAGGTAAATACCACAGAAATAAAATTAGTGAATGCGTTTTAAACAAAATGAAGTCATTGTCAGGTAATCCCTCTTTTTGTTTCTCAACTTGCTTCTAAATACTGTATGTAGCATTTCTCATGTACAGTATTACTGCCTGCAATAACCTTTTCACCTTCCTGTGTCAGCACTTCCTCTGAATAGCTTTCCCTCCCTATTTCCTGCTGTCCTTCCTTTGGGTGTGATGTAGTCCAAGGGGTCTATAGGACTTTATAAACTCTTGGAAACTGGAAACACTTTCAGTGGATGACAATGGAAAATAATATATGGGTAAGTTGGATAATGTAGACAAAAGTGGTAGGCACATGACATATGTCTGAATGTGACAGGGAGGGATATAAGGTGGTTTCACATTAAAATAAAAACCCTGCAAATGACCAAAAACAAAATGCTAAATTAGACAAAACATCATTGATGTCTCAAGACCCGTGGGACACCACAGCCTCACTATAGTGCTCATTATCTTTCAGACTCCCATGCGTCCTCATTACCACATATTGTGTCCAGGTCACGCGCAGAGGGTCAGTAATCAAAATAAAACTTCTTCATTAGCGCTCCCCTGTGCCTTTGAGGTGCTTTAATGGTCTGTGTTGAGTGTCAGGGGCCAGTGGACAAAAAAAGCCCCCAGATGCTGGCCACCATGAGCAGGTCCCCACTGTGGCCCCCCACCTATACAGCATAGAGCATCACAGTGACCTGCCAGGTGATGCCCAGAGTGTCAGGTACAGTGTCTGCACCCAGCAGGCTGGGCTTCCTGTGGAATTTGTGATTGTTCCAGAAATAGAAGATGCAGGAAACTGGCCACAAACTCCACCCACCAGCAGGTGGAGAAACGGAAGGGCGGAGAGCGAGGGGTGATCCACGCCAAAAGGAAAAAGTGTGGGCGTGTTTGTAGTAAACAAGCTTCTGTTGTTCCTTGAGATCATTATTATTATCAGATCACAGTCTGTAGTCTCACAGGTATTTTCACCCCTTCAGCTATTTATTAGCAAGTCTTTCTTCAGACTATAGTCCAGGGGTGTCAAACATACCTGCAGGTAGGATGTGACCATGCAGTCAGGTTTATATTGCCCTCTATTTCAGTTTAGCAGTGATGAGCTTATAACTGTAGACTAGAGCCTAGCATGTATTTATGAGGTATCTGTATTCATTTAAAATTAGCCTGTTAAGAGAAAGTCAACTTTTGATACACTACTGGATCACAATTTGCCTCCAGATAACAGCAGCAGCAATTACAGTTTACAATTAGCAGTTTAGCAATTACAATTACAAAATATGTTTTGCAAAACCAGCTAATGTTTAATCAAACATTAGTTGTGATGGTGATTACCATTGTTATTGTATCAATTTCACTTGGCTATGTGTTCCAGGCAAGGTTTATTGCCTCCAATCTGGTGTGCAGTGCACATGCAGGAACGAATTCACCCAAAAAAGAGAAAATGCATAACAGTTAAATAAGCAGTAGAAATCAGACAATTAAAAAGGATTAGTGAAATGCAAATGAAGAGTTTCAGGAAAAGATCAAAATTGAACAAATAATAAAAAATCAAAATATGTAAATTTGAAAAGTAAACTAATTAGCAAAAATACTGTCACCATGAAGCGATGAGAAACAGGAAGGAACCAAAGATTAAAATATGGGTTTTAATTAAGCCATTCTCACAGTCCATCATATTGTGATTTTACTTATTTCTCACAGTCATCATCACACCTTATGAAAATATTCCTTTTTTTGTGTTGATCAAATCAGATTTAATAATTGAATGTGGGTTTATTTGTGTTTTTACATAATGCTCATTTGCATTTGGCCCAAATTTTTACTGCATTTCCAACTGAGCTTTTGTTAAGTACCAAGGACATTTGGCTTTGTTCGTGATCTATGGCTGTTCCGTGACAGTTGATCAAGGTAGAAGTTAAAAATTCTTGTGGGGCTAAGGCAGCCGTCCCAGTTTCTGCACAAGAGAAGTGACTCATCTGAATATGGAGCAAGGAAGAAAAAACAGAAGACTCAGTACAAGGCATTGAGAAGGGAAGCAACACTCACAAGCTCCTGAGTGCTACGGTGTGCCTTTGTTCCTGCCCTCCTTATCTTCATCTTACACAGTTAAAACTCAAATCCAAGAGTGTAAGTAAATCACGATCTCTTGATGTCGGGTATCAGTGCAACAACAAAACTGCAGTCAAATGGGGCAGTATCAAATTAAATGTATTTAAGACATTACAATAGTGTAGCCTCGATGCGATAAAAGCATGCATTAACATTTCTGCATCCTCTAATGACAGTGTGTTTAATTTGAGAGATATTCCTCTGGAAGTGATTTTGCTACCTGGCTGGTGCTTTTTATCTTTTCATTGCTAGTAGTACATTTGATCTGGGCCCGTATTCACAAAGCATTTTAAGGGTAAAAGTTGGTCGTAACTCCGCAATTTAGGAGCAACTCCGAAAAATAATGGGTGTGTCACTCATAAATGTAGGACTCCTACATTTTTGGGATAAGAATATTTCACAAAGGGTTTGAGAGCTAAAAACAGCTCCTAAGTCCAGGAGAAGTTAGAAGCAGCCAAGAGGACTTCGCTAAGTCGCTAAAGACCTACTGACAGCGATCCGAAAATCTGCTGCTGCCGGCAATCGCTGTCGCAATCGCGTCAACACTGGAGATATTGAATGATACAGAGCTCATAAAAAGGTACCTGTTACATCGCTGTCCGCCCTGTTCACTTTCCTTGTGTTTTTCTGCCACTTTGTTCCTTGCGTGTCATGTCTGGTTTTTGCGTTCTCCCTGGGTTGTCTGTGTTGCGGGGCGCGGCTTCGCCGCAATCTGTTTCTTGTTCCCTCGTTTCGTTTAGCCTGTGACAATTGTTGTTCCCTGCACATTTTGCACGCTGCCCCAATCTGTTTCTTGTTCCCTCGTTTCGTTTAGCCTGTCACATTGTTTTCCCCTTACACATTCTGCACGCTGCCCTTATTAGTTAATGCTTTTGCCTATTTAAACCCGGCACTCGTTTAGCCCATTGCCTTTGCGTACTAGTTTTTCTAGCACTGCTTTCATTTGGTTACCTGTTCCTGACTTCGCGAATATTCCTGAATCTGCCTGTGTTTATTTTGCTTCTTGTTTAGTAGCCGCACGGCTTTCCTGTTTTTCGCCGGTTGTTTTTGGATTCCCTGTTTCTCGTTTATTTAGCCGCACGGCTTTCCTGTCTTGCCTGTTTGTTTTGGACGGCTTGTTTCCGTCACTTTTATTTGTTCCGTGATTAAACGCCTCCTGAGCGGAGCGCAGTACCATCTCCGTGTCGAGTCCGCTTTTGGGTCCAGGTCTGCATTTACCGCACGTAACAGAACGCAAAGGCCATTATGGACCCAGCAGACTCGAATGCGCTCCACCACCTACTCGCCTGCCAGGAGGCTCGTATAGACCAGCAGGAGCGACACATGAAGGAGACTATGGAGGCACTGAGGAGTATGGGAGGCCATATTTCTCAGGTGGGAGAACAGGTGTCCCAACTCAGCTCCAACGTCTCTCTTCTGACGCAGACGACTTCTCCCAACCCCCTGCGTCATCGCCGCCTGCCAGCCTGCCGGTTGGACAACCCAGGGAACCCCGCATTCCCCACCCGGATCGCTATTATGGCGATTTGGGAACTGCAAGGGGTTCCTCATGCAATGCGACCTCATCTTCCACCTACAACCATCTTCATACGGCTCTGAGCCGGCAAGGATCGCATTCATCATGGGCTGCCTTGGGGTAGGGCGCTGGAGTGGGCCACTGCCATCTGGGACAGCCAGCTCCCAGCCAGTTCCCAGTACTCCACATTCGTGACAGAAATGAGGAAGGTTTTGATCACCCGGTGGGTGGGAAGGATGCCTCCCAGCGCTTATTCCATCTCCGTCAAGGGGACCGCAGCGTGGCGGAGTACGCGGTGGTGTTCAGAACCCTGGCGGCGGAATCCGCTTGGAATGACGCTGGCCGTCGCTCAAGGGGCCTTCCGGAACGGGTTAGGTGAAGTGGTGAAGGACGAGCTGGCTACGGGGACTACCCTGACTCCCTCGACGCTCTGGTTTCCTTGCCATCAGGGTCGACAACCGCTTGCGGGAGCGTCGGAGGGAGAAGACCGGTCACCTCACCCCAGCGAGCTCTTCTTCTCCGTCACCTCCTGATTCCTTCCTCTCCCGAACCACCGAGCAACGGTCAGCCCCGGGGCTTGCAACTGAAGAGCCCATGCAGCTGGGCAGAGCTCACCTCTCCCGGAGGAACGCAAGCGGAGACTCAAGGCGGAGTTTGCCTCTATTGTGGTAACACGGGCCACTACCTGGCCACCTGCCCGTCGCGACCAAAGCCCAGGCTCACCAGTAAAACTGGGCCTACTGGTGAGCCACACCCAGGGCTCCACAATCGCCCAGTCTCGCTTCCAGTTGAAGGCCACGCTCAACTGGAACCACCAACCCTGTCGCTGTGTGCCCTAGTGGACTCCGGGCGGATGGAGATTTCATTGATGCCCAGCTAGTGCGACAGGCTGGCATTGCCACTCGTCTTCTTGCCGTCCCTCTCCGGGTCCACGGACTGGATGGGAACCTCCTAGCCCAGGTCACTCACACCACCGAACCCCTACAGCTCATCCTGTCCGGCAACCACCGTGAGACCATTCAGCTCCTGGTCATCTCCTCACCCCAGTCCCCTCTGGTTCTCGGCCAACCCTGGCTCCAACTCCACAACCCTCATCTGAACTGGATCACCAGCAAGATCCAGAGCTGGAGTCCCTACTGTCACGCCACTTGCCTCCAGTCGGCTCGAGCACCCACGGAGGGTGCTTCACCTCCCGCCAGGTTGGTTCCTCCAGACATGTCCTCGGTTCCCCCATGTATCACGACCTGGCGGAGGTGTTCAGCAAGAGCCGAGCCTCTTCGTTGCCCCCTCATAGGCCCTATGACTGCGGCATCGACCTGCTTCCGGGGCTCCCCTGCCTTCCGGTCGCCTCTTCAACATCTCGCGGCCGGGAGAGAGCAGCGATGGAGTCATATATTCATGACTCACTGGCGGCAGGCATCATCCGACCCTCCTCATCCCCAGTCGGTGCAGGGTTCTTCTTCGTGGCCAAGAAGGACAAGTCACTCCGTCCCTGCATCGACTACCGCAACCTCAACGCCATCACCGTTAAAAACAAGTACCCTCTACCTCTCATCAACTCCGCATTCGAACCTCTACAGGAGGCCACTATTTTTTCTAAATTGGACCTCCGTAACGCCTACCACCTTGTTCGAATCCGGGAAGGGGACGAGTGGAAGACGGCGTTCAACACCCCCCTGGGCCACCGAGTACCTGGTGATGCCGTTCGGGCTCACCAACGCCCCCGCTGTGTTCCAGGCGTTGGTCAACGATGTGCTCCGGGACTTTCTCAACCGCTCTGTCTTCGTCTACCTTGACGACATTTTAATTTTCTCCCGCAACCTACAGGAACACACTACCCATGTCCGGCAGGTCTTGGAGAGGTTGTGGGAGAACCAACTGTATGTCAAGGCGGAGAAGTGCGAATTCCACGCCTCGTCGGTGAGCTTCCTGGGGTACATCGTGGAGTGTGGACAGGTGAGACCAGACCCGGCCAAGATCCAGGCGGTGGTGGAGTGGCCTCAACCGTCATCGGTAAAGGAATTGCAACGATTCCTGGGGTTTGCAAACTTTACCGCGATTCATTCGGGACTACAGCAGGGTAGCTGAACCCCTCACCCGACTCACCTCCCCATCCATCCCCTTCTCCTGGAACCCTGAAGCTGAAGCCGCCTTCATCGGTTTAAAGAACCGCTTCACTTCCGCTCCTGTCCTGGTCCATCCTGAGGTGTCTCGTCAGTTCGTGGTGGAGGTGGATGCCTCGGACTCGGGGTGGGGGCCATCTTGTCCCAACGCTCGGGTAAGGACCAAAAGCTCCATCCTTGCGCCTTCTACTCCCGTAGGCTGTCCCCCGCCGAGCGCAACTACGACGTTGGGAATCGGGAGTTGCTGGCGGTCAAACTCGCCCTGGAGGAGTGGCGACATTTGTTGGAGGGAGCGGAACACCCATTTATCGTCTGGACCGACCACAAAAACCTGGCATATATCCAGTCGGCCAAGAGACTCAGTTCTCGCCAGGCCCGGTGGGCTCTGTTCTTTGGCCGCTTCAACTTCACCATCACATACAGACCCGGATCCCGTAACCTAAAACCCGACGCCCTCTCCCGCCAATTCTCCTCCAAAACCGGACAGACGAGTCCCGACACCATCCTGTCCCCCTCCTGTGTGGTTGCTGCAGTGACCTGGGAATTGAGAGGCAGATCAGGAGGCCCAGGCCACTCAACCTGACCCCAGACCTAACCCCAGCCCTCACCTGTTTGTCCCTGTTTCCGTCCGTTCCCAGGTCCTGCAGTGGACGCACTCCTCCCGTCTGGCCTGCCACCCCGGGTTCCAGCGCACCCTGTCGCTGCTCAAACGCAGCTTTTGGTGGCCGTCCATGGCCGCGGACGCCCGGGAGTTCGTACTGGCCTGCACCACCTGCGCCAGGAGCAAGGCATCCCACCAGCCCGCCAGCGGTCTCCTCCGTCCCCTACCCATCCCAGGTCGTCCTGGAGTCACATTGGTCTGGACTTTGTCTGTGGACTCCCCTCTCTGAAGGTAACGACACTATTTTGACCATTGTCGACCGATTCTCCAAAGCAGTCCATTTCGTTCCCCTTCCCAAGCTTCCCTCAGCCTCAGAGACTGCAGAGCTCCTGGACCAGCACGTGGTTCGCTTACATGGGATCCCCGTCGACGTTGTGTCGGACCGTGGTCCCCAGTTTTCCTCCCACGTCTGGAAGTCGTTTTGCCAGGCCCTGGGGGCCTCTGTCAGCCTGTCCTCCGGCTACCACCCCCAGACGAATGGCCAGACCGAGAGGGCCAACCAAGACCTGGGGACTGCACTGCGGTGCATCACAGACCGGAACCCCTCCTCCTGGAGCAATCTGCTACCCTGGGTTGAGTATGCGCACAATTCCCTAACCAGCTCTGCCACTGGTCTCTCCCCTCCGAGTGCTCCCTAGGGTATCAGCCCCCCCTGTTCCCGGCCCAGGAGGAGGAGATCTCCGTCCCGTCTGTGCAAACCCACATCCGGCGCTGTATTCGGATTTGGGAGGACACCCGCTCTGCTCTCCGTCGCTCCACCGCGCGCACTCAACGCCTGGCGGACCGCCACCGCACCGCAGCCCCCCAATACTCTCCGGGACAGCAAGTCTGGCTCTCCACCACTGACATTCCCCTCCAGTCCACCTCCAAGAAACTCCAGCCACGTTACATCGGTCCATACAAGGTACAGTCTATCATCAACCCCTCTGCTGTCAAACTCCAACTCCCTCCAGCCCTCAAGATTCACCCCGTCTTTCACGTCTCAAAGATCAAACCTGTCACTACCAGCTCACTGTGCCCTCCGGCCGTTCCCCTCCGCCCCGGATCATCGACAACGCCCCAGCATACACCGTCCGGCGCATCCTGGACATTCGGCGCAGGGGGTCGGGCCACCAATATTTGGTGGACTGGGAGGTTATGGCCCCGAGGAGAGGAGCTGGGTTTCCCGCCAGCTCATCCTTGACCCTTCCTCATTCGGGACTTCCACCGAACCCACCCTCAGAAGAACAGGCCTGGTGGGTCGCCAGGAGGCTCCCGTTGAGGGGGTTCTGTACATCGCTGTCCGCCCTGTTCACTTTCCTTGTGTTTTTCTGCCACTTTGTTCCTTGCGTGTCATGTCTGGTTTTGCGTTCTCCTGGGTTGTCTGTGTTATGGGCGCGGCCGCCGCAATCTGTTTCTTGTTCCTCGTTTCGTTTAGCCTGTGACAATTGTTGTTCCCTGCACATTTTGCACGCTGCCCCAATCTGTTTCTTGTTCCCTCGTTTCGTTTAGCCTGTCACATTGTTTTCCCCTTACACATTCTGCACGCTGCCCTTATTAGTTAATGCTTTTGCCTATTTAAACCCGGCACTCGTTTAGCCCATTGCCTTTGCGTACTAGTTTTTCTAGCACTGCTTTCATTTGGTTACCTGTTCCTGACTTCGCGAATATTCCTGAATCTGCCTGTGTTTATTTTGCTTCTTGTTTAGTAGCCGCACGGCTTTCCTGTTTTTCGCCGGTTGTTTTTGGATTCCCTGTTTCTCGTTTATTTAGCCGCACGGCTTTCCTGTCTTGCCTGTTTGTTTTTGGACGGCTTGTTTCCGTCACTTTTATTTGTTCCGTGATTAAACGCCTCCTGAGCGGAGCGCAATTACCATCTCCGTGTCGAGTCCGCTTTTGGGTCCAGGTCTGCATTTACCGCACGTAACAGTACCGCCTCAATCGCGAGGGTATTATATATATTATATTATATATATTATATATAGATACCCGCTGATTGTTTACGAGATGCAGACATGTAACCAATTGACTAGTCAATATTCTTGGTTTCATGTTAAATCAGTGACACATAGCCTACATTTGTATTTTAGAATCTTTATTAGAATATAATAGGGGTGCATCGGATCATTTTTCGGATCAGCAAAAAAAAAATAACGGGACCAAAGGCGCGTTTCCACCAAAAATTGCCAGGAACTATTCTCAAGGAATTGAATGAATGATAATTTCAGTTTTTCAATTTAAGTTATTTCACTAAATCTTTATTCGAAAATTTCACAAAATACATTTTTAGATTCAGTACGCCTTAGGCGATTTAACTAGGTGGTCTTATGCCTGAATTAATGTAATAAAAATTAAAAGATCGCTAATGTTTAAATTCTATTTAATTCGGTCGCGTTTCTAAAAACATGCCTCCCAGAAAGGCATTTAGTATGAAAAACAAAGCAAACCAAAACATATATGGTTTATATAACAGCGGCTGTATTTGTATTTCTCTATGATGGTTCAATTTAGCTATTAATCCGCGGCTCATATGCGTGCCGAATCGTGGGGGTTGATCCGTATGCGGGCAGAGACCCATCCCCTATATCAGCCAATCGCTGTGGGCATTCTGAGTAAGCTCGTTCATGAGAAACAACGTCATCCTTAGCAACGATGTCAACCCCGCCCTCACTCTATTCTAGGAATTCCTTAGTATGAGTTTGTCTTTGCAGCTTTGTGAATAGGTTTTAAGGTGGGACTCCTAACTAAAAGGTTTTAGTGCGATTTAGAAGTACTCCTAGTGGTAAGATAAAATTCTTTGTGAATACGATTTGAGTTTTAAGCTGTTTTTAGCTCTCAAACCCTTTGTGAAATACTCTTATCCCCAAAATTTAGGAGTCCTACATTTATGAGTGACACGCCCATTATTTTTCGGACTTGCTCCTAAATTGCGGAGTTACGACCAACTTTTACCCTTAAAATGCTTTGTGAATACGGGCCCTGGTCTTTTTTGTTGTCGTTTCTGATTGGGCCTTCAGTACCTTGTTGCTTGAGACACCTGATGCTGTGACATCAGAAGTTGTAGTTTTATACCACCATCTCTGTGAACATATTGACCTGACTTCTATCACTTTGCTGTTAGTGGCATATTTTTATACTGCATATTTATCCTGCTACTGCTGCTAATACTTTTTGATTTGTTTTTTTCTATGCACTTCCTGCTGTATTTTTACACTGCCATTGCTTCTAACATTTTTACCAGGTCTGCCTGTACACTGTCACTCTTAATGCTGACTTTTGCATCCCTTCATTGCTGTCTGTGCTCCTGGTCTTGCATTGCTGTTCAGCTTGTTACAGTTGCTTGTGACACATTTGATCTTGTATTTTTGCACCTCACCTCTATTCGTAGCCGATGCATTTTTGCCTGAAACTGCTGTGGTAAAGACCACATCAATTTTGTAGTATTGTACCCTGTTAGTGCAGTCTGCATTAGTCATGACCCTGTTCTGTCATTGATGCTAGTGAGATTTATCCTCTGTTGCACTGTCTCTGACCCGGTATATAGAATGGTGGTTGCCATTAAGGACTTTTTTTTGTGTGTATTATTATCCTGTTGGCACCACCAGCCGCCCTCAGAACACAATGTGGGTGATGCTTTATTCTATTGGTGGTTTTAGAACCTTTTAAACTAGACAATAAACTTGTGTAAACCACTTGTGCTGCCCACCTCCTGCATGGTGGGTTAATTCTGGGCATCTGCTCTCTAGTATTGAACCGAATTCAAAATGTCTATAGACATTTCTGTATTGGAGTAGTTGGCTACACTGAAGTTCATTTCACAAGCAAGCTTGCGCTCGCTACAGCTGCATTATTTCCTCCCAACGATGCGCCGCCGGCTAATCCAAAAATACATGGTGCATAATCACTGTGATAAATCACTGTTATTGGTTGCAAGATCTATATTTCTGTACCGAAACTCCCTATGCCACAGAAAAACTGTATTGTGATAAGGCAGCTTTACTAGGTAATCATGATAAAGAGGGTTTAGTTTTGTTTGGCTGAGCTTTCATTTAAGATGGCTTTGTTGCTTTGATTAAATGTTGTCCACAGTGTTTAAAACCACTATTGTTAATAATAGTCGTATCCATTTGCTTGGCAGGTGCATTTGTAAATGACATAACTTACATTTCACATATTACCCATAAGTACAGCGGAAACTTTCCTGAAGTGAATCATGTATGTTTCTCTGATGAAGTGTACATCAGTAGTGTCTCACCCGGAAGCCTTCTGGTTTCAAGCCCCTTGCTTCACACCTGCATCACTCATTTGTGACCAAGAGGAAAAAAAACGGACTTACTATGCATGTGACTATTTTATTGTCTCACCACTTGGCATTGTTAATAAAGTGCGAAGCAGGCTTTAAGATTCATGAGTTGTGGCCTCCCGCGTGGTCCAGTGGTTACAACGTCCGTCGCTGGCCACGGAGACCGGGGTTCAATTCCCCGTCTCGCCAAGTGTCGGCTCTGGCCGGGAGTGCCACCAGGGGCGGCGATTGGCTGTCCGCCCCAGGGAGGGGGAGGAGCCGGCGTGGCGTTCGCTGCGTATAGTGGCCCTGTAGTACCGGGTTACGGTCAACGGCCTGCAGGTGCCGTCTCGTAAGAGGCGTCACTTCACTTCGTCACTACCGGTCACAGGACTACGGCAGCGAACTCACATTACTAGGGGGGGATTGACGTAAAAATAGCGGGTCTAATTGGCTAAAGATTCATGAGTTGTGATACCTGCAGTGCGAATGCATAAGTAACCGACATAGGGGAGGAATAGGAGATGAGAGAGCCAGTCATCAGTGCAGACGTGCGCAATGTAGCATCGACATAAGAACGCGATGTCTTAAACAAGACAAATGCAGGCAAGGTGTATATGGGAGACAAATGACAGCCGCCCAGGGGGAGTGGTGCAGCAAAAAATAGCGAGGATATCAGTCTAAATGGGTGAGAGATGAGCCAGCCTCTTCCCCCGAGCCTAGAAAGGGACTTGTTATGCTCCAATTTGCTTGTTAGGGAATGACAAGCACATACATCAAAGGCAGATTTTAGGAGACGTGGTCCAGCATTACCTGTCTGTGGCTGGCTCAGCCACCTGGCACATGGCCTGATTGACATGTTGCCAGTCTCTTATTTATTTTTACAATGACCCTCTGTTGTTCTGTTAGCGAGAACTGGACTATACTGAAGTGATACAGATAATACAGGGCATTACAGGAGCACTCCGATCAAAATCCATAATTTCATGTTGTACTTACAATGTGTCTTGTTATTTTCTTGTTATTTTGAAGTGTAGTTTGTCTTTTGTTGATTATTTGACAATTGACTCCCACTATATTTGCCATTTTGACGCTCACGGCTCACTGGAAAACTGACATAAACGCAAAAACATGTGTGTGATACATCATGAAAATATGGATTTTGGTTGCTCCTTTAAAGATAGCAGTACTGTAAATAATTTTGTGTTAATGATTTTACTCTCATCTAAATTTGGAATATCCAGTCATATTTTGGGCCATCTCATCATTGAAATTTGGAGAGCACAAGCACCATTTCTTTTCACTCAGCATTAACCCTTACATAGTCTCAACCACAGGCACTCTACAGTATCTAAAAGGGGAAGCTACAGTTTGTGAGATTGGTTTCTGTTTTGTTTTAGCAAGTTTTAGCCAGTGTGAGTTCATTACTGACGGTAATTGAATCGCAGTCTCAATTGGAGCCCAGCCTACACAAGATCATGATTCATCAGTAGTAACTGGCCATTGGTTTATAACCAAAGAACATTCTGGAAAGTTAGGCAGACTCACCTCACCTCACATCAGAGTCAACCTGGTCAGATTCATGGTACCATACGTTTATGAGTCTGCCAAGTGAGGCTCAGCCTTACCTGCCTACCCTATTCACCTTTAACTCACAATTTAGCTATGCCGTAGCATGCCAGCTATATTACCCCTTACCTGCTTACCCTGTTCACCTTGACCATGTAATTCATATACATCCAAGCCTGCCAAATATATTGCACCTCTATAATAAAGACCCATTAAGCACCTTCCCATGCAATACCATACCCAGCAAAAACATAAAACACTTGTCAGATATTCCAGTTCTGTAACTTCAGAAACTCTAAATCTATTTGGATCTGGTTTGAGCAAAATCAAACCTATACCAAACAATGATTTTTCAAATGTGTTTATTCAACATGGGTACATTAGGTAGTTAGTTAGTGCTGTAAAATGGATACATTTTTGATACTCCAAACAGGAATATTTATAAAAAGTAGTGGACTAGGGTTTTCAACAGTAGTAGAAGAATAGCAGTGCTACTACAGTGTGTGAACTTTGACCTTGCAGTGTACATACTTCCTCAACTCCAGAGAAAATAAAGTCATGCCTTCTTGACTTTTTATGCGTTTGCATTGCTGGTTTGTGGGTGCCTTAAGTTGCCAATATTACAGTGATGAATTGAAAATCTCTTGGATTGTGCAGTCAAAATGTTTGGTAATCCTGTTATTGTGGGTGTGCTTATTATATTAATGCTTAATCTGTCATTCATCAACTATATGAATGTCATAACTGCTGGGTAATTCAATCTGTGATTCAATGAAACTACATCCTGCACTTTGTGTTATATTATGCACCTTGTAAAATACCAGTTCTAAGAGGATTAGACAGTGAGTAGAAATGAGTTCACAGAAAATGTGAGTCATCCTCTCAAAGGTCACACTCCCACTGAGAGGTAAAAGCTTCACAAATCCTTGAGTAAGTCTTTATTTAAACCTTATTTTGCTTTGTGCCATAATTCACCATATTAACCTGTTGTCTGTAATGTTGTTATTCATACAGGCATGTAATTAAATGATGCACAATATGTTTTCCACACAATTACGTCTGTACATGTAATGTCTGTACTTTACATTACATTTTACATTTTAAGCATTTAGCAGATGCTCTTATACAAAGCGACTTACAGAGCATAAATACATGGTAGGAACAATCATAGTTCGCGCAAGAGATCAGTGCAGTAATACAGCAATAGACATCATTGCAGGCAGCTGCGTACCATACCTGTAACACTGGGAAGGAAAAGGTTAGTAATTTTAAATTTTTAATTAAATGGAGTAAGCAGGGGTATATAGTGTTGAGCAAGTAGGCAGTGGTGATGACAATTAGCTAGATGTACAGAATTCAGTCTGTAAACCATAGATATTATAATCAGGACAGATATGATTAATTACAGGGGTTATTATGTCACCTTATCAGGTATCTGTCAGTAAGCAAGTATGTTAACAATATTGTCAAACAAGAATAATTCGTTTTTATACACATGCAGTTGATGCTTGCTTATGTAAGGGAAAGAGAGAGATTGTGAGTATATTTCTTTGACCGATGGTGGAGATGTATTGAATGCAGTCATTCTGAGATTGGGAAGAGGTTGGCAGTGATTGTGTTACTCTGGCCCCTCTCCCTCTGATTCATGAGTGCATAGAAACACATGGCAGAGGGCCATGTGATGAGTACAGACATTCATTATTACTGGGTGTGAGAGAACTAGCTGCCTTCAGCTGTCAGTTTGACAGGCACTTCACTTGATAACAAGGTTCTTTCTGAATGGACAGAAATGCAAACAGGTGATAACGCTACTCTGGTATGAGAATGAGACCCTATTGGAAAAATGCAAACATTTTTTTATATAAAAAATATATATATATATTTCAAATTTTCCCCCATTTTTCTCCCAATTTGGTTGCCAATTATACCCTCTATTTATCTCAATTCCCCCTCCGCCACGAGTCCGCCGCCCGTCCTCCGGGGCGAGACATTATTTCCTGGCCGAATTTATCCGCCTCTTTTGAGATGGAATTCTACCACGGACGCCTTTTTCCTGCTCCTCGACGGACTCGTGCCGGCTCACCCTCCCCCCTTCTCCAGAGGCGGACAGCCAAATGCCGCCTCCGATCGGGCTGACGACCAGGGCCGGTCTGGTAGAGACGTGGGTTTCGAACCGCATCCCTGACAGGCAGCGCACACCACACCGGACCAGCCAAAGTGTGGTGCGTTAGACCGCTATCCGCCAGCCCCCTAAAAATGCTATCATTTTATCAGAGAGGTGTAAAATGTCAAAAACTTTTATGACGTCATGTAATTAAACCAATCTATTATCCTTGTTTTTAGGCAGATAATCCTTGGCTGTATGGGGAATCAGGATTACAAGACCAAAAAAATAAAATTGTATGCCAACTGCAAGAGTATTAATGGTGAGGACATCTACAGTAGCTAGCTAGCCAGCTAGCAACACTAAAACAGCTGTCATCATAGCAAGACAGTTAGTGAAAAAGCAGATATGAATGAAAATGACAGTAGCTAGCTAGTAATATTAATAAGTAATAACTAATTAATTTTAGCTTGCAATAAATCACAAAGCTGTATAACTGCAAACTGATAATATTTTTGTTGAACAGGCCAACATGAAGTAACCAGTCTGCCCAAAAAATTGTCAACTGGCTCCACACAACAAATTAGTTGCCACTAAACACATACATGAGTTCTACTGCTCAGGTATGTGTCCATATTGATGTTTTATATTGTTGATTTAGAAACTGATTTTAGGAAAAAATGCAAAAAATGGCTAAATGCCATCTGGCTTTTCAAGCCAGTGCTAAATCAATGACAATTCAGTTGGCATCGCTGTTACTGAAGTAAGTTTCTCAGTTACTGCTGTCATACTTCTCTGTTATGCAGCCATATTTATTGATGTGTTTATTAAACAATTAGGCTGGATAAGCACAGATGGAACTTGCTGGCTGCATTTGTAGTGTTTGTATGTCTTATGTGAATCAGTCTTAAATTATTCTGTGATAGTACGGTATTTCCTCATCACATTATAAATATGAAAATTGCACTGAAGGATTATGACTGTTGTGGAATAGTGGTCAGAAATGTCATTGTAATTTCAAATTAATTGGCAACTGGCATCTGTATAAATACTTCATGTCTCATATACAGCGATGAAGTGTACACTACATGTAATGATACTGATTCCCAACACACTGCACAAAGTTATTCAAATGAATTCATTATATTATTCTATTAATTCGATCTAATCAATGAATTTATTATTCTATGTATCATTTCAGGATTTCTTGTCAAAACATCATCCAAACATCATTCGCAAAGTAATTCACCTGCTCTGCCGTAATTGAATTGTCTCTTAACTAGCAGAACTGATAAAGCGGCAAAGCAAAGCTGCTTGCAGTTAGACGTCCTGGTTTATATCATTACAGTCTACAAACTAAAGTGTTTTCAAGGGAAATTCTTTTTTTTAAAGCCCACCAGTTGGGTGTAGAGTGCAGTGCAGAATAACAATAGGTACACGATTTATTTGTGCTATTATGCAAATTAGCTTGTTAAAGCCAGACTAATTTTTGCAATGGGTGGAAAAATGTAAACAAGAAGAAGAGAATTGAACTGTCATTTGGGGACTTGAATCACCTTAGCTAATTAAACAAAGCATAGACAGGACCAAGACAGGAGCAGGAGGAGAGAATTTTCCCACTGCTATTTTTAATGAAATCCCTATTAGTTTATATTCAGCTTTGTTCTGTATACCCTATTTGTTCTGTTGTTGAAACTGCGCTGCAATAGTTTGGGAAGTCTGCCACTGACCTCAATAATGAGTAATTCTGGATGAGTTGAAAAATAGACAACAGACAGAGGCCCATCATAGAGCCATCATAGAGTAAAACAACTCTTACAGATTTGTTTTGATGGGAAAGCATGAACACAATTTTTCATTCTTCTCTAGAAGAAGGACTCTCATCTGGCTTATATACATTTCTCCTCAGGTAAGGTGATATACACACATGGAATTAGCTTGCATGCATTTTCATTTTTATTAGTTGGGATTAAGGCCATAAATTATTATAATAAATAAATATCTTATGTTGATTATTCTAGTTTGATTGGAAAGGTCTTTATTTTAATGAAGCTGAGATAGGATGCTCAATTTGTCCATTTTGAGAATGCCATTAAATTATTCAGAATGGGACATTCAGTAATGAATCCCCATAGCAAGACTGTGCAGAAATGCATTAATTGGCCAATGTACTGAAAATTACAAAGCAAGATGGACGCTGAAAGAATACTGCACAGTCAGAGTGCACAGTCCTAGCCAGAGAATCAATATAATAATATTAGTCACAGGTTAGAATAATAACAATTGAAGGTTTTAGTACATAAATAATAATGCCATACATTTGATGCATGAATAACACTACCATATATTGTTCTACATGGCTGATTAGCTTTTGAAGTTCGGCTGCCTTTGACCAGCTCAAGCCATACTCCTACTGACAGAGCTCTGCCATACTGATTTTGTCTTTCTCAGAGGGTAGATACTAGTGTGTACTAAGGCGGTGTCTCTCTCCCTCCAACATAGACAATATATATAGCATTTTAAAATGGGAGGAGAGGTGCATTTCATGAGGGTATACAAGCCTGCTCCTCTCATATAAAACACCTATGCACTGGAACAAATTCTTATTGTTATCATAACCTCCAACCAATTGTCTGTTCTTTGATTGTAGTGGCTTGCAGGTTGAAATAATATGTTGTGCTATATCCCTCTACTTGACTTTCCCTAGTAGGTTTGCTCTCTCAGTGGAGAGAGCACCCGCCAGGCCCCTGGCCCACTGCCGTTAATAGATTATGTACACAGGAGGAAGATCCGGTGTTCAGTCAGCATCTCAGCTAACTTATGGCCCTGCACTGCATGATCCCATCACAAAAAAATGAATAAATAAAATAAAGAATCAAAATAATCTAAAATAATGAATAAAAAAATGATGATTAGACTTTTTGCCTGCGGGTCCTAAACATGAATATTTCATAATATTAAAAAAGGAGTGAGGAAGAGAGGCGCAGGCCGCCCACCTCTTTTGCAGATCAGCCTCTTTTCCATTTTAAACATCGAAGACATAATTTTCACAGAGAGAGGGAGAGGTGATGAGCTCAACAGAGGCCCTTAGACAGTCTGGAACAACAATATGAATTAAAAAGCACTGCACCTCAAACTGGGGCAGCACTGTGATTAGTAATGAGACAGACAGAAATTACTCCATGATTAATATTTAGACAGATTGTGGAACACTGCTGAGGTTGACACTGAGACAGATGAACACTGCTGTGGTTAACACTGAGACAGATTAACACTGCTGTGGTTAACATTGAGGCAGATGAGCACTGCTATGGTTAATACTGAGATGAACTAGAACACTGCTGTGGTTAACATTGAGACAGATGAACACTCCTGTGGTTAACATTGAGACAGATGAACACTGCTGTGGTTAACATTGAGGCAGATGGACACTGCTGTGGTTAACACTGAGACAGATGAACACTGCTGTGGTTAACACTGAGACAGATGGACACTGCTGTGGTTAACATTGAGGCAGATGAACACTGCTGGGGTTAACACTGAGATGGACTGGAACACTCCTGTGGTTAACATTGAGACAGATGGACACTGCTGAGGTTAACACTGAGACAGATGAACACTGCTGTGGTTAACACTGAGACAGATGAACACTGCTGTGGTTAACACTGAGACAGATGGACACTGCTGAGGTTAACACTGAGACAGATGAACACTGCTGTGGTTAACATTGAGGCAGATGAACACTGCTGTGGTTAACACTGAGATGGATTGGAACACTGCTGTGGTTAACATTGAGACAGATGAACACTGCTGTGTTTAACACTGAGACAGATGAACACTGCTGTGGTTAACACTGAGACAGATGAACACTGCTGTGGTTAACACTGAGACAGATGGACACTGCTGAGGTTAACACTGAGATGGACTAGAACACTGCTGTGATTAACACTGAGACAGATGAACACTGCTGTGGTTAACACTGAGACAGATGGACACTGCTGTGGTTAACACTGAGACAGATGGACACTGCTGTGGTTAACATTGAGGCAGATGAACACTGCTGTGGTTAACACTGAGACAGATGAACACTGCTGTGGTTAACACTGAGACAGATGGACACTGCTGTGGTTAACACTGAGGCAGATGGCCACTGCTGTGGTTAACACTGAGACAGATGAACACTGCTGTGGTTAACACTGAGGCAGATGGCCACTGCTGTGGTTAACACTGGGATAGACTGGGACATTGCTCTGGTTCACACTGAGGCACATTGGTACATTGCTGTTGTTAAAATTTTGCATTGACCTTACATTTCTCCCAATGTATATTTTACACAACATTTGGGGAATTTAGAAAACCTTTACACAGTCCCCTGTCCTCGGTTTGATAGATGCTCCAGTTCATCTTTGCAATCATTCATTTCTGCTATGCCAGTGATAACTTATAAAGGGCTGTGAAGTCATTTCCTGAGGGAAGGCACAATTATTGATTATAATAACTGATTATAAATTATATGATAGACAGAGTGAAACAATACCTCCAAAACTCCATACCCATTATGTTGTGAGATTATTTGGACTTGGACATTTTGTAAACTTAGCAGATCATGTCAAAGTTGATGCCTGTGACGTGCAATGCATATCCTTACCTCAAAGGTGAGAAAAGTTTGTGACTGTTGAATCGAGGAAAAAAATAAAATAAAATACATGATTTTACAGAATATTCTTTTATCCTTTATCCTTTATTTTCCTTAATTAAGGAGCCACAAATACATCCTTTTGACATATTCAAGGTGCTGGCATGCACAATTAGTAACCTATCTCTCAACTTGGACATTTTTAAAATGACATGGGCGTGAAATTATGTCATGCATAGTGGGACATTTTTAAAATGATTAAGAATATTTATGACTGTTATAGTATGCGCAGAAATCAATATATTGTATGTATAATGGGTTGGTGGGTATATTTGTTTGATCTCAAATCCCCGGTGTTACACCATTAATGCACCCTAATTTGATTTTTCTTTAATTGTATTCCTGTAATTTAATTTATATCTCCGTTCATAACCATTTCATGTATAATTCAAGTCAAGTCAAGTCAATACCTTTATTGCCATACCAACCGTGAAGTTGCTAGGAGTTCGTTTTGGCAAAGCTTATATAAACAACAATACATGGACAGCAGCATTACAATACCAACAATACAATAAGCAACATCATGTCGCCATAGTACGGATACAGGCCATTCTGCTTGCATGTAGTCATTTGCCCTGAAGTACCAACACTGAATATGTCATGTATGTTTTAAAGACCACATTCATTTTCAGACCCACAGGAACCAGAACATGAAAAATATTTCTGCTTTTCAAATATGAGAGGATATACAGTACAGAAAATAAGTCGAATTGTAATAATGTATGGCACAATCAAAACAAATGTTCAGTACATCAATTTGAGCAGCACAAATACATCAAATAATTGATCTCATCATACAATAATAACCAGAAGAACAGTGTGTATTCTAAATAACCTCTTTCAGATATATGTTTTGTCTCCTTTCAGGAGGAGCAAAATAATGACTGAAATTAATGGCTGGAATTGACTCAAAGGCCACTGGGTAGTTCTTAGAGTCTCCATAAAATACAATGACTTAAGGCCCTGAAGTCATTGGGGGCTTTTTAAACGAGCATGGAAAACCCTCCTCATAGTTTTATAACACTCATACTGCTTTATTGTGCCAATTTTGCTGTGAGATTCTGTCATGTGGATAAGGGAAAATGAGCAGTCATTCGCTCTTTTGGATTGTACTAATTAAATACTGTACATAGTATGTATTAAGTCTCAATTTATTTAATTAGTTAACACATTCTACAAACAAATGTCTCCTCCACCTATGCCATGAACCTTGAACACCCTTGCTGATCACATCAAACTGAAATCCACTGCTGCCTAAAACCAGTGTAACACGATAAGTTAAAAGAGAGAAGCTCAATATCATTGGTGTAAAATGAAGAAGTATGCGCTATTTTAAAAGATCTCAGTGGAGTTTATGGATCTAGCCAGAAATAATATGCTAAGGAATGATATATATAGCATGCCTGATATTACTACAAATGTAACAGTACAGGAAATAGAATAAATCTGTATTCATGGAAGGAGTGATGTGCACATTTCCTGCAGAAGTGCTGGAAAACTGCACAGGCAGTATCTTCACCTGCAGATAAATGAGAGTGGGGCAATGAAACTTAATTAACATCCGGCCTTGAGCCCAGATGATATGCTCAATGCGTAAAAACAAAACACAGTGTTCTTTATGTGTGATTGCTGCATTCAAAGGCCCGTGATTAAACGGCAATGAATTCTAAACGAGGGTATAATCGCCTCAATACTGTGAGGATTATTTATCACGGTCAAACATTTTTTGGGGCGGAGCACACTGTGGAGCTACGCGAGCGCGCGGAGGAAGAACAGAGCCCTGTGGGGACGGAGGGTGGGGGCATTCGCTCAGAGCACACCGCTGTCCGCCACGACCACGATTCGTCAACCAATCGCTGGCTTATCTCTACCGTACACTTGGTTAAGGTCACCGCGGTCTTGCATAAATGTACATTCTGTTTTTGAATGGGATACAATTGGTTCTTGTAGATGACAGTCCAACAAGGAAGATCCTTTTTCAATTACTCAACAAAGCTTTCAAGGGATTTGAAACAATTGCAATTGGATTTATCAAATGGAAAAGGTAGAAAGAGTGACTTGGCAGTGGTTTGGAAGTGACAAACGGAAGTTGCATGGCATAAATTAAATTGTGAATAAGTGTATACATACACTAACAATAAATGTCTACAAGGTACATACATAATTTATATATAATTGTATAAACATGCAAGTTCTTCATTCAGGTCCTGTGGGTAGAGCAGATAAGCCCAATGGCCCTCGTATTGAGGCAAATATTGTTCCAAGTTTCAACACCTGCGGCAAGAGAAAACACTGTCGACAGCACAAAAAGTCCTGGAAAAAAAGAATGAATGTTCCGAGATCCATATCATCGCTGGTGTTTATAGCTACAAAATGAGGGTTGCTTATTTATAAAGTAAGGCCACTGTGATGTAACTATCAATTCCAATCAATAAAGGATTGCAATGAATTAATCTGGTGAAATTTCCACATCACTTTCAAAGTTACAAACATTTAAAAGGTCCAAACAATCTCCATTCCAGATACTCAGAAGCTCTACTGTAGTGTTTCCTTCGGCAAGTCAAAAATGATTATGCATGTTGAGAACATTCTTTCCCATCGCAGCCATACCCTAAAAACTCCCACAATTTGTCCTCCTAACACCATAAACAGCTGCCATATAAATGTGTTTGAATGAAGCTTACACCTGCTTTCTCTACTCAATAATGGCACAATCAGCCAACAATTGTTACCAACCTTGGTAAATCACATCTAATGACTCATGTGCATATTTAACATTCTCTCCTCCCACATTTTTGTGCTCCTACATTTGAGGAATACCTCAAATTGCATGTGCATTAAGACAAACGAGAAAAAAATTAGCATTCAATTGTCGCACCTCTACAGGCGGTGTGAGCTCTGCAGCCCCACAAGGCCTGTATTTAATCTTAACTTAAACCAATGAATTAGCGCCTGTCACACAATCTTGCCGCCATGCACATGCTCATATTTTCACATTTAAGGTTGAGTTCTGTATTTTTCCATCTAAGCAAGCACTGCCTGGCCCTTGTATGAGCCTTACTATGAGTCAACCTTTCAGTGCTGTTCATAAATATAATGACCTATTTTTTTCTTGTTACTATGCAATGTTATCCAGGGCCGGATCTCCACATAGGCTGACAAGGCCTGGGCCTATTATTTGCCTGATGTTATCCCTGCACTTAGGTGCTTAATTCTTATTGATTCTGGATTGATTCTGGATCATTGGTTCCAAAATATTCCCTTACCCTGTTTCCTGGATTTTTAGACCATATGAGCATGAGATTGGTTTGACTAAATCCAAAAAAGAAAATCTTGCATTTGCCCTTAGTGACTATGTGTGTTTGATTGAATCTACACATATCTTCCTACACATATACACTACCGGTCAAAAGTTTTAGAACACCCCCATTTTCCAGTTTTTACTTACTTTTTCAAGTCCAGTGAATAACCTGAAATGGTACAAAGGTAAGCAATAAACTGCCAGAGGTTTTAAAAAAAAGTTTAGGTTACCAAATAATGTAAAAGAGTTATAAAAAAATGCCCTTTTCAGGGAACAAGTAATGGGTTAACATGGGTTAACAGTCACTCTGTGCAAGTCGCCGACTATGGATCCAGCAAAAGAGCCCCAGATCATCACGCTTCCATCTCCATGTTTGACAGTTGGTGTCACACACTGAGGAACCATCCTTTCGCCTACTCGACAGCCTACAAAAACCTTTAAAAATGTCTTATATAAGATTTATATCTTATATAAGATTTCAAATTTTGATTCATCAACCCATAAGACCTTCTTCCAGTCTTCAGTAGTCCACTGGCGGTGCTTCATGGCCCAGGCAAGCCTCTTTTTCTTATTTTGCCATCTTAGCAATGGCTTTCTTACTGCCACTCGACCTGTCAAACCTGCAGCTCGAAGTCTTCTCTTCACAGTTGAAACTGAGACTTCCTTACTTCAAGCCTGTGCTTGAAGCTGTTGTCCTGTGAGCCACCTATCACGCAAGCTGTTGACTCTCAGAAACTTGTCTTCTGATTTTGTTGTGGCTTTGGGTCTGCCAGACCTCTTCCTGTCAGAGTTTCCTCCAGTTTCCAAGTGCCTTTTCATGGTGTAGGAAACTACTCACTGCCAAATAATTTACATAATTTTTCCGTTTTTGTTAACCTAAACTTTTTTTATTTTTACCTCTGGCAGTTTACCGCTTATCTTTGTACCATTTCAGGTTATTCACTGGACTTGAACTGCTTAAATTTAAGTAAAAATTGAAAATGGGGGTGTTCTAAAACTTTTGACCAGTAGTGTGTGTATATATATATATATATATATATATATATATATTATACAAGTACAGTATATTTATTTATAAATACAGAATGGAAAATGTTCAGCCTATCTGCTCTGTATATTTTTAATCTCCCTCCAATGAAAAATGGGACAGATGAAAGCTGAAAATGTGCAGGTGAACCTCTGTACTTTTCCGATGCTCATTTAAAATTTGCTGTGGGAGGTCACTAGTTGTGAAAGAGCTGTCAAGGAGATATGAGATGAGAAGATGTACCCCTCTGTCCCCTCCCTCTGTTTGCCCTATTATACTGAATCTGCACCACATTAGTTCTCATTACTACCTTAGATCAATGGGAACCTGCTCTTCCAATGGGCTGCTTTAGATTTATCCACAGAGCTGTCAGTCTGCAGGGGGTAAGAAATCTGATTTATTCCATTAGAGACGATGTCCATCTGCTCCAGGTTCTTACACAGATGTACCCATCAGCTAAAGCTGTCGCTCTGCTCAAACATTTATTGCACTGGAAGGCAATGCAAGGTATGCGTTTCTGTGTCTAATGAACCATTATTAAACATAAGTATGTCGGGAAACTCATTCATTTCCAAACATAAGCATGCATTTCCTCTTCTCACTCACTCATTTTCCTGAAATATGCCAGATATGTTAATGCACAGCTCCTGCCGTGATTCGAATGGCTCATGAGCATCACAGACAATCGAGTCCCCCTGGCTGTCTGAACAGAGGGACGAAAGTTGCGATATGGTTTATCTGATCCTCTAAAGACTGTGCCATAAGATTAAAAGCAGAGAAAGCAGTCATGTCTGCAGCAGCACCTTTTTAATCTTTCTGCCCAGGAGTGCTGTCGCAGCTAATAATACTGTTACTGAAAAGGCCTTTACCTGTGGAGAGTCACGGTGTCTTTCTAGTTAACAGGAAATCATAACTGAAACGTAACTGATATAATCTCCCTCTGAAAAATCCACCATCAAATAAACAATCTATTCATGTATTAACTCAAGAGTACAGAAAACCTTAAACAGACAATTGGCATCAGGCATTTTCATACCAGCAGCAGAGAAAATGCTGTTTTGTACATAATTATTCTATCCAGTGTGATTTTCCCTGTCATGCTCTTTGTTTTTGTTTTATGTCAAAGGCCAGACATTAGCGAAATGGTACAATGCGATTATACATGTATTTCAATTACATCCAGAATGATCAGTTCTTGAAGCCCTCCTTTGTTTAGATAATTTAATTCTAAGTGATTGCACAATATAGAATTAATTTACACCTAATTCATTATTATCACCTGGAACAGATAACATTTCAATCCTTGCCAATCTCTTGGATGGGAGAAATCACTCTTTAAAAGTAAAGTAAGAGACCTCAGTGACAAAAAAGACAACAAGAGGATACCACACTGTGGAATGACATCATCATGTTAAAGGGAAATGCTAAATTTGCTATTGATAGAGATTAAGGAATCTCAAAAACAATAGAGAATCTTCTTGACATACCACTTCACGCAGATGTAGCTGTGGTTTTGAAGTGGATAATTGCTCTTGTAAATGAATTTATCTTCATTTGCACAGCAATATAAATATTCAACAGAGATCTTAAGTGTTTGTCGCACAGCAGGGAGTTTGGTTTGCCACTCAACTGATGACCGCATTTCGTCAAGTGGTATTTTTTCATCCTTTTTAGTGCATTTATGACATTTTATGTCAGTTTAGTAAATTGTGCACAATTTGTGAAGAGATTGAGATGATGTTTTTATAGAATGGTTATAAACAGTGGTTGGTTGACATGATTTGATTTCTTTCTCACTGCTTTTGTTTCAAATTCACTTTTACAACCTATTTGCTATGCCCAGCAGAGGGGCAGAACGTAAACCCTATAAGGTCTAGTGATCCTCCACATTTCATTGCTGATGGGCATTGATGTATCACTATATATTATTGCAGAAACAGAGAAAAGAAGATAGGTGGATGCTTTACAAAGCAGTACAAAGCAAGTGAATGTCAATCTTGTTTGACGTAAAAGCTTGAAATGCATAGCCTGAGCTTGAAATAGTTTGTGTCTTCAATTGTTTTCCCTCATTTTTCCTTCACAGTATGTGGTGACTGACACATTTCTGTTGTATTCATAACAATACTTGATGTCTGACAGTGTGCCCATAGAGCCCAACATAGTAAGCTTTTACAATGATCATTTTGTTCTGCTGCAAATTTATACCCACTGGCCTGTGACTGCAAATGCATTCAGATCTGTGAAGTGGATGGGGTTTGTTAGAGGGGCCATTTTCATTCAACGACATGGCATTCCATATGACATTGCATGGCATTCCATATGAATATCATTTATAATAATAATTTATAAGTCCCGCAGTATGTTGGATTCAAGCTTGAGTCTTCTGTATGAGAACATCAGGAACGCCAGTGACTGATATTTGTGCAGGTAGAATGATAGTATATTAATGATTATATAAGCAGCTTAAAGTAATGTGTCGTTATTGTTATTGTTAACCAGTATGATCCAGATGTCAGTGTCACTTCATGCTCATGTCACTCTGTGTGTGCTTAAGAAATGCATATTAAGTATGTCTCAGATATCACCACACACTGGTAGCCAATGAAGGGATGCCAAGACTGGGGTAATATAGGGTCTTGGGCTCGTGTTTGTTAAAAGTCTGCCAGCTGCGTATTGAATCTGTTGAAGAGCTTGTGCATTTAGACAGGTGAGATGCCCTAACGTGATTTGTTTTGCCTTAATGTTCAATGATTAATCTTTTAGCAAACTCCAATACTCTGACAAAGGAACTGAGCTGCACCTTTGCTCGGTTCAAACCCAATATGAGAACTCTTAACAGGAATAATATGTTCAGCATGAAGAGGGAGGCAGAAAATACATTTTAATTAACATTTCCCTGACGATGCTAATTTTGTATTGATTATTCAAAAGATGAAATCAGATATAATGCAATAGCTTTAAAGGAACATGCCCTTGCATTCATTCTGCAGACAATCTTCATCAAGAGACTGATTAGCCAATTCGGGTGTCTGTATAGAACCAGCAATCAGGAGACAACGAATAAAAGACAAATGGCAAAATGCCTTTGATTACCACATGCCGCATGAATACACAGTACCTTTAGACCTGACCTCTAAATGGCTGCTCATTGTCATCCAGGGATGTATCGTTCATCCTATTTCATTTTGCTGCTCTATCTTTTGTTTTCATTTTGGCTTTCCTTCTATTGCTTTAAGTGGGATGCTTTCAGGGCTGAAATATCAACCCCATATCCAGCAGAATTCCGATTTACATGGTGACACGATAAGAGAAAAATTACCTACATACATGCTAATATTTGCAATAACAATAAATGAGGAATTGAGGACATTAGTTGGACTTAAATTTGCTTACCCCCAACGGGTTTATTGTATCAGTTTACTCGTCTAGATGCAGTGTTTATTTGATATTGCTTTTGTGCTCATTTATAGCAAGACCCTTATCTTGTTATGTCCCTTTATGATTTAGGGACTATAAATATAAATTTGAAACACACATAAATTCTCATATTGAGATTTCAGACATTTCATTTCAGAATCTCCCTCCAAACTGAAGTGCTCAAATTGACGGGAACACTGACACTTGACATAAGAGAGTCATTGTGAATTGTTGCTAACACGAAGATACTTCCTAACAAGCCCTGCTGTGAACACACATTTTCTTTTAAAAATGTTTTCCCCTCACAATTTTTATTACAAGTGTAGGATATGCCACTTGACAGCGTTGCAAAATTGCCTCTTTTAGTGGTTAAAGGCCTTACTTTATCCGCTTGCTTGATTCACTGGTATTGCTCAGCTGAACAGACAGATGCAATAGATACACCATGTATCAAAGCACCAGCAATGCAGTAGCTACTGTATGTGTTCTTCAGAATGTAACAATGAATTTGCCTTGGAACGCTAATATATAATCGCTTTTTGCTTGAGTGCAAAACCCTCCAAGAGAGGTGTTTCTAAATGTTTTGCTGTCAGTGAGGACTTGATCAGTCACACATGGTAATGGTTTATTTTTTAATGCAGCCAAGGTGCTGGGGAAGTTTTGCGCAGTCTGTTTCCATTTGCCTCAATTTTCTTTTAGCAACCAGTCATTTAGCATTTTCACAAACTAAACATAATCAAAATGTGAAGGTCTAGCATTTTTATCAAATATATTAACTTTCATTTCTGAATCCACAATTAGGCATGTTTGTTGAATCAAGTATACAGGCCAACATTACTGTAGGATCCAGTCCCCAATCAAATGGGCCTCCTGATCACACCAGGTGATCCTATAAAATCTCATATTCATATCTAAACTACAACACATTATAATGCTTGTCATGAATTCCACATGAATTGCACCTGTGACTTTCATTATGTTCTCTTAATCTTGAGCAAGGCTTCAATAATGAAGAACGAATCACTATTCAATAATTAATTATTACTCAGAAGCTGTGCGGAACAATAGATCAGATATCTGACAAGGAAAAAAGAGGAAGAAAGACGGTTTGGGAGTAAAATGTTACTGTCAATGCTCTGGGGAGCCTGGCAAATCCACAGCTGACAAGTTGAGTGCATCAGCGGATGACTGGAGGCCCGGAGGCCAAAGGTTCCGTAACAGCGGCAACGAGCTCTCTCTCACACGTCTCGCCGCCTGTGCTCCCATCTCTCACTTGGCTCTCGCAGGACCCAGAGTGACACGGACCCTGTGAAGCGAAAACAGATCCGTTCACTCCAACCCTGTCTGACAGTCATGTGGGTTCAGAGGGGAGCAGCGGAAAAAGCCATCGCCGTTCGCGTTTGTTATGAAAGACGGCCACAACATTCCCGCTATTTTCCCTCAAACCCAACAGATCTACTCTCATCTTTCAAACTCTGATGCTATTTTTTTCCACTTTCATTCTGGCGCCAGGTTTACTGGCCCAGCTGATGCTCTGCCCAGATTTACAGTGTATTGATTTCAAGCGGAGCGAGGGGAAATGGTGAAACTCAACACAACCTCCCCCCCACCCTCAGAACCACCTCATTCTGGCCTGATTGTTACCATAAGAGAAGTGCCATCATGTTTGCCAATACCAGAAGTGTTGGTAAGAAAGGGCAGTGAAAAAGAGAGAGAGACAGAAACAAGTGTGGGCAATTAGGGAAGAGAAATGCGTAGCAGTAGGTAATAGCTGTGTCTGATTCCCTTATGTGTTTTGGTAGGTTGTTGCACAGTAGGGGGGCTCTGTAAGAGAAAGCTCTTCCACCTGTACAATTCTTTGATATTCTCAGAACTACTAGATAGCCTGCATCTTAAGAACGGATTGACCTTGTAGGCTTGTACGGTAAAAGCAAGTTAATTAAAATACACCGGTGCAAGACCATGCAGGGCTTTGAAGGTCAGGAGCAGAACCTTTAAATCAGCCATATAATTAAATGGTAGCTAGTGAAGTGATACTAGCACTGGGGTAATATTCTCATACTTCCTTGTTCCAGTTAAAATATGAGCGGCTGTCATTTTTGAGCTGGAGGTTCTACAGTGAGATATAGGAGCAGCCAGATAAGAGGGCATTGCAGTAATCTAGCCTTGACGTGACAACAACAGATTGAGAGAGCAGATTGCCATCGCATGAGCCACGGTACCTTTAATGAGCACATTAAGTCAGTGAGTCCAAAAGATGAATAAAGCCTCCTGTAGAAAGGTGCACTGAACCAGGGCACTGACTTTAAGCTCAGTCTTGAGGGAAGACTTTCCCCTGATGGCACACCAACACCACTTCTGGGAGCAGCCTGTTTTCCCTGGAGCTTCAACCAAGTTCAAACCAAGCCCAGCCCCACTAGCATCAGCTATCGGGCAGAAGAAAGGCACAGGGTGGTATTCACAAATGTATCTGTTTGAAAAAGCGTTGTACTTCCTAAACCTATACTTACTCAATTATATTGTGGAATTACCTGTTTGATACCATAACTATACATTTTTCATGAAGTGTAATACAATTCAGCAGGTACAGCAGCACTCTAATGTATACAATTCTTGTTAAAAATAAACCCAGCGGCACAGTGCGTGTGTGAAAGGAGGTGTGTGTGCTCCCTCGGGCAGGTCAGTGGGCTTGGTGCTTTGTGAAATGATTGCCCTTACCAAGGCCTTTGATGGTGAAGCTGGTCTAGAAGATTGCCCACGGCCTCTCGCCCACACATCCTACCTCCTCCACAGTACAACTCAGCCATGCCTTACAAAGGCAACAAACACACACACACACACACACACACACACACACACACACACACACACACACACACACACACACACACACACACACACACACACACACACACACACACACACACACACACACACACACACACACACACCAACCTGTGATACCAAATGGCAAATCCAAAGGAGTGAATGTGAATCCTTTATACAGCAAAGGCATTTGCCCTCTGACACAGTGAACATTGCAAAGTGATCACAGAATGACACCATATATTTGACACAATGTTAAAAAGTGAACAATATTCCAAACCCACACAGTATGAATGCATCAGAACGAACACAGACGGTAACAGGATAGTATTCCAGTAATCAACTCCAACATTCACTCACTGCCTGTGGAGAAAAGCAAGTGTTTGTCCAGTGAACTAGAGAGAGAGCCGCAACCTCTCACTGTACTGTCCCGTATTGTAGATGAAAAAGCCATATACCATTTCAAAAGTTCATTCTCCCGACAAGGTCAGTATTGTTTTCCCATTCTGCAAAGACAGGCAAGGTCCCATGAGGCCCATAATCTCTGAGTGATGAAAGTATTCCTTGGGGTGAATGAAGAGTGGTATAGTGTAGGGCTGGATGCACTGAGCCTGTTTGTCCCTGACATGACTTTGTCCCTGACATGATTTCATGGAGTGTAAGGCATCTGTATAGCATAGCTTAAACTTAGGAGGCAATAAAACTTTTGTTAACCTTATACGAATCATTAATAAAGCCCTTGACTATGCAGTGCATTAAAAGTTGTGAATGTAAAATGGTGTTTAACTGCGCCAAATATTCTGCACTTTAAAGCCCTGTCCATTAAACACCCTCAGGCTGCACGGTTATAAGTATTGACAGAGGCATTGCAATCATCAGGTAAAATTGCGATGATTGCCTCTGGAAAACAGAGACTGCAAAGTTTTATGAACTGAACAATATTTTTGAAATTAAATATGTATTCACGTGAAGCATTTTGCCTTAGAAACATTCATTTTTAAAAGATTGATGATATTCAATAAAACTAACAATTATCCATTGTAATATTATATAGTCAACAGTAAAAAAAAGAACAGAAAAGGTATACATTGTCTTAAAATGTATTTGTGAATCGGTAACACTACTGCTCTACTGCCAAGCGATTTTGAAAACAATTATCATCAATTCAGGGAAAGGGACTACCTTGGTGGTACTTCCTCTCACAAGGACAATAAGTATCACAACAGTAGACCATGCTGATGAATTACCATGCTGATGGAAAAAGCATGCTATTTCAGGCTCAGCCTCAGTGGCCTGGAAAAAGGCAGTGCGAGCATCCCGACCGACCCCCTGGTATGTTTTGAAACACAAATGGCTAATGTCACAACATGAAGTGTATGAATCTGTTTTCCTGCACAGCGTCTAACACCACTATCCCAGCTCTAATATGTCCTGTTTCACAGATTTGATGGATGACACAGTGTCAGCTTAGCCACAGACTGAGATGTGGTCTCATTGTCAAGACAAGGGCAGATATGCAAATATGACATTTTATGCCATTTTAATATGTAAAACTCTGGTTAGTTCTTTTTCCCATTTGAATACCCCTGCAGTTTATAGATCAAGGCTTTCTTAATAAATAGAATATTGGATAACATCTCCAAGAACATGATTATTTGACATACATTCTGTTTAATACATTCTCGGTATGCCATCCACGATGGTATGATAGTTATGGCTTTTTAAAATGGAAAATAATGTTATTTAAATATCATGTGTCACAGAATTGAATACCGCTGGGCATGCGGCAGCTTAATGGCCCTGAAGGTTGTGTTATATATTGTTAGGCTTCCTTCGAATGATTATCTCTAGCTTTAGATCATTCAATGTCTTAAATATCTACATTTTTATTATTAATGTGAATTTATGCAACTTCAGAAGGTTGGTTTCCAATTCAGTAAGTAATATGCACGTGACAAATGAAAGTTAGTGACTTTTCTAAGAACTCAAGACTCAAATGTTTCCAAAAGTTGAGAATTTGGAAAAATGTGAAATAAAGTCAAATAAAGTTTTAAATAAATGTGATGAATGCAAATGGTATCTCATGAAAATTGGTATCACATGATTTGAGCAAACGCCACAAGGTGTGTCCACTAAGAATGTATTTATCATTCTTTGCTGACACAATTGTGGCGCTGGCCAAAATCACACGATTCAAATCAAAAATGGAGTGGCCATATTTGCAAACAACTATATATTTTTTGGTAGTTTGTGCATGCTCAATGAGTTTAGCACAAACACAAAACTATTCAAAAACATGTGACACAGCAAAAGACAAATAACTATGTCTATATTTATACAAGCAAATCACTTGATACCAGTTTTCCGACAAAACGCATTGGAAAAAACTTATCTTGTTGGCTGTTTTGCACCAGCAATCACAAAAGTAAATATTTGTAGCTCCAAGGTAAATTCACTATAATGGAATCATAGCTATTGATATAAATAAGAAATGTTCTCATTATTGAATACTTCAACCATGAAGCCGGTCTTAAAACAAACACATCCACAATCTTCTGTGACGTCTGAGTGTGAGATTCCACAGTAAGATATAAAGCTACCATTAAAGAAATCTACATAGCGGTAGCCCTGCTCATAAAAAAGCCAAATTAGGAAATACATCTCAGGTAAAACCTACAGCTCCCCACAGCTGTACGTACATCAAACTGCAAATTGGACACACTGGTCCCTCAGTGTTTATCACTCAAAGAAAGTAATACTTTCAGGACCACAATACAATCTGGGATTCATAAAGAACAGTAAAATATTTCTCCCACATGATGAATGCTTGATGTTTGTGGTGAAAATGAATTCACTAGCATGTTCACCAGGGGTCAGAAGAACGAGTTAGGCCATAATTGCATTTTCCTAAGGGATATAGCCATTAACCTCAAGCCTCAGTCAACCTGCCAGACAGAGGTGATTAAAGACAGCCATTGAGGTGTAGGAGAAATTGTAAGACCTGCACCTGGGTTTAGATTGGCCACACTGCCTCCATGGTCTAATGAATGTGCTTTCTCAAGTAACTGTCAGTAACCATCAGTAACCTTGTTCTCTAAAGGTCTGGCCTCTAAAGGCTTCTATTTTGGGAACGGACTCCTGAACCTCAGGGACAGCATGCATATTTCTATTTTTTCAGACCTTCCACACATCAGCCTGTAGATGGATACAACCCACAAAATATGTGTCAAATACCCCAAAGACTTGATCGCAACAGCAGGCTTAAGAGTCGCTTGGAGAGCACTGCAATTCCTGGAACTTTTTTCAACAGAGCATCAGCATCACTTCTTCATTCAGCCATCACCATAGTAATCAGTGTGGAGAATAGCCAAAAGAAAAAGGAGCAGAAATTAATTAGAGACACAATACATTCTGGGACTGCACAAGGACTGGATGGAATGAGAAGGTTTTCACTGAATACCTGAAAAAAACTAAAGGCTTTTAAATTGACCACGTCCAGTACACGTCCAGTGTCTATCAGCCAACCCTAGCCTATTACTCAACTGAAGGCTTCAAGGTCATGTTGCTCCAAAATATCTATTTATCTAATCCTAAATTCACATCTACATTTGTGTAACTCCCTGGAGATGTACTTAGCTGAATATGTATTCTGATGGACTAATGGACTCTATATCCACTGATGGGAACTGATCTCAATAAGTAAATGAAATAACACCAGTAAGAATGCCCAGGTAGGCGCTGGCGGATGGCGCAGCGGTCTAGTGCACCACGCTTTGGAGTGGTGTGCGCTGCCCGTCAGAGACGCGGATCGAAACCCGCGTTTCTACCAGACCGACCCTGGTCGTCAGCCCGATCAGAGGCGGCATTTGGCTGTCCGCCTCCGGGGGAGGGGGGAGGGAGAGCCGGCACGAGTCCGTCGAGGAGAAGGTTAATGGAGTCCGTGGAAGATCTCCGTCTCGAAAGAAGGCGGGGAAATAGGTCCAGGAATGCGTATCTCGTTCCCGGAGGACGGGCGGCGGACTCGTGGGGGTGGGGAATTGAGAATAAAAATAGAGGGTACAATTGGCTACCAAATTGGGAGAAAAACGGGGGGAAAATCTGAAATAAATTTATAAAAAAAAAAAAAAAGAATGCCCAGGTAACATTAGAACAGAACAGTGCATAATTAAGGAGAATAAAAGCACATTTTTATTAGCCTACACAGTTGTTTGCATGCTTGTTAATTCTACATTTATACCTAATTTACATGAATGATATTAACAGCCCCCATGCAGGCAGCCGAAAGCATTACAGGAATAAACAGCTAGCTAAAAAAAAAGCAAGCATTTTAAGACAAGCTCAAGATGACTGTTTCACACTGCATGACAATAATCAGGTGAAATGGTGTAGGCGGAAGTTGTCTGTGAGCGCTGGTCTTCTTCCAGTGCTCATCTTCCAGCATTTTTCTTCCTAATGGTTAATGTTAGGATTTGGGTATGAGTTATCTGGTCCTGGATCAGTGCTTATGGGCAACATGTGATGAGACAATGTTTTAAACAGAGAGTATCATAGTTAACATTATTTTTACATCTTAAATGAAATGTACATCATAGTCATAATTTTGTTTCTTAATTGCTTTATAATTTATATTTTTGCTGTTTATTTCCATTTTTTTGGTCCCAATTTCCCCTCTCTTTTTCATGTCAGTTATCCCCTCCCTAGTATGAGAACTCGCTGCCTTATTCCCAAGACCGGTAGTGATTGCTACACCGCCTCCTCTGAGCTGGCAACCGCCGAAGCCTGTCACCGTAGCATACAGGACCACTCATATACAGTCGTGGCCAAAAATACTGGCACCCTTGCACGTGTTTAAAAAAACCTCACAATTTTCACTAAAATAAATTGAAATTGACATAAGTATTTGGTCTCCACAATTATTTATTTCACCATTAATAGTACAGAAACTTTGTTTTTGATTCAGAACTTCGCATTGACTAAATTATTGACAGATTTAATATTTGGTAGCACAGCCTTTGGAGAAAATAACAGCAATCAAGCGCTTCCTATAGCCATTAATGGGATTCCTACACCTCTCTAGTGGTAGTTTGGCCCGCTCTTCTTTTCCAAACTGCTGCAGTTCTCTCAGATTTGAAGGTGCCTTCTCCCAACTGCTGTTTTCAGATCTTTCCACAGGTGTTCAATAGGATTGGAACAGTCCAACGTTTTCTCTTGAACCGTTCCTGGGTGCTTTTGGATGTGTGTTTTGGGTCATTGTCCTGCTGGAGGACCCATGACCTTCGACTGACACCCAGTTTTGTGACACTGGGTAACACATTTTGCTCCAAAGTGCCTTGGTAATCCTCTGATTTCATGATGCCCTTAATACGTTTAAGGCATCCAGTGCCAGAGGCAGCAAAGCAGCCCCACAGCATTATGGAACCTTCACCATATTTGACTGTAGATAGGGTGTTCTTTTCTTTAAAAGCTTCATTTTGTCGTCTGTAAACAAAGCGCTGATCTGCATTGCCAAAAAGCTCTAATTTGGTTTCATCGGTCAACAGAACATTTTCCCAGAAGGATTTAGGTTTGCTTAGGTGGGTCTTGGAAAATATTAATTGTGCCTTCTTGTGTTCCTCTTTCAGCAGTGGGGTCTTCCTTGGCCTCCAACCGTAAAGTCCTTCTTGGTTCAGTGTCCAGCGTATGGTATGGGCTGGGCTGAAACCCCAGACTCATGTCAGCCTTGAGATCTTTGGATGTCATATGAGGTGTTTTTTCAATGGCTCGCACCAACCTTCTACGGCATCTGAGATCAATTTTCCTCTTACCACCACGTCCTGGGATATTCTTAACAATTAGCAGCAAATGGCAAACTGGAAACAGGAATGCCAAGGTCTCTAGAGATGGCCTTATAGCCTTATGAACGCTTATGTTTTGTGACATCCTCAGACTGCTCTTTTCTCTTCACCATTGTCACAGAGGAACAGGGTAGCAGAACGGACAGTTTTCTCACTTTAAAATTGATAATTGGTTAATTTATACCATGTGGGTACCTGCAACCTGTCACAGGTAAGTTGAATTACACTACAAATGACAATCTATTTCCTCCAACCAAATTTATTTAAATTGTTCTAAAGGGTTCCAATAATTGTGTCTTGGCCACTTGTCAATTTTGAAGCCATAAAATATTTTTTTTATTTGCATTATTAATGATTGATCATGTGCTGTTGTAAATCAGATGAACAGATGAATGTGTGAAGACTGAAAGTTGTTTCAATTTCCAATTATTTCAGAAGATACTGAACATTATCCACATGAAATGCAAGGGTGCCAATAATTTTGGCCACAATTGTATTCAGCGAGCTCATTCTGCTTTTAGCCCTCCCCCCTCCTTGGGGCAGACAGCCAATTGCCGCCCCTAGTGTTACTCCCAGCCAGAGCCGAAACTGGCTCAGTGGGCAGTGTTGGACATTCTACTGCCACACCACCCGGGAAGCCCTCATAGTCATAATTTTAATGATCACTCTCTGCCTTAAATTTGGCACCATTTCCATGACTTCTCTGCTGAGAAATACTTAAAGGTAAGACCAGTCAAAAATGAAAGTCTCACCTTTATTCCATGGCAGAGGCACGCTTTTCTGCCTCGGACCAGAACAGTAATCTTGTTGATGAGTCACTGTGATGTGAATCAGGGTATCTATATGGCTGTGCTATCCTCACACCAGCCCGAGTGAATGGGGGAAGTGAGGGTGCCTTGATTCCACAGGCCAGAGCTAAATGTCACATGGATGCCAATTGGATTTTGGCAGGGAGCCTGCACAAAAACAAAAAAAATCCTTTATGAGTCAGGATTGCATAATTGTATTAAATGGCTGACCTTTGGAGTTTAAAAAACACATTTGTGTTCAATGACTGCTCTTTCTGATGACTCATTAACCTTCCTGTAGTAGTCAATGTGTCCGTCCAATCAGAAAGAGAGCTATCACACCAAGAAGCATCTATTAAAAGGCTGGAAGACAGCTTGAACCTCCCCGCCGTATATAATTCGTCCTTGTTTTGCCTTCCTTCTAAAACAGCATTAAGTAAATTATAAATGTTGCAATACTGGAAAGCATTAATTATGCATAATCCAGTCCCTTCAATAGTGCCCTTGAAGTAATTCGTCTGTAGACATCTTGATGAAATATAAAAAGGTTATGGAAAAAGGGAAGATTTTCATGATTGCATGATTGAAACTGAAGCTTAAATAAGAGGACAATATTTAATGTTTTATCATGTGTTCATCATCAAATACACCACACAGAATCGCTCTCCATCAGGACTGGGGAGAGTCACTGATTAAGGAGCACACTCAGGACGTTTTGAGAATTATATTTGAGTTTTTTGCGTTATGCTAGCTCCCCGCTCAGGTGTCCCTGAATGAACCTTTCACCAGGCTCCAGCCTCCATTTAGTGCCATCTGTGTCATATCTCTCTCTCTCTTTCTCTTTCTCTCTTGCTCTCTCTTTGATTATAGTATACCAGCTGAGGTTTGTCCTGGCCAAAGACAATATTATATTGTCTCGGGGTCTCTGCACTTTCAGGATGTCTGTAAGTGAGACAAGGGGGAGCTGTTGGGATGGCTATACACCACTGACTTTATAAGCAAAAGTGAAAAAGTTTGTATATTTCCCTCCTGGGTGCTGGATACTAGGAAGCCATCACCTTCCCTTCTATTCAATGCACTCTAATGAAAGTTTAGCTATTGTGCAGCAGAAACAACTGCCAAAGTCAACACTATTCTAAGTGTTTTTCTAGGAAATTCTACAGTTCAATTCTCCCTTAGACATGCAGTCATTATTTGTCCACTATATTTTAGCTTTATCCTGTGTTAACTGCAATAACAATGCTTGATTCAGATTTGTGTGTGTGTGTGTGTGTGTCTGGGTGGCCATTAGTGAGCATAACGGAATGCGTTATCGGGCCAGGAAAGAATATTGTATGATACGAATGCTCTCTAGTCTCTAGCTTGTCAAGGTTAACCTTGAGAGATACATTCACTGAAATGAGGTTGTCAGCTACCCATACAGCTAGCCAATGTAAATATGACTAGCAGAAAGGTTGTGCAGATAGGGCCAACTATCTGAAATGCCAATCTGTCACACTATTGCTTTCCCAAGCAAGATGGCTTGATTTGTTATTATAAACTGATAGGAGATGTGCTACTTCTCTGTGGTGTGCATGCTTGCTATTGATGTGTGATATTACACACTGTATGTTCACTGCAGAGGGTGGGGTGGCTGAAAAAAGAGCAACTAATATGTCCATCTGTGAGTGAGATTATGAGTATTTATTGACTGCAACATTAGACGCAATAGAGGAATTTAACACCTTCTTGTCACAGGCTGCCTCCTCTTCATGCAGGTGGTCACGATGCCCTTAATACGTGACATTTAGCTCTGTCCTGTGGAATCAAGGCACCCTGACTTCCCCCATTCACTCGGGCTGGTGTGAGGATAGCACAGCCATATAGATACCCTGATTCACAGTGTGATGATTTTTCTTATTTTTCATTTAATGTTAATGTGCTTTATTACATTACATGCTATAAAAATGCCTGACCACAGGCTACTCTACTGCAGTGATTTTATCTGAAGTTAGGTGGTTTGATTGGTATCATTAAGAAGCCTAAAATATTCAAAACTGAAGTGTAATGACATTACCCTATGGTGGTTGCCATTCTGTTTTTATCATGGTTCGCAACAGTTTGATTGCCTTTCCAAGGTTAAAAGTTTCAGGATATGAATCACAGCCAATTCAGTAGGTATAAGAACATGATGATGATGCTTTGTGGATCCCCAGCAACATAGTTTTTTAATGTCTGCTCAGTGCTACCTAATACCCACTGAACTGGAATGCATTATTCTCTCAGATTTTCACTATTGATGTTATTTCAGTGAATCAGATATTCTGTCCAGCTGAAAAATGAAATAATATGAACTGATTTTTGTCTAAATGTAGGTCACTATAGCTTTTGGTTTTGCTATTACAATGTTGACACAGAAATACAGTATATGTATGTTAGATATATTTAAAAAGCTGCCAGTTTCTTTAAGTGGACATTGTCTCTTTACCTCTTTCTATTAAGGAAGCTACTTATCTGTTTCTCTGCTTTGCTATATATCATATTTATATTTTATAATTATGAAAATTGTAAATGTTAACTCATTGGAGAGGAAATAATGCAGTTGCCATAAAAGTGCTTTAGTGGGCTGCTGGTCTCTGCCATTTTGGCTCTAAATAATGGCCCTTGACGATGGTTTGCGGTTTCCAGCATTATTTAACTGAAGTATACCTTGTTAACACACAAGCTTACTGTTCACCATTAAGTTTGAATGGAGCCTCGTCCCCAAAAGTCTCAATTTTAATAAAAACTGTGGCACCTGAAACCTTTTTTTGCACTGGTCCATTTAAAAGTCTGTTCTAATTTAACATTGTAAAAATAGGGTAGAAGAATGAAAAAAAAAAAAAAAACGAAATGCTAATGAATTTCACTCATCTTTTTAATAGAAACTAGTGAACAGATTTGTATGAAACTGCAAGGATTATTTTCAATAGTCTTGGTCCTTTGACAAAAAAATCTATCTACATTGGTGCTGGAATGGCATAAGGAAGAGTCTGGTGATTTTCAGATTTTCTGAATGTAAACGCGGTGCAACCATTTTCTGAACAGGACTGCACAGTGTTTAATATCTTTGACCACCCACTGCTAGGTCTAATACAGTGAGGAGAGATAGGATAGGAGGCTGACTGTATTCACTTCAAGCATGCCTCTGTCACAGGTAACATTTGTTGTGTGCTTCACCAGGAAAAATGTTAAAAATAGCAACTTCCAGGATGTTTTAGAAGATATTGAGAAGAGAGCTAGGGGAGATTAAGGGGTCTAGTTTGGTGAGGATGGTAGCAAAAACGCACCTGGACGGTGATGGAATTGCTAGTTAGGTCTGTTGCAAATTGAATATTTTCTCCCCTCTGCCCAGTTTGGTAGTTTAGTGGTCTGTCACCATCACCATCCTGGTTTAACACTAGCATCTGCACATTGCGCTCTGACATTGAAAATAGAAAATATATGTACACCTTTTTATTTTTATGTAATAAAAAAAACTGGAAAAATAGCAGAAGTGCTAGAATCAAGGTAATATAATACCAATGTATATAACTTCATCTTTTCAGGTCAGCAAACGGAGAGCAGGGGGGATTTGATTTAGGTTTTTACATTTTTAAACGGGACTAATAAAGTTGGCAACAAAATATATTTCAGGTTGAGTTCTGTCAGCCAAACAAGGGGGCACAGGTGGAAATTAGTTATGGCAAATGTTGCAGTAATTTCAGGAAATATTTTGTTTTACACAGAGAGTTGATAATGTGTGGAATAACTTGCCAGGTCATGTACTAAATGCAGAAACCCTTGGGGTGGACTAGACCAGGTATGGCACAGTGGTAGACAGTCAGTAGGCAAATTGGTGAGTCTAGATGGGCTGAATGGCCTGTTCTAATGATCAAATGTCCTTATGTTCTCAAGTAAAAAACCCTAGAAGCTGCCATATATAAATGAATACATAATTTGTTTTGTTTAGCAATGGGTAACACTCCACAGCACTTTCAGCAAGCGAATCAATGCACGTTGGCAGGATTGTTCTTATTTGTTATTAACCCTGCTCACTTACGCACATTGTGGAGTGGATAGAAAGGTTTTCTGTTTAATCACTCTCTATTGCTGGGAGAATATTCTATATTCCGATTAACTGATTCAGCCTTTGGGTCAAACAGAAATATGGCCTCACTCAAGCTGAAAACAACTGCTCCCAAAGGTGCTTTGGAGGTGGAGTATCACGATTGCTGTGGTCATGAAAAAGGTCACATATACAGAATCTCCCGCTCCAGGGCTACATGCTGAAGTGTATTATTTACACTTCTAGATGGCTCGTGTTGACGAGAATAGAATATAGACTTTTCAGATTGTTTCATCAGTTATTGGGCCATTATTTCTCAGCATGTATTAATTGTAGTCACTTACACAGATATTATAGCTACTTAAAAATATTGTTGGATTAAAACTTTCTTTATGGTGAAACTTTATGAACCATTTATTTTTTGGCATGTGTGCAGTGTATGTTGAGGAACTCAGGGTTACTGTAGTTTGCTGTTTATTATTGGGGATCACCAATCTAGATGATAACTGATAAAGTATTCTATGCTGTCGAATAATTACCTTCCATATAAATGGAAATCCATACAGGCTGCATACTTAAGGACAGGGTGGCATAGCTGTAAAGGCACTCACCTGGACCCAAGCTGTGCCAGTCTGGCTCTTGCCTGTCCGCCCCAGAGGAAGGGGGGAGAGTGGCCAGCAAAAGCTTGTCGCATACAAAGTGGTTCTGTGTGTATCAGAGTTAGGGTCAACAGCTTGGCGAGTTCCATCTCAGAGGAGACGGTTTGGCACCTTTGTCACTGCTGGTCCCAGGGTTGCAGCGGCAAGCTTGTAGTACGCGGGAAGGTATAGTTTGAAAATGAGCTCTTTCATTCCAGAGAAGAAGTGGAAAATTGTTGCGTGTGTCCATTTTGTGTGTCCATTTAAAAAAAAAATATTTTAACTTTGAACTTTAACGCTTTGAACACCTTGCATGAAAAGCACATATACATTTTTTAATCATATAAATAATATAAATTAGTATAAATTAAACTGAGGGATATCCATAAACATAACAATATCATCATTACAGTTAGGAAGCTACAGATTAGATACAGGTGAACAATTTGTTTTGCTACTTTTAGTAGTTTGTTTGCTGGCTATATTTAAGTGATAGGTTTTTTAACAATTTTACAGATGTTTTCTCCCAATTCGGTTTGCAAAATTGTGTTTGTGTGTTTGCGCACATCGCTGTAACTCTCTCTGTCAATTCGGGAGAGCCCAGACAGGCACGCACTCTCTTCTGATACATGTGATGTCAGCCACTGCTTTTCACTCTGCATTCATACACCAGTTAAGCTCGCACAGACGTTGAGTTGGAGGAAGACAGTTCATGTGCAGCTTGTGCAGGCACCCGATTGGCCAGAGTGGGTTGCTGATGCACAATGAAACAAACGTTCCACTGACTGAAATCCCTCCTGCCTTAGGTGATACTATGCCTATGTGCCTCCCTGCAGGGCTGCCAGCCACAGTCAGCACTGGCATGGTCCTTTAAAAGGGAATAAAGTGACCATTAAACATTTGTGCCTTTCCTTATCCAATCATTACCTGACATTACCACACTTGATAATATGAAATTGTAGAAAAAAAATTATATTCAGTATTTAAAAAACAGGGGCGGCACGGTGGTGCAGTGGATAGCACTGTCGCCTCACAGCAAGAAGGTCTCGGGTTCGAATCCAGGCCGGGGGCCTTTCTGTGCGGAGTTTGCATGTTCTCCCCGTGTCCGCGTGGGTTTCCTCCGGGTACTCCGGTTTCTTCCCACAGTCCAAAGACATGCACGTTAGGCTAATTGGAGAGTCTAAATTGCCCGTAGGTATGAGTGTGTGAGTGAATGGTGTGTGTGCCCTGTGATGGATTGGCGACCTGTCCAGGGTGTATTCCTGCCTCTCGCCCGGAACGCATGCTGGGATAGGCTCCAGCACCCCCCCCGCGACCCTGACCAGGAATAAGCGGCTTAGATAATGGATGGATGGATGGATTTAAAAAACAGTATATTCTAGATAAAAAACAAGTTTATGAATATTCTACAGGTGGAGGATCTTTTATTTACTGACTTGTGATGTAGTACCTCTCACCATCTGTTTAAAAACTATAATAAAGTTCAACTTTCAATAAAGTTCCTAACTGCACAATTATGTAGTGCATGACAGTGAAACAGTTCCGAATTAGCCATTTTAAGAAGTCACTGATACAATAATCCTGAGTGCCAATATGCTACATGTTCTACACAAATGCTATTGATATATTAAATCGACCAGAAACAGATGCAAATACACAAATTAACTGAAATAACTGCATTGCTCATTGATCCTGGTTTAATGTAATGTCCGTGTGAGCGGATGACAGCAAACAACTTTTCATTGTACAGAATTGTTGATGATTTAAACTGTGTTTTATGGAGCAAAACATTATTAAAGCCATGCCTCTTTATCTGAAGAACGATGACATATTTATTTATCTCACAGCAGCCTCTGTGGGAGTCAAGGCTTCCTGTTTCCCTTCCTGGACTTCATCAATGCAGGGTTTTGTAGCACTCACTGATTCACCACTACTGAAGCCATAATGATCTACAACCAGTCCGCAGAGGCCATTACATATTCTATTGGCGCACAGGACAATATTGAGGGCATGGTCACTTATCTCAACAATATATACTGTGCCATTTTAACTGCTGTACATATGCACACATACTGGGTGAAAACAGCTGTGACTAATGTGGTGTTACAGCATTAAAGAAAATACTTGCAAGATAGTTATTGCAAGTACATCTACTACACACAGCCTTTATTAGACTATGAAAATTCTCCATGTAGGTCAAGCATATTTAATGCGGATGGGAATAGAATTTCTTCACCTTCGAAAATGCATGCGTGATTTTAATTATTAAACATTATAAACTGCAGTAAAAAAGTGCCTTGTTAGGGAGATTGGGAAATAGGCTAATATTTGGCTTGCGGTTATATAATGATAATTGAAGTTAATTATGGAATTTTGGGAGGAGGGCTGCAATCAGATGCCAATCAATTCATAACTCCACCCCTCACATCTGCATTCACTCATTTGCAAGCCACCCACGTAGTATAAAAAGAAGCACCTCACCTCACTTCCTTGTATGTTTGATACTACAAATAGCTGCCCGTTGTGTCCCACCGCCTCCAATTTATTCATGCCTGGGGGTGCCGAACAACTTCAGTTCGCAACCGGGGTTGGCATCTCCAGAAGAGAAAATCATGCACAACCTCGGACCGTGTCCAAGGGCCAGATTTTTTGCCTAGGGCCAGTTGGCACAACTCCCCTGTGAAAAGGGGTCGGCCTTCCTGAAGCAATATCCAAGCCAAACCTACTATTGTGAGGTGGATCGAAGGTGGAAAAACCCCACCAGATCTCACAGGTATCTAAAAGCTGAACGCCACTAAATCTGAAAACAGACTAGGGAGCGGGGAAAACAAATAAAAAAGGAAAGGGATAAGAAAACCCCGGGACAAAACTCCAGGGGAATAAACCCAACAGAAACAACCCTAATAGGGCGAACATTCTTCACCGAGGAGCTAAGAAAACAAATGACGACAGAGACTTTCGCTCTGGGGGACATTAGCCCTAACTAACAAAGAATAATTAATCTCTCTAAAAGGCTACCACTGAGTGGTGAAACTAAACCTTATTTTAAGATGAATAAGTTTGTTCCTACTCTCTTTAACTGAGAGAAAACCACAGGGTGGTCAAGCTTAAACCTTTGTTTGGAATACCGGCTATCGTGTAGCAATTAGTTTACACAGAAGCGTTTGAATGAGGGAAAAAGGGACCTTAAGTAGGAAACGGGATTAATTCTGATTGCTCGCAGCTGAAAGCGATCAAAGCCCCCACCGACACAAGACCATATAAGGGCGGCTGAAATGTCAACTATTCCTCTCAACAGAAAGAGGAAAAGACCATCCCATGACCACGCGCCCTCCAGAGGCCGAACGAGGTAAAACCGTGACAACTATACATTCATTCCCACCTCTACCATACAGCCATCAAATAGGCAAGCAGTCGAACTCATTAACTTACATATACAGTACTGTGCAAAAGTTTTAGGCAGGTGTGAAAAAATGCTGTAAAGTAAGAATGCTTTAAAAAATAGAAGTGTTAATAGTTTATTTTTATCAATTAACAAAATGCAAAGTGAATGAACAGAAGAGAAATCTAAATCAATATCTGGTGTGACCACCCTTTGCCTTCAAAACAGCATCAATTCTTCTAGGTACACTTGCAGTTTTTGAAGGAACTCGGCAGGTAGGCTGTTCCAAACATCTTGGAGAACTAACCACAGATCTTCTGTGGATGTAGGCTGCCTCAAATCCTTCTGTCTCTTCATGTAATCCCAGACGGACTCGATGATGTTGAGATCAGGGCTCTGTGGGGGCCAAACCATCACTTCCAGAACTCCTTGTTCTTCTTTATGCTGAAGATAGTTCTTAATGACATTGGCTGTATGTTTGGGGTCGTTGTCCTGCTGCAGAATACATTTGGGGCCAATCAGACGCCTCCCTGATGGTATTGATGGATAAGCATCTGCCTGTATTTCTCAGCATTGAGGACACCATTAATCCTGACCAAATCCCCAACTCCATTTGCAGAAATGCAGCCCCAAACTTGCAAGGAACCTCCACCATGCTTCACTGTTGCCTGCAGACACTCATTATTGTACCGCTCTTCAGCCCTTCAGCAAACAAACTGCCTTCTGCTACAGCCAAATATTTCACATTTTGACTCATCAGTCCAGAGCACCTGCTGCCATTTTTCTGCACCCCAGTTCCTATGTTTTCGTGCATAGTTGAGTCGCTTAGCCTTGTTTCCACATCAGAGGTATGGCTTTTTGGCCGCAATTCTTCCATGAAGATCACTTCTGGCCAGACTTCTCCAGACAGTAGATGGGTGTACCTGGGTCCCACTGGTTTCTGCCAGTTCTGAGCTGATGGCACTGCTGGACATCTTACGATTTCGAAGGGAAGTAAGCATGATGTGTCTTTCATCGAATGCATTAAGTTTCCTTGGCCGACCACTGCGTCTACGGTCCTCAATGTTGCCCGTTTCTTTGTGCTTCTTCAAAAGAGCTTGAACAGCACATCTTGAAACCCCAGTCTGCTTTAAAATCTTTGCCTGGAAGAGACCTTGCTGATGCAGTATAACTACCTTGTGTTGCTGTGCTCAGTCTTGCCATGGTGTATGACCTGTGACATGAAGCGGTCTTCCACAACCTCACCTTAGTAGCAGAGTGTCACACGCCACATGACAAACCCTGAATGGGAACAGAGCAGCCAGGAGACACGGCCATGGGGAAGAGACAGTGGGAGTAGCAGGTTAACATATAACAAAGACAACCACAAAACAGACACAAAATCTTCACCCTACTCGCCATGAAGCTTTCGGGTAAAAACAAAAAACTAAAATAACAAGCTAAAATAATCATAACTTACGGGACACCGCACCTCTTCCTCCGGAGTTCCCCTGGAACCTCCCCAGGCACACACATATCCAGTGACCTTTCAAGTGCTTCCCACCCATTCATACTGAGACACTCAAACTTTTCAGTTCGAGTTCTCTTACCCATTCATACAGAGACACTCGCCACTCCCCACAGTGATAGTTTTCTGGCAACCAGCCCCGAGACACCCTCCACTCTTCCAGTGAGAGTTCTCGGGCTGTTGCCCAGAAACACTCTCCACTGCCAAGTGCGAGCTCTCTTTCAATAAAACCGAGGGCGAGAGGTGGACCCTCTTTCAGGGCACCCTCTCGCTCCTCCACAATCACACCGAGGGAGAGAGGCGGACACTCCCAGTGCACCCCCTCTCCCTCTTCCCCCACACAAGAAGCACTCTACTCAGTCACCTTCGACAAACGCACACAAAACTCCACCAACATCCAACATCCAACATCCAACATTCAACATTCAACATTCAACATTCAACATTCAACATTCAACATTCAACATTCAACATTCAACATTCAACATTCAATATTCAATATTCAATATTCAATATTCAATATTCAATACAATATTCCACAACATACGTGCACGCGCACTCACACACACATCAAGACAAGACTGACTGACTCCCCACTCGCCCCACCTGCTCTTAAATAGGCTTAGTTTCTGCCTGGCTCAGGTAGGACTCGTGAGGCAATCACCCAATCACAATCACTCAACTCACATTCTCACACAGACACCCAATCAGCCAATTGACTTCCATATCAATTGACTGATTGACACCAATAAAATAATAAAATAATAATTAAACCAATTATGGCCTTTGGAGCAACCTTCCGGGCCACGGTTTACTCTCACACCCTGGCTGTGTTCGAAACCGCTCACTCGTTCACTATTCCCTATTCCCTATATAGTATTTACTATATAGTGTACTATGTAGCGAATGAAAATACTGTTTTCGGATACTACAACTGAAAGTCATTTGCGTTAAAAAAAAGTGCCGGATATTCAGGTGACGCAAGCGGACGCGCCCAGTATCTTAAACAAACCGAGCACTCATGGCAGCAGGTTGAAATGTACTCAGGTGGTATCGGGTTTGCATGTAAATGTAAATGTAAATGTAAAATGCATGTTCAGTTTTGAATGTTAAATCCCAAATAAATTGTTGAAATTCTAATGATGTGCAAGTGTGGTTTTGTCAACTGTGGTGCTGTCTGCTAGCCACTGCTTTAGCCACCAATAGCTACTGTTATGGAAGTCGTGAGCTAACTAGCTCGCGTGGAGAAAATAACGTTAGGATAACTCACGAGCTCACGACTAGCACCAACTTCCATAGCGATAATAACGGTAGCTATCGGTGGCTAAAGCAGTTAGCTAACGTTGCCACCACCATGAGCTGTTGGCTCAACTTTTGTTCTTGAGGCATAAACGGTGGTGTATGTAGGACGGTATGACACGACCGCATTGCATTGTGGTACACAGGAGAAATTGTAGGGTACATTCGCTGTTCACTACAAATCACGGTGAATTGTGGGTATTTTCTCGTTCACTATATAGTGAATGAAATGAACAGTTTAGAATTCGTCGCACACTACAAAATGGCGTACACACTATAAAGTGTACTATATAGTGAATAGGGAGCGGTTTCGAACACAGCCCCTGTGAGAGTGCCAAACCTGCCCCAACCTATTATGAAATTGATGATCATTAGCACCTTTTTGGTATAATTGGTTAATCATACACCTGACTATAATCCTACAAAATCCCTGACTTTGTGCAAGTGTACCTATAAGAATTGATGCTGGTTTGAAGGCAAAGGGTAGTCACACCAAATATTGATTTGATTTAGATTTTTCTTCTGTTCGCTCACTTTGCATTTTGTAAATTGATCAAAATAAACAATTAAAATTATATTTTTGAAAGCATTCTTACTTTACAGCATTTCTTCACACCTGCCTAAAACTTTTGCACAGTACTGTATATCCACATTGTTTTTCTTCTTGTACATTCTGTATTGCAACAGTTTGATATTTGTACATTGGTACAACCCTGTCAAGTTGTACATACATACAAATACAAATAGTACATAGGTTATGTGAATAAATAGTGGTTCTCTGTGGCTCAGTTGGTAGAGCATGGCGTTGGCAAAGCTTAGGTTGTGGGTTCAATCCCCACTGGGGCCACATATACTGAAAATGTATGCATTCACTACTGTAAGTTGCTTTGGATAAAAGCGTCTGCTAAATGGCATATATATATATATAAATGAAAATTATATTTTATTCTGTCCTTGAATCCTATGGCCCACACATACTACATTCCACATAATATCCTTAACAGATGTTTCATGTGAAAGGGGAACAATTGATATCATTAGACATAGCTTCCATAGCTTATTTAAGCTTCCATGCCTTCATTTAATGGTGTAGAAGAGTGCATTTTGCCAAATGCAGAATAAATAAAAATAATTCAAACTCCATTCTTTGACACAGCATACAAAAGTTCAGTCGTAAATGCTTCAAATTGCAGTGCTTCACTGGAAAGGAAAGAGAAAATGATTGAACATTATAAGGCTCCAGTTTTGCCATTAAGTAAAAATTCAGAAATAATGAAAAAAAGCAGTCACACTTTGAAAGAGAGGAGACAGTCTTTTGTGTCTTGGCATTTGAAGTGTAGGCACTATTATTCCAGCAATGTGTTGCTTATTTTTCACCAGAGAGTACATCTGAGAAAAGGTCATCTCAGAAGCTCATACTCTAGTCATAAATCAGAATACATTTTCACAGATTGAGATGGGAGGAAGGCTGTCTGTAATTTAGATAGAGGAAAACATTTTCAAAAGTTTGACATCCAGTACTCATTTTACATGATTTGATTATTTGGGAGTTGTGGAGTGGCTTGGTTAATGCCACATAAACACAAGAAGGGAAACCTTTTGCAGACTAAAAAAGACTTTAAATGAATATTTGGATACAGAATAGACTTCTTGCTGACTGGCTAACTAGCTATGTTGTATATTTATGGCAGATAGTAGCTAGCTAGCTATGTTGTATATTTATGGTACATAGTAGATAGCTAGCTAGACATCTGATACACAGGAGCAAGCCAAAGCTCCACTCTGGCTCCTCTGGAATTTTGGTTGGTGCACGTTGCGGAAACTCTGAGCTCTGGATCCACACCTCATTGCTACATTAATAATTTAGTATATACAGTACATACAGTAGACTGCAAATTTAAAAATAATTTTATCCCACTTACATTCATTGCAGTTTCTCAATTATTTATTGTGTTATTTGTAACAGTGGCTTGAAAATGTGTACTACGTTGATTGTTGGGGATGTGTATGTGTATTAGGGGTGTATCTGAATCCAAATACCCTATTTGGAAATTGATCGATAATTGTTGTATACAGATTTTTTTCTGCTCGAAGTTGACAATGATATCTGAAAGATTTTTTTTTCATGGTACGTTGTGGAGGTACCATTAGGCCTGTAGAAAATAACTTGTGATTCACTATCCGGTCTTTCACTGACGGGAGCAGCCAGTGTGTGCTGTTGAGTCACACACACATGTACACACACACACACACACATAGGCTACAGAGCTGCAAAGAATGAGACATTTGGGCCAAGATTCTCTTTGCTGTTTACAGTTCACTTGCCTTGTGCTTGTAGTTTTTCAACCTGCTTTGCTACATGGATAGTCTGATTATTTTGATTGCAAGCAAAATAAAAATTGGTGAGGATGTAACAGAGGTGGTTGTGCCTGCAGCAAGTTTCAAACCGAGGATCCCAATGCCACAAGAGACACGATTAGCTCGCTGAGCTGAAGACCCGAGTCCCCAGCCAAGGGAACTAATCATACTCTTATCGACTTCACTTTCTGCAGCAGATGCTCACGTGCCTAACTCACTTCCGAGCTCCACTACACTCTCCCCCTCGAAACTCCTGTAGCAGCAACCACAGCCCGACTGATAGACATCAGGCGTATGATCCGAGTCACGGCCCCAATGTAATGGAGTTGGTTCTGCCTGTAGCAAGTTTTGAACCGAGGATCCCAACGCCACAAGAGACACGATTAGCTCGCTGAGCTAAAGACCCGAGTCCCCAGCTAAAGGAACTAATCGTACTCTTATCGACGTCACTTTCTGCAATGGATGGTCACGTACTTAACTCACATCTTCCAAGCTCCGCTACAAGGACACTTGTGATGCTGCCTTTCACTACCTTTTGAGTGTTGTAGGTGGTGGGTCCACTGCAGTAGCACAAGCACAACTTTATCTTAAAAGCCTACAAGCCAGTGTGCATCAGCCCAGTTGTCTGTCATTTGTCCTTTGGACTCAAAGCACAATAAAAAGGGGCCGCTTCTCCCTCTTCTCTCTCAATATCTCTGCTCACTCCAGTGGAAACAGCACTCTCTTGCTATTTGTGCATAAAAGTCTTCCAACAACAATAATAGGTGCTACTATTCCAACAATCCTGTCTGAGTTGGCTGCATTGTATTGCTAAGAGTGATTAGCTTAGGTCAGTGGCTCCCAACCCTCTCCTCGCTAAACCCCAGCTGGCTCATGTATTTGTAAATTCAACCACCAGCACACCTGATTCAACCAATTATTAAGTAGTTAACTAGTTGAATCAGGTGGTGAGCTGGTGGTGAAATTTAACAAACGCATGGGTGGTTTGCAGGAGTGGGAGCCACAACCTTAGGTGAACCATACTGGGGGATGGCTACAGCCTGCCCAAGAACCCTTCTGAAATAGCTAGGCATCAAAATTGGCACTCACTTTTCTTTAACCATTGATGAGTACACCTCAATGCAAGGTAAGAGGTTCATGAATATATATCTATACTCAACATAATCAGCATTGGAATGTGTCATGGCACAAAGGACATTTTCCAAACCGGTTAAGCAACAACTCAGTGGAAGCGCTGTTTCCTCAAGACGCACTTGAGGAAAAATAAGTAAAAGTAAGGATATGTCTGGGTATGTCCTAATTGATAATAGCAGGCCTAGTTTATCTATTACTTTTAGTTCTGTATGAGGGAAATAGCCCATTTATTTGCTGGAACATAAATCGTGAATCACGGTAAACATTTTATTTATGGTGCACAATATAATATTCCACTATCTGCAGTTAATTACATACAGTAAGACTTCTGTATATTCTGTTCATGATATATTGCGGGCTATCAGTAACTTTTAAACCATGTACAGCTGTAGCCTGTACAATGCATTCTCCAAGAGTTTAGCTTTTAAAGCAATACATTCAGCATTGGAAGCAAATAAATAGTTGTATGATATATGTACCTATAGTCAATTTATGCAATATATATTCAGTATTAAACAAACACTTTTAAACCATGTACAGATTTTTCAGGAAAACCAGGATATCCAAAGCGACTTACAGTAGTGAATGCATACACTTTTTTCAGTATATGTGGCCCCAGTGGGGATCGAACCCACAACCTAAGCGTTGCCAACGCTGTGCTCTACCAACTGAGCCACAGAGAACCACTTCTGTGTTACTTCTGTGTTCATGCTGTGTTACTTGAATTCCACAACAGTTCCATTTTCTGCAAGTTTCACACATATTCATCCATTATTCTCATCCAAAAGCTTACCTGGCACAGTCTCCTTGAAGAACATTACAGTCAGAATGATTCCTTCCTTCCTTCCTTCCCTCCCTCCCCCATTCTGTGCCACCCCCGTTCTCTGCTCTGAAAAAGAGCACCGGAGGATCAAAACTGGTTTCAAGATTATTTCTTTCAAAAATGTTAAAAGCAACCCAGTTGTATTGCTAAAGTTTCTGGACTGAATAAAGTTTTATTGATGGATTAACATTTTTAAAACATTTTATTAATGTTTCTCCCCTAATCAGAATGTCCAATCAGGCCTGTCCCATTGCTGCAACATTGTCCATTAATTCGTAAGGCTGCACACTAGCACACACATCCTCCAAAGTTTGCACAGCCAGCCAATCGCTTCTTTTCACATTAACATTTTAGGCATTTAGCGGACACTCTTACCTTAAGTGCCTTGCTCAAGGGTACAACAGCAGTGCCCCAACTGGGAATCAAATCTCTTATGCTACATTTTCCCTAAGATATCAGCCTTCTGATGCAGGAACTGTGGTGGTTCATCTAGTGGGTTGCGGTGTGTGCAAGTGAGAGGTCACCATTGAGCATTGAGGAGGAGGTTACCATGCCGATTGAAAAAATATCCTTCCCTGTGCGATGCTATGGCCAATTCTGCATTTCCTCACAGGACTCCTAGCCACAGTCTGTACAGCAATGATCTAAACTCTGTTAGGGTCGTTGGATGCAAATAAAACTTGGTTTCAAAATTTTAGAATCAAGCAATTCATTTTTTCTGGAATTCATGGAACACACCTCTGCTGCCCAATTAAACTAGGATCCTCTTGAAAGCTTCCAGTGCAATAACTAAGACAGAGAAAGAGAAAGCCACTTTGGACATACAGTACTCATGGGGAACACTTTAATGAGACTGCACCTCTAAAGGCAAAAGGTTGTCCACCTCCACCCCCACCCCCCCTCCACACACACACACAAATACATTTTTAATTATTTACCTTGTAAAGCTTTGTCCAGTCTCCCAACCCCCACCACCTACCTCTGGCCTTATTTGTCACCGAGTGGCACAATGAAGACGTGAAGTTCTTGTTCCTCAAAACATGTCACCTCAGAGACTTTGTTCTATTCAGTTGGGGAGGTCTTCAATTGCCTCCAGCCAATCACTTTATCACAAGGGTGTGTCACTATGGAAACAGCCATTGTTCACTCTGCTCCTACCATGGTCAGTAAATGAAAGGAGGCATCCCAAGGCCGTCCAACATAGCCTTGAATGCATTATCTTTTGCAGAGTCACTGGGGAACCCTGTTCCTAGCACAGCCATACTGAGTATGTGTACCCTTCCCAGCAGCCAAAGGTGTGCCTGCCTCCAACAGGGAAATCAAGGGGGAACGTGTTCCAGTTCCTTCAAGAAAAAAATCTCAATCTTATGGCACTTTACAATTCATATTGAATCGCTCCTCAGTTTTTGTTTTCTATGTGACAGATCAGCAAGAATGAAGTCCAAGCTTGGTAAATTATGAATGTATGCATCTCCAGCTTTTAGTCCCCAGTGGCTTAAAGCAAGTCAGCAGAAGATGTTGTATATTCATGATGGGAAGCATTGATAAATGAACAGTCACATGGCTTGCAATTAATTCATGTGAATTCTGTACTGGACATGCTTATTACCACCAATTCAGAATTACCATGTATTTAAAATAAATGTGTCATACTACAATGGCTCATTTATGATTTTGTACTGTGTTGCACAAATAGACTGTAGTTCTGCAAGGTTGCAGAAAATCATTCCATGCATGTTGCATGCATACATACTGGGAATATCCCCAGATGGTTGGTTATCAATATCTCCTGATGGTTAACACAAATGACACACACAGAATTCAATGATTTCGAAATAGCCAAACGTAATAACATCGAAAGACCATTCCTCCAATGTTCCACGTGAATTAATATTCAAGGGCATTCAGGACACCAGACAAATGTACGTGTTAGGAACATTTACCCAAAGATTCCAGGAAAGTGCTGGCAACCAAAAAGTGTTTAATGGGAGCCTGCATTGTCAAAAGAAAAGGGCCTCTAATAGCAAACTGTCATTCACTCACAAGGAAGATATTGACATATACGCTCTGTCACAATATCCTGCAAAAATGCACAAAATCCCAGCAAAAACAGCAAACAAGCTTTAGGTAATATTGGATATTGGATATTGGATATTATATCATTCTAATGCAAATAGGGAGAAAATGAGCATCTTCATTGCATGCCTTAAACTCCATTCTAATGCATAACTAGAAATTTGATATGACCATACTTTCTTCCAGCATGGCTCAGAGGTATTCCTCCACATTGGAGGACTGTAGTTATTGGATAAATCAAATTCACACAGAAGGATGGTGAATTGTAATCCATGCTGGATTTCAAAGCTGTCTTGGGTTTGGAGGATCAACGATTCTGACCTTGTTCAGACCTTGTAGTATATTAAAAACAAAGCCCTCCCACTGAAGGACAAGGAAGAAGAACCCCAATATGAAATCTACTTACGTAGTGAGGGAGAGTACGGTTGGAGGCATAGACGATGGAGAAACTCTTATTTACAAAGTCTGGCTTTCTGGCTTACACTCATGGGCATCTGAAAAGATCAAAAGCTGAAACACTGGGCCCTCAGGACTACATCCAGAAAAATAACAGACATATTTTTTATGGAAATGAAAAAGTTTATTCCAAATTCGCACCAAACTAGCCACAGTCAAATCATGTCTCCACAATTTTCTTTTGTTGTTATGAATTAAATACAAAAGACTAATTTTTGCTGAAGTAAATAGCATTGAGGAATGTGTAAATTCCATTTAAAAATTCACCCAGACGACTGACCCCAACAAACCAACTCTGAACAGCCTCTTAAACCATTTAAAGCAGGTATGACAGCATACCGTTTATTGTGTAAAAGTGTAAAGGTTTTTAAAAAACACAATTTGAAGATCAACAATCATCCAAATCAATTTTAAAAAATAGTGTTTGCATTGGAAAAAAACTTTGCATAGTCAAAGTTAAGGATGAATATTGATTGAAACCAGTCCTTAGTCTTATCCATAAAATACATTCACTGTAATTTCTTACCCATGAGTAATAATGGGTAATAATAAATAAATAATAATACTCTACTGTCTAACCATACCAAATGGGACAGCCATTTTGCTTGCTCTGAAAAACACATTTTGTATGAAGGCAGCTGACTATACGGTAATATATTTATTATTGTGTTGTTTTATACAATAACACTTTACAGTATTACAAACTTTCCTTATCTAGACTTTCTTTATTTTTTCCAAAAACTATTAGGGTGAAAGAAAATCCTCTGAATGTATTTTTAAAAATCCAAGTTGTAGCCACCTTGAACAATCAGCTGACACAGCCATAATTCCAAGCACTGAGCTTCAGTTTCCTGCCCTGAAAAAATATGGTTTACAATAGAATGATCACTGAAATATAATCCCAACATTTATTAGCGCTGCAAGCGTGTATTTAAAAGACACGAATGAGCATTAAACTTAAGATAGTGACAGCATGGGAACATGTATGGTATCCCTGTGCATCGGACTGTTGTGGTCTATAGGTTCTAGGGTGCTGAGATGTTGTACCTACCCATTTCACAATATGGTACGTTCCGATAGCTGTCCAAGGAAATTAACATTACAGGCAAGAAATAAAACGACTCAAAGACCTCAAGGAAAATATCATAGAAATAAATATGTAGTCTTTATTTAGTGTTCCTGATAAAAACACACAGAAAGAGGAACTTGTTTCTCTCAGACAAACACAAGACCATAAACATTGTCATGCAAGTCACTTGGTTGCGAGGACTACAAGTCAAGGAGCTCACACTACAGGTGCAGGGTTTAAGTAAAGGCAGGGTGGCATTTTCTGCAAATCATACCCAAAAAAAAGAAAAGCACCTTTAAAATTCAGAAAGTAAGTAAGCATAGTTCAAATCCCTGTTCCCGGACACAGTGAATGGGTAAGATTATCTGTGCCTTTACTTTATGATGCTTGCATCATGAAACCTCTACTACTTCAATTTTACCACAAAGAGCAAGAGAGCAAGGGATTCTGCACCTGTCTCTCTCATGCTTATCTTAGTTTGATTGTAAATCAGAGTTCAGGTGTGCGAAGTGTTAAATCCAAGCTGTATTTCAGTTGTCTCCCTCACTCTCTGTACGGTTAGCTCCTTCCTGACCCGAGGGGCTAACAGGAACAATAGCAAGACAACAGTCCTGAGGTGGTGCCACTTCAAAACAAAAAATGAAACAAGAGAAACATAAATTAAAAATCAGAGGGGCTGATATAAATCTCTGAGGATTTAGGAGGAATTTCATATCCCTTAGTGTGTGTATGTGTGTGTGTGTGTGTGTGTGTGTGTGTGTGTGTGTGTGTGTGTGTGTGTGTGTGTGTGTGTGTGTGTGTGTGTGTGTGTGTGTGTGTGTGTGTGGGTGCAGAAAAATTAAATAAAGCTATAAACTGGAATGAAAAGTCATTTCTATTAATGCTGTGCACATTGTTGTGATGTGCTTTTATTCTGATTTGCAAATGCATTCATTCTCTTCATTTACTGCAATATAGAGAGTAACTCTAGATAAGTCTAATTACAACTCTACATGAATGATATTGCCTTTGACTACAGATCCAGTTTGTAAACAGTCTTCTTTGTTTACCATAATTTACACCCACATTCTCCAAAGGAGTTCTGAACGCTGGAGAGAGGGTTTAGGTTTGTTTGTATAAGCATACATGAACAGATGCACACTCAGCTGGATGCAGGGCCGGACTAAATGGATGGACTACACTAGGCAAACCATTTCGATACTTTGTAAACAAACCCAACGACATTTTAACTGCCACATATTATTATTATTATTATTAGCTTTGGTAGGATATATATATTTAACTTTGTTGTGGTTTATTTATATTTTGGTATTTATACGCAATTTGATACTCATGTATTTATTTATTTTATTGCATTTTACATTTGATTTTATTATTTGTCTTTATTTATGCATATTTCGGTATTTAAATGGAAAGTGTACTCACATTTACAGATAATTTCTCCTGACTTTCATCATAATCCAGGGAAGTGGTAAATTCGTTCTCAATCGCCAACAACGCAACACGTTCAGTTTCTTTACCTTCACTGTTGATCACGTTTTTAACGTGTTTCAATAAAGAAAACTACTTTTCAATCGGTAATGCCAGATATGTCCGAAGGCATATTTCCACGTTGGGGAATGCATCGCCCAGGCCTAGCTCTCTGAGCTCCTTACACATGCCCATCCCTGATTGTTCACCCTTTACCATTGAGCTTAACTGGCAAAACTTCTCTTTAAAGTCATTCTCAAGATCATGTGGGTATATTTATTTCAGATGTTCTGTGGCTGCACGCACTTCTCGGATACCCAGAATTAACTTTTCTAAGGAAACCGAATTTTTCCTCCACTTTTTTGTAGGCGTTGTTGCGTCGTCACAGTTCATGTGATGGGCAATCATAGATGACATAATGCGTGTCCCTAAAGCATTGCTGAAACGACACTGCAGGCATGATGTGCACTGAACCGGAAAGACTTTTCGGCACATTGCAAGTTGCTTGTGTCTGACATTCAAAAATAATACATTGAAATAAAGTTTTAGATTCGAGTTTTATCCGAAAATATTTGACAATATTTAAAATGTCAAAAATATTTTATATCTTTATTTTTTGTAATTCCTCTGTCTGGGCCCCCCTGTGGCAATTAGTGGCACTTGCCTAGTTTGCCTATGCCTAGGCCCTGGCTGGATGTGTGGGCACTGAATGGATACAGATTGAATTAATGGGACTTTTTTTGAATGGTTGAACAACTGTCATATTACGACTTGTTCCCTTGTCAATGATTATGAGAAGAATTGGAAATAATACAATGAAGAAATATCCATTTATCCTTATTTCCTATCTTATCCTTCTATTACAACCAATTTTAAGACCAATTTTCTATCCTTCTATTACAACCAATTTTAAGACCTTGTCATTTTGGAGAAGTGGTCTATGTCCTTCATCCCACAAAGTGCAGAGTCCTCCATGCTTATTTCACCAAGGCACCCCTTACTACCCACTCTCTCACAGCACCAGCCTACTCTGTGTGGACATCATCAAAATCCTTGGGATCTGGTCTCCCAGGTGGGTGGGTGAGTCGGCTCTGGCCGGGAATGCCACCAGGGGTGGCAATTGGTTGACCACCCCAGGGAGGGGGGGGGAGGCCGACAGGAAGTTTGCTGCGTACAGGAGTGGCTCTGTAGTACCAGAGTTATGGTCAACAGTCTGGCGAGTGCCGTCTTGGAGGAGACAATACTTCACCTTTGTCACTACCGGTCACAGGGCTACGGCAGCAAACTCACAATATGAGAGGGGATTTACATGAAAAATGGAGGGTGTAATTGGCTACTAAATTGGTAGAAAATGGGATAAAATCTGAAACAAATTCTTTAAAAAAATAATTGGGATCTACATCCACGCCAAACTGCTGGTCTGAACAGGTAGACCATATGGTGAAAAAAGCCAGTAAACGCTGGTTCCTCCTGCACCACCTGAAGCACTCCTACAGACCAGCGCTGGAATATGCTGCCTCAGTGCATGTTGCATTCAAGCCTTACCACCAGTCGGTCCAACACCATTGAGAAGGTCCAGCGGAGGGCAGTGCGCATCACTATGAGCCCTGGGACCACTTCCTCTTCTGAGGCCTGCGCCTCCCTCCACTCATGGCATGAATCGCAAGCTCTTTTGCTAACTCACTCCTCAAGTCAGACCTCCTGCCACCTGCTCCCCCTCCAGCGTTTATCCATCAGTCACAGAGAAACCCGCTCTTCATCTGAAACAGACCTTGTGCACTGCAGGACTGAGCGGTATCGCAGCAGCGCCATGCCGTATGACCGCATCATGGCCCGGTGCCTGAATGGTTTAGGTTAGATAACCATATTTGTCTGTGCTAGTTTGGTGTTTTTTGTATGTTTTATACTATATAGTGCTTTTTAATGTCAATTGTACTCGCAATTCATCATTCTGCTGCCATGTGTGCATTTGTTATTTGTTAACAATACAAAATTTTCTCTCTTCTCTCTTTATAGGCACTTTTTCAGTTAAAGTGAGCAAAAACAAAGGGTATCAAAACAGCATCAACAGCATCTGGGATGGTTCACCAACTTCTTTAGCCTCTATGGATTTTTACACCCCCCCACACACACATGCACAAACCCTCTAGTATCAACCGTTTATAATTGATCTTAAACTTGAATTTTCAGTGCAGACAGAAGCATAAAACTGTAAAATGGGCTTGGATGCTCTGGAACTGGCAAGCGATTAAGAATGTAGTTAAATGAGCTTTTAGCCATATAAGCTTTTCACAGAGGGCTTAGAAAATATAACCCATACTGGATTAATTTTGTTATATGTATGATAAATAAAATATTCCAAAGAAGTCCAAACTAATTATTTGCATCAAATAGCTCCTTTAAGACAAAACTGGAAAAGACTGTTTACAAAATTACAATGCCTGGATAATATTTTATTCTTGGAATACTTCAATTAGAATCAATAAAACGCATTTAAAATATATCAGTACAAACCGTGTAAATGTTTTGTTTGTCATATTTATTCAGTAATGAACATATCCATGAAGACATTCAAGACATTTCTGTAAAATACGTCATATTTGTGCTTTGAAAAATAAACATGCAAGAGTGACTTCACTAGCAAAGCAGAAGACCTCATACAATGTGACACCTTTCACATTTTAGAATTCTGTTTACATGCTTGATCATGGGTATGTTAAATCCATTTTGTACACCAAAAGATAAACAGGTGATTGTGAAATTTGCAATCAGGACACTTGATACGGTGGGTTTTCAAGAGGAATTGTATTATTGATCTCTTCCAGGTAGAGTGAAAAAGGAAATGGAATTAGACCAGACTGGGACTATGAGGGTTCAATGTTCTCGATGTCTCCTGAAGGTCTACATATCAGCAGATTCAGCTGCAGGAAACTGCTGTTATATTAACATCACCTTCAAGTCACTAACCTATCAGCCTTGGACCAGTATGTTGTTTTTGTTTGTTTGTTTGGTTGCTGCCAATGCCGTTATAAATACAAATGTACATTTCAATGAATGGAGCTGATACTGTCAGAAAAGGAAGGTAGTAGTGCATATAAACATCTTTCCACATGCATCCAGGTGCAGTTAACACAAGCACGTACATTATTGTGTACTGTTATCTTGACTTCATCAAAGCTGTTCTCTGTGCAAATACAAAGTCATAACATTTTCACCTCAAAATATCAATTTCTTTTTCATTTCATCAGTTTCCAACACTTATGTGCCATGCTACTTTGTGGGAAAAAATACATTCTGAATTATATAAATAACATTATATAAACAGCATTGATCGATTAGATGATAGATGATTCGTCAATACAACTGTCATAGCCTACAACTATGTCTATATCCTCAACCAAGATGTAATGTACTTGTAAATCAATACAAAATCGTGGTTGCAAAAATCATCCAAGACTACAACTGTGTCTGGTGGTGATGGACAACATCGCTCTGCCTCTGAATGATGAAAATGAAGTGTGGCTTAAAATGTGTTTGTACCAATTCCTCCTCAAACACTCATGCACTCTAATGGATACACTATGAAAGTGGCCACTCCATTAATTGTTAAGAAAACAAATACTCCATTTGGGACAAGGGCCATAATCAAGAAATTGAGTAAAAAAAGTAACACATGAAATTAAAGTAATAATCTTATTGTTAAAGCAAACAATACTGATAATATTTAATATTTCCTCTAATAACAAAAGGGTTAAATTCTCAAAAATACTGCAGAATATAAAAATGTGAATTACAGAAATGGTTTTCCATGACTTTAGATTTTTAAACATTAGGGTTACATGCTAATAATCATAAATCACCCTGTTGGCTACCACGACCAGAAGAACCCACAGTGACTTATAAAGAAGGGTGATTGTTGGGGCACGTTTGGCAGTAGGAACAGTGGCTAAGGTGATGTTGGCATGAAAGTCTGAGGGAAAGACATCAGACTTCCGTCAACTAGGCGCAACTGTGGTCCTCCTCCACCATGATGTCCATGCATTGGTTTGAGATGCAAGGAAAACAGACAAGCAACTCTGGACCAGCTAACTGCAAATATCAATCTAAGGCATGAGCCTTAGATGAGTCATCCTTTACCATATTCTCAACAAGCGGATGAATGCATGTGTGGCTCACGCCAAAAGAAACCTACAGGCCCAAGTGCTTGTTTCCCACAGCGTAGGGTTCTGGTGGCTCTGTTATGGCGTGGGGTGTATTTTCCTTGCATGGTTTAGGCCCACTCAACTCCTTAGAGGACAAGGTAAATGGCAAAAAATACAAAGCCATTCTGAGTGATCACCTCCTATGGTGAAGCATTTCTATCCTGAAGGGATGGTCTCTTCCACGATGACAATGCCCCCTATCCACAGGGCACTGAATGATTTGATATCTTCCTCTATTTGTCAATGATGTAGCAGAAATCATACCTGCATAAAGCTCAAGGTAGAGTGTGCCAATGCTGAGGGCCTGCTTATTTTAATAGATACATGAACAGACACAGGCGCCTGCACATAGAACTGAGGAGTGGACACAGAAAATGCCAATCAGGAAGGGAGGAATGGATACAAGCACCTGCCAATAAGACAGAGGAATTGACACAGGGAAGGAAGGATCAGACACAAACAGTATTAACCTACTGAGCAATAAGAATAGCAGCCAGGGTTTTAAAGTACACGCGCTAATCACCCAACCCAATGAAACCAAAAAAAAGCGAACGTTGGTAATGTTTATGCATTTTGTGTTGTGTGACTGTGAAGCATATTACAGGTATTTTTTTGTCACAGCTGTTCATTGAATACAGCAAAGGACCTTTGATTATGGGCTAGCTGCTCTTGAGCAAATGTCCATCAAACTACAGGGAGTTTCTCTCACTCTTTGTACAGGCTATTACAGTCTCTGAATATGCATGAACACAATCCATCCAGCTCTTATGTTTGCAGAGGCATATGCACAATTTCATACACATTAATGCTGAAAACAACAGGAGCCCGGTAGCGAAATATCACAGTAGTATATGGCTTGAATGCAATGGCTGCATTACTGAAGCATAGTCAAATTAAATAAAGAAGATTTCCCTTCAGAATTTCCATCATCTCTTTCCAATCACCAGGTCACTGCATTGGAGAGCAATTGATTTCATTCTAGAGGGAACGTTCTGTCAGACTGTCTCAGTCAGCTGAAAAGCTTTGTATTACTGGGTACAAGGAAAAGAACATTCAAAGAAATATGCAGACATGAATAGAATATCAGGTTACACAATTGCTTGAAATTTTGAATGAAAAGATGGTCAAAACTATTCCTACTTTCAAAATATTACCTCAAAAGTGCACGGTGAATCATCTTGAATCTTTCTAAGAAACCTCTTTCCCACAGCATAAAACCTAAAGATACACATGTTGAAAATGCTGACAATCAGATTAGCCAGACGAAAATGTAACATTTTTAGCATATTGTCTTGCTAATTCTGTCATTATATGCTCTGTATTGAGTTTTAAAATATTTTCCTATTCAATGAGACAGGGCAAGTTTGCACATATACAATTTAATCTTAATTTAAATTAGGTGTATTTTACATATTTGGACAAACACAAAATCTCCACTAATACCACTGAAGGTTTTCATCCTTTCCTGTTTTTTTTCCCAATAATACACAGAAATAGAAACAACAAAAGTTAATAACATTGTTACAACAGTTCTGTAATCCAACTAGAATCAGTCAGTTAAAACATCTAGTGTTTGTGGGCATGCAGTTGTTTTCAATAAATGCTTCAATAAATACATTCCCTTTTTTCCAAGTAAAATTGTTTTTCTTTAATCAAAGAATGATGCTGTTCATATTAAATCTGTTATGATCTCTCGGCACAATCCCCAAAAGTCTGCATATCTTCACCAAAATCAACAGGTTCTTCAAACAAGGCCAGCAATAAGTCCAAAAAAAGGAAAATAAAAAGAAGAAGAAGAATATAAATGAGGCATGGGAGAAAAAGAGAGAAGGGCTGACAGGCACTGTACACCCTGGGACACTCCAGAACAGTGTGGAGAAAGAGCTGAGGAGTTAGGTGGCAGGAGCCACTGAGTCCTGTGGTCCCACTATAAAAGTCTGAGGGGGGCCCCCTGCATGCAGCCCCCATGTCACGCCATGGCTCCCGACAAGAAAAAGACTCCAGCGCTGTTCTGATGAACAGACAGGTCAGGCAGAAAAAATGGTCCGTCTCCAAAAAACTGTATACTAATATATACATTTTATTTATTTTTGATCCAGATTTAAAAATCTTTAAGAAAAAATAAAACAGAACACTCATACCATCCCGCACTCACCAGAACGACCGAGGTTCGCTGGGCTGTTTTGTTCGATCTCTTTCTCTGTTATTCAGGAGTGTTTGGAATCGATGGCCAATCCATGATGGGGCATTTGGGTGCGAAGGCCTTGTGGCTGTAGTATTCTACGACCTGCTTGGGCACCTCAGCGAGGACACATTTGGCCAGGGCAGCGGGGGAAGCCTGAGACATAAAAGGCAGAACTACAGCAGAGGCACACCAGCATACCTCTCAGAACACACTCGAGGGTAATGCCCAGGTTATCAGTGGTACACAAACCCAGCGAATCATTTCAACAGCATTGCAAGGCACAAGAGCCAGCATACCATCATAAAATGACACTCATGCTAACTAGGAAAGATTTATATAAACATCAAGCCAAGAAGATTTTTGTTTGAAGTGCATTTTCAGTAATTTTTCTTTGGGCTTTGGCCAAATGGAAGGAAAGCCCGCGGTGCACAAAGCAAAATATCATAATTAAATGGAAGCATTTTACTTATCCTTTTGCATCTTCAATCTCAGAATGAAAGGATTATTTTGCCTGTGCTCAGTGGGCAATCCGAGGAGCTGTTATATAACACGCTCTACCCATTTGCACCACTGGCAAGGAGAGTCTTGTCAGTTTTTTTCCATCCCTGGCTGCCTGCCTGCTTCGTCATGGCTCCACTTGAGGGTAATGCCATTTTCTAAAGGACTTTGGAGGTCACATTGTTGAAGTTAATGACAACCAATATGGCAATTATGAAACATATGGGGCCTTTTGAACCCCCCCCCACCCCCCCACCACATTGATGTGGGCAATTTCAAATAACATCTACCCATTTAAGCAAAAGCTAATGCAGCAGCCTGCTTTAAATTAGTTTGCCTGTGAAAGGACAGTGACAGGGCTGCAAACAAGTGCTTCTGTAGGAGGGATTGCTGGCAATAGCACAGACCGCACTCCATACAACACCAACATGTGATATGCGAGTGAGCACAACCCTGTACATCTGTTACCGTACATCCCTTTATACTTATAAGGCATGGACTTTAAATTATCTGATTGGAACCTGTATGGTGCAGACTAGCCATTTGAAACTCTGATTGGTACACTTGAGGCAGAGACCAGTCATTTTAAAGCCTGATTAGTTCCAGGTATGGTCAAAATTCTAACCAGCCCCATGATTTAATAAATCAGACTTGCATGGAAGCAAATAAGTGTGCGAGTTTCTTCCTTAACTGTTAAATTTGATGTGTAAACACTAATATAATATAATATATGCCATTTAACAGACACTTTTATCCAAAGTGACTTACAGTAGTGAATGCATACATTCTTCAGTATATGTGGTCCCAGTGGGAATTGAACCCACAACCTAAGCGTTGCTAACGCCATGCTCTACCTACTGAGCCACACAGAACCACACTAGAACCACCACTAGAATTGACTGATAATTCTAAAGTTCAATGGGAACACAAATTTCTATGGGAACACATGCGCCACACACTGACTGTCCTTTAAGAGGCTATAAGGTACATATTAAATACAGCTGTAGAGCAAATGAAGGCAGACTGACCGTTTTAAACTCTCTGAAGGGCACGAACTGGACGATGTCCCTCAGGACAGGCTCCCCCTTGGGTGAACGTAGAACCCCGTCGTCTCCATCCAGGATCTGCATGTCGGTGAAGTCTGCATTGCCCACGCCCACAATGATGATTGACAGGGGCTGGTAAGAGGCACGCACGATGGCCTCGCGTGTGTCCGCCATGTCCGTCACCACCCCATCAGTGAGGATCAGCAGGATATGGTATCGCTGGAGGAAACAGGGGCCAGGCTCACTATGGAACCTCTCCACTGTCTGACAGAGACAGCCTCCAGGTCTGAGCCACCAATTGAACTACTTTGTTCTTTTTTGCAACCTCACTGGCAATGTTTATTCAAACAAAAACTCATCATATTTTTCATGTCTTATGACCCTTTTCACAATGAGAATACCACATCCGATGGTTGGTGGAAATAATACTGTAAACCATGTTTACCCTTTCACGTTGAGAGTACAACATTCGCTTGCAAAATTACATTTTTTATGCTGGTTACCATAACAACTAGCATACTGCATTCCATACAGTAACGGTACTTTTTGGCAAGTGTTGTGTTTTAAGATACATTTGACTGTGACGCGTTTGATGCCGTTCTTAAAAGGAGTATCAGACATGACTTTCCTTTCAGAGAGACAACAACACCGCATCTGACGTGGGTCGAAAACCAAGTGGAAAGAACTGTCGAATGCGGTATTAAAAAAGCAGATTGCAGTTATCACCACATCTGATGTGTGTTGAATACCACATTTCTGCTGAAAGCTGTATTGCTGGGTTGAAGTCTAGATCCCACCTACATTCGATATCATCCGCCCACAGCAAAAATAAAATCCCAGATCTATTTGTTTGTGCTGAGGTCAAACTAATATCCCCCGAGGCCACCAAGCAAAGCACTGCTACCACCAGTCTGCAGCGGTAACTTAAGTGGTTACTTCACTGAATAATCTCACATTGATCTGAGATGCAGATTGCGGTAAAGATGGGGGTTAAATAATAAATGAAGGTGGCTACAAGGACACACTGGTTGGAGAAAGGTCATAATTATTTGTATTTCTCAAATACATGACAAGACAGCAAATACAGTCATGAGAAGATACCTTGCAGGCTTTTTACCAGGGTGCTTATTTCTTGCATTTTACAGAATCCAATAAAATGAATCAAATTGAAGTGGTTGGCAGTTTCCTGCACCTGCCATATCAGACATGGAAAATGTGGTGGTGTGCCTATTCTTTTCTTTACTTTCACCCACCTACATCCTGTAACGGCAGATCAATTTTCATTTCACTGCCCTCTGGACCCGACATCTGTCCTCTCACACAAATGGTAGGGACACTCACCGAGGCATCTTTAGTGATCTCCTCTCCTGCTGCCACCTTGGCTATTCTGCTGATGATGGGGGCCACGTTGGTAGGGCCATAGAGCTGGATCTTGGGGAGACAGGTCTGGTATGCTTCCACGACTCCCTGGATCTCTGTTCAGGGGGAACACAGACAGGCTCTTAGCCTCTTTGTACGGCTCAATGTGTAACAGCGCTGGCAGGGGACAGGTTGGCGGGATGATGGAGATAAAAGCGTTAAGCTGACTGTGAGAGATGATTGATTCAAGAGAGCTGTTCTGCCTCTCAAGCTGATAGTTGAAAAGGGCAGGGAGACAGCTACTATGGAGCTCAGGACTGTTTCAGTAGAGCATCAACTCCAATGTCATCAGAAAAAGAGCCAGTATTTAAATACAGAAACATTTTTGTTTTAGGCAGAAAGTTCAGATTCAACTATCATTGAGTCATTGAGTCATATCTCTCACCTGCACATTCATCGTCTTCTGGGTTAAAATTGATGGCAAAGTCATGAGAGACCTGGATGCAAGAGAGAATACATGATCAGAGGGAATTCTCCTCCTGTGAAGCATGCTGGGAGGTTGATTCCGAAATATTCGGGAACAGTGCGGCAGTAACACGATGAGATAATAACTACAAATGCTTATCAACAATTATCTGAGCTCATATTTAAGTATTAAAGAGAATGCCATCTTGGTTCCTTGCTCCCTCTACCTTATGAAGTACAATGAGGCATGAATAAAAAATGGAGACTCTTTAATTCTGTACATTTTAGCAGTGGGGTTTTTTTTTCAATAGTGATGGAATAGGCCCTGAAACAGGTCTTATCTCAAAGTGTATGCAATTTACTCTGAGCACAACTTATTTCACTCAGTTACAATCATAGGACCTGACTCAGATAAGCTCAGTAAATGTGCTGATGTTGTATTGATAGTGATTCACTATACATCTCTCTGACCTGCACTTGATTCAGTGAAGGTACAATAAAATGAAACATTATTTCATACAAATTTTGCTGAGAATTGCTTACATCTCACTTCAATTCCCATCCCCCCCAGGGGTACCATTTCAAATGGCATGTTTTCTTTTCTCGGGCTAGGTCCAATCTGCATAAATAAATGTTTTCCTTGAAAATGAAATGTTATAACAAATTGCCACAAACACCAAGGGAGGAACAATCTGCCAGACTATTATTTTAATATCAGATGGTCAATCTATTTCACGCCGGACAGGTTAGAATATCTCAAGAGAAAGCTGTGAATTCAAAAGTCAATTAAACACGAGATAGTGACAAAGTGAAGACACAGAGGAGAAGCAAATACTGACTGTGAGATAAGACCTCTACTTGTACTAATCGAATGCTGACAGGAAAAGAAGGCTCCAAGGTCATACAGCTAAAATCGATTGTGGAAGAACAAGACCAAACAATAAGATACACAGAACAAAGATGAATCAATTCAACTGTTGTATAAAACATGGGTATCTCCCTAAACAGCTCAGTAAGGGCTTTTTTGTTCTACTAGCATTTTTAATGTGGTCATATAGACCTTTTAACTGCAGTATAACTTGACAACTTTACAAACATGATGCAACATCACAATTGATTACTCAGTGTCAGGAATGGAGTAGGAAAACCAGGCGCAAGGACCCAAGAATGTTCTTTATTGCAAAGACAGGCAAAGTTCATACGGGAGCAATCAGGGCAATACAGGAATCCAGAGAGAAGTCGGGGACAGGCAAAGTTCAAGCAGGGGCAAACCAAGCAATTGGGAAATCCAGAGAGAGAGTAGTCGAGGATTGTTTCCAGGTCCAACTGTGTCACAGGCAGGCAAGACATGGTCAATGGGCAGGCGGAGGTCGGTATGAGGAAATTAGTCCGGGGAACACAGAGAGGAGCAGGGCTGGAACCACGAGGAGCACAAACAGGTGGATCGGGAACGAGACAGGAATGAACGTGAACGTGAACGCGAACGTGAACGCGAGGACACAAATCACGGGTAAACAAAGAAACCGCTGGAAAGTTGTGTAGGCATAAGCAAAGCACAAGACAATCTGGCAATGAACATGGGAAAACGCACAGCTTATATACATCAGACATAACGAGAAACAATCAGGAATTAACATGAATGCAGAGACTGGAAACAGGTAAGCGAAAATGAAAACACGGACCGGACAATCAGGGAAACATGGAATAAACTAAAACACCTAATTACAGGGAACACGAACCCGAGACGTGACTCAGCATCATCACTGAAAGAATGTTGATTAAGGCTGTAATATTAGAGCCATGAAATGGGACGTCATATAGCATTAAATCCAGACACTTACCAGCAATCCCATATATAATCCAAGTACTCAATACAAATGTACTCAAGACATATGTGAAGAGAGAAGTTTATTTAACACAAGGATATTACTCTTAAACATTGTACCATATGTTTGCTTACCTCATAATTTGGCGGAATTCTTGCCCCAAAACCCAGGGCAGAAAATCTTTTGTCACTGAAAAAAACCCAGAAATCATACTTAGATTGAATAATGCCAAAGCTAGCTCTGATGCTCAAAAAAATATTTTTTCACCCATATAATTTGTTTGATAAATAAGCAACCAAACACATGGTCGATGCAGGATTGTTGTGTGTCATTGGCTCTGGAGAAACCTGTTCAATAAATACATAGAAATGTCTCTGTATACATACAGCAATTTACGTTTTCGCCTCAGCTCAGTCTAATTTCTGAGACCCCTGTATCTACTATTTATATAATTGTGATGCAAATGCATTACAGGCAAACAGAGTAGATGAAGATTATATGGATTATTGGATTTTTCTTTCTTTAGTGGAGGGAATGCAAGAGTCATGACTCTCTTAGGTACTTAGGTTATCATTGTTTAAGCTGCCATTAATAGCAGACAAGCTGTGGGTTATCGGGGAATAACTGCACACCTCCATGATGTGATAAGGCGCGAGGCCACAGGCCAACTGAGTAGTTCCAGTAAAATGAAGACAGAAAGCACTGCAAAACTCTTTTAAGCTCATATTTCACTTTTATTAGGCTGAGACATCCTTACGTTGCCGGTCGGTTGTGCCTGTGGCAATGCTGGCTAGCTAACTAGATAGTAGTTGTCTGAGCTCTTGTGTTAGTGTTGCAGGCAGTGCCAAAACAAACTCCATTTCAAACATTTCAAAATAGCAGCCTCTGTGCATTAGTAATTCATGATTCAGACTGTTTTTACCTGAATTAATCGGGTTTATGATTATGTTTTTCAAGGCCATGGATTATACATGATTAATATAGCTGTGTACACCCTCCCAGCCAATCAGGACACAGACCTATCCAAACCTGTTTTATAAATTGGTATTCCTAGTACCGTGTCCGCGTGGGTTTCCTCCGGGTACTCCGGTTTCCTCCCACAGTCCAAAGACATGCACGTTAGGCTAATTGGAGAGTCTAAATTGCCCGTAGGTATGAGTGTGTGAGTGAATGGTGTGTGTGCCCTGCGATGGATTGGCGACCTGTCCAGGGTGTATTCCTGCCTCTCGCCCGGAACGCATGCTGGGATAGGCTCCAGCCCCCCGCGACCCTGACCAGGAATAAGCGGCTTAGATAATGGATGGATGGATGGATGGTATTCCTAGTAAAAATAATGGTATTGCAATTGCTCATGTTAGTATTAGGATACACCTGATCGATATTATCAATATTTTGCTGTTTCAGAGTAGTATGCATATAAAGAGGGAGAGGAACACAAAATTAGACAACAGAGAAAGCAAGAGAGAGAGAGAGCGAAAGAGAGACAATAATGCACAGTGGGGGAGGCTAAACCAGCAGGGAAAAGCTGTGAGACACAGATCTGGCCACTCAGCCTGACACATGAGAACTGGGCTTCCTGCAAGGAATCATTCTCTAGGCTGGCTGGCAGCTCTGAAACCATTTTAGCAGTGGTGGAAAATAAATTAAAAGACATTTCCAAGGTAGTCCACACCTCTGGGAGATGAAAGGTAGCAAATGGGAGAGATAGAACAAGGAGATAAAGGGGGCCATGTTAGTCACCGGAAGCATAAAAATGGGTTTCCATTATAATGAGTCCTGGAAGAGTGTATGCCTCTGAATAGTTTTGGTGTTCTCTAGAGGAACTAAACAAATTAGCAGTAAGCATAACATATAGACCAATGCATTGCACTGCATCAATACTCTTTCACTATTGCTATGTTTCTCTCCACAAGTTCTCCCCATGTAGTAGAAAAGGAAATCATAGGGCTGGCGGATAGCGTAGCGGTCTAACGCACCACACTTTGGCTGGTCCGGTGTGGTGTGCGCTGCCTGTCAGGGACGCGGTTCGAAACCCGCGTCTCTACCAGACCGGCCCTGGTCGTCAGCCCGATCGGAGGCGGCGTTTGGCTGTCCGCCTCCGGGGGAGGGGGGAGGGTGAGCCGGCACGAGTCCATCGAGGAGCAGGAAAAGGCATCCATGGTAGAATTCCATCTCAGAAGAGGCGAATAATTCAGCCCGGAAATAATGTCTTGCCCCGGAGGACGGGCGGCGGACTCATGGGGGAGGGGCAATTGAGATAAATAGAGGGTATAATTGGCAACCAAATTGGGAGAAAAACAGGGAAAATTTTGAAATAAATTTAAAAAATAAAAATTTCATTAAAATTAGATATGGATTTCTTTGGAAAATATCACTTTCTTACCTTACTACTCTGTGTTAGAGGATACTTCCTGCCTGCACTGTGTACAGTCTGAGTACATCTCTATTTGTTTACCTATGACAACAATGGCTCATTTCTCTCAGGTGACACTGGTCCTGCCATCCTACAGTGCCTCTGAGTCATGGCAAACAAGCATCACTTACACAGATAACATCTAATAAAGGTTTCATTACAGGAGATGTCAACACGTCCAATTAGCCGTGCAAATCAATTTACTGTTGTGAAGGGGGGCGAGAACAATATATCCATAGCACAACTGCTGGGGGTAATAAACATGAACTGATCATCAGCTTCAGAGGCTCCTGCTCCAAAAGCCTCTAACAGGCTGTTTATAAGCCCCAAGCTCATTTATTTTAGAATTAATGAAAATGAATGGTGAGCAGAATTGCAAGATCCTTTTCACCCTGCACATCTCTGCTACAGAAGAGGACTAAAGACCATTTAGTAGAAAGATTATTCTAATATGTAGTAGTAATTCTGGAACTGGACTTGCCGTCAGTGGGATGTGGGTTTGAATCCATCATAGGGTACTGCTGTTATATCCTCAAACAAGGTACTTACTAGGAATTGTTTCAATAAATATCCAGTTGCGTAAATGGAGAGAGCTAAGCCATTGTCACTGGGTAATGTCTGATTAGCATACAAGAAATGTAATGAATAACATTGTATCAGCTGATGAGGAAAATGATCACCCCCTGTAGAAGAAGTTATCAAAGGATAGTTATTACAACACAACACAGACTGCTTTCCAAAAGGGAAATAATGTTCACAACCCAGCTATTTATGAGCAAGCAAGCATGCTGGGGTTGCATCAAAGCACCCACACAAGTGCATTAAGCCTAACTTTTTCTTCATTTTCTAAAGGTATTACCGTAAGTACTGCCCAAGGGCATTTGAAATGTATGTACACCAAGCACCTCAGTAGTCCCCATTATAATAAGAAATCTCACCATGCCCTGCAAATCTTCTGGGAACCAAAAGCCATTTATTTGTAAAGCTAACAGGCATATTTGGAAATCCAGATTCAATTAAAAGAAGAGAAGATGGACATGCTTTTCTCTAGCCAATTGAAGTACAAAATCCTCTCGTTGTCTCTTCTCGCTGGTACTTCTGTTTGTCTCTGGGGGAAGACACCACCCAGTTCTGAAGAGAGCAGTCAATTGTGCTCTCACTGCCTCACGGAGAGCTATTTCCCAGGCTACTGTAAGAGGCTTACCCTGCCTTTAATGAACCTCATGGGACACATGCGCCCAGGAAAAGCTGGAATCAGTCAGCAGGGAGCTGGAGAACCACTTGAGTGAAATTGGCCATGTCAGAACATGGCAGCCAACGCATTTACTTTGTCAGCGAATTAAGATAAACAGATAAATAAACTGTATCTAAAGATATGAAAACATTGGAGGGATGGATGTAGCTGTTTGTTGTGATTTTTTTTTCAATTCAAGTGAGTCACGGCACCAGGGGCAAGAGGGATGCAACTCCAACAAGCGTTATGTAGGCGTACTTCCTCTATTGTTTCAAGCCCACAGGACTTAAAAAGCATGCCATCTTTTTGGCACGGTTTCAGTCAAGCAGTGTCGGATGTCCCCAAATGCCACTTACCATCTGCAGAAAATGAAAATGAGCCAACCAATCACATGGAAATTTGTAATCGGGTGTATCTAAATGAATTAATTATTATTAAATATCACAAAAACGATTTACATCCTAACCTCATCAAGCATAGCTTTTAATACCATCTCTAATCTTTGGTGCTATACATGGTCAGCAATATTCATTATGTGAAATATAAATAAGTCAGTGCTTGTGTATTGTCTGCCTGTGTGCTTATATTGTATTATGTGGAATTGTGTGTTTTATTAAAAGGAGAAAGCTCATTAGAATACAGAACAGTAATGATTCAACAGCACAGCCAATGACCTATGACACATCCTCCCACAAGCCTCTCTGTGTTTGAATGATTTTGTTTTTTTCCCACATGAACAGGATGCATTAGCCAGGCAAAATACAATTGATTCTTTTTTTCTTCTCTATTTTTTCCCAAAATATATTGCATTACTGAACAAGTGAAACAGTGCATAATGTTGTTGGCATCCTGCTGGAGCCTCACAGAGAAAACAAACACATGGACAGAAAGTATATTACAAGCATGCTTATAGTAAGAGTTGCCTATTTTTCCTATGTTAAATACAGTATTTAGAGGGGTATGATTTATCTGCCGCATGTGGTTCAAATACATTTGAGAGCTATATTTTGTGCACATATTTGCAATGTTTTCAATTTCAGTTAATGTAAGAAATTAAATTGGCTTGGGGTTATGTGTACAGGTTGCTTACATATTAATCATGCTTGCATATTTCTGTACAAAATTTCCACATTTAACTGTAAGAAATATTCACAAGGACTATTTTCTATTGCCTATTCAGCACAAAAGGCCATAAGTGACCCTTAGTCATAATGATCATATCTCCTAAGCATATCCTGGGTATATTTAATAATATGTTTTTATTATTATTATTATTAGGCATATACCTTAGGTCGGAGATGTGGTCATTATATATGTGTAAGTGTGACTCTTGACTTTCTGTGCTGAATCTCATCATTTCACACTAAAAATATGGAACACTGGATAATAACACAATTTCCATAAATTATGTGCCACCAAGAGAGACTGAAATATTATCAAGCCTACTAATGAGGGTGGAGACATGGCGATGACGACATACCCGGTGGCAGATCTCAGTCACATGACCCCACACCATAGTTACTGGTGAGTAAGTACACTGACATTTTAAATTGATTATCACTGGGGGTCACAATTTAGCTATAAACAGATAGCTAGCAACCTATGTTAGGTGACTGAAAGTGGTTTAATTGCAACATTAAAAATGCCCACTTTAGCCTTCTGGGTTTTTTGCAGGTGAAGGTACTGTAGAAGGAAAAAACCCATAGCATTAACCAGCACAGGACGGCACTGGATACAAAAGAAACTGAGCAAATGCTAATTGGCGCAATGTTCAGTAATGAGTCATGGTTCAATATGTTTTTGCTCAACAGTAGGCAAAGAGTGCACTGCAGATGAGGGAAAAGGTACCATTCACACTCGTGTTGCGCAATTGCACCAGTTCAGAGATGAGGGTGTGATGGTATGAGCCGTAACATGAGAGACAGTATTGGTGGCTGCCTGACTTTTGTAATACTACTTAACTACTGTTACAATGTTATTTTCTAACACAGTTGTCCCATACATTGAGGTGCAACTATATAATAATTCCTTCAAATGTATTCATGAAAATGCAAGGCCCCATTTCCTGCCATGGAAAAACATGCGTGTGATGAACCGGTCACTCTATTCACTCGAGCACATACACTTGCTGAACCGCCTACAGCACCTCTCGCTGTGTAAAATATGGGAACAATGTGCTTGTAATGTGAATGCCACAATGAGTGCGAGCAGCGCTAGTTTGTATGGTAGTTTTATTTGATTTTGTTATTATGTCCATGTTTTATTGTGAGCAGTTAACATAACAATTGCTGATCATAAAAAAACAATTACTTCCTCTGAGACAAACTTTTTAAAATTGTACAGTATTTGTCTGCTCACTTGAAAGAAGTCATGAAATGAAAGAAGCACTGCTTTTTCCCACTGAGATGACATTCCAGCATTCAGGGTTTTCAAGGTTTCAGTGAAAGCTTGTCAATTCAAGCTGTTTTGTCTGCCAAACTAAAATGTTTTTACTTTTTTTTTTTAAATGTATTCATACCGGCTCCGTCTCTGATTGGACTGATTGCAACAAAGCAGAAGACGTGATTTTGCTGTGAGTCAGGAGAATGCACCTGAGTGAGCTTTTGGCCCAAATGAGATCCACAGTTTCATTGCATGTTCAGCAGAGTACATCCTATTTTGTGCTGCTGTATCAAACTTAATTATTCTCTATTTTCCCCAGATGTTTGGCGTTGTTTTCCAAATGGGCTGCAGGAACAAGGATAATGATGTCTCATGCATATTTAATAAAACAAGCACCTCAGACATTAACATGTGACACATGACATGGAAATTCTTCATTTGGCATTGTGCTTTCAGACAGACATATGTGTGTATATGAAATAATTGGTTACTTATTCACCCTTTCCTGCATATCTTTAAGCAAGCTGCACTGATTAAAAATGATTGGTGGAATTTACAAAGAGACCATCAATTTACTGCAAGTGTTGGGAAATGTTGGGAACTTGTGTTGTCAATATGTTGGGTATTCATCAGACTTTGTTGAAATAAATATTTTAAATACTGAAAACTGTTTAGATGCTGGTAAAACCTGAATGCACTCTTGCAGATCCCTGAGAATTTTCAGGGAAACATGTTACTAACCAAAATGTACAACAAAATATGAAAGAAAACGTCTTTCCAAATATTGGCAAAAATAGATCTCTTTTAAAATTTTCAGCAATGTGCAAGAATTTGGTATTTATTAAAAACAATTATGTACATGCATATATATACGTATATATATATATATAATAAAATATAAGTATTGCTACCATTATTAAAAGCTTGTTTGTCACATGAAATGACAGCTCAAACAACATATAATGCAACATTGGTTTCAGATTTAATCTGCAGATGCCACTGTACACTGGAGTGAGCCAGAAGCAAAGCAAAGTGGGTAGAAGCTCTGGTGCTGCAGTAATGGCATGGCACCTTTGCGTGTACAGCTCCACGCCATCTTTATCTCATCCAATAGATATAATACTGCGTGGCTTGGGATCTGATAATGTCTTTAATGGTTTGTTCTGTGGTTTGTGACATCTGGAACAAGGATGTTCAAGTTAAAAATACAGTCAATTTGAACTGGAACTCTCTGATTCTGTCTACGTCTGTTTTAAGCAATGATTACAGCAGCCATAACCCTGAGTTAACATCAGCTTATCACACACATTAAATAAATGCAGTTTCCTTTCCTGCAGCCTTGATAAATCGCATTAGGTACTTCATATGCATTTATCTGCATATTCTACTCACACTTTCTACTCACACTCAGGGCTCCAAAAGATTCACATGCATTAAAGCTAACCCTCAAAAAGGCCACTGTTTCACGGGCAATTGCAATGTGATGTGGGCAGATTAATACTACATGAGATCAGCCAATGAGAAAGTATACAGGCAAGCCAATCATTTACGTCTAAGAATGTAAAAATGAATGGATGGCAGACAAGCACAGCTTATTCACCTCTTGTGAACATTACTGAACATGAAGGCTCTCAGAGTGGACAATGTTGGAGTTCTGTAATTGTGCCAATATCATAGAATACCAACAGTATTGTACTAACCACATGTATATTTTGGTTGGGAGAAAGGATTCATTTATTCATTCATAATGTAAATAAAATCACCTACACGTAATGGCCAAAAAGGAGAAAACAGATGGTGTCCTGCTCTGTAGAGTTCTCAAAGGAACATTCTTGATGAAACTGCCTACTCATGCAATAGATTGAACTTTGCAGTCAATTAATGCAGAGTTGCCTATTTAGCCTTGTACCTCAGATGCACGGACATTGAGTATGCGCTTCCGACCACAGGTGCCCTTTGATGATGTCTTTCCCTCAGAGTTCCATGCTGACATCACCTCAGACACTGTTCCTTGTGAAACATCAGCGAGTTGAGCTGTTTTCATCACTGAAGCTCCTGCCAAACATGCCCCAAAAATCACCCCTATTTCGGAGTCACTGAGATCTCTTCGTCTAGTCATGCTGGCCATAATTATAGGCAACCAGGCCTCCCCAGCATTTTTGTACATGGCCCTGGGCATGGTGGGATGTTAATTGCTTAATTAACTCAGGCGGCAGTGTTAGCATAATGGTTACGGAACTGGGATTGTAATGCAAAGGTTGCAGGTTCGATCCCCAGGTGGGGACACTGCCGTTGTACACTTGAGCAAGGTAATTAACCTGAGTTGCTTCAGTAAAACATCCAGCTGTATAAATGGATTGTATGTCAGTAAGTCGTTCTGGATAAGAGCTTCTGCTAAATGCCTAAAATGTCAATGTAACTCATGTAACCTACTCTAACAATATTTGATTGATATTTGTTTTTCAAACATGTTCAAAATAATGGAGTGTTTGATTCCTGGAGTGGTAGGGGAGGACAGAAAGGGCCTCTTCTTCTCTTTGGCCACTGTCAGAGCTTCCCACTGTCTCCCAAAGTCTGAAAGGCTTTCAGGACCATGGCCAGCAATGGTATTACCTACAGCCATTCACAGCTGAGGCTAATTAGTAATTGTTGCTTTCATCCGGCCTTAGTCAGCTGTGCCTTTGGGAAAGAGACCACCATGGATGCAGCTGTTGTGTCTGCTGTCTCGCGTAAAGCCCTAGAGCTGGCCAAGTTTTATGTAAGTCTGGACTGTGTTTTGTTTTGTAGAGAGAGAAAACTGAAAGCATGCCTACAACTGGTGTAAATGCACATACTGGCGTGGGCATTACAAAGGATAATCCATAAAATGTTCCACCAGGGGAAGCATGAAGCCTGTTAGCAGCTAAAGTTTGAATATAGTGCCGGCTGGTCTGAATGCCCTCTCTGAATGAATTATAGGGACTGTGAAACTTTACAATATGGAGCTCTACCTGGCAGTCTTACCCCTGAGTGAGGCTAACATGTGACAACTACAACTCCACAACACAGAGCCATGGCTCACTAGACACAACTGTGTCATATGAATACTGGAGACGCATTCAGCTCGTGGAATTCAGCTCTGTCTGAAACTCCTCATCTCCATTGACGATTTCCCCGTCCCTATCTCTGTTCAAGTCAAGAGCCTTATTGTCACCGTTGATTGTACAATTTCATTTGAAACACACATAAAGAGCATCACCGAAACATCCTTCTTCCACCTAATTTCCAAACCCTCTCTTCCACCTCTCTCACCTACTCCAACACAGAAACCTTAATCCATGCATTTGTTACATCCCGGCTGGATTACTATAACTCACTACTCACAGGTATCCCAAACAGAGCCCTCGACAAACTTCAGCAAATTCAAAACTCCGCTGCTAGAATGCTGACCCACACAAAACCATAAGACCACATCACTGCAGTTCTCCACAAACTCCACCGGCTCCCATTTAAATTCTGAATCCAATTCAAAATCCTCCTGCTTACAGACAAAGCTCTCCGTGACCAACCTCTGATCTTCTCCTAGACTACTCACCCTCCCGCTCACTGCACTCTTCCTATGCCAGCCTGCTTACCATCCCCTCTTCACGCCTCTCCTCACTTGGTGATCAGGCTTTTAGCTGTGCTGCACCTAAACTCTGGAACACCCTTCCTCCCCACATTCGCACCTCGTCCTCACTCGCTTCATTCAAAAAACAGCTCAAGACCCACTTATTCAGAAAAGCACACACATAATGCGCATAACTATACATGCACTTCCACACTTTCATTCATTTATTTTCATTTTTATTTATTATTATTAGTTAGTAGTAGTAGTAGTAGCAGTAGTAGTAGTAGTATTAGGATTATCATTATTTTTACATATATTTTCTTTTCTTTTTCCTGTCCCTTATGAATGTCTTTTCTAACCTAATTCTCTGCTATTTATTATTTTATTGTATATCCTCTGTACTGTGTGCCTTGTCCCAATTTCCCTGTAAAGGGACCTTGGGTGCCCTGAAAGGGATGTCATTAGCATAGCATCTGTAGCATAGAGGCACATATGAGTTTAAATTCTATCATGCCATTTCAATGTTGAAAAACTTCAGATTCCATTGCCCACAAGAGGCCAGACAAAGATAAAATCTGCAGATCACAAGTGGAACGACTGATAAGCACACTGCAGTGTGCGCATTGCCTTTTTTCCATAACATCATTTTCCTATAAAACCCCAGCTCCACAGACTGATGCCTGCCACTCTGTCATCTTTACTCATAGAAAGTGAATGTGCACAGGCCTGTGTGAAAGTGATGACCCACACCTACCTGTCATAGTCCTGGCAAATCTCGCCCACGGCTATCAAGGCCTTTAGGTACTCATTCGGTTGGTAGGGGTTGATGTAGTGCAGCGAACAGCTGTTGCGGGGGTCCCCATTGGATGCGGTGAAATCAATGGCTACCTGGAACAATGACAAATTGGTAGGGGCTTGAGGAGCTTGAGGCCCATCTGAGATACAGAGGACATTGTAAACTTGCTGAAACCTGGGGCTCACATAGCTAAGAAAGCCATCCATCACATCCAGTTGTGGGAAAATGAATGTTCTTCTCCCCAAACCATGGCTATTCAGCATCTCCTGAGATGAGGAATGGTCGTCTCTCACTGGAAGAGAATTGCGACCATAGCCACGAGAGGAGAAACTATATTTGGTTTTGTTATTAGTAATCTCGGATTGACAGCCTGATGCATGACCAACTTTACTTTACTTAATTTTATTTCACATGGCAGTCAATTACATCACTGAAATAAATGGGTATTTACAAGGACAAAAATATCTATACAATAATAAGAGATAAAGGTTTCAAACAATGTATCAATATGTACAGTCCAATGTGCTTTGTCACTGGAAGTGAGACATTACTGTCTGTTACACTGATATTATATCAGTGTACAGAAGAATGCTATTAGGGAGTTCTTATGTGTTCTGTAAGTGTTCAAGGAATGGAGAGTTTATGGCTGTGCCTTTTTGTGAAGCTCTCTCTGTATGGAATATTTACACTCGCCGAAGGGCTTCAAAGCATTTCTCAAATCTGTTATGAGGCAGGTTTCTAACATAGTGGGCCACATAATTAATATTCATTACTGATGGAGTAATCCAGTCCTAGGGGAGCGGGCAGAGTGAAGAGCAGAGTTTAAAAGGGATTCAAATTGATCTGGAGCAGCTGCCTCTGGCAGAGGCATGATCTGCAGACCAATTATTCACACTCTCACATGGCCCCTAATGGCAGCTAGTGAGAAGAAGAAAGACATTCTGTCAGACTGACGTAAATGATTTACCATTATACAGAAGAATAATATTGATCAAAAGGTAGCCGATGATAGCAATGGCTGCTACATCGTTTCTATGCAATGAATTAATCCTGCATCCTTTGGATTGCGCTACAGAACACAAGGCACAGCACTTACTGTGAAATGAATTTGGCATCCTCCCATGATGTAGTCCAGGAATGAATAGACTCTGTGAAGCTGCGAGGGGAAGTGGGGAGACAAGTTTAATGGTACAATAAGTACTGGAAAATGAACAGTGTTGATTAATCTCTGGTTTCAGCTTAAGTGCTTCAGGAAACAGATATTGATCTGTACAAATGTTACAGGGGCTTCAATGAGATACTACAACCTGCACAGAGAATTCAGTATGATCAAGATAAATATTCATTCGCATATGGAAATGGAAGAGACACGGAGGTCATTCAAATATGTGTAATAGTATTTTGCCACTGTCGATTTGAAAAGTGCATTCATTTTGTGTGGACGGATGGCATGAGGAGCTGGCAGTCACCCACAGCAATGCTGAACATGAGAGGGAAAACTCCCATTCCACCAGATCACATTTCTCTCTCTTTTCCATATGGAGTCCAGCCCAAGGGCAGTTTGTTGCCTGCATACGCTCTTGTGCTGCTTTGTGATAGAATTCTCTACGAGATCACATATTTGCTACTGAAGTTGTGGCCTGTTGGTCAATAACTGAATTTAAGTGAAAATGAACAGTGAAACATACGGTGAAACTGGCAGCTTTTCACACTATTACGCCATTGTGATTCCGTCACCTGATTCGCTTTTCACTGTGGCCCCTTACCTTGAGGTCGTTGAGAATGACCACACCAGAGTTCTTATAGTTCCTCTTTTTGAGTTTGTACTTTGGATTTAAGCAGTCCCACGCGACCTTGGGACACGAGAAAAGCAGGTCAGCACAAACAGTGGAGTCTGCCAAGCCTCACCAGGTTATACACACTTTCCAGTCGTCAGGATGTATCAGCTTAGTAAGATCAAGCTTACTGGCCTCAATGTGACAAGGTGCATTAATCATAAGGATGCACGTCAGTGGCAGCTGGTGAGTTGGGAATAGAGGAGGATGAAATCTTCCCTTTAAATGGAGCATTGGCCTCAACCCGTTTTATTTATTTCGCGTAATTAATTAACAAGCGAACCAAATAATTGAATAATCCATTGGCAAAGAATCACAAAGCCTTGAGTAAAAAGCAATTGATTCATTATAGAGTACACTTTTAACTTCAATTCTTCTGTTAAATGTGTTGCGACATCTTTGAAAAACGTGCAGCGAGGCAGTGGCAAACAAACATCAGTTTGGTGAAAACTATTAAACGCATGAAACGACCTGATCTGCACAGATCAGATATTTACAAAGTTAATATTCCTTGAATTCAGGTACAGAGAACATGAGCGGAAGAGCAGACTACATGTATCTACAAGTTCCACATTTATTCACAAAATCTTTAGCTATAAGCAAATGTTAAACAATTTTGTGATTTAAAAAAATACATTCACAAAATCAAATTGGGAAGATATGCCTGTTGGTATTGACTATTCAGATCATTATTTGCTTGATTGATAATCAAGGAATGTAAACGGAAACAGGTTGAGAGCAATCATTGATTTAAAGGTATGTGATTCATCCTCCTCTATTTCAAGCGGACACATTGCTACTGATGCAAGTTAAATATGGGCCTGCCACTGGACCTCTCTGCTCACTCACCTTGTTTCCTCCTGCAATTTTCTGTAACTCTCTGAAAGTGGTGTAGAACTCTCCGATGAAGTCATGCTTGCCTCTGGAGTCATAGTCCCAGACCAGACACTGTTAAACACAAAAAAAGCACTCATCATTAATATCCTCTTCATTCCAATCATTACTTCCTATATTTATGCTGGGCTGTCTCTTGTATGGAGCAGGCATTCAAGTACAGTGTAAGCATGGGTAAACTATACACAATTTGTGCTATATCTTACGGTAAATTTCAGACAAGCCTTTGACATATGGATTTCAAAGCCACAGGCTATTTCCAACTACGTGTCTTAGCATAATACAGACCGAAGGGTTGAGTTTTCAATTTGGGTTAAAAAAGGAAAGCCTATATCAAGAAGCAAATACAGAAGGGAGGGAGAAAGAGACTGCTGAGACAGAGAGAGAGGTAGAGAGTGAGAAACAGACACTAACAGAGAACAAGCCAGGACGTCAATGTTTTCCTCCTTTCCCCCCAGTGTTTCTGTCCTGCTTTGGGAGCTCATTAATGACACTGACGCCACCTGCGTCTGTGGGGAAGGGCTCACCTTCAGCTTCCTGTCCTCATCACAGCTGCACAGGGAGATCAGGGACACTTTAAATGGCTCCCACACGGGGTTCAGGTTGTTCTTGATCACCTGTGAAAGGTAACAGGAGCATCAAACACACCACAGCCTTTGAATCGGGGAAAATTAGTGATGTCAAGTCTTCCCACTGCTGTTTGAGCAAGTGTTGAGAGAGGGGTGTTATAAATGCATACCCAGTTAAAAAAGGCCTTTGTCCTATTCAAATGACATGAAATGTTCAACAGTCATCCTAACCTCAGTTCTGTGAACCAGCTGCTCAGACTCATCGTCGTTGATCCGGTAGATCTCCAAAAAGGGATCCGATTTACTGAAGAGATCCTGCAAAAGCAAACAAACAGGCCAGCACTGACACAGGGTCATGCTGATTTCCATAACTGGGTACACGGAATGATAGATCTGTGGTTCATGTGGCACTTATGAAACAGCGGGGACAAATGGCATCGGGATGCTGGTGTGAAGAACTCATTTAGCATGGAGAACCAGGCCAAGATTCCCAGAAGTGCAATTTGGTATGGGTTAACTGACCCTGTGGAGCATAGGCAAGGATATAGCCCACTTTCTCAGAGGGAACAAGAAACATCATGTCCCCAATTTCACAGCATTTATCTGGTACATCTCTATTGGGCACAGACACAAAAGCAGGTAGTCCCCATCTTGTCGTCATGGTAACAACTTGCCAGTGATGTCAGAGCAGATCTACTGTACGTATAAATGCGTTCCTCATCATGGAGTCAAAGGTGTGGATTTTACCATGCGTTAAGTTGGCTAAGTAACACTTTTGACAACTGGTGTGGAGTCTGCAAAACAGTTATATCCCTTTAAATTTAGCCTGCCCTATCATGGTGAGTTTGCACCTGTCTGGCTTTATGCAGAATTTAATTAAAAGAAAAATAAGTTGGTAAAAGTGTGACTCTATTTAAAGGACAGTAATTGGGCCCAGCAATAAAAAAAAGGTGTGTCCAAATCAGTTTTAATAAACTGTGTGTTAAATGGCACTGTGCATTTCCACCAGTCCACACTCAAAATGGATCAATCCAGCCCCCATTTCACTCACTCAACCTAATGGCTAACAAAACATGGATGACAATAGGAACCTTGACCGACCTATAATTATATGCGCTTGCGCCACTCCAAAAATATCGATGAATTACTCAACAGCGTCAGAGCTCTGAGACAGATTTTTGTGTCACCAAAATAGGGTCCATTATCTTGAATAAAATAACTATGACTATTTAAAGAATATAAATAGTCCCATATTTTTAAATAACAAAAGAAAGGCCATATCTGAAAGGCCAAATTTTCTGAAACAGAGAAATATCTAACACACAATTGAACAGTGCCCCAGAATCTTGCCAGAATTAATCTATACATCTGTAAGGCAGGCAGCTGGGAAATGAGTGTACTGATAGGTGTTGTATCACAGAAGCAATTACACTTCTCCCATTAATATTGTCCTTGCTTCTCCAGTAGTGTGTGTTTGCTGACTGTATCATTAAAATCAAATCAAATATTACAGAGCTTTGTTAGACTTAAGATGCATGTACAAATTAGGTGAGAGAGTTATTAATCTCCTGTGAGGTAAAGATAATGTACTCAACCTGCCTAATGAGATCCTCAGTCATTTTAACTGACACATCCCATTTACAGATTAGAGGGCAGTGATTAGTCTGCCTTTGTGTTTGCAAAGCTAATCCTCTCTTCTTTAGCAAGATTTTGTTTTCTCCAGCCGTCTTTTCCCTACTATTGGTGTACGTGTTACGTTTTCAATTTTCTTAGCACTATGCATTTGTGCAGCGGTTCTTAAATGATGGGCCAGGACCCATAGTGGATCTCAAGCATGTTATTTACTGGGCCAAATCGTAGATTGTTCCAAACCTGTGCAGCAGGTGTGTGTCTCTTAGACAAATGGCTATCAATAAACGCCTAGAAGCAATAGAAGCAAATACTACTACCACTGTGCACCAATGTGCACAATTTGTACACAGATTAATTTTGTTTTACTGTTTTTACTGTGGAACTTTGTACAAATGAAACACAATCAGCATTTAATTTAGACTAAAACTTGATTGAGTAGCCTGTTCTTGGTAGGTGTTATAACAGCATGATTTAATTATTTTGAATTCAGTATGACAACATACTTTTTGATATACCTACATTTTAAGTTTCAATTTGTAAACCGTGAAGGTTTATGAACCACTGCTCTATGGGGGATATACGTTTCATGGTTGATTTCGACCTGTAGGGGAGAAAGAGTCTAAGCTATATCCAGTTTATGTTTCATTACATTGATGACAATATTGAACATTATAAAGAATGGGACCGTTTTATGTGGAGTGTGAAATGTAGGGTCAAAGACATATAATTTTCTGCGATGTAATGGAAGGTATGTTCAGAATTGTTTTCCAATAAATATTAGCCTCTCAGTGATCATTACTACGACAGTGAAACCAGATTCTCCCTAATGTGTAATGGTTTGAAAGAGCTGCATTTGGTGCCAGACTGGAACAAGACATGAGAAAATGGCTCAAAGCAAAGTTTACAAACAGTGTGATGGCGTATTAGATTTTATTTTCCAGTGAAATGCATCATGACCATTTCATGCCTGGACTGACAACTGCTCTGTTTCCCACGAGGCACCATTTTGCGCGAAAAGAGCATTATAAAATTGCAGCCTCACAGTTGCTATCATAAGCGTGTAATGTGGGCTGTTTGTTAATCCGTTCATTGCTGTCAGCTTCCATGACTGTAAAGTGCCACAGCTCATGTATGAAACGCTGGCAGAGAGCCTTTACCAGTTTGCCAACATTGCTGTACATTCCTGCGGTGCTGTTGGGGAAGCAATAATCATCGATTTTGCAGCCTCGTTCCCTGCTATGAAAGCTGCCCTGAGGTTGCGGTGGATGTTTGTGTTTCGGATCAAAAAATCCGGAGCCGAACATCCTCCTGTGCATTAGTGCAGGCAGCCTCCCCCCATCAAAGTGCAGATTTTATCACTGCGTACCTCACTATCTGAGCAGACTGCTTTTTTACAGCTTCAGCAGGACAAAAACAAAAAAACAACGTTGGTGGGTATTGTTTTTAAAATCCAGGGTGAGGGGCTCAGGGTTCAGAACTGAAACAGACACGTTGATATTCTGTGTTGTCTCATCCAAACTGACATTCTACCTTTCCGAGGCGAAAGCCAAAATGCATAAATTAAGATATGTCAAATGTAAAGAGAGAACGGGGGAAGGGGAAAAAAGCAGTCTGGCATAAAGGGAAGGTTTGGCTCAAGGCCCTCAGAGAGAGAGAGAGAGAGAGAGAGAGAGAGAGAGAGAGAGAGAGAGAGGCAGACAGAGACAGAGACAGATAGGCCAGCAATCTCTTGCCAGGAAGGAGAGGCGCGGAGCATGGGAGGATGAAAAAAGGAGGTGTTTGTCCGAGGCTTCCCGCAGAGGGCCTGGCTCTGCTGTGCACTGCGTGGGAGGAGTTGTTTGCACACAGAATTTTGAGGGGAAGCAGTTTGTTACATCCAGACCCCCTCATTTCTACAGCACAACATACAACCATCAAACCCTATAGTCTCCTCTCAGGAGCCAGGCCTAAGGAGGAACCTTGTCTCTATGGCAGACTGTATGCTTCTATGGAGGACAAACAAAAGTGATGCTTTGATACAAAATTGTATACTTTATGTTTTCAATAGTATTGAGCCAAGAGATACACAGACTCTGAGCATCCAATCATATAAATATATGCCATTTAGCAGACGCTTCTATCCAGAGCAACTTACAGTAGGAAATGCATACATTTTTCAGTACATGTGATCCCAGTGGGAATTGAACCCCCAACCTAAGCATTGCCAACGCCATGCTCTACCTACTGAGCCACATATGAACCAATCCTTTCATGTGAAGCTCACTTAAACCTGTGGCTGAATTACATCCGTAGAGAGATCATGTTAATTGTACAAACAGGCAAAACAAAACATCAAAGATTGGACTGTGGGGAAAAGAGTGAAAAAACTGCTGTAAACATTTGTGCAAAATCAAATTGCATTGAACTCAAATACATTTTATAAGGCAATTATCTTCATTATGCTCACAATTATTAATGAGCTTGAAAAAAAAATCCTTCTCTCAGAGGGAGCAATCAATTCTATCCACAAATCACTTTCAGAGGAGAAACGCACTGTGAAAGGAGAATAGCCCTAAGGTTCAACATAATTACCAACCTATGAACCATATTGATATCTGTATCTAGGAAAACATTTAAAATCTTACCTTATCGTCAAGTTTTTTAGCACTGAGAGACAGTTCAACGTATCCGTTGTTCCCTGAAATTTCCTCTGCATGAACCTAAGAAATAAAACCCGAACATGAGTTTGGTGTCTCGTTCACATTTTAAGTGATTCAAGTCTTTTTTTTTGTAAGAGATGGTCTTTGATTGATTTTATGTGGGCACACAGAGTGTTGGTGGTGTGAAACTGATGTGAGAAAAAGAGAGAGTGAGAGATTGAGAGAAAAAGGCTGCAATAGGGTAATATGGAGAGAAGAGCGTATCGACCATTCTGTTCTTTGTGTAATAAGAGAGCAAACACTGCAGGCCCTTTTGTTGTGCTCTGTCACCTCTGACATGGCAACGCATTCATATCGTGCCAATAAATCAACTTGAAATTAAAACCGAGGGAGAGAGACCTGCAAGAAGATCAAAGGGCTAATCTCTGATCAGCAGATTGACAGGAGGTGTATTATGCGTCAATCTCTCCACATGAGCCTAAAGCACGTTTTCCTTGTTTTCCCCGCTTCAACAGGTACACTTGTTCTGGCTGTGGCAGTGCACAGTGTGAATCAAAAAGAACAAAAATGGCACATTGAGGTATAATTGGGTGGAATAAAATATGCAAGACAGTCACTAATTATTATATAAAGAGAATGAATGAGTTGAGCATTGGGGACCCCTGGCTACATAATGACTAATTGTAGGAAAGCAAGGACGGTCGAATGCCCAGCCATGTTGGTGTAGCTCAAAGTATTGGAAAAGCATTCTTTAAATGAACATGGTTGCACATTGGCTATAAATGCAGAAATAAATCCATTGTCTCAGAACAACTGAAGACAGTGAAAATTGCAAAACTTTGTTATTAATAAAGTGACATTGTGCGTTTATTATATCCTAAAAATGGACTGAAATGGCCTTAAAAACTACACTGTCCCTAAGCAATAACAAGAAGGCATTTGATGAACTACTGCAATCCACGCTTCCTGATGAATGTGAAAAGTGCAGTTTGAGCTTTTGCTTCGCTGGCCCAGTGAATGTCTGAAAAGAAGCTCAGTGAGTGACACATCACAGGGCATCCATAGGAGCTGCTATAGGGTTTGCAAACTGTAAAATATGGTCGCGCAAATGCATCAAGGCAGAAGAGCAGTGCCAGGACTGCACAATAACTGCACAATAAACAGATGCAATGGGGAAGGTTGTGCGTGTCATGATATTTAAGTGACTTTTCACCTGCTTCTAGCTTATTTACAGATTCTGTCCCTGATTTAAGTTTTTTGATTCTGTAATTATGTCATCCAAATTAACTCAGCAATGCTGTTGTGATGAATTGCGAGGGCTCAAACCATTGTATGAACATATTAGTACAGTACACCTACTTGTCAAATTCACCACCTCTCCACCGCTGGAATACATTGGTCATGCATTGCTGGCGGTGTACAGACAACATGCCCTGAAACATGCACCGGCAGCCAGTCACACGATGCATCTTACCAGATGCATTATTTCTCTGAATCAGCATCACACAACTTCCCACATCCAGCCAATGTTGGCATCTCACCCCAGTACAGCTAAAGCAATGCCAGTATTACAATTACAATACCAAAAATTATATACTCTCTGACAGGCCATGTCATGTAAAGGAACTTGAATGTATACAGTAAAGCCAGGGGGGACACAGTCTTACCCAAATTAAAGATTATTGAGGCCTAATTTATTCCCTTACAACATGCCATTTTACAAGAGTTTTTAATGGTTCACTGTTTATTCTTTCACACTTGATGTTCAGATGAGGTATTACTCCCAAGTTCTCTGACCCCTCGTTTAAAGTAGTTCTCCAAAATTTATTAAGCAGAGCGCTTTTCTCTGGTACACTAGACTGATAATCCAGGTGAAATACAATTATTATATTATTTGATTGTAAATGCGCACCTTTCCCGTCTTTAAAATAGCACGTTGAGGCACTGGATGGTTAGAGAATGAGCCTACCGTTATGGTGGACTTCCCAGCATATTTCCCATATTTCAAGAAAAGAGGCTTCACCATCTTCTTCTGGGCCACAATCTGTGAGACACAACAGGTTTATGTCTGAGGTAGAATGAAGTTTCCAATAGCAGGACACGCACGCTTTGAAGACATAGGTAATGGTCCAAACAAACTACAGAGCAATTTAAATCAATGCAGTGCAAGCTGTCTCATAGGAGAACCTTGGCAATAAAAATACTATGCTAAAAATGTATTCCATCATTCATGGACGAGCCCTATAATCCCCAAACAAAAGACAAAGAAATCAGAAGTCCACTTCAGCACTGATTTGTGCTGTTAGGGATGTATGTAACGCATGTAGGCCCTTCTTCAACACTTCAAATCAAAAGCAAGAGAGATTAGAAAACCTCCTTCTTGAATCACAGGTATGGGTAATGCATGTCAGCATCTAATTTGTCTCGGCTGTTTAAGCCGTAAGTGTTATACTGTGCCTGAATGTGGGCGAAACTTAAGTGATCCATAAATTGGCCGAGGGAAATAAACAGCCTTGGGGTATTTGGCGGTATCCGTGGCAATATCTCACATCGCAGAGTGTCATTTTACATCGCACACATCAGAGACCATTCAAAATATAGTGGAAAGGATTGTCAACACACATTTCTCACATCTCCCAGGTAATTGAGTCACTTAGCACCCTGGCGTACCATTCCAATCTGCTCCCATGCAAAAACGATCGCCTCCATCCGTCTGCAAGGCATCCAATGGAACCACTGACATAACTGCTACAGGATCCTGTCCTTTTATGGGCCCTGCCACAATGCTCCCTGAAACAACCCTGCCACCTCGTAATGTCTTCAGGTCACTTATTCCTCTCAGCTTTTGTGATTAGCGATGCATGGCCTCGGAAGCGGCAAAGTACCTGATTTTGCAAGCTTGCTAAATTACCCTGAATAAAAAAAGGCAAACAGAGAGGCTTTAAAGAAAAGTAATGAATCAGATTTTTCAAAGCTGACTATGGCTAACTCGGACTACCATGCCCAGCTTTTCTTTGAAATAAGAACATAAGAACATAAGAATACATTATGACGAGAACGGGCCATTCAGCCCATCTAGGCTCATCATGTCCTAATCTAAAGAGTATCTAGTACTATATCTAGCCTGGACTTGAATAGCCCAAGTATTTCTGCCTCTACTACCCTGTAGCTGTTCCAGGCATTGACAACTCTCTGTGTAAAGAAAAACGTCCTAATATCTGTGCAGAATTTGCCTTTAGCTCATTTCCACCCGTGACCTCTTGTTCTGCTGACCCCACATATCTTTAAAAATCTTTGGTAGCTCACTTTGTTAATCCCTTTTAAGAATGAAAAAACTTCAATCAAATCCCCCTGAAGAAAAAAGACCATAACTCTGACAGAAGATATGATTCAAATGAATTTAATGTCTCGAGAAGTAGTACGCCCCACCACTTGAAGAGTGTGTGTATAACAGGCAGGCTAGAGGACGAGAGGAAGGTGGTCCTGTCCTACCTGACCCAGAGTGCACTCCATGCCCCCCAGGAAGTCGTCTTCGCGGGTGCCAATGCTGTGCGTCCCATGGATATCATAGGCTTCAAAGCGAAGTTTCTGAACCTCCTCAAAGTAGTAGTCCATGGTGAAGACCTTGCCAAAAACTGGGTGTAGGTTACTCTTGATGACCTCCGTCCTGTCCAGCTGCAACCGACAGAAAAAAAGAAGAAAAAAAACTGATTGGACTCAGCTGTGGAAATGTCATCTCTGTTAGACGAACAGGGCGAAAATACCCATTCAACAAACTATATTGGACCCTGCAGGCAAGGGACCACTATGAAATGACAATTTCCAACCAATCAGTTCAACTTGATCATCTGTTTCAAGGCAGAAATGCGCTTCCTGATTTACACCAATCTTCGACATATTTAAAAGTAATGTTTGCAATATCATACTCTCCGTCTGTCAGAGAACACTTCATATATTTTATACTCCCCTCCCTGTTTACCACATCTAAAAATAATGTTTAAAATACAATTCTCCCCTCCATGTCGCAGAATGTTTAGCAAGGTTCGCCTTGGATGCTGTAATCAAAGCTCAAATGCCCACAAAAGCCCATGCATATCAATTTAGGAGAGGGCTCAACAGTTGCATGGACTTTCCAGAAAGACACTTGCAGTCCCTCTAGGTGACTTTATATGAAGTTCCTGCTTGTTTATTTACTCCCCAGATGGTGGTAACTCTCAGGTCCAAATATTGTGGGAAACTGCTTTTTCCAGAACTGCCAGCACACAGGCTTACAGTGTTTGATCAGCTAAGAACACACTGCTGTCCTCATTGCTACACATTTGTATACTTGTTCACAGTCAGCTTTATCCCTTGAACAATGGTTTGCTTTAATCTTGTCAAAAAACAAAATAGGTGACGGTTCAAAAATGAACTCCTAACATATTCAATTGAATTGAAGTTTATTTATATAGCACTTTTCACAGAGAACTGTCACAAAGCAGAAAGTGAGGCAAGAACACTCCAACAGTGGCAAGAAAAAGCCCCCAGTGCAAAGAAATCTCAGGAGGAACCCGTTTTAGTGGGGGAGCCCATCCTCCGCTGGCCGGCCCAGGTGGCAGTAGTGGTAACTAAATATCTTAAGAAGGGAAGGTCTAAGGTTCAAAGAATTAATCCAGGCCTCTGAATCATGGTCTGGATAGGAACCAGGAAAGGTCATACATATGAAATATTCTTTGAGGTAAAGCAACATTTCTAAAAGTATTTAATTGATCATCATTTTCCTTGGCTCCCAAGTGGTGTATCCAGCTAGGGCTCAAGCAGCAATGCACCCTCCATGATCTATTCCCTGTGTCATCACACAATAGTGACTACTCCGGTGGACTGTGTAGTTCTTCCTAGATTTTGGACTATGGGGCATGCTACTACATCAAGAATCATACGAGAAGCCAGAGGGTTATTTCCATAATCCACTTCCAGTTTGGTTGCTGGGTGATAGAAACTGCAGACTAATAGGTATCTAATAGGAATCTGTGGGGGGTTCTGGACTTCCAGTCACATATAAACCATCTTCCCAAAGTGAAGATCTGAGGAACATTTTATCAGGCAATTTCTCATGTAGTCTGATTCTGAGAGACCAATGCATGTGTTTCAAGAAAATTAGACTACTGCAGTGTTCGTTTCTCGGGGCTACTGAAAACTAGTGAGTGATTGCTACTTGTTCAAAACCCAGTGAGACTATTGATACAACCTAAGAAGCTTACATCAACCCTGGTCTTATATCTCTGCATGGGCTGCCTGTGTCATTTAGAATTTATTTTAAAGCCTTTAAATGATTTTAAAGCACTTACATTTTCTGCACCAGAATACAAAATGTAGTTATTACCAGAATATCAGCCAAAATTGCTTCAATACCAGCCAGCCTACTTTCCATTTCTATATTATTCCTAAATTAATCAGAAAATAAGTTGAAAGGCTGATTTTCAGTTTTATGGACCAACATTATTCACCTCTTCACTACAGTACATCAGAGATCACCACCAATTGAAAATGTTAAATCTCCACTTGAAGCTCCCTTCTTTAAAATGGCTTTTACATGAAACTCTGATTGCCTTTTCATACTCTGAATTGTTCCAAATTTCTTTTTTGTTTCTACGGTTCTGATATATTTTTATACATCTTATTCAACACTTGTTTGTTATGTCAAATGTTGAGCTCTTAAATGATTTTATTCATTGCATTTATTTATTTATTTATTAATCATTTTTAATATTTTCTTTTATTAATTGTATATTTATTTAATATTTTGAAGTGACTCATACTTGCAGCATTTTGGGCTGCACATGGACAGAATTTTATTATCATTATTATTATTAGTAGTAGTAGTAGTACACTTTTGCATTTTCTTTTTCATTTTGAAACAAGTCAGTCTCCATAATCTAGAATGCGGCACACCACTGTCTGGACAGTGCATTAACTAATTACACTTCAACCACAAGCAAGCATGGCCCAAATGGATTTGCGGCAGCACAAAAAATAAACGAACAAGCTAACAACTAAGGTTTTAGAAGAGGCTTAACGGATGATTTTAAGAAAGCATTCTCCCACGGACCACAGTTTTAGAACCACTGTATTAGAAGACTCAGCGTATATTCTTTCACAGACCACTGATGAATAGCTCAAAAGTGTGACACTGTGATAATTCAGCCTGAGATATCCCCAATAAGGAACACTTCTTTTTTTTCCTTCTGAAAGTTCAAAAAGGCAACTCGCTGAAAGAAGCAGAAAATTCACGGGGTGAGTCATTATTGGCATGCGAGTCTTTGGACGGAGCAAATTATTTCATGAGAGAAGTGATAGCAGAAAGGCTGCTTAATTATCCCTTTCATCTGCCATCTGCCTGGACAGCTCTGTCGACACTGATATGTTTATTTGCACAATGAAAGCAACTTGGATATACAGAGGCGGTGATATGCATCGGCCACCAGACGGGCTGCGGACTGTCTCAGAAGATATAATATGCTAATGACTGACGTAAGTGAGGAGGACTTCTGAGGTCTCAGGGTATCATTTTATTTTCATCCCGCGTTTGATTTAGACCAAGGCTTTGCAGTCTCATTTGGAGACTTATAAAGAAAAGAGTCTTGGCTAATCCAATCTAATCACTTTCATGTAGGAGGTTGCAGGGAAAGTTTGCTCCAAAGCCTGATGATAATCCGTTCAAAAATAACAAATGCATGCATACAATAAAGCAGGTGGGAAACATGAAGCTACGGCTTCCAGTATGTATTTGTGTGTAACACTGTTGTTTCATCTAATGTCCAATTACAGAAGTATCTACCTTGCTCTTTTATGTAAAATGTAAAATGTCTTTTAGGCATGACCTTTTCATCTGACTGAAATGAGACACTGCTGAGAAAGAAAATCTAAAACGTATACCCTAACCTTAATTAGCTCAAATGTATTTAAAAAGGGACAGCACATCCCAGAGGATTTCTCCCCCTCTTTATGTCTTCTTTGTGTATCACTGGTTACTATGTTTATAAGCCCAGACAAAGCCAGGTTCACCTGATACCTGAAAGTTGTATTTTGCAAGGAGGCATAAATATAAGGTAGGAAAATTGCCTTCTTTTACGAGGAGGCGAGATGGATTTGTGGAGTGAAGCAGTTACCACAGTACTTCATGTCTTAACTCTTGAGAAACATTGCTGAAGTTTTGGTATGGTTGTCCCTGCGCCCAAATCCTTCTCTCCAGACAGCACAGTGTTGTGCATCTCAGTCTGAACTCTGGTTGGGGAAGTAGGGGTGAGACGAGAAACAGGGACGCAAATCTCTGCTCAGCACTTCCACAAATCGCAGGGGTATCATCTGAAGACATCACCTGTAAAGAAGAGAGTGGAGAGAAGCATTGTGCGAAGGCCAGCAATGTATCAGCAAGGCTGGGCCTGCTATCAGGACAGAGAGGTCCTCCACAACCCCTGGGGGGTTCTTCATATTAATAGCCACTTTCCAGCGAGATTCCAGCATACTTTCCTTGCAGAACATAAGGCGACCACTGATATTGGTTTCACCCTCTTTATATCAGCGCTGATCAGTCCAAGATGACACCACCGGAGGCTGAATAGTAATCATGGCGCACGGCAGCCACAATATTGGAATCATGTTTCACATTGTTAAGTGCCCATCTCAGGGCTATGCAGCACTGTTTTATCAACACACTGGCTTCCTCACTGGTGCATCACTGAAGAATAGAAAAAGTCACATATTGAATTATTGATGAATTGCAGAGGAACATTCTCTAGTTTGTAGTATATTGGCAAGCTTCAAAGGGGACAGGGGAGGAGAAAGCCAGAGAAACACTCTGACGTTGAGGTAATCTTTGAACATGTCTGGCATTTCTTTGACACCGTCATTTTGGCATTTATGTACAATGGATATCATTTTAGTCGCTTCAACTGTATAAGTAGTAGCATTGTAAGCAGTAGTATTTGTCTGCATCAATTGTTTTCCATGCATACAGAACTAACAGTTTTATAGCCATTAGGTTTACACAAACACAAGGCAAACCAGCACAATGCAGATCTAATAGCGTGTTCCACTCAGTGGCTTGTAACTTAAATCTGTCATTAGCAATATGGACAAATCCAACTGTGGCGTACAAGGCCTACAGCTAGAGAAGCATTTATTAACCAGCCTTCACAGAATTGATGCCAGTTTGGCACTTTTCCTACAAAATAATGGGACATAATGTCTGGCTGAAAGAACGAAATTAAATCAACAGGCACCAAACAACCTAAAATGTTCCTGGGAAAAAATATCACAAGGTCTCAGCTTACACAACAATTCTAGACATGTGACCAGCCAATCTGAGCCAATCAGGCAAGAGGTTTGGTGAGAGGCTGTGTGTTTAGTGTACCCTCGGGGAGGAACATGACAATATTTTATGTAGAATTTCAGTTCTTCTTATACCAATTTCCATTAAATACCTTTTCCGTTTTATTTAGAATCACCTCTTGATTACATTCATAGTTGTGAAGCCCTTTGTTAATTATATGTAGACCTATTCAGCCGAAACCTTGATGCTTCCACGTCTATTTCCCTGTGACTATAGTACCTTCTGCAATAGTAGCTCCTGACATCTCAGTAGATAGCACTGAATTAAAATATAAGACATCAAGTTAAATAAAACTATATACGATTTTGATATTCTATGTGAATGCAAGAATCAAAGAAAAACAGAAAAGTGCTATTTAATTGTGTTACACAATCTACCGCAACGCAAGTGCAACCAACAAGTAACAAGTACGCAAATCCCTGTCTTTGGCTGCAACTAGATATCCCTAAAATTGTGTCTGTTTCAGTACTCACTGTCAAATACCCTTTGGGTCCTGGAAGATGGGAAATGGAAGCTGCAAGGCATGCATGGGTTGAATATATTACCCATGAAATGATTATTCTATATTCACACTCAGAATATTGAATCTGTTTTTTTCCATATTTTTCCTCGCCTTATTGTGCCCCTTAAGAAGAAATATATCTTAAGTCTTGACTGAGGGATGCTGAATGGCAGTGGTGTATGAAAATGCAGACAGAGAGCATAGCTGCAGAACAGTCAGGGCACAGGATAAGTCATCTGAATAATGTTACCATAATAATTAGAAAACCACCTGGGAGGAGGATATACTTTTGACCCTCTCTAAGTGAGACTCCTATCAACTACTTTTGATTGACAATGGCAACATCAACTTCGCACTTGTGTCATGGTGAGGGGCCAAAGAGGCATTTTGTGCAGAGAGAAAGCTTGGGAGCCTTTTTCCTCAAACATCCGAACTCAAAGGAAGCACCAGGAACATGCAATTGCTTCAGTTGGTATTGCATCTAAACTTTGTCCTTGCCTTTTCATCAAAATTGGCAAACCCATTATTATAGAAACTTGTCAAACATTGCATGAGAATCATCAGTGTCTAATAATTTGTCTAATTTGTTTCTGATAGGGCATTTTATGTTGGCTCAAGAACAATTACTATAGGGAGCACATTCATTCAAGTGAGAGATAAACCATAACCATTTTCAACACCAAAGCTCGGTGTGGCTTATCCTGCTTTTACCAAGGCTATTTGCATTGGAAATTAATATAAACAGAAAAATATTTTAAAAGAAGGCAAAAAGTAGGCTTGCTTTTTTTTAATAACGTGCACATCCACTGCATTATACAATCCATTGAAGCTAGCAGGCTAATGTTATCTACATTGAACACACTTCAGTTTTTAACTGGTAAACTAACTTTAGCTGCATATTTACATTTAGAAACCAAATAAAACACCCACATCTATTTTTCACACATAAGTATATGTGCCCATAGGCCTCGAGCCTCATCAGACCTCTGAGGGTGATTATTCCAGTATAATGCACACCCTGTCATACCTTATTGCTTATTACATTCATGCCAGCATTCACCCAGTAATGAATACTCCCAGTGTACTCAATTAGAAAACAATAGCATAGTATGAAAACAGAATTCTGGGTGTTTCTTTACATCTTTTCAGTTTCTTGTTTGTCATCGCGTAGAGGACTGCCACAGAACACCAGCGATTATTTCACCAATCAAGGCTAATTGGAAGTATTGGGAGAGGAGGAAGCAGAGTTCTTGATTTTGTCTTTAATGCTCTCATTTGCATTTGTCACCAGTGACATTTATTCACTTCTGTTCTCTGTTTAGCCATTCTATTCTCTTTTGAGTGAAGCTGTTACATATTCATATGGCACTTCCTGCGATAACAGAAGTGCAGTAATGAACTCCCCACTAGGTGATTTTACAATTCCAATAACCAATTATGTTATGCTTTCACGTCACCCACACCCACACATGGAGCAGTGCAACTGAAGTGTGTGCACTCCTACAATACTCTTCCCTACCAATCAGTGACTGTTTTCCACACTGCAGGGCACACAGCATACTACATGAGAGCTAGTGCACATCAGAGGAGAGGTGCAACTCGCATTGATGACAGCTGGTAATCTGAAGGCACCTGGCGAGTAGGCAGGGGTTGTTGATGCAGCAGTTAGACAAGTAACCCTGGCTGACCCCACCCTCCCTTGATGGGACAAAGTCATCTGTGGCTGCTGTTAACTTCCATCTCATAGCTGGCTAAGAACATAGCCCAGTCTGAAACTAGCAATGCCCAGGCTATATGGTCCAACCTTTGCTTTACACCAGAGCTATTCAATTCCAGGCCTCGAGGGCCACAGTGTCTGTAGGTATTTGCCCCAGCCACACACTACACCACCTGATTTCACTCATAAGCTCACCTCCCGGACCAAGGAAGTAATTACTGAAATCAGGTGGTGTAGTGCGTGGGTGGTGCAAATATATGCAGACACTCTGGCCCTTGAGGCCTGGAATTGAATAGGCCTGCTTTACACCTTTAAAACCAGTTGAGCCACTCAGGAGTCCCTCTATGCTAGTGCTTTTTATAAATTATTCAATATTGAATGCTCTAATTCCTCAAATGAGATAATTACTGTCATATCACTGCCAACTTTGCATCTCTTCCAGACATGTAAATATGATGGAGTCTCTAAAGGAGAAGGCTGGGAGTGCCTCTCCCTGCAGAGCTCAGGTGAAATGTCTGATCACCAGAGTCTTGAGGCTAAGCTGTTTCCAGTTAATTCTTCTGACAAAGATATACTAACACCTTTAGAGTTCATTGTTTCTAGGCCATACAGACCCAACACATCGTAATTCATTCATGTGAATCCTAGATGCGGGTATGCATTCGATGCATTCCGCACATGGTGACATATATTACTGCAAGCTTAAGGCCAATTTATGCTTTATGCGACAAGGGCTGCACAGCATGTGGCGCGAAAAAAGTGACAAAATGTGTCGCAGAGGAGGGTCGCCGGAGGGTGTCGCGTACCTCCCGAAAAATGAAAGGTCGCAGACGCGGTCACAGAATGTCGCGTAATCTGATTGGTTGGAATGAGGCAAACTCCGTTGCCATGGAGATACAGAATACTACTTCCATCTGACTTTGTTTATGATTTGATGTTATTGCAATGGACGGGTTTGATGAATTATTAGCGGAGCAGGTGAGGAGGAGGTATCCTCATATTTATAACTCATCAAGGAGTGATTATAAACACGCCAAACGGCCAACTCATGAGATTGAAAGGAATCTCGACAGACGAGCTGCAAAGCACACATAAATGGAAACACTTGCGAGACAGGTAAGATGTCTATGTTAACGTTAGCTAAGCAACTATCTGTTAGCTAGCTATAACGTAGTTAACGTTTCTAGCTAGCTATGCCTTTTTATATATTCGCTAGCTAGCCAGCTCAAGACATTTGCCGCACCTGCAACTATTCCCCCTGCTCCTTCGCAGATTCGTTAAGTGGCAGTACCGACCATCACTTTCTTTCTTTACTCTTGGCTGTCGGCAAAGGTAGATTCATAACCTCCTCTTGTTCCGCCAAATCCAACTCATCTTCCTCATACATTGTAACGTCGTTAACGTTAGCCAAAAACATCGTTTTTGTCGACGTGAATAAATGTCAGTTTGCTCAGGGTGGTTACCACAGCTAGACGACGCGACACTGTCGCCGATTCGCAGAAATGCGAAATGATAAATTCGCGACACTATAAATTGATTGTAAGTAAAGAAAAGAAAAAAGTAAACTGTGCAAGTCGCTCTAGATAAGAGCATCAGTAAAATGCCTAAAATAAAAAGTAAAAATAACCACTGCCCCATGAGAAATACAGAGCATCTTGATGAAAGACTTGTGCACGGCCATGAACAATATATAGACTTCTACTATATTTTTTCACCCACCTTTTCTTAACAACTTTGGAGGTGAGACAAGAAACAATGACAAACAGTGTTTTAGTTTGTTCCTCTGCAGAAACACAGCAGGTGATTACTTTAGTTGTGCAGCAGTTTTGACTGCAGATAAAAACAGACAGCTATTCCAGATGCACATTTGACATTTCAGACTGCTGCTTACAAAAACAGCATTGACCTAAATCTGAAAGCCTAAGACTTGAAAGCAAAAGGAGCTCTGGGTCTTGCTTTACAGTCTACCTTACTTTTTAGTTCAGTTACTTTTGTATCTGTTGCCATTTTTTCATGAACAGGATATACTATATGCTTCATTTATATATATGCGTTTTAAATTGCTTCAATAATGGTATGTCCTGTTAAAGCACGTAATTTCATTCCATTTAAATGATTTATAAAAGATAAGAGATTTTGCTCTTAAGTCAACTAATTTCCAAATCAAAAATATAAAGTATCTTACACTAGGATACCTCTCTGTAGCAGATGTCATTTGTTGGCTGTTTTGACAACTTTGACAGTGGCAAATATCAAATAAATGCATTTTCTTTCAGAAACAGCAGTAAACACACGGACCATGTAATTGCATAATTACAAGGTGGGTGCATTTACTGCTATTTCTGCAAAGAAAATGCATTTATTTGATATTTGTCACTGCCAAAGTTCTTTAAAACAGCCAAAAAATGACATCTGCTACAGAGAGGTTGTCAAAACATTTGCTTGAAAGCACTTAACTTCTGTGAGAACCTGCACAATCACCACTTCAGCAACCACTCAGTAAATACACTCACTTTATTTTAAATAGCAAACAACCTGCCAGGGCTTTTAAGGTCTTCTACATAGATTTGCTCTTTTTCCCCTTCTTCTCTCTTTGCTGTTTTTAATGGTATCTGTTAATCGTGTTTTTCTTTTTCTTTTCTTTTATAACAGCCTGTTGTTGTAAAGCACCTTGAGATTTCCTTGTATATTAAAGCGTGCTATATAAATAAAATTCATTATTATTATTATTATTATTATTAGATTCTTGTTGAATCACTACTGTTGTCACTATACATTGAAAAGGAACAAAATGTCTATGTCTACATTCTGAAAATGTCATCCCAACTCATATAATGTGTCACATATTTGTCTGTCGGACAGATTTTTCTTCCAGCCTGAAAAAATAGCCTACTCATAGTCGTTTTCAGATACTGGATACTAAGTTCTCTTTTTATCGGTATAATAAATTGTTGTATTAATGTTAACATTTTCTTGGAATTCATTTTCTCTCTGTGCCTTTTTCCAGTATTGCATGATACAATTTATTGTGTTGAGCTGTATACAGCTTTATCATTCTTGTAGCATCACGACAATTCATTAGTATGTAAAACAGTCATAACCATCAGGGAATGCTTCCAATGTCAGCAGACTTTTTTTGCATGAGTAAATGTGTTTTGGATGTATAACTGTATAATATTCATGCTCTTGCTCATATAACAACAACCCCTCCTGCACACCGATACGCCTTCACTTTGTCAAAATGAAAAATGATTGTGGAAGATTAAAAATGACAACTTGACAGCACTGTCATCTGTCCTCCTTTGTAATTCCAGGCTTATGCCAATACCTACACCAAATTGTTTTGTACACACACAAGTATAAACCTGTGTATACATCACTGTCACTTCCATTAAAGCATATTTCATGCAACCAACGTGCCCAGCGCCTTCCAATTATAAACAATCTTGTAAGGAACTTAAGTTCTGTTTTGGTGGAATAAATGTGATGCTGAATTGTCAACCTTGAATATCATAATGACAGGTTCCACATTGTACAATGTATATTATATGAACCAGAATCCATTTTAAGGAAAGGCAGACAGCAGTCATCCCACCAGACCTAAAAGAGACACTTTTCCCTTCTCCAGTCTCATCTATCTGGTGCACAGCACAGCTGTTAGGATAATGGAGACAGGATTAGGATTTCATACTTCACTCTGACATTTTGGCATTGACAGCTCCTTCCTTAAGTCTCAGCACTGCCTTGAAGCTTTCACCGTCTTTCCAGATAATTATTTGTAAAAAATGGAAATACAATTTCCCTTTAAAACCGAAAATTAAGAGAGGGCTTCTCGCCACCTGACGACACCCAGTTTCATTCCATTTAGTAAAACAAAGCTTCACTTTTTCGCCTCAGGTACGCCATCACATCACACATCACATTCCAGCATCGCTTTTCAGCACCAAAGATGTTTCACAGTGTCATGCTAATACATTCATTCAAACATTAATTTCTCACTGAAAAATCCATAAATAAATTCAGTCAAATCCAGTATTTTCTCTACCTGAGCCACAGGCATGCCGTTCTGCAACATTGGCTGCCACAGACATTCACTGCTACACCAATAAGAAAGGTATTGAACTAACTGCTGAGTTGAAGCGCCACTTCATGTTAGTGGATGAGTTGTGGTCTACAGTGTTAAGCGGATGAACATTAGTGGGTGAAGGACTCACCTCGGTCCATTGTCCTTGCGCTTGCACCATTATGATGACACAGGGGTCGGACTTGTTGAGTGTGTCCCGGTCAAGCAGGGCTTTGCAGGAGACCCGAAGCTCCACTTTGGTCACGCACGCGGTGGGGACCACGCTGAGGGCGGCTGCCGGTGAGGTCAAGTCCTGGATGTCATTCATCCTGGCCAGAGACAGGGGTGAGCTGGACTGCCGCAGGACGAGAAACCTACAGTCACAGTCCAGAGTTACCAGGCCTTTTAAGTTAACAGTTATCAGACTTCAGTCCTGAGTAACACTGAGGGCTCGCAGGCACACTCACACCTGGGTTATTGAATAGAAGCAAATCCTGGGGAAACAAGTTTTTACAACCTTCTCTGATCCTTAATCGAGGAGAGGAAACTTGGAAAATGTATGACTATTCCTGAGGAATGCCTTCTTTCCAAGAAAGGTTGACAAATGTCATTTCAGTTAGTCCACACTCAGCTTGACAGATGAGCCAGAAGATGAGCATGCAAACACTGACTAGATCACCTGAAGGGTGCAAAGAGCAAACGTTTCAAGAGTTCAGATTCCACTGCACTGCACTCTAAGGATGGACATGCTTCTATTCCAGATGTAAGTTTTCAGTTTCAGTTTTTCTCCATGAATTTGATTGCAGAAAACGTTCCCTCGTGAATCTGGAGATCGTGCCTTGCTTGACGTCCACCCCCAACACAGGAACCTACCAGAACAACAGAAAAAAAAAACATTTTAATAATTAATCAATTCAAGAATAATCTCTGGTCACATCAAGGATATTCAGGAATTTCCTTGGGAAATAAAGTGTGTACAATGAGCAGCAATGAGTCTGACAATGATGAGGAAGGACCAAGAGAGAGGACAAACAGGGAAAGTGAGGAAGATGAAAGACAGAGTCAAAGTGAGGAAGTTGAAAGACAAAGCACACATAAAGAGGTCTGCGGAGTGGAAGAAAGGTTTTATGGAAGAAAGGGATTATGGCCAGATAGATGGACAGACAATAACAGGGAGACTATTTTCAGAAAATCAGCCACCACAGACATTTACAATGCACAAAGTTGGCCAATGGACAGTAAAAGTTGAAAAGAGACTGGGTCATCCATAGCAAAAACACAAATGCATTATATTGTATCCCATGTGTGCTTTTCTCACACGAACAAAAAATACCTTCCCGTAGTGCACTGAATAGCAAAGATGTTAAGTGGCACAGAATGTATGATAAATGTCCAGACCAGGAATAAGGCAGATGGAGACTGCTACTTGAAGTGGAAAAACTGTGGCAGCACTCTGTAATGGTTGGGAATGGCAATGACTGTCAGTTACACAAACATGCAATCGGTAATTGAAAAAAAAGAGCTCTCTTGGACATCATTTTGGATGTCACACTGTACTTGGCGTCAAGGAATTTACCTTTCAGGAAAAGCAAAGACCTAGATGTCCATAATGGAAATTTCTTAGGCATGCTAGAGCTCTTGTCCCATTATGATCCACTCTTAAATTAACACTTACAAAAAGCGAGGGACAAAAAAATAGGAAAAGACTGAGTCAGTATCTGAGCTCTGACATCCAAAACAAGTTCATAGAACTATGTGGCAAGAGTGTAAAAACAATAGTGAATGAAAGGGAGGATGCCATTCAGTTATTTATGTTTCTACTCCAGACATCTCCCATACAGAGCAGCAAGTTCTACTTGTAATAAATGTGCACTACGACAAAGAAAAGGATGAATGGGAGATCAGTGAACGCTTCCTTGAATTCAAAGACTTTCACAAAAAGACTGGCAGGGAAATAGCAGAGATGACTGAGAATGCATTGCATGGCCAAGGTATAGATATAGCAGACTGCAGGGGACAAGGTTTTCATGATGGGCCAAATATGTCAGGTAAAGCAAAGGAAGTGCAAGCACAGATACTGAAGAAAAATCGCCTTGCGCCTCTCACACCCTTAATCTTGCCCAGAAGTAGAGACATTTTTTGTGAGCGTGAATCGCCTATACAATCTCTTCAGTGCCAGTCCAGAACGATGGGCCATCGTAAAAGACAAGACAGGCTGCTCTCTTCACCGCCTATCAGAGAGTGCATGCATTGCCGCACTGAGTCCAAGCTGTGGCAGCACACATACCCTCTGTTACTGAAGCCCTGGACAGCATCCTCTCCTCATGTAGTCTCTCCAATGAAAGCTAAATCAGAAACAAATGGTCCGAGAAACTACTTCATGCCATTTGACACCATTGTCCTCCTCACTGTCTGAATGAAATTGCTGCAATGCATTGAGGACAGGAACCTTATTCTCCAGTCAGGAAATATCTCACTTGACATATTACACCTCAGTTTTGCAAAAAACTAAGTTGCCAGAGGAAAAGAAAACATTTTCATGATGCGACTCCTGAAACTGAGACAGCTCAAGAGAGTGCAGACACTGTATTTCATAACACAGTGTTTTATACTGTCATGGATAACACCGTCAGTGACTTAGACACTCGGTTTCACACCACTGCGGATATTGTTTAGGAATTTGCAGCTATAAGATACCTTAACACTGTATATGCTGCTATGCTTTTCGCCCTAATTTTACCCCCTTGAACTCTTGAATGCGATATGCAAGATGCAACTATTTTAGGTCCACAATCTGCCAAGATAGGTTGAACAGCCTTGCCATGAAAACCAGTTGACCAGAAAGTTACACTTCAAAACTTGATCAGTTACTTTGCCAGCAAAAAGGCTCGGCACTGGGTTCTCGGGGAGTAATAATACACAAAGTTTTTTTGGTTTTGTTTTTTGTTTATTGAACAATGAATGTCCCTTACTGAGTGACTTAGTACCCATTGTTGGACTGCAGTAGTTGTTCGACCAGCATAGGGCTCAACTAGGCTTGCCTAGTCTTGTTTATAGTGTTTTCTGGATACCAAATAATAAATAACCAGTTAATGTGTATAGTTATTTATCTCTAGGTATTTGTAAGTGTTTGTTTATTTATTTATACTGTGCATATTTTATCATTAAAATTATATTTAAATTGTGAAAGATGACTTATAGGTGATTTCTTCAAGAAGAAGAATGGTGTTGACCACCTATTGTCCATAACATTGATAAGAGAAATGACATACAGTGCCGTGAGAAAATATTTTCCCCCTCTGTGATTTTCTGCATTTTTGTAAATTTTTCACCATGAATTTGGTCAGATTTCAGAATCAGAATCAGATTTATTGTCGCCAAGTACCTTTACACATACAAGGAATTTCAGATGCTGAAATTTCAATCGACAACTATCGCAAAATTATATTGACCAAATATTTGTGACTTTTAGAGTATCAGTTTCATCCTCTATTGTACAAATATATTATAAAAAACTGGGAATTTTGACTGCTCTGTTGCTTTAAGACTAACAGGCATTGTCATATACAAAACATATCAATGGTATACATTGAAATACATATTTTAAGTTCAAAACAAACTCATTGACATTCTCAATGAATGAGCATTTAACAGTATATTTTACATAAAGGGAAAATCGCCATCATAAAAGTAGAACTTGTCCCCTCATTTGAAAAGCATGTGTTAAACGGATTTCTAAGCCATTATTAACCAATCCATGATTTCAGCAACTCATGACGTTGAATGCATCCAATAATTTATTGGAATTAAGTCAGAAATATCTACTGGGTCTAAAGATCTCTTACATCCAGGTAATTGTTTTATCAGATACCAAGTTCTCTTGATATTCATTATGGAGCTTTGTAGACGTAATAAGGCATTTGGGAATTTCCATGATCCGGTGGCCTGTCTCATACCAGGTCTTGAATCGGACCTATTAAAGCTGAATAGCCTGCAATTCATTAATTTAGAAGGGCAGACTGGCATTCACTCAATTCAGCAGCTATCCCCTGTGAATTGTTGCTGATTTTAGCATGTATCGTGGCAGATATGACTATGTCTATCTGTCCACCTTTGGTATGGCATTTATTCTGTCTACTTGAAAAAAGGTAAGAATTGCGTAGCTGAATTCACAGGTAGGCTACTTGTAAATCTTTCCAATCCGTTTTGTCTTATCCACGCGCTTTTATAAAAACATCAGATCTTTTCAGCACCACCGCCGACGGACAGCCGCTGTCAACCCTGCACATTGCCTGTTTGTCTACTGCGCTAGGATATTGTTAGGGAGGACCTTAATATTCATTCATGAAGAATTATAGCGAGTCCTTAAAATGTGGTTGCAATAATCGGTACGAAAAGCAGTCATCCAAAGTAAAATTAGAGTCATATTCAAATCCCGCCCATAATAAAGGCTCGTCAGCTAAATAAGTGAACAACATTACTACCAAGGGGTATTACAGAAGTGTTTTAACGCATCGTCCAAAACCAATCCTCGTGAAATATTACTTAATACAAAGATTTAACTTTCTGGAGTTCATCCATAAACGCACGTGTCTCTAATCATACAAAATATATCTGTAACCTGATTATATGATATTTTATTTGTTGTATGCCCGTGGGACATATCAGATACTAAGTCATAAAACCTTTTTAAAAAGCTATTTTTAAAACTGTTATTGAACACATAATGTATTATAAAGTTTTTTTTTGATGTGCGCTTTAGGTGGTTTTACAATTATTTCTACTCCCGTGTGAATAGTCTAACGAGAATGGACTGCAGTTGTATATGGGATATGTTCTAAGAGATCATCTCGAAACGCCAGGGATGCGATGCCATTCTACCTCTTCTACGAATTTACCCGCGGCAATTTAGGGCGGATTCACAGTAGCATACAGTAGGGAATGTATGAAGTAGCCTGCCTTTAAATTACTCTTAGAATTCAATAAAATGTAGACGAATGCAAGGTTTTTACACAATTGTCGATGAAACATTTGATTACATAATCACAACACATTATTTAAATACATGGTCATACAGGCTACTATAGCTATAACTGACAAACTCTTACTCGTAACATGGTTGAGTTTAATACAGCACGGTTGCTAGTACTGTCTCGCACGTCGAATGTGTTGCGTGAACATTATGAGAAGCTAAACTCGCAAGGCTATTAATAATTACAATTCAACTTAAAGAATAAAGGAAAACTAAGTGTGACTTCCTACCACTTCTAAGACCTTCGCACCTAAATATTCAGAAACAATCTTCGCGATAAGCTAGCCACTGAGGTTTTTGTTTAGTTTCAAATAACTTTGGAACATCTTGATTCAGACCAAAAATGTATAGTTTAAATCGCGTAGCTGGGATAAAAAGGACCAGCTGCACGTTTGCAAGGAGATGAACAGAACAATGTAATGGAAAACAAATTTAAACTACTTAAGCATCATTGAGCGGCGGAGACAAAGCAGCATACACATGCAAGGTCCTGGCACTTTTGCATATGATACTACACCATGAACAGGGAACCAAATTATTCCAACAACACTACTGAATTATGAACAAATTGACTAAAAGAATATTTGAATAAGCTGTCGTCGTCTCATACTTCCAGAACTGCATAGGCTCTCACAATCAAATGGTATTTTCCTACCTGCTGTATTCCTCAGAACATGCACTTGTTGTTTAAACCTTTCCTTCACAAACTCAGGATACGATGGCGATAGGAAGGGAGGGAGGGTGTGAGATACACAGAGGGGGGGTCTTTCACTGGCAGCTCTTATGCCTTAACGCTTTCTATGACGCTACTGTCCTCTGGAGGGAGACACTGAGGTGTACAGTATATCGATTCTACAGACCGGACAGCTAGTGCAGTATCACATAAAAAACTGGCAGAAGCCGTTGGGAGTTCAACCATGCCTTCCACTTTATATATCTGTCGGTAAGTTAACTGTAGGTAGATTAAACTTGTAGGAAACAGTCACTTTATTATTAAATGGAATAGACTACGCTGATGCCAAAATTAATTAAATAATGAACCGATACTGTACCAAACACACACGTCTGCTCCACAAGGAATAATGCTTGTTCAGTGCAATCTGATGTTTTAGGTTCCATACCAATTTCAATAGCGAGACAATGTACTTTATGGCCACATGGAGACAATATATGAATGTTAAAAGTAGACAGGGTATTTAAGGTTTTTTTTCATTATCAAGGCAATGTATGGAAGGTCCACAAAGCCAAGATTTATAGACCTCTGCTGTCTTTTTAATGTTTACTGTCCTACATTATTCATTTCAAAAGTGAGGTGAGATATATGTACTTCAAACTGATGTCCTATTTGCAGTTCCTAGACTGCCAAAAGGCTTTAAAATCTATCCCACTCATTTTCAGTAATCACCCAGAAAGCCAATACACCTAAGGCTTACAGGGTGTTTGGTACTGGTAACTGAAACTGTAGCAGTACATCAGTGCAATCTTACAAGTATCTTATAACATGTAGACTATACTTAATTGTAGCTAGAACTCCATTTAAATATTACCATAAAAAGCCAGAACACATTTTTAAATGGACCACAGGGTGTTTATCTAAATAAAGTGTTTATTTAGATTTATCTAAATACCAGGTTTATTACCACCAGTCACCAATTTATTTAGATTTATATAAATAACGTGTTTATCTAAGCCACAAGTGTTTATTTCGATATATCAAAGAAACATCAAATCAAAAGTCTCCAAGAATCTGATATATAAATGCAGAGATTCAATTTCTCACATAACCACCCTGGTTGCCTTGTAACCACCGATTTAGAAGAACCTTCTAAACTATTGCACCTATTTTATAGCCTCTTTCAACAGAACTAATTTCTCCTCTAATGGATAATCCAAATCTTATGAATTTCCCCCCACCCCCCACCCCCTGTTGTTAAATCCAGAGTGTTCTTGCCAAAAGGAAAGGGATCTGAACAGTTTCTTCTTCGTCTTCAAACAAATTAGCTGTTGTGCTTGTTATTAATGACCACAGCATTGTACCCAAGGGCTATAATTAAACCTGGGTCATTTAAAAAGACTATTATTTTTTAATGAATGGTTTTTAACAATATCACACCATAATACTTCTATAATAAAAAAAATTCTGGAGCTAGTACTAAATCCTTCATTACATTATGAATGTGCATTGTATTTTATGGCAGCTCTCTGAACACCGAAACCTTGGATTACAATTTCGTCCATTAATTTTTAAAATCTCTTTAAATAAGGCACGTTGCTTTATAATAGCTGATACTTTGACCTCCACTAACCATGGGTCCAAAACAAAAATTTTCAACATTAATAAACATAACAGCCTTTACATTCTAAGGTATAAAGTAGCATTGATTGACTGCAGTGAATTAACATGAACATAAACAGAATACTTGTTAACCTGCTATGTGTTGACTTTACATTATGAGAAGGAATACTACACTCTGTTGCTTACAGAATATTGAGCATTGATCAAGAATACTACATCTTTCATTTCTATGTCCTCACCTAGGTGCGTTTCTGTGATCAAGAGATGGACAAAGCCTCAAATGTCATTTTATGACTGAAATTTGCATTGCCTCACTCAAGTCAATCAAATTATATACAGTATTTGTAGCATCTCCCACAAATGACCACTAATACTTGCTTTTGTGCAACCAATGCCCACTAATCTCCGCTTATGATCAAATCAATCAAACCAATAATGTGGAACCATCCTTATGAAACTAGCCATGGATGACAGCATTTCCTCTTAGGGAAACTGAAATGAAGCACTGTAAAGAAAAATCAGGGGCAGTCATTTGTCTGCTCTTTCACATTACCTTCCTAGTGCAGTGATTACTATCATAATGTTCTATGTACAAGAGGAGGCCAAAAAACAGTGACATCAACAATACTTAATCTAAAAAATATCATCTTTTATATTTGAGAAAATGACTGGAGGCTAAATGTATATGTATATCTGTATATAACCAATGTCTATCTCCTACAGAACCACTTCTGGGTTCAAGGCAGGCCACTTCACAGAGCCTGCTCTGGTCACGGTCACTGAAGCTCTAGAATTGGCAAAGTCCCAATCACTCACCTCTGTCCTCCTCCTCCTCAACCTGTCAGCTGTATTCGACACCGTGGACCACCAGATCCTGCTCTCATCTTTCGCAGAGATGGGAATCTCTGGACCACTGACATGGTTCAAATCATACCTGGCTGACCGGTCTGAAGGTGGCCTGAAGAGGATCCCTCTCCTCTCCCCACACCCTCTCTACCAGAGTCCTGCAGGGTTCAGTGCTAGGCCCCCTCTTATTCTCCCTGTACACCAAATCACTTGGTTCGGTCATCTCTGCTCATGGTTTTTCTTATCACTGTTATGCCGACGACACTCAACTCTTTCTCTCTTCTGAGACTCAGGTACCAGTGCGGATCTCTGCATGCCTGGCATAAAATCTCTGCCTGGATGTCCACCCACCACCTGAAGCTGAACCTGGGGAACACAGAGCTGCTCTTCCTCCCAGCAAAAGGCTCCCTGATGATTGATGCTTCAATCACCATGGAAGGCTCCATAGTGTCTCCGTCCCAGTCTGCCAGGAGTCTTGGAGTGACACTGGGCGACCAGCTGTGCTTCTCAGGCCACATCGCAGCGATCACCCGGACCTGTCGATTCTCCCTCCATAACATCCGGAGGATCCGACTGTTCCTCACCCAAGAGGCCACACAACTCCTGGTCCAGGCCCTGGTGATCTCATGTCTGGATTACTGCAATTCCTTGCTGGCAAGCCTACCGGCCTGTGCCATCAAGCCACTGCAACTGGTCCAGAATGCTGCCGCACGTCTGGTGTTCAATCAAGCCAAGTTCACACATGTCACTCCTTTACTCACCTCTCTGCACTGGCTCCCCATTGCAGCACCCATCAAATTCAAATCACTGGTGCTGGCTTATCAAGCGGCTAGAGGAACTGTTCCCCCTACTTCCAGACACTCATCACACCCTACACCCCAGCCAGACCCCTCCGCTCCACCTCCTCCGGCAAACTGACTGTCCCATCCTTGCAGTCTCGCCTCTTCTCTGTCCTGACACCTCGGTGGTGGAACGATCTTCTGCACTCGGTCAGGACCGCAGAATCACTTGCCATCTTCCACAAGAGACTCAAAACCCACCTTTTCAGACTCCACTACCACTGAATTCTGTACATATAGCCAATTGTCATCATCACGGCCTACATGTCTAATACTGCTTTTTGTATATTTATACTTGTTTAAACTTCCTCAAAAAACCCCATTTAGTAACCTTTTTCTTCCCAGTATTACAGGTATGGTATGCAGCTGCCAACAATTATGTTTATCGCTGTATTACTGCATTGATCTCTTGCGCGAACAATGATTGATCATTCCATGTATTAATGCACATCTTGTAAGTCAGTCTGGATAAGAGCGTCTGCTAAATTCTTAAAATGTAAATGTAAATGACCATCGTATTGACAGCCAGTTAAGGTTAAATCAGACATACATATCTCTGCTGGGTGGTAAAATAAGCCCTCTGTGCGTGCACTCAAATGTGGGAGGGTAAAACACCAGTGGCAACATATTGAGTCCTGTGCACAGTGGAGGAGAGAAACTAGTGTTACTGGTGTTGTTCTGACAGATTCCCTTGAGCATGTTTTGCCTGGAAGTCAAAATCACGACTCTTGAGAAAGTTCACTAACCCCCCATTTTCTTACCACCACCTGGGATTGCATGGGGCTGTGTGTGTGTGTGTGTGTGTGTGTGTGTGTGTGTGTGTGTGTGTGTGTGCATGTGTGTGTGTGTTTGTGTGTGTACATTGGGCGTATGGGGGATTTGTCCAAATTCTACGCTGATGAATAATGGCACACACACATGCAGACACACACACACACAAAATTCCCTATTTTGAAGCCTGCAGCATCACCCCCTGACAATAAAGACCTAGCTCGGTGTGCTCAGCTTAATGGTGTACAGTCAGCCTCTGGGTCACCAGGTTCACAGTGGCATCTGTAAACTACACACTGTCCCCAGTTGGACACACTCCAGAGTGGAGCAGCTGATCGGACACATCAAGCGGCTCTCTCCTCACTCACAATTAATCAGAGGGCATTAGACTTTTAACCTCAATCCACCACTAGCACAATAGCATCACTGTGTGGGAGGCAAGTTGAAGCAAATCACTCAACTGTCCCAAACGGATGGAGTGGCTCAATACGTGCCTGTGTGGTGATATACTCCTGAATAGCACAAAAAAACATAATAAATATAGAATTTCCCTGGGTGGTTGTGATGTGTTAAAGTACTGTGGCCACTCTAATTTTGAAGTGCCTCATATTGAAACTAATTTGAAGGCCAATGAAACAACACACCCCCATAAACACATGCAGAGAATTGTGTTTGTTTCTCTACAGCCATTTCACCACAACAGTGTTTGTATTTATTGAGAGAATACAGATATGACCAGAAGTTATGCAATGTTGTCTGAGTATCTCGCAATTACTGAACTGTCGTTGTCAATGCATATATTGTACATGAATTGCTCAAATTAGTACAGTGACCTGAATTCATTAAAGGGTATGTCTGCAAGCATGGATTTAGCTTTAGATTCATATACATTGTACTGAGCAAAAATATGGATTCCAAGCAATATGTTGATGGAGAGATGATATACAGTAAGTAGCATTGAGGCAGTAGCTGAAATTAAAGGGTAACCTTTATGTTATGCATATTTAATGCCATGGAACCAGTCTTATGATGGTGATATTTCCTTCCACGATTATTTCAAGCTGTGATGCTTCTCTAAGGCATTTGACGAATGGGAACTTACCCTTCTCAACAAGGCATTATCCTGATGAATGGCTGCCCTGAACCATTTGCATTCAGTCTAAAATTACATTTTACAAATTTCATTTTCCCCATATCCACTTACAAGAGGCTTCAAGGTAAAACAATCAAAGTTGGCTACAAGATCAGTGCCTGCAAAAGACCATTTGCATTCAGTCATTGGGAAAGAAAAGGTTAGTGAAAAAATTGACTTAGCTGTGCAGCTATTGTGCTGGAGTACTCCACAATTGTTGCAGCTGGCGCAGGCTGATCACAGATGCCCATTCAACCAGTGGAGTTGCTATTGTGTGACAAGGCAGGGAATATTCTTTTTTTATTATTTATTTAGGATTTTTTCCAATTTTCTCCCAATTTGGTGGCCAATTGTACCCTATTCTAGGTCAACTACCCCCATATTGTGAGTTCGCTACAGCAACTTTGGGACCAGCGGTGACAGGCAAACTGAACCACCTCCTCCAAGACAGAACTCGTCAAGCCACCGACCATAATTCTAACACATACAGAGCCGCTTGCCTTCAGTGAACTCATGTCAGCTTCCCTCCCCCTTGGGGCAGACACCCAATCACCACTCCCACATGGGACACCAGGTCAGGGCACTCCCTGGCACCACCTGGGCTCAAACCCAGGCTGCAATGGGCAACCTGTACTTAGAACAAGTGCCTTTACCAGTTGCGCAACTTGGGGGCAGGCAGGGAATATTTAGTCTACTAAACCCTCCCTAAACCATCCATAAGAGAAGGATACATGAAGCAATGCATTTTGGGCTTTGTATGAGAATTCGATAGCCTGATGTAGGTTACAGTACATTACATTTAGATTTAATAGAAGCCTGGATTGGAGAATGTGATCATGAGTAAAAAAAAAGAGAATGACTATAATAACATAATAATAAAAATAATACCACTCTTATATATCTATCTGAATAGCCGCTTAAGGTAGATGTTGTCATATTTATTGTGGTAATTCAGCCACAGGCAATGATGGTGATTTCCACATCAAGGACACGGATTGAAGGACAAGCTGTGATAATTTGAGGGGTTGTCATTTTGGGGGGTTAAGAGACACTCCAGAGAAATGACAGGATGTGGCTCTAATGAAAAGAAGTGACGGCAGAGGGTGGACCAATCAGAGTTGAGCTGAGGGGTCACAGGCCTCACTGTCGGTCTGCTTGTTGAAGCTGCACTCCAGTTTGAACCCTTGGCTCCTTCATTAGTCACTTCACTGAGCTATTATTCTTCTCTCACCAACACACCAGTAGGATATTAACTCTCTTTATTTCTTATCCCCCACCTCCCCTCCCAAATTTCTTAACTTAATTCATGTTTAATGTTTTTTTTTTTTTTCATTTCTTGCACAGTCAATCAAATGATGTATTGAGATAGAATCAGTACTGAACTTTGTTGTTAGTTAGACAGTATTATTCAACTTGATTAAGATGAATTAGATTGTATAATTAACAGTTTAAGGGCCTAGAATAATGAACAAACCAAATAACTAAATTTGTTACTAAATTTGTTATTTGTTACTGTTATTTATTTGTAGAAAAATATTTTTAAGGGCCACAAAGTAACAAATATTATAAGCAGAAATATCCTCCCTCATATTACAAAAAACATTTATTTCACAAAGAACAAACTAAAACATAATGGTCACACAACAACAAATATAAACCACTATTCATTTAGCAGCTCCTCATACCTAATCAATTAAGAGTTCAGTTGAAAGATGCTCTTTAATAGATAGGGGCACCAAAAGCATAAAACTGGGAAACATTGAATTTGGCATAATCATTTTCTCCCCGTCTGTTCAATCACGTCTGCTTCTACAGCAGCCATAGTATTAAACAGACAAAGTCCCCTGAGACAGGATGATGATGTCATGCCCCCACCTGTCTCATCATGCTGTAAAAGAAAAATAATATTGTCAAACAGGACCGCAGAAACAAGGCACACGTCAGTAGAAACAAAACCTTGTGACCTGAATTCCCCCTGTGATTCGGCTGTCTTGTCATTAGACATCTCCTGGAACCACTACCTGCCAGCATGGAGCATCTATCAAAAGGCCTCCCTGTCAATGCTCACCACACTGGCACAATGCTGCATAGAAATGTTTCTTATCTGTACATGGGAATAAGGTAAGCTTTTCTTGTATAACATGTGCATTTGGTAAAGCTTGAACAAATCAAATAGGGAAGACTATACTCTGTAATGTTTGTCTACACACTTGTTTTAGTTATTGAGTGTTCTTTTGTCTCCTGATAGAATGTGGGAATGTGGTAGAAGTGTAACATAAGCAATGACAGATGTGATTTGTAATTTGGAATGTGATAGGAAAAGTTCATGTCTGTCCAGACAGAAATGATTTCAAACAAATACAGATACAGATAAATAGTGTGCTTTTTGGAAACTGGGGGCATTTTGTCAGGTCATCCTGACAAAACAGGTCACAGGTCATCACACCCAAACTATACATTTATTTTTTGACAATTAGACTTGTTCCATGAATTGTAAAGACTGACATACCCTGATTATGCCCAGTTTCCACACCTGATAATAAGTTTCAGTCAACATGTGCAATTCATAGAAGGCCACTGCATGTTCACACAGGTGGTAAGGAACGTTGTTGCTGGGGTGAGAGGATTGAGGCACTACGTTGCTATTAATGTTAAGTCTTCTTAACCAATTATGCGAAACTAAAAATTGACACAGTTGCGCATTCATTGAAAGTTTGGTGAGTAGGTACCTACAATAATTTCCTCCAATGGTCTGGCATACATTTTAAATTGATACATAATTATAGCCAGCATCAAACACACAAAAAAAACAGTCGCAAATTAGGCTATATATAAATGTTAGCCTACACAGAGAGAGTGGGCTGCCAACCCTGTTGCAAACTTGGCCGGATCTAACAAATACTGACAATTAAAGAATTCCTGTGAGACGTCTCACTTTCACCCAGAATACATTTATTCTATTTTTAAAACCTCACAGACTCAGGCATGGCGCAGCTGCTGGGAAGCATGTAGACACACTTCACTAATAGTTAGGTCCACAGGGAACACCCTGCAGTTCCTCCTAGTACTGCAGTTAACATTATTGCAACCTGCTCCAATTCTAACCCTTATACACCTAGATAGCAAATATGCCAGATATACAAAGTAGATTATTTCTGGTCCACTGCAATGCAGTAGTATTTTCATCCCTTAATGCTATGTACAGCACATATTTGTTTTCTATGCCTGTGGCTAATAATTGTATCTGTTGTTTAAGCTTTCCCATACACATTTATTTATTTTAACTAGTGCATCTTAACAATTATGTATGGACATCTTTTAATTTTGTGTTTCTGAATATACAGTAACCTCCAAAATTGTTTACACCCTTGATAAAGATGAGCAAACAAGGCTGTATAAAAAACAACAGAAATAATGAGCTATATTGTATCGTCACAATAATTGGAAAATTATATTGTTTTATACTTGTCTTACTGGTCCTGGGGCTGTTGTTAAGGTCAATGGAATCATGAACTCCAGCAAGTACCCAGACATTATGGCCAAAATCCTGGTTGCCAGGAAGCTGAAACTTGCAGTCACAGAGGCTCTCCACCTAAGCCACTCAGCTCCAATCTCATCCCTCTAGAACTGTCTGCAGTTCTTACACAGTAAACCACTGGATCCTTTTCTCGTCCCTCGCTGGGATGGGCATCTCAGAATCTGCCCTCACGTGGTTCACATCCTACCTTACTAACGACTCCTACCAACTGACACAGAGAGAATCTGTTTCCCCTCCCAACACTCTCTTGACCTTCAGGGCTTGGTTCTTGGCCCCCTCTTTTTCTGTATTTATATTAAGTCGCTTAGTGAGGTTATCTCTTCTCATTGTCTTTCCCACCACTGCTATGCTGATGACAACCAGCTCTTTATGTCTTTTTCTCTCTCTCCGATAACCGTGTATTTGCACATATCTCTGCTTGCCTGACAGACATCTCAACCTGGACGGCCATCCATCACCTGACACTCAACCTTGGAAAAACAGAGCTAGGATTGAAGCTTCTATCGCTGTGGATGGTGCCCCAGTGTCTCCACTTTGACCAGGAACCTTAATGTGCCACGAGACGACCAGCTGAGCTTCTCAAGGCACATAGCGGATCGCCCAGACCTAGAGACTGTCCTTTCACAATGTCAGGAGAATCCGTCCCTTCCTCACCCAAGAGGCCACACAACTACTTGTCCAGGACATAGTCATGACACACCTGGATTATTGCAATGCCTTGTTAGCCGGCCTTCTGTTCTGTGCCATGGAGCTGCTATAACTCTTTCAGAATGCAGCTGCACGACTGGTGTTCAACCTTCCCGAAGTTTTCACACATCACTCCACTTCACTGGCTCCTGGTTGCAGCTCGCATTCAATTAAACTCATTGGTGGTGGCATACCAAGACACAAGGGATACTGCTCCCTCCTATCTTCAGTCACAGATCATATCCTACACCCCTTCCAGATCTCTACGATCAAACTCCTCTGGCAAGCTAACTGTCCCGTCTCTCTGTACATCTGGTAGCCGCTCCTTACAGCCCTGCCTCTTCTCTGCCCTCGTCCTCAGATGGTGGAATGACCTTCTCCACTTGGTCAGGACGGCAATCTCTTAAAAAATGATAATGACCATTCTCTTCACTTTGTATAACAGGTTTTGTGGCACAAACATAGGCAATGTCAATGATTAGACTGTAACTTACTGTTCTATAGCTCAAGAGATGATATCTAGACACTCTCGTAAGTTGGTTTAGATAAAAGCATCTTTAAATAACTCAATTGAAAATTGTAAACTTGGCTGCAAATTGATTTTCACTAAGAAAATGATATCTAGCATACCTCACAATCAACAAAGAAAGGTTAACTGACCACAAAATTGCTGTTTTGTATGGAGGAATGGTCAGATGACACCATAGAAGACAACTCATTAGTCCTTGTGAGGAGGGTGCACAAAGTACTGAACATGGGATGTGAATAATTGTGGCAGATAGCTTTTTGGGGAAAACATTACTTAACAAAATCTTTTTCAATTGTATTAGTATAAAATAATATAATTTTAGTTTTTGAGCATACAATATAGCTCATTACCTGTATCGTTTATTTTATACAGCCTTCTTTGCTCATCTAAAAGGGTGCAAATAATTTTGGAGGGTACTGTAATATTCTTTCTGTACCGACATTTCATTGCATCCCCACGGCAAAAAATAAATGTGTGTGTGCATGTTCAGTTCACTTTAAATCCTTTTATATGAATTCAGAATATTTAATAACATACTCACTAAAATAGTAATTATTCCTTTGTAGTTCTCTCCACTGATGTATAGCCTGTAGTGTGTGGACATTTTTTATGATAAACCTGATTACATTTCTTACAGAGCATGGGGTTGCATGGGGTTTCTTTACAAACTCTCATTAACTCTCTATATATCAAATATATGTAGCTGCAAGTTGTGATTACAGGGGTCAGGCGCAAGCAAAACGCCCCAATGTACCTAGATAAGCATTATCGACATGTTCTTGTAATTAAATATAATGTTAAATGGCTTCATTCCATATTGAAAACAGATATGTGCCACAGCCTGATTCAAACCTGGAGCCTTTTGGTTCAAAGGCAGCAACCAGCAGACAGTTGCATCACACAGACACTATTTTTGGGTAAAGAGTGTTGGCGCTTGGCCTAGTTAGCAGTACACATTTAAGATATTGTTTTGGGAAAATAGTTCAACTGTAAGAAAGAAATATTTTTACATATAAGAAAAGTGCTATTCATATGTTAGGTATTAGAACACTGATCAAATGTAAATTAAATTATTGAGAATTCTTACTGCTAATTCTTACTGCCAAGATTCACATCTACTGTAAGATTCAATGACCAATGATTCAATGAAATGCCTGTGCTATCAAGCCACTGCAATGCTGCCGCACGTCTGTTCACCCATGTGACCCCTCTACTCTCCTCTCTGTACTGGTCTCCCCATCGCAGCACACATCAGATTCAAATGACTGGTGCTGGCTTATCAAGCGGCTAGAGGAACTGCTCCCTCTTACCTCCAGACACTCATCACACCCTACACCCCAGCCAGACCCCTCTGCTCCGCCTCCTCTGGCAAACTGACTGTCCCATCCTCATCGCGGTCTCGCCTCTTCTCTGTCCTGACCCCTCGGTGGCCCCTTCCGCAATTGGTCAGGACCATGGAATCACTTGCCGTCTTCCGCAAGAGACTCAAAATCCACCTTTTCAGACTCCACTACCACTGAATTCTGTACATCTAGCAAATTGTCATCACCACTGCCTACTTGTTCAATACTTTTCATATATGTATCTTTGCTTACTCCTCAAAAAAATAAAATAATAATAATAATTTTACTAACCTTTTCCCTCCCAGTGTTACAGGTATGGTATGCAGCTGCCAACAATGATGTCTATCGCTGTATTACTGCACTGATCTGACTTCACAATCCTGTGAAATTCATTGCTCATAGGGTTTTTCGTTCTACTTCCCATAAACCCCAGCTCTCTATTTTTTCCTCTCAGTTTACACCACCTGTGTCCTCCCTTCCATGGGCATTTGGAGTGAACTGGAGAGACTGCTCCGGGATTTCCACTCGAGTTCCATCCTGCTGTATCCCACAACCACAGCCATCTGCCATCTGTTGTTGTGAACCGGAGGTTTAAAAAAAAGCCTCTTGGTAATTTTATTCATATATTCATGGATGCGTTTGTCCACAAAAGTTCGAAATTCAGAATGTGGAAAGAATACAAAGTACATCAATGAATAGTGTCATAATGCAGCTAATAAGTGCAGTTCATAGCTGTATGGAAAGGCTGACATGGGCAAGTAGCCGAGTGAATAATTCAGTGTGGGAACAGTTGCCAAGGAAAAGAGTTTCCAATCCCATGCTGTAAAAACTGTCCAGACATAATTCCCAGCGGTGATCATAATGACATACTGAAACAATGACTCCACATCTGTACAAAGTTTGAGGGTTTAAATCACACACTGTCAAGCGCTCTTGGACAATGAATTATAGCTTTATAATTAAGTACAGTTTAACTTTGGTAAGAGTGATGGGATACACTTTGCCTGGAGGAGGATGATAACCTAAAAAATCAGATTTTGCCGGATGAAGAGCAGACTCTCAGCAATGCATGCGCCTGGCTGCTTGTCTCCTTCACTCTTTGCTCAATTCCCCCGGTTCTAGATATTCTTAACAACATTGATTTTCATGGGCTATTAGATGCTGAACCCACTAACTCATCGATCATACCCCCATCCCTTATTGGCCATAGTCTCTAGTTCTACAGCCTCACTAATAATCTATTATGAAAACAGTCATTAAATCAATGTACAGATCTGGTTTCTCCGTTGCTCATTCAGCAATAGACCCCACAATGTCACCATGTCCTGTGCTGGGTCCTTGGGTCCTTTCAGCTTGGCCAGAATAAATCTGCTCCCAACTGACGTCAACTGGGAGTCAAAGGCCAAAGCTTATGTGGGTGAGCGCATAAATCTAGCACTTCCAGAGTCTTCGAGAGAAAACAGGCATGTCACATACATAACACACGTTATGCAGAGCCTGCACAAACTCCTCTATTCTATTTTTTATATCAGCCGATGCACATTTGAGCGCAGTGAACTCTAACTCACCAGAGATGCACCAGAAACAGACAATACAGAGAAGTGTGGAGAAATTTGCATAATACTCCCAGTTTCCTCTCAGCAGCCGTTTGCCATCACTGTATACTACTGAATGGAAAGGCACAACTCACAACAATGCTGGCAATGCAATACAATAGGGACATATAAGCTGTGACCCCCTCCTGCATTCTAATGGCGTCCAATGACAGGACTCAGAGATGAGGAGCAACCATTTAAGCTAGGCACCATTCCAAGATTGGAGATTCAAAATGCTGTAAATATTAAACATGAGGATTCCAAAATGTTCTACCTCTATCCTCAAGGATGAACTATATTTTGACTTTGGTTCATCTCTGTAAATTCCTTCTCACCATGTATTCCTGTGAATGATTCCTCTCTGAGTGTAAAGTGCTGTCATGACAAGTACCTGGCAATGCAGAACACTATCGTTACCATGGCGATATGAAGGAAACCTGAATTGCTTTTTGTTCTGAAATGCACACCAGTTGAAAATGTTTCCACATTACATAATCGAGTAGCACCCAGAGGTGCTGTCCAGGGGTCTGGAGGTTTGGGGAGCGTCAGTACTTCAACCCCTCTTCCTCAATCAGATTTCCTTTATTACCAATCCAAGGCCTGATTTCATGTTTCACCCACATGACCTTTCAAGCACACTTGGTCACTTCTTATGTCCTACAGAATGTCATACTACTTTGAAATGCTCACAAAAAGATAAAATTGGGGATTGTGGCGCCTTTCAGCTGTTGAACTTTTTGTTTTCTTCACATGAAATGGGCGAAATATCATTTATAGGTCCTGATAAGACATGCAGGACATGTGACGTGAATCGAATGAATACAGCATATTTCCCTAATAACTATCTTCCTGTCAATGAGTTTAAAGACAGTTTTGAAAAAGTAAATGTGCCCAAATGCACAGGTTTTAAATTGAGCTTCATTTCGATTTGCAGACAATTCCCAACTTCACTCAAATCTTCAAAATCATTTGAGCATGTCCATAAGGATGTAGATCAGAAAATTGCTTATAATGTAGCAAGCTGAGTCATGAGCAGCTGCTGCCACCTCCTGGTGAGAAGTGGATATTCACCCAGTCCACCTAATTTACAGCAATGTGCTTATTCAAAAACGGTATACATTCAACTAAATGCCCATTCACTTTCTACTCAATTCCTGAACAGCAGGCCGGCCTTGCTGAGAAAAGCAACTGAATTAAATCCAGAATTGGCCAGCTCTGTGTGCAGTAATTAATACATATCAAAAGGACATGGTAACAAAACATCCATTATGACAAAATGCTGCCAAAAGCACCCGATACAACAGTAAAGATTTAGCACTTCAGTCTGTTTGGGATAAAATGGCCATAGGTTGAATACAAATTAGATGTAATTGGAGAGGGTAATGGGGGCACGTTGGTGGAAGATAAATAAAAGCTCTGAGAAAGCAGAGCTAACTGGGGGAAATATTTGCATTGTTAAACCACGCTACATTAAACTTTAGCTGTATCTTAGACCAGGGTTCTTTAACTACTGCTTCTGGAGGTCCAGACTCATTCATTAAAGGATGTGTACAGGCCTATTGCACCATTTATAAAGCAACAACTTAAAGAGAAGTGCATTTGGGTAAACATGGATTGCTTCAAAAAAAGCGTAACTTATTCTGTCACTGTGCAGATCTATGCAGACCTGGATCAAGTCCATTTTCAATGAATATGAAAAACACTTTCTTCTCAATCAGACAAAAGTATGTTAATACCAGGCTGTATTTGGCCCCTGACCACCATTCAACTAAAACCGGATGAAGATTTCCACCACCAGAGCTAGTGAGCATCAAAAAGTACTCAAAAGCAGAATGAATCATTGACAACGGAAATTAAGCTGCATTTTCCCCCCTGTACTTTTCTCATTTACCTGATAACTGCTTCCGTCGCACTTCAGCGCTGCAGCTGCATTGGGCTCCCCGAGGACCCAGCACAATTATTGCAGGAGCCAGACTTTTTACGCTTTTGCAGCGGGAATGGGTGATCAGAGATCAAGAACGCGGATACACGCAGGATAAGCTCATTACAAATCTTATAGTCCATTTCTGCCCATTTTTAATGGACATATTCATGCAGAAAGAGAGGACCCATCATCTTAACATCGATCACAAACCCAGCTTCCAATTGCATATTTTAATCGTGTTAAAAATGACAAATTTTTTTGTCGCAGTTGCACACTTACAGTATCTTAAGAGTCAGATGGTTTGTTTTAAAGGCCATCTTTATTTGGACTCCCACTAAGTTTTCTGAAGCTAGAGGCATTTAGGCTAAACTGGTTTGGTTTCTCAACATTCTGTCTCTTTAATAAACGGGCTTCGCCTCTGCATGTACATGCCACATACGAACTCTCAAGCAAGCATGGTCATTGATCAAGATTCATTTTCTTGTTGGTCAGAATGACTTTTATTTAATTCTGTCAAAGTATCTAAAAAAATTGTTAAATGTTTAATGTAAAAACTATTCTAAAGTGTTTTCTTAATATGGAACCTATATTTGCATATCAGATGTTTGTTGCTGTAGGCTATTAAAAGTAAAATTATGAAAAAATAGGCTATGCAGAAACAGGCAAGAAATTAATAGAAAGAATTGTGGGTGGAAGTGGCCAGAAATACTGCAGTTGCATAAAATAGTCCCAAGGCTCCACTTCCCAATAGATGGCTCCATCACCTGATTCGAAAAATGAGGGAAGTGACACAGATTTTTTCGTAGTTGGTTTTTATTTTCCCCAAAGTTCCATAGAAACATTTACTTCTTTTTCTCCACATCCTGCTCTGCGGCCTCCTTGGCTCTCTTGGCGCGGATGCCAAAGAGACGAGCATTAGCGCGGGCCATGCGCAGGCTAGCGAATGCCTTGAAGTTCTTCTCGTCCTCGGAGATCACGCGTGCCTTCTCCTTTTTGTGAACCTGTAGAGCAGGGGGCAAAGGTGTAAGAGGAGAGCCAACTGCCAATAGGAAACTGAGAATCCCAGACTCTATGTAGATATTGTTCTGAATCAAGGTGGGGCGGAAGGAATTCAACAGTGTTTTCACCAAGCAGTCATCAGATAAAGGGGTTCAAGGGAGATCATCAAGTACATACAGAGATTCCGGAGAATTTGTCATCATCTGACTGCTGGTAGACCCTTTAGAACCTCAAAGTTGTACATTTACACACCTGGGTATATACTGAGGCAATGCTGGATTCAAACATGCTGCTTTCTGGTTATAAGTTACATCACCCATTTCACACTACTGCATAGAGACACGACAGAATCCCAAACTCATGTAAATACTGTTTTAAACCAATGAGGGTAGGAAGGAATTCAACAACATTTTCTGCATTGAGAGAGAAAGGGAAACTGTGCTTACATTTCTGATGGGCATGATAGGGCCTGGCAGCTGAGTGGCCATCTTGAGCTCTTCAGCCTGGGGAAGAGAGAGGAGGTGAGGTCAGTGACTTAAGGTGCCTGGCCATCCTAATCATTTGTTCACATGTCCCCAAGTCTCTGACTACAAACAGCGCTATGCAGCCATCAGCTGGAAAAGGGTTCAACGGAAGTCATCAAGGAAGTGCAGAGATTCCGGAGAAAGTGTCATCACGCGACTGCAAATACAAACTAGCTTTCTCAAGTGCAGTATGTACCGGCTAACAATATTTTCAAACTGCTATGGAGGGGGAACAAATGTTTACCCTTGGAGTGCATAAGTCCTGCTCAAAATATCGACCTTGTTTGCTCAGGACCCCCTTTAAAAAATATATGCTTAAGTTTATCATGCTGAAGTTTATAAAATTGTTCATAATACCACTTGCTCTCTTTTGGTTTAACAGCTATAGAAAGCATGCAAATGGGAGAGAAAACAAGAGAAGCACCAGGTACAACACTGGATCACATGCTGGGCCTGATTACCCTCCAGGCCAACAGAGGCACTTACAGTGCTGTCTCCCTTTCTGGGGGCGGAGGGCTTCCTGGGGAACAGGATGAGTTTGGAGCGGTACTCCTTCAGCCGCTGCACGTTGAGCTGCAGGGACTCTGTGGATCTGTTGCGCCGGCGGGCGTCCACTGCGATGCCGATGGTGCGAGCCACTTTCTTGTGGATGCCAGCAGCCTTGGAACACAACATTCACAAAACAAATGAGTGGTCTGTAGGAAGGAAGAGTCTAATCCAGTCCACACGCTCACCTTCATGACCTTCATTGGAGTTACTTGCACAACGGCATAAGTTTCCATCTCAGGAGAAAGTGATAACTGTGAAAATGTGTTAAGATTGCAATATTAATTTGCAATTGCTAAAGTTCCGCTAATTTGTGCAGATCCTGCAGAGAGTAAAGTAAAAATGACACTGAAATCAAGTTAGTCTCTACTCTGCTTTTCTTATGTTTGCATTTTCAGTTGCACTGGTTGAGAATGTCTGCAATAACTAAAGCTACAGGGTATTAAAGGCAACCTCAATCAGTCATCAGCTAAAGGGGTTCAAGGGAGATCATCAAGTACATACAGAGATTCCGGAGAATTTGTCATCATCTGACTGCTGGTAGACCCTTCAGAACCTCAACATTGTACATTTACACACCTGGGTATTTACTGAGGTAATGCAGGATTAATTCAAAGTTGCTACTTCTTGGTTAAGCATGATCACCTACTTCACACTACTGCATAGACTAGGATCTCTGTGCAACATCTGGAGTATGTCATGGCAAAGACCCTTCACATGGCATGACCAGAGCTACACATCCAATGCAATGCCAGGAAGAATTCAGTTTGCAACTAACTAGACCACACTGAAAAGCACATATTGATGATCCGTACCTTCAGCTCCTCCAGGGTGAAGCCCCGTCCCGCGCGCACTTTGGTGTGGTACCTGATGGTGGGACACCTGACAGCGGGCCGCAGGGGTCCTGCTACAGGCCGTGGAGCAATGCGGCGTGCCTTAGCCTGGCGGGCCTTTCGCCTGCAGGGGGTGGATGGGGCAAAAACAAAGTCAGCAAAAATGGCGATCCCAAGTGTTTTCATAGTAAAATTCTGTTTCCAAAACCTCTGACTTATTGTTATTCAATTTTAGTTTACAGCACTCATACGTCCATTCTGCGCAAACATCAAGTTGTTACAGCAATGTTGAGTGATGCTGCAAGTGTCATGTCCAAAACGCCAGTCTGTACCTGCGGACCTTCCTGGCGGGCTGGTTGAACCAGGTGCGTACCCTCTTCTGCCAATCTTTATGGAAGTGAGGGTTCAAGAGCATTCCATTCCGACTTGGGGCCATGATTACCTACTTCCCTGTTAAGGTGAAAATAAATGCAATGCTGTATTTAGATCATGCAATTATCCAGGGCACAGAACCATGTCCATTACACTTGGTTTCACAAAAGCTTCAGATAACGCACAAACCTCAGTCCACTGTTATAGTTTAACTTTTTTAATGTATTATATTATTTATTATTATTAAATCCATCCTTGTTTTAAAAATCCCAGCTTCGACACCATTTCGAATCTGTGGGTATTTAGATATCCACATTTAGACATCTAGATATCCAATAAAATGCTAGGCTTACTAACGGCATTCTTTACTCGTTCACTTGGTCAAGACAAACCACGCAAGCTTTAGTCGTGTTTTGCTTTTCACCTATTTAACTGTTATCGTTAGCTAGTTCTATGGTTTCATTTGACTTCACGTTTTAGAAGTATCCATCGTCGGTTCGCTTGCTAACTTGGCTAGCTTAATACCCGGTAAAAGAAAAAACACACGCATAAACCCCCCCAATTTAAAAGTTACTTCTCTATCAGAACCAGGACACAGTTGGACAACATCACAATGACAAGGGACCTGCCGTTGAACCAGGGAAATTAGTAGTGTGAAGTGCCCGACCATACACACAGGACGTGCATGTGAAGTCGAGACATAACCCAGGGTTATTCTAACCAACGTAAACACTATCATCCATTTAGTGACAACTTCAATAATGTAATTTTCCTAAGCACCATATTATAGGTGTTGTATACATGTAGTACATTAGCTCGGTAAAGCTTGCAAATAAAGGATTGACATGGATTTTATCGAAAAGCCATGAAGACAATATTCACATACCGTACGGGGAGAAAATGGCCGAAAGGAAAAAGGAAGTGCACGACGAAAGAATTGTGGGATATTTCAACGACCAACCAATAGCAATCGGGACTCTTCTTCATTTACATTTATTTTTAAACGAATACTTAGTAGGTGCATTACTGCCGCCTACTGTATCGGACGATGACTGTATCGGCGAATGCAATACGGCTTGGGAAACAATATAATTGTTTTTCCTCTCGTTTTATTTTGAGGACTGTTTTTGCCTTCCTGGTACACCATTTCCAAGTATCTGAGATAACTGAATTGTGGTGCATTTAATTATTGCATATTAATTGGCCAGAGAATTTAAGATGATCATTACATGCAAAGCTTTAACTATAGTAAATTAACTTATATCGGTTTATTTCAGAATAATTTACAGAATAACTAACTAGTTAGCTTGTAAACAGTATATGCAACGTGCAAAAAGTGGCTTGAAATTTTAATTGGAGTTAAAAAGGCTACTATTTGGCAAATTATTTATTGCTAACTATTAATATAATGGGCTACTTCATTGCTGCCACGCAACCACGATCGCTCTCTCTACTTGCTTAGATTCCTTTGGTTTCACCACTGAAGAGGTTGTATTAGTGTATTATCAAGCCGAACACCGAGAACAGGCAGAGTGTGCACCACGCGGGGTACACTCACTTAAGAGCAATTCTTTAGTGACAAATGTAAGTGAAAATATTACTTTCCTCTCATTCCATTTTCCTTTCTTTCACCTGTGTTTTATGATTTAGCCATCCATTTGAATAAATCGACAGACTTTTTTTTTTTTTTTTTTTTCAAACACCCCAAAATGTCTAAGTGTATATTAAATAATTTGTATGAGTTTCATATTTTGTGTTTGAAAAAGCACACTCCTGAAAACATATCGTCACCTTCTTAAAATAATGGCCTAAGTCATATTTTCTAGTTTTTCAAAAAACGGAATAAACTGAATCAAATATAGAATATATGATATTTATTCATCATTTCACACAAAAAGGTTATGACAATTGACATTGTAATGGAACTATTGACATACAAATAACGCTGTCTGTCAGTTATGTAACATAAAATGATTAGATTACTTAGGCCAATTTACGAACATGCTGTTGTGACTTAGGCAATTTTAAACCTGACTTAGGCCAAATTACTTCTGGAGTAAGTGACTTAGGCAAGCAGCCGCCATCTTGAAAGCTTGCCTAAAATCTTGTGACTTAAAATTATAAAACGGCCTAAATCACACTATTGACGTAGGCCATTATACTACCGAGGTAGGAACAGCATGATCTTTTCAATTAAGGATGTAGGCAATTTTACCAGAGGTGGCCACCATCATGAAGAGATGACTTAGGCAAAAAAATCATTTTCCTCAAAAAATGACTTAGGCCATTCTTTTAAGAAGGTGACGATATGTAAATGTAATACTGGATGGAGCTACTTGATACTTGGTACTATGAAAAAAGCACTTACTTAGTTTTTTCATATAAAACAAGCATAGCCTACTGTGTATGCTATATGAGGAGAAAATGTTGAGTTTAAATGGTGTAAAACCTGAAAACATTTCTGTATGTAAGTAATGTATGTGAGTAACCTGGTTGAAAATGTTTTTGTTGAGATTTGTTTGTGAGGATATTCATATAATGTGTATGCATTGGGTCATGGCATTAGTTTTTAAAATATATTTATTTGAACTATATGGGGTATGATGTATGGCTTTCACTGAATTAATGTAGTAATTAAAGTAATTAATGAAAGTAATTGCTGGCTATATTCCATCCAGACATCAGTAGTATTGCGTACTTCCAATGACTTTGAGGATGAGTTGTGATTTTAGTGTATTTTTTTTACAACAACAGGTTATTCAACATAGGTTTTGATGTGAATTGTGAGCTAAAACTGAATTGTGAGTTAAAACTGGCCAGACAGCAGCACAGACAAAGAAATTATGTTTTCATCAGCAGCAACAGGTTTATAATAGTGTGTTTGATGCCATGCGAATTGACACATTAAATGGTGAGCTGAACAATTCACAGAGACATTACTGGCAAATTAACAAATGTGAATCCATCCATTATCTAAGCCGCTTATTCCTGGTCAGGGTCGGGGGGGGGGCTGGAGCCTATCCCAGCATGCGTTCCGGACGAGAGGCAGGAATACACCCTGGACAGGTCGCCGATCCATCGCAGGGCACACACACCATTCACTCACACACTCATACCTACGGGCAATTTAGACTCTCCAATTAGCCTAACGTGCATGTCTTTGGACTGTGGGAGGAAACCGGAGTACCCGGAGGAAACCCACGCGACAGGGGAGAACATGCAAACTCCGCACAGAAAGGCCCCCGGCCTGGATTCGAACCCGAGACCTTCTTGCTGTGAGGCGACAGCGCTATCCACTGCACCACCGTGCCGCCACAAATGTGAATAGTACTGTATATAGATCATGCAATATAATCATAACACATGAGGTCACCCTGTGGCATTCTGGAGTGAGGACAGAGAGCATAGGCAGAGCACTGATGTATGAGAATTGGTATACAGTTATATATTGGCATATATCATGTAACTTTAATACATTGATTGTGGTAATGTTACATAAAGTGAGCTTTACTTATGGAGAATGAAGCTGGTGATTCTGTCAATGTTAATATGTGTTGTGTTTGTATTTCATTTAGCATCAGTCGTCAATTGAAATAAACATCCAGCTAAAACTAGTTAACCAGTTGTTTTAACAAGTAAGTTACTGACAACAATGCTGTGAAATTAACAAATGTGAATAAAACTGTAATGTAATGGTAATGTAGGTACCATAAAAATGTGCGTTCACTGTGTGGAATTACCAGGGAACTCATTAACATCATTAACCTTAACAAGCTACTGTGTGTTTATAAGTGTACAAGGTTGCTTGCTAATGACACATCTAGCTAGTATAAAAAGGGAATTCATCTAGCGTAGAAATAGTAATGCCATTATTCCTTTGACTCAAAAGTGTGAGTGGGCCAATTAAATAGCAAAACAACTTTGCTGGCTAGCAAACTATCATTTGAAATTGGACAACACAGGTGAAAACCACATTGGTTTAAAATCAGACACTTCTTTCTTCCAGCACAAAGGTAGATCTAGGTGAAGCGCCCCTGAACCAATCAGACAGTGCTACTGGAATAACAATGTTCACTTAAAAGTGTGTTTGAGATAAGATAATAGGGCTGGTATCTGTCAACTACATGATGCTAACAATATCTCAGAATCGCCTATCACACCATGTGAGGAAACACTAAAGTATTTTGTCCTGGTTGATGTTGAGATGCTTCTTAAAGTAGTATCACAGCTCTCAACCTGCCCTCTCAATCCTATCTCCACCGCTTTGTTCAGAACGTTTCAAAACTGTGTGGCCCAAGAAATACAAATATCGTTAACTATTCTCTACAGATTATTTTTTTCCCAACTGCAATTTACATGGTCATACCCTTTATAAAGAAAAGCACACTTGTCTTTTCAATACTTGGGTGAAGTTTAAATACCTTACATTTCCCAATTATCCATCAATACAGTTTGATATTTCACCAAAGCCATTACGGTTATCTTCCTTTTTAAGCCAAATTTTACAAAACTTGTTTTCAAACAATTAAATTATTTTCTGAACTCAAACTCCACACTTGAAAAATGTAAATCTGGTCACCGGGCTCAGCACCGAGACTGCCCTAGTAAAGGTTGTAAATGGCCTTGTGACCAATTTGGATTCCAAAAAGTGTTCTGTTCTAATTTTGTTGACTTGAACGCAGCATTTTATATGGTAGATCACTCAATCCTTTTAGATCAACTCCACAGACGGGGGAATTGGGGGGAATGGAACATTTCTGATTATGTAATCTTCAGGAAAATTAAAAAGGAGAAGTAGAATGGTGGTGCAGTGGATAGCACTGTCACAAGAAGGACAGGACAGCAGAAGGGTCTCGGGTTTCGAATCCCGGCCGGGGATGTTCTCCCCATCTCTGCATGGGTTTCCTCCGGGTACCCCGGTTTCCGGGTACTCCCACAGTCCAAAGACATGCACATTAGACTAATTGGAGAGTCTAAATTGCCCGTAGGTATGAGTGTGTGAGTGAATGGTGTATGTGCCCTGCCGATGGATTGACGACCTGTCCAGGATGTATTACTGCCTCTCGCCCAATGCATGCTGGGATAGGCTCCAGCCCTCCTGCGACTCTGACCAGGAAATAAGCGGGTTAGATAATGAATGACTGAAGTAGAATATGAAGAAATGGAAGAAGAAGAAGATGATAAGGAAAAAATACAAAAGAACCAAATTTTGGGGCTTTATTGTGTGGAATTGTGAAGTTGTATCTGAATTACGTGTGGTGACAAGTCAGAGGGTACAGAATTTAATGTTTGTAAGGACTGAGTGTCTGAAGCCATTGTAGTTATTTCTGTGGGAGACTTTGAAGACTGCCAAACCCACTGTGCTGTATAGGTATGGGGTATGCTCTGTCAGCTCATAACTTGGCAGATAGCATACATGCCATCCCAATCTTGATTCTAATCCTGTAAATTATCAAATTCCCTGCAATAAGGGCTCCCAAATTCAGTCCTGGGGCCTCCCCATGTGTTCTGGTTTGTATTCCAGCCATAATTGCAAATCCTGCAAAGTTCAAAGAGAAAGCAAACAAGCAAAAACTGCATTGCATTAAAATATGTTTAAGCACACAATTATGGAAAACCTTATACACATGTTTTCAATAACCTTAACTGATCAAGAGATTGGTTGGAACAAAAAACAGCGTATGTAGGCTACATGGAGAGTCCCCAGGACCGAACCCTAAACAAATGGGAAAAACGAACGTATTTCCCCAAATAACCACTAGATGGCTGTCTAATAGAAACGAATACAGAGGCATAGATAGAGCTCTGTTGACGTGTGTTACTTTAGCAAGTGCTCTACGGAGGGGTGTCCAATCTTATCCGGGAAGGCTTTTGTTGTGGCCTGGCACTAAAACACCTGATTCAACTAATCAAGTTCTCGATTGAAGTGATTAGTTGATTAGTTGAATTGGGTGTTTTGGTGCCAGGATACATCAAAAGCCTGCTCCCACACCGGTTTTTTTATTTGATAAAATGAATTAATCAAATTTTTGTTGAGAATAAGAGATATTTGGTGTCAAAGCATCTTTTTGGAATATCATTGTTAAAATTATATTCCAAAAACTATTTTGCACCAATAGCTTGCATAGGGTGGCCTTTTTTATATATATGAACTGAGGGTTTTCCCTTTTTTTTTTACAGCACTGACAGAATTTGATTTTGGGATAAGATAAAAAGGTTTGCAGGTTTTAATCATATGTGAGGCATTACTACTGTACCCTTGAGCAAGGTACTTAACCAGAATGGCTTCAGTGAAATATCAATGGGTAGTTGGGAAAATGTAAGGTACTTATAAGTTTCTCCTAAGCAAATATTTAAATTATAATACATTTGCAGTGGTTAAAACGTGGGTACATCAAAACAAGAACAAGTTCTCACAACACATTATATTACCCCTTAGGGGTCCATATTTAAACTCTACCCGCTGTCTTTGGGGAGGCAAGTCCTTCTAAAGCACTCGTTCTCAGTGCGGTGAAGCACCCCACAGTCTGGGATAAAATCCTAACTGTGCCATTGCTGATTGCCGCCATGCACAATTCACCTTAACATTGCCAATGGAGGGTCACACAGCAGGGATTTCCCTCCACCATCACACAAGAGCAACAACTGACCAATTGGACACCTGTAGCCTGTCTGAGCCAGCTATACCCGAAGTGCAGTCCTCCACTCAAGGCTGTCTGCACATGCTTCAGAGGGCAATTGCACTGAGGATAATGCAAATATGGAGATAAAGTCAAAGTAGGGGTAAAAACTTGTTAAAATAACTATTTAAGCTGATAAATGCTAAACACAAGAGTTAATGATAGCCTGCCCTTGTCTGCTGCTTTCACTGCCCTTCAGCGCCGGGCCTGTGTTCATATAGCCAAACGAAGGGCATGGCCTGCTTCTGGTTTTAGCTTGTTAGTTCCTTAATATCTAACTACAGAATGTTTTCTTACTATATGTCTTTGTTACAAAAATCCCAGCTCAGACTTGTTTGTCTGCCGAGACAAGGTGAAGGGTGTCCTTGAGAAAAGTTTTAATCAAATGGAATCCTTGGTTAAAAAGAAAATCAATTTTCATATTGTTAGATTACATTCTGTCCTTGGGAGGTTTTGGATCACCAACTTTAGATTAGATTGTCTAGTAGTGGATTGAAACCTTAACACTGGAGATCCACTGTGTTTGCTGTTTCTGGGGGTTTTTTTTGTTCCAAACATGCTTTCTATTTGGTTGAAGGTGTTGATTTAATACTGACCTCTGTTCTATAAAATAAAAACATTTAAAAAATGAACATAACACTAACTAGTTCATATTCCAATCAGAGCTTATTGCTATAGTTCAAAGTCCTGTGGTACACGCCGTTCTCCTCATGCTGTTGTACGCTGTGCCCTGGCAGTGAGCTGCCAACAATGCGGCGTTCAAATCCTTCTCTCTATGATTTCTGTCTTGTCTATCTAATCACAGGTCAGGTAACTGATGTGCTTCTGGGGAATCTGGCCTTTCACAAACAGCTCTCTAGCCCATCCCCTAGTGCCTAGTTCTCAATTTCACATACACACGCTTCAAATCATGCCTATATTGCATGGTGTCCCAAACCTTAAATGGTGAATTTCAGTGAGGGGGACAGGCTTATTAGGTCCTCAAAGTCCCACTTTTATTGAACCAAAGACTTTTTATGCTTTGAAGTGAGGGGCTATCCCACAAGCCTTTGAATGACATATGGTGTAGATGCATTGGTTTCTATACTGGCAGAGACAATCTGACCAAAGAATGTTTCAAGATGGCAGAAGCAGGAGTTTATAAGTATGTGTCCAAAAGCAGAGTGCTTTTCTAACTGCCCTACCCCAAAACCTTCCTCTCAGCCCTTGATGTGATCAACATGTGATATCACAGGGTACTTACAGTGAGGAGCTATAAATGGATTTGGTTACAGCCTGTGATTGCTTGAATAGGAATATGAATCAATTAAGTCAAAAGAAGGATATGTGCTTCTAAGGGACAGAAGAGTTACCCATGTTTCTTCATCCAGACCTCTTGGGCACTAACCATAACTGCTCTTGCCCAACAAACCAAGGAAGAAATGTAATTGCTTTTCATCAGCAATCCTCTTACTGCAAGAGACTGTTAAACATGTAATGTGTTCCTGCTGAAAAGAGAGCAGGCCACACATTACTGGGGTCAGGGACATACCATTTTGTTTTATCTGTTCCTCGTGGAACACTGGCCTACATTTCCTATTCCCACATGATACAGTTAAAGTTGGAAAGAAAGACACTGGGAAGAGAAAAGAGGGGCAATATCTCAGTCCAAAGTACAGCCAATAAAGACATAAAACATCAAGGGCAGTGCCATGAAATCTGACATTTGTTCAGTTTCTTCTTCCTTTAATAGAAAGGGCAAGGAATTTATAAACTAGAAAGACTGGGTGATTCATCTGTAGGTCATCGTCTCATGAATTTTGTCATTTTTTGGGAACACATACTGTAATTGATATCATAATAATAATAATGATGAAAATGAAAAGAAAAACACAGTTTGAAAGCCCTTTGGTATTCTAAGATAATTGATAAAGTTATAAAAACAGACTATGTTTACTCTCTTCTAGAGACAACCCTGCTTTGAAATGAATTTCTATGATTTCCCTGGTAAAACATAAACAGGACATATCGTACGTTCTACATATTTCTCCGCGTGCAGCATACATTTAGATCATGTGGATGGTTTGGGCCTCTTTTCTACATTTATCATTCAGGTGTTTCTGGAGTGACATTTACATTTGTGAATGAATGCTTAAGATCACAGATTTTTCGTACAGCTCAAGAAAAGTACATCATCTAATATTGATTGGTCTCCTTCATACATAGTATACTAGTTGACTTAATTAGCCTGACTAGGCCCTGAGACACATACTTCTTACAATTTCTGTAATGTCCTAGTGCTACTTCAGGGCCTGTCATGCTACCTATGCATAGCATCTCTCTGTCCTGAATGTCTGACAGACACTGGAGTGTGAGTCTTCACTTCATTGGATGGTAGAATTCTTGTTTTTCAACTTAACAGCCTGGAGGACGAGTTTTAGGAGGATCTGTGACAAACACATATTGTTCTCAATGACAAAAAAGCCCACATTTCTTGCCATGAGAGACTGACAGATTCAGCAGCCATGACTGCAAAAACAACAATGTGGCAGTCAGTGTACCTCTTTGGCACCATGGATACATCAGGAAGACAGAACCCTTAGTGGTGCTGCTGGGTACCTGATGAAAAACAGCATAATTAAATCCTCACTTGGCTGCGCTCCTTGGAAGATAAAGCTTAGCCAGAAGGTGCACAGAGACTTACATATACTTTAATTATCTCTCTCTTTATTCTAAACTACAATATAACATAAGATGAAAGCCTAAGAGAGAGAATAATATTGTAATGTACAATCCAACATCACAGAATTTTCTGATTGCTCATATAATTTGTTATTTGTGTGCATCATTACCATTTTATAAGTAAATGTGATACTTTTATGAGCAGGCAATTGATTACTTCATAAAAGTTAGGTTTGTGGATCTGATGCATCCATATTAAGCACAGAAAGTGCTGATGCTTTTGAAATGTTTCAAAGATTCCTCTAACTTGAATCAATGGTGTCATTTATATTCTACACAAAGACCTCTCTTGGAATAAGTACATGGTAAACCTCTGTGACCTCTTGACCTTTTTTTCCTTCTTGACCCACTGGACCCAGTTATAATGAATATTGCTTGTAGTGAGATAGTCAGTTGGCTCCATCTAAATACAGTTAGAATTCCAGTAAATGTAAAATAATATATTCCTTCCTCTTTCCGACTTAGTTGGTTAACTTTTAGATTGCAAAACTAAATCAAATTTCCCTGAATTATTTATTTAGTGAGGGTCTCAAAAAAGCAAATTCAATAAATCTGTTTTATCAGTATTTTTCAATGGTATTTTAAGTATCTTGAAAAGAGACGTGTGTAATGAATAACAATGACATGAAACAATAAAAGGGTGATAAAAGTTCACATGCTTCTCAACATAAATATGCAATGATGCAATCTGGGCACGTGATCCATCAGGTTTCAGCAATGGCTTCATTGTTGCTGTACTTCCAGCATTTGAGATGCAACCCACTGCATTTGTGGAGAAAAATGCTGCTCCACAGTTTATGTTAAATGTATTATTAGCCCCACTTTAAGACTAAACGGTACTGTGCTTAACAAGCTTGGTGTATTCATTACACCAAGCTTGTTAAGTATTCAGTACATGCACAAAACCACTGTCTTTATGTCTGGTGGCATACTAATAGCTAATTAATGGATCACTGGTTGTGAACTGCCAATTTGTGTAATTCAATGGTGGTTATGCAGTCAATTGTTCAAAGCCAGGATTGTGTGAGTTATATCTGAGACCAGACTGAGCACTAATACAGCTATACCATTCAGATAACTGTCAGGAGGGGTGTGAGGGAGAGAATGGAGAGTGGGAGCTCCTTGGAGGACTGAAATTCATAATGTGAGCATGTGACGTGGCAGCACTCCAGATAACAGCTCTGTTTTCAGTTAAATGAGGGATGGAATAGCATAGGATTATTCCAAACCATCACATTTTGAAGATTTTTTCATCACATAATGTACTATTATGAAATGCAAATGATTACAGAAGGTATGATGGCAGAATATTCAATTAATTTACAAACAAGGTCATTTTTGAAATAAACAGCAATGAGAGAACAAACTACAGTTAAAAATCACTCAATTGATTTCAAGAGTTGTTTGATTACGACCTGTAGCACAGTGCCAGGTGTGGCCACCGAGCCAGGTGGTGAGTGGACAGAAAGGAGACAAAAAGGTAGTGGATTGGCCCAGGCCCGTTTTATTCTTCTGGTGCGAGGTGAAAAAATAACAAAACCAATACCAAACTTGCAGCTCAAACAAAACAACTTTCAAAAACTAAACCAAGAAAACCAATTGAGAGGTTCCCCGCTAGCCACAACATCCCTCTCTTTCCAAAGGCACAGAAAATGGTGCCTTTATAATGAGCCTGATTAAGGCAACGAGTAGCAGCTTAGCTGATTACCAATCAACCTCAGCTGTGTGTGCCTGTAGCTGAGGCTGCTACTATCTGAAGTCCTGTTTCCCAGGCTGTGGGAGGAACCAGGACAGCAGTCAGAGGAACCAGGACTTTCAACTCCTCCAGGTGTCACAGACCCTAAATCAGAGTAGTTTTTTTAAGGCACGTAGCATTTCTTTTTTTTTACATAAAAGGCAGAAACACATACAGATCCTTGCGTCATGGCGGAGAGAGAGGACATATCCTATGTATAAATTGATGTTCAGCATATCAATATTTCTGTTAGTCTTACAAATCAATACATAAATGGACTGTGGGGTTCCACATTCTGTAGATACTGACCCAACCCTAAGGTTGTGTTATTTTAAAGTGGATACTGTTAAACAGCACCAGCTTGTATAAATAGACATAGGACATAATTTGGTGCTCAGAGGAAAGAAATGTCTATATGATAGTGAGGAAAGCACCTTAACATTACAATTACGTGCAAACAGTCAGCAATAATTTATGTTGTACCACCTAGTGGATCAAAGGCTACAGAACCGCTTCCCGTATGTGCTCCAGTGACTCACAGTCTTCAGAGATCCGGAAGTGGAAATTAGATCACTTTGTGTGATCACGTTTTATCACTTTCCCTTCTACCATGAAATTCAAAATACATACACACAAAATACATGTAACGTTATATGCAATGATCACTTTCTACAGCAACTGATATTACCATTATGTTACCCAACAGAACATATCATGTTACCTTGTTCAAAATCTGGGATCGTCCAGTTTCTATACCAAATCATGTATTTGCACCTCCTATAGTTTAGACAGTGGATTAGTAGATGGATGTGAGTGAACTGATGTGGAGACGAGAGGTTTCAGGATTACAGGTGAAGCGCATAGGACTTGGAGTTTTATTGTGAATGTCACCTAAAGTTCTGGTTGAAATAACAGACTACAATACAATGTTCTGTGAGAAACTTCACACCAAACTTACATTTTTTATTTTATTCTATTGTATTTGTCAACTAGTTATTTTTGTAAGTCGATTCCTAAATTGCTTTGTTTTAATTAGTTTTAAAGATTAGACTTTTTTAAAAGTTTTTTTTAATCATTTTTATTTCGGTCCTCCTAACAAATTCACAATGAATACATATATATTCAGCAGAAAACACAAAAAGCAGGAAAATTACCGAAAAGGTGTAGGCTGAAGCCAAGGCTTATAATGCCTACCATTTTTACAGTACATTTATATATCAAATATAATGTATTATAGCAAAACAGTTGCAAAACATAATAAACAAAAACAAAAGGTTCCGGAAGTTTCATACATAATATAATATGATTAGGATCATAATAAAGTTTTATATTTATATACCACCTTTTTTATTTTTTAAAAGAATTTGCACTACACATTTTTAATTCTTTGTCACAGCTATTCCACAGGTTTACCCCTTTAACAGATATACATCTACTTTTGATATTTGTCCTCACCTTTGGTTTGTTGAACACACATGTTCCCCTATGTTCATACTGGCTCTCTCTAGTTACGAACAAGAGACATGGCTATCTTAATTGCGTATATTGTATTTGAACACTTCACTCTTCCTGGATTACAATTGGAACACTAATTAAATGACGCTCACTGGTAAGCAATATTCTGTGGCATATAATTTGAATAATTAAGAATAGTTTTTTGCATGGGGATGCAATTGACATACTAATTGACATGAGCATGACACACTCTACCACCTAACTGAAAGTATGACAAAAAACAAAGTCGGTATAAAAAGTATTCACCTAATAAAAAATGTCAAAGAACAGAATTAAACATTGTGTCTTTCAAACTTTTTAAGCATTTGTAATCGGTGTATCTAGTCTCTATATTGTGCGCTGACTCTTTTTGGCATGTGAATACATAATTTGTTACTCCTGTTAATGACATGGGTTGATAGGTTAAAAACGTTGGTAATCTGGTCCTACAGGTTCTTCCTAAACAGAGTCCCCTCAACCAAGAGTTTCCCACCACCTACTTTTCCCAGCTTCTGATTCAGTCCAAGGTAATATCCCACCTGAAATGTTTCAACTCCCAATTGGCCATGTCCCCCTGCACCACCAGATTGCGTCACCCTGTTTGGAGCACTGCTGATCCACCAGTCTTAAAAATCCCAAAATGCACTCCTGTCCCAGCTTTCCTTGTTTATCCTCACTCGGCTTCCAATCACAGCTCACATCAGTCAAGACCTTGGTACTAACCCACCATAAATCATGGTTTAAATCCATCTTCAGATTTTTCACCCCTGGCAAAGCACACAGCAGCGTTTCTATCTGGTAGTTCCTCCCCTCCATGGTCACGCATCCAAACATGTCTGTTTTCCTCATTGGCCCCCCAGTGGTGGGATGAGATATCTATAACTGCTAGTGCTGCATCTCTAACAATATCACCTTAGGTCACCTTAGTCATGACCTTACTTCCCATAACCTGCACACATCCTACACTTGTACTAACTTGCACATTATCTCATCACCCAAGCCCTAAATAAAATTAAATATATTGTAATGTTGCTCATAGAAATCATTATTTGGTACTACTTTACATTACAGTACATTAGCAGTATTCAAGGTAATGTTTCCCTGTAGATTCTTATTTGGTTCTATATGCAGTTAGTATGATGTAGGTATGTCACTCATAAAGGTTTGTGTTAAGGACCATTTTAACTCTAAATGAATCACAGTTGTATGTTATATATTAGTGTTATTTTTCAGCTTGATGTTTAATCATTGGCTATTCTGTACCTATGGTACAGTTATTCTTGCTGCTGCTGTGATATGAATTGTAAGTTGCTCTGGAAAAGTGCCATATAAGTAAATAATAACTGATCGATTGCATGATTGACAGCTCATATAAACTAAGATTACTATGCCACATGAGAGAAAATCAAGTGTGACTGAATGATAGATGGGGAGCATTAACTTGGAAGAAATGCTTATAATTGTGCATTTAATTGTATAATTATTGTATAATATATAGATTAATTTAACAACATATCCTGCCTTGATCTTGTGCCACCCTTGTATTTGTTGAATTTTGTGTTTTGTGGCTGTATGCTTTGGAATTGGAAATTAATCAGACCTTCATTTTGTCAAAAGCCTGTATAGAGGCACTGATATTGACTAATTATAGTTCTGATTTGTATGGAAATTACAATGATAATCTGTGATCAAAAAGACCCTTTGGCAATTCCTGAATAGCCTGCACATGATGCTCCTTTGATACATCCAAACTCATGTTTATTTTATTATGCTATTTCCTTCTATTTTCTTTTGCAGTCTTTCAGTTGCTCAGGCCGAATAAAGAACTTGTTTTGTTATAGCAAATTGGTCACACAGTGCCCTATGCCCTATACAGAAACTTAGTATGGTATAGACAAGTGTTCCTTATCTCTGTACACTTTCATAATGTTAATAGGTACATGTCTCATGCAAATAAAAGGGGGAAAAATGGTCACAATTACAGTAATTGACCATTCAAATCCACAAAGATGTGTCACCACCCTGCCAATATCAATCAATATCCTCCCGAGCACACAGGATATTCCACTGTATTTAATCACTATGATTGATTTTGTTCAGTTGTAAGTAATGAAGAGTGATCATGTAGAGTTAATGTGTGATTCTAACCTAACACAAACAAACAGTATTAGTAAACAATAGACCCTTATGGCCAGCATTATAGCTGACAGAAATCAGTCAGATGCATTGAACCTTGCTTGGATTGTTACCACATTCCATTGTCATGGAATGCCTGAAGACCAATATGTTTGCAGACACTAGGCAAATATGTTAACAAAAGCAACTCAGGGCGGTTAAGGTTGAACATTTTTTAACTTTTGTGTTCTGCCTTAATACCAAATTCTGTAAAATTAACACAGTTCTAGTCTCTCTTTAAATGAAACAGCTGCAAATATTTAGCCATCAATGTCTTATTGTGGTTACAAACACAATCAAATGTATATCATGCTTACCTTGTTGCTATATGCTGAGACTTACTTATTTATTTCTTGAGTCTCATTATTATTATTTTCACAAGAGGCATTAGACTGAAACTTTTTAAAAATATATTTACCGTTTAGATATGTGATTGTTTTGAATTACAGAATACCTGACTATAGCAAACAGTGACAGCTATATTGTCTAAAGTCTAAGTGCTTGCACAGTGGTTGGGAAGCCCTGACATGGAGTCCTGCTTTAATTTGTATGTACAAATATTAATGATAAATAACTGCAAATGTTACTTATAAATGTTACTTATTGTTTATAAAATAAAAGACAAAACCATTTTTAAAGCGTCTGAAGATTCATCATTGATTACCATGATTGTCAAAATAATATAGAGTTCTGTTTATCACATTCAGTCCTCAATGGCCCATGTTCAATGAGATGATGCAATGCATTTCTTGGCTTCATTGCAAGATCATTTACCTGACATAATGTGCAAACAAACTTGTTTGAACTTTATTCTCCTTCATTTATGAGTTCTTAAATAAAGTGGGAGTGGTTAGGTGTGAACCAAATGCACTGTCTGTACTCACATACAAGGGCTCCTAAAATATCCTGTTTTTCACTAGTACCCCATTAAATGTGTGGGTGTGGGGGAATTAACCTCCAAACTTGTGGAATCCTGTGACAAAACATCTTTTCAAATCTTGAAAGTCAAACCTACAATAATAAACTGCAATACCTGGACCTTAGTTAAAGTGTTTCCATTGCAAACATACCCAGAGTTGTGTGGAGGAACCCTGGTAGAGGTTTGTGTACATAATCAACAACGTTAACCTACAGAGTGGACATTATCTGTTTGGGTAATCTTGCCATTGAATGCTTTTGAAAGTAAACACAATTCAAATCAGTTAAGTAAGGACAAATTATCAAATAACAGCAGTTTGAAATGAAGTTGTAGTAACTCTGTAAATGGTCACATTGAAGAGATTATCCTCTGCCTTGAAATATTAAAATGCATAAGTTGTATTTCCTTTGTAATATTTAATTTGTTTTTCAAGTATAAAACTGCAATCGTAGTTATTTTCCTGTAGGACAACAGCAAATATATTATTATTCACATATAAATAAAAATATGCCTACGTACAGAGCATTTATAACAGAAATAGATGAAATACAATGGAATAAATAAATGAAAACATTAAAAGACTGGCATGAAAATGAAAATAATTGTCCTGAGCTTACAAAACGTGTAACGTTATGTTATAAACGTTATTGTGGAGTTAATTTCTACCGGTCACGTTTTATTTTGCAATGCTCAGTTTGCAGGTCATGTTACACGATTGATTAGCATTTCGTTCAATATTATAAGGACCGATATTTCAATCAAAACAAAAGAACAAAAAAGACAAATCACAAACGAAAGTTGTCCATCTGCTGAACTGGTCCTCTATTAATAATCATGTGACAGACTTGTGCCCACTCTTCATCATCGACGCGCCTGCGTGAGTGGGAGGAGTCGCTAAGAAAATAGAGGAGCGTCGCTACTGACTGAGTGGTGTGTGGAAGCGTTGTCAGTTTAGTGAAAGGGAGAGCTAAAGAAACGCGTTAGCTAACGTTAGTTTATCCGATATTACAGCGTACGGTTGATTAAAGGCACATTTACTTTTTTTCTTACTTTTCTGTTTTTATTTCCTCAACTTTTACTCCTTCAGCTTTTCAGCAGCACATCGATAGTTAGTCTTACGTTTCTTATCAAGGGGGTGTCCGATTTCCCCTCCTCAGAGGCATTGCGATGCCCTCTGATTTCATATCCCTGCTCAGCGCTGATCTCGACCTTAATTCCCCCAAATCCCTATATTCTAAAGGTAAAACAAAAATTCATATTTGACTGTTGTGTATGTTTCTGTGTAACTGAGCTGATGTATGATCTGCACATCTTGTGTGGGCCTTTTCTCTATGTATTCCGTTTACCAGGAGCGTTTGTTTGTGTGTGTGTGTGTGTGTGTGTGTGTGTGTGTGTGTATATGTGTATGTATGTATGTATGTATATGTGTATGTGTGTATGTATGTATGTATGTGTGTGTGTGTGTATGTTTAGTATCTAACGTTACGTTACGTTATCCGCGGTGTTGCTTATTCGCGTCCTATCTAGCTAGCAGGCAGTATTTCATCGCTACTGGACGCATTTAGCCAGCGTGTGATAATTCCTCCGACTGTCCTCATTGCGTTAACCTTTACTATTAAGATTGCTAGCCAACGTTACGTTAAATAGCCAGTAAAACGTCTTGCATGATGTAGCTAGCAGCTAGTTAGCAAAGGTGGTAACATATAGCATGTCAAGAGGGTGTAGGCGGGTAGTTGGCTTGCGAGCCGTTTCGTGATACTTTCCCAACTGCTTGTCGAATGTTTATTTAGCTTTCTAGTATTTGACGAGTCCACCAACGTTATCTGCCCAGTCCATAGCGTGGCGAAATGACAGTCTACCGTTAGCTAGGCAGGTAACATTGGCTAAATTAACTTCTGTCTTTTCTCAGAAAGGGAGGCGGGGTCACGCGCGTATTGCATATATTCTATGCATACATTCTATTTGGTATTTCTTTGGGGAACTGTCTCGTAGTAATTCTGTAAAACAAATATAATCCACGTTTTTTCGACCTTCGATTGAAAGGGAAGGGCTAACGTTAGTTACCAAGTTGAGCACAGTTGTCGTTGTCATTGTCATTGTTCTGTATTGTGATGAGAGAACGTATTATTAGCCATAACTTTTGATGTAGCTCGCTAGTAAGGAAGCTGGCTGCGTCTACGCGGAACTACTATGTGTGTATTATCTTGGCAACTTGGATAGCTGCCCATGCAGAGCGCATGGTAAGATAGGGAAACAAAATCATTGTTGTTTTTGAGATTTGGCCAATATAATGCGTTAGTTAGCTAACGTGGCTGTCGTCAGCGTTAAGGTCAAGGTTTCCCTAAATTATACACAAAGTACACTTTTTTCGAAGCCTTGGAATATTTTTTTTTTTTGTTAACGAAATGGTTAGCGCTTGTCCAACTAAATAATTAGCTTCAGCCATAGGTCTAAAAAAGAGAAATAGTCTATCATAATCTAATAATGAACAAAAAGTTGTTAATGTGTGAAATTAACCAGGCAGCCATAAAGTGAATAGCTATGAACATTTTTAAATCTTAAAAATAATTTTAAGAAAGTGGTTGAGTAGCCAGTGCATGATAGGCTATTTTAGACGGTAAATGCAAGGTTTTGCTAATTTGAGAATGAAATAAATACAAAATAATGTATTACTAATGTATTACTATTTAATTATATTTCATTACTATGTCCCCATCCTGCACAAATTATTCTGTGTCCCACTAGGCCTGCTAGCACAGGTAACAGTAAGGTAGTTATATTAGGTTAGGTTAACATTATGTATCGTATCCTGACACGAGTTGTAGCTTCCATACTAAAAATGAGACACTCAAATGAATTCACTGCATTTTGTCAATGCCACATTGCTTTGTTACTCTGTGCCACGTTACTCCAGATTGCAAGCCCAAACACCAATGCCCTTCTCTCTTGTTATGTTTTAGCTACTTAAATGTCCTCTCGATGTGTTGGGCTGTCTACAAATTGCAAATAAATAGAGTCAACCTCCTAAGTTAAGTAATATCTTCACAGTTGCCATCTCCCCATAATCATAATGGTGACAGCATCTCAAGTTTAATCAAAGAGGATATTTCCACATATAAACCCACAATGAAAAATGTGCACCACTTCTCAGACCAGAGACACATTGCACGGACACAACCACATCTAAAGTGTTGGTGTCATCACTCCAGAGAGCAATAGCTTTGAGAACTAGAAGTTCTGACCATAGCTGTGTATGCCTGGGTGAACCTGGCCATTTTGCTCAGGATGTAGACTTGTATCCCACAGCTTGTAAGTAGTTGATCAGAATTGCTTCTGCTGTAGACTGAAAGATTAGGGGAATGACGGAGAAGCTGGTTGGTAATCCATCACCGATTGACAAGGCTGGAAATGTCAACATCTTAAATGTCGTAGCACCAACTCATTTTGCCTTCATCTCTTGATTCTTTGCTATGAGATGAAGGGTGACAACTCTGTACTCACCACTCTAAACAACACATCTAGTAGCCCTATCATTCATTCTGATGAGTAAATGTTTCAACTTACTGCAGTTTTAGTTTAATGTTCTGAATAGTGTTGCAAGGAAGTACTGCTTCCAGTAATGTAATGCATGGTTTGTATTTTGGGTTCAGAGGAATCATAATATTGTGAGAATCGTAATTCTAAAGGGACAAAATGAGAAACTGCTGCATTATCATTTTTCACAGAAACATTTGATTATGCTTTATATCTGCAGGCATGGTTCTTGCGCTGATGTTGCTGTTTGTTGCATTATGCTTGCAAAGTGTGATTTGGTGTCTGCCGTTTGTGAACATGCAGTAATGTTTGTTACAAAAGACGGATACTATGCGCATATTAAAATGCAGACTGCTGTATAATGCAGGCTTTGGAGAACAGGTGTGAGACCCGCACCTTTACGCACTTTCAGAAGCACTTAAGAAGACCCTGTGATATTTGGGTCTGGGTTACAAAGCCAGTAGACAAACAGGAAATGTATGGGTCTGAACTTTAGAATCAATTTGTTTTTGGTTTTATTCAGGTCACACAACAAAATGTCAAATTTAAGGTTGAATTCCAAAATTTTCCAGATAAATCAAACAAAAGCAAGAAAACAAAAAATGTATCCAAAAATGTTTAAGAGTGTACACAACTTTAGCGCATTGATATCTGTGGGAATATGATTTGAAAGCAGTGAAATGGCTTTGTCTGCAGTTCATGAGGTCACAACATGAAAGGGCAAAGCTCAATGGCCTTGTGTTGGAATTCCATCCATTCAGGTTCAGGACGTATTCAAGGTTGTATATCAACACGGGAGAAAATGTCATTTAAAAACAAAAAGCTCAGGCAAGAAGACCATTAAAACACTAAATGTGGATGCAACAAACAGGACACTTTGCTATACTAGAGCTCACTGGCAATGTTTTCTCATTGAAGTGCATTAAGCAGTAAATGGGTATGGATCTGTTGTGCCTGCTGAGAAGTTGGGCCATGGGGAAGGGGTGGGACATGTCTCTCCTGACATGTCAGTGACGCACCATAGACTACAGTGAAACAAAAGCTAAGCTAAATGGGGGCTTAAGAGGTTCACCAGTAAAGAATGATCACCCCCAGAGGGTAGTCAGACTAGGTGAACTACTATGAGAAAGGGGACTTTTTTTTTAGCATTTTGTATGTCAAATGACTCACCACGCATTTTGGAGCCCATTGTAAGTGGACCATGGGATCTTGATATCACAGCACTCACCAGTGTTTCAGAGACTGAGTTGCAAGGCCTGGCAGCCTGATTCAGATTCAAACAGCATTTTTAATTGCATATATTTAGAGCTATAATGATATCTGCTAAAGCAGTGTCTTATACACAAAGGGAACATTAACTTAAATATTTGGACCAGACTGAGTTTTAATTTGGCTTGGTTTATCATGAAGGTTGGTAATGATATAAGTGGCCGTTGCACTTTGGCACAACGGCCCATCTTTATCTTTTTTGTAACAGCTGCAGGAGTTGCTTTTCCAAGTAGTTCGATGGTTAGGCAGAATACTGTTGTGGTGTCGAAGCATTTTGTTTTAGGCAATGGCTTTTTATTTAGTTCTGAGTTCTTTGCTTAGGATATGTTTACAATTTCCTGTGCATTTGGAGGAGTTTAAGTGTTGTTGATTTTTGAAAGCACCCAGTTTGTACAGACGTGTCAGTTCTTATGGCCCCTGGCACTAGTGTAATCCCAATGGAATCCATGGGAAGAATGGTTACTAACATGACATCTGAACCCTAGCAGTGGTGATGGTGGTCAAAACCTTTCTCCCTTCTTACGATAAAACATTGTTGAAGTTCACCATCTTTGCAGTATGCATACTGCTGTGAAACATTTGTATGCACTATATAGCTTTACATAAATAGTTGGCTGTGTTCTGCTTCTGTTAAACGTGTTTTTGAACATTGCTGATTGTACAGACCCATCTTCGTCCCTGTTTTTTTGCAGACCCTAGTCGCTTTCCAAATCCAGTGTTTTCTCGAATTGTGTACCGTCAAGGGATATTAAGTCAGTCCGATTTCATGGTGTGGTAGGGATTCCAGTGGTTTGTGGGGGAGAGCACAACAACATCTGCATAGTCTGCCCAGATGACTGGTCTTCAGTGTGAATGTTGCACTAACAAAAGTATCTTTCAGAGTGTGCTGAAATCTGCCTTCTCTGAAGTTCAAGAATAAATGACTGTAGGTTTTCTAGCCAGGGTGAGCTGAATACTACAGTCAAGCCGGAAAGTCTGCACACCCCTTTCACCCTCTCCACGTTTCATTGCGTTACAGACTTATTCTACAATAGATTAAGTTAATTTGTCTCATCCATCAATCAGACCTTTATGGTAGTACTTGGCATTCAGGCCAAAAAGTTCAATTTGTGTCTCGTCAGACCAGATAATCTTTTTCCTGATGCTCTTAGAGTCCTTTAAGTGCCATTTGGCAAACTCCAGGTGGGCTGTCCTATGCCTTTCACTCAGGAGTAGCTTCCGTCTAGCCACTACCAAAAAGGCCTGATTGGTGGAGTGGTGCAGAGATGGTTGTCCTTCTGCCAGGTTCTCCCATCGCTGCAGAGGAACTCTGAAGCTCTCATAGAGTGGCCATTGGGTTCTTGGTCACCTCCCTGACCATTTCCCTGAATTTTGAGACAAAAAATGAACTTAATCTATTGTAGAATAAGTCTGTAACGCAATGAAATGTGGAGAGGGTGAAAGGGGTGTGCAGACTTTCCGGCTTGACTGTAAATGGAAGGTCTGTCAATTTTCCTGACATTCAGCCTTTGTAGGCAAATGCCCTTCAATTATGGCTCAATTCACACGTGCATGTTTCGCATTGATTTAATTGAAAGAGCTGTTAGTAAAACAACTTGGAAGTTGGGTTTTTACTAATCTTTTAATTTAATTGACTAATTTAAAGCTTAATTAAAAATTAAAGTCCATGTTATAGCCTATTTATTGCATCAATTCCGTTTACTACCCGTATTGTACTTAAGCGATGTCAGTGTTTCCAGGAAGAACATTATGGAGCAGGGAATGAACATTTTCCCAGTACGTGTATAAGAAACAATCCTGAAAAATCTGTATCTGTATTGCAATCTATGTATATGGCTGGGCAAATGGCAAATATCATGTTGGGATCAGAAAAATCTCTTGGTGTACCCAAACCTATATTTATCATACATATAACATTTCTCTTTGTAATGATGAAGGGGATTCAAACACTGAGCATATGTCACTAGGAAAGATGATATATATTTTTTTAATTAAAAATTTGGTCTGTTTGATTTTCCCCATGTTGTCCTCTTGTAGAAGACCATTTTGGAAGGATATGACTTGGCGCAGCTTTCTTCTGATCAACGCTAGACAGATACCGTGTCCACACTTTCATAGGCCCAGCTCCCCCAGCAACTCCATCCTGCATTATTTTAACCCATCGGAGCCTTTCAAACAAGTTGGAGGGAAATTGGCTGTTTCCATTGGCAACAAGAGCAGTCTGTGACACACACTGTCGCGTTTGGGGTTGAATGTGGACCGAGTGTCAGACAGACAGTGGTTTTGGAAGCCTTCGTGAATTTGTGTGAGAGTTTGTCTCTGCATGCGCTGTGCAGTTTCTGCCTAGGTATCACACTCGATGGTTCCCTAGGGTAATCACCTTAAAAAAGAACCATCTTTTCACGTCTGGTAAAAGTCATCCAGGGGAAATCTTGCCAGGCCAGAAATTTAAGGGGGCTGGGAAAGTGAAACCAAAGGGGATTTTAACAAGTCATAATGAGTATGTCTTTACAACAAGTGCAGCATTTAACCTATATTCCTCACAGAGGAAACTAACATTTAGGTTGCCAACTTAATATCCTTTCCTCTATGCTAAAACATAGAAAAATATATGAAGATGATAGTATATTTATAGATGATAAAATAGTTCATAGTTAATTATGTATTGTCCATGAATTTTGTCATATGGTGACTAAAACAGTGTTTTTTTTCCGTTCTACTTCTACATCACAAGAACCGTTACAGACTTTATGTAGTCACTTGTTTCATGATGTGTAGGGTGGTTTACCTGTTTGCATCTGATGCAGATTAAACCACCTACACTCAGTAAATTAGTGGAAACAAAGCAGCCAGGCAACATGTGGTTTCCTTATCAAGTTTCCGCTTATGATTTTTACTTAAAGTTTTTGGCCTCGGTGCAGGACTTACAGGACACAATAGTTGACTCTTCAGGACAACATGATGCTTGCTCTGCTTTTTGCCTCCTTGTCTGGAATTGCTCCTGGTAACCAACATGTCTGACCCCCTCTCAGTGGGGCTGAACCGTGGGGAAACGCTTCCCTTCGAAGGGGCGATGTTTATCATGCTGGAATGCAGTCACTGGTATGCTGCTCAGAAATGGCCGTGAACAAAACGTTCCACAATATCCGGGAAGCCTTTTGTCTCGGATCTGGATACTCGGCACCCAATACTGGATTGGGACCCAGATACGCAGTATTCCCAATGTGTCACATTACTAGCTGTGTGGAGCAGCTGCGGTACTACTCGATTTTGACACCTGTTACATTACATTACTTTACAGGCATTTAGCAGATGCTCTTATCCATATCGACTTACACAGTTTACATTTCTCTTTACATACAATCCATTCATACAGCTGGATATTTATTGAAGCAATTCAGGTTAAGTACCTTGTTCAAGGATACAACAGGAGTGCCCCTCCTGGGAATTGAACCTGCAAGCCCAGTTCCCTAACCATTATGCTACACTGCCACCCTCAACACTACACCTGTTGGGTGTAGTTTTCTATGGTAAAGGTACAGGAGCTTCACGGTCTACCGAAGTGAGATTAAGGGAAGCACTCTTCAAAGATGGAAGAAATGACTTTCCATAACAAACCAATATTTTGCATGTAAGAATACACTTTTTCAGAGTAATTGGCTATATGCCAAATTTAAAACAAAGACATCTGCTTGCTGATTTGGGGCCTTTGTGTACTTGTTAGAACAATGATGGCTGGTTTATCTTACTTGCTGTTCTATTACTGTGATGTATTTGGAAGTACCTCTGATTTGTGGTGCCCCTGGGTTGTTTTAAATTTTCAGTTTCTGAGGAGACGCTTGTGTCAAAAGTATTCATGCACGTAAATCTTAGTTCTTACTCCTTAAAGAAATATTTTTTCTAGTACTTGTAAATCATGAGCCCTAGCTGTAAATCATACACAGATGTAGGGGTCATTGAAAAGACAACTAAAACCAACCAAGTAACATCCTTATTGAGTACTCGAGTACTGATGCCCATCCCTAGCCGATTTACGACATATTCGATTTTCTGATTTATAACGCATTTGATTGTGCTTCAGTAGAAACTATTTGAACCTCAATAAAATGTCACATGACTAAAATAAAATAAAAAAATGTCCACATTTGCCACAACTCCGTACAGTATGTGGCCACAGATATTCTATACACCGACCAGATATTGAGCTCTGTTTAACATTGAAAATTCTCTCTGCCATTGTCAAAGCTGATGTTCTGATTTGCTCATTAAGTATTCCTGAAGGGGGTGTCTGAAGCCAGAACCTCTATAGCCAGCACAGGTATTCAGACAGCATTACAACCTCCTATTATCAACATGAACCCCCTAACAGGGAGTATGGAGGACGAAGGGAACACAGGAGATACATATTTGGTCAGAATGGTAATACTGTGTGACATGTCTTTGTGGGATTCAAATTTTCCTTCCGAACTGGTAGTTTCTGACATGCCTCCTTCACCAATGACAGATTTTCAGAGCATTTTGAAAATGTGACTGCATTCCATTATAGTCCATGGTGGCTTCAAATCGCCCTTGCTTTTGCCATGCAACTTTTTCCTCCTCAGCTCGGTGCGATTTTGTCACTTGGTGACAGTTGTTCCCATTATAAATGAATTGTCGTAGGCAAACTTTGGTTTTGGAGATATGTCAGGCAACTGTCAGGTTGACCTTTCCATGAGGTCATGCCTGCAGTAGTTACTGTTGCTATGTCCTGCTAATTAAAATGAATTCCAATCACATGAATTGTGTTGCTCGATAATTCGCTTGTATTATTTTCAACTTAAATGAATATTGGGACCGTTAAAGGAATGGCATCTTTTAAAAGATTGTGTTAAATTGAGAAAATTGCCTTCTACTTGCATAGGCCTGAATCTTGTGTAGCTGAAGGCTGCACATTAAATTGCATTTAATTAGCACAGCTTGCATTTACTTGGTGTGAGAGTGATACGTTTTTACAGTGATTGCATCATTGTGGAATTGCATCCTAAATTGGAGCAGCCAGATCTCCTGTGCTTTTGTTTTGAGGTTTTGTTAAAATGGCTATCTTTGTGAGTCTGTTCAATAGGAAAGATAAACTCACATACAGATAACTGCCAAAATAAAGGAAACCCCAACATACAGTGTCTTAATATGGGGTTGGGCCACCACCAGCTGCAAGAACAGCTCCACTACACCTTGGTATAGATTCTGTGTTTGGAACTCTATTGGAGGGATGCAACACCATTCTTCCAGGAGAAATTACATAATTTGGTGTCTTGTTGATTGTGCCAGAAAATGCTGTCTCAAAATTCGCTCCAGAATCTCCCATAAGTGTTCAATTGGGTGAAGGTCTGGTGACTGAGATGGCCATGGCATATGGAAGTTTTCATGCTCATCAAACCATTCATTGACCATGCCTGTTGGGGGCATTTATTGATAGAAATGCTTCACCATAGCATGAAGGTGATCACTCAGAATGCCTTTGCATTTATTGATGTTTGCCCTGCCCTCTGAGGGGTTGAGTGGACCTAAACCTTGGCCTGGAAAAGGCACCCCACACCATAACAGAGCTGCAAGAACCCTTCATTTACTCAAGGTCCTTAGGTCCTGCGCTGTGTGTGATTTTCTTCCCGTTCCCTTTTTTCTCCCTTTGAATGGCAGCTGAGCACTAGTGGGAATTCTGGCGGTTTGGCACAAAAGTGATACACTAGAGTGAACGAAACAGCTGTTTTTCCTCCTAATAAGCGCACATGCTTATGTCAGTCTGTACTTTCGCTGACTTCCACTTTTGCACATACAGATCAACTTCGGTCATTTGTGCGGCCCATCCCCTGGCCTCAGCTTTGCAGAAGCCCCTGGGCCAAAGTGTGCACTAATGAACTAGAGAGGCATGTGATGAGCATAACTGCAGAGATGGAGCTGAACATATGGCCGTGCAGTCCTAAATGATGGCAAACCGCCCTGGAGATGATGATGCTTATACATTTATTTATAGCAGTAACTCACTTGAGGGGCGTGGAGGGATTCATGTTTCTTATAATCCACATTCTCCAGCATCATTAGTAACTTAGGGTCAGAAGTCTCTTAATAATAACTTATGTGTATCTAATTTACAGTATAATGAAGCTGACGGCAGTTCAGTTATTTCGAGATGACAGAACCTTGGAACCAAGGTAAGCAAGGGAGGCTCTGTTTGCAGTCAAAAACATAGAGGTGGCCTTGGATCAGTGGCGATTTTACATTTTTACTTAATATCTATTTTTTTAAATACCACAGATAGAGAGTGGTATTTACATTTTTACCACCATTGTGGTGTTTTTGTTTTGGGGAATGTAACAGTAAATTAATTTTAAAATTAGGCTTGTGCTTTGCATGGGTACATCTTACATTCTCATTGGGGGCCGAGCCCCCATAAAGGTCAAATCCTAGAATCACCCCTGCATCGGATCTTCTCTTCCTACTTAGGATTTCAAGTGTGGTTACAAAGGAAGCCTATGCTTTAGGTGTAAGCTACGAATGAACTATGATAACCCACCTGAGACAGTGGGATAACGTTTTCTAATTGTATATATGGAACTTTCATAACCTTGGCTGCACTGGTTATTCTAGGCTCAGGCTTTCTCGGACTGCCATACCAGTTCTCCGAAAGACCACAGATGGTTCATCATTAACCATCACATAGGAATCGGGCAGGGCTGTGTGTAAATCTGTACGTGCACTCTATTAATATTGACTCTGCTTTGTCAAACAAACTCAGCTGTGTACAAGCCTTGCTTGAAAACACAGGATTCACTTGAATGTCCACAGATCCTCACTTACTGCTGAAAGTCCTGAAATAGTTTTGACTGGCAGTAAAAACAAAGCCGCGTTCATCCGGCGAAGCACAGGCTAACCCTGTGATCGGTATGTTGGGTTCCACGTTTTGCTTTCTTTCCTGCTTCAAATCTGTGAGCACACACAAAGAAAAATAGGAAGGATTATCTGCGCCCTTCTCTTTAACCTTTCAAATTAGGCTGAATTTCGAGGCTTGCATCTAATAAATTGCCTCTCTGGGTTACTGTGGCCTGACTGTTCCAGGAGATGTTCATCATCAGTGAGAAATATTATTCTGTATTACTCAAGACTGCACAGTTTTAACCGAGCTGCAGCTTGGATTGCTGGTCGTTTTTGCACTTTTTAGTTGTATACTTGCACTTCACTTGAATTCTCCTGCCATGTTTAAAGGCACAGCAGGTGTATGCAACATGAACAGCAGTGTTTCAAGCAGCATGAAATGTATAATTTTTTGTGTGCGACATGACAAATGTGTCCCAGTTGTCAAAATGTATGTTGGTGGGGGATTGTGCTTTGCGGGCATCAAATGACAAATATATTAGACAGCGGTTGGTTGTTAAAACAATAGTAAGAACAAGCCAAAGCCCAAGGTAGATTAAAACAATATATATTTTTCAATCCAGACAGGTAAAACCTCAAATTAATTTTTTAGCGCAAATGTGCATACATGTTTTGAAGTTTTAAGGTTAAATCTTCAAAAAGACTTAACCAGCCTCTGACGAATAAAAAGAAGAGGCACACAATTTGACACAATGTTCAGTATGACACAATGTGCCACTATTCATGTTAATATTGACAAAAAACCTTACAAAATTATTATTTATATTATTTATTAAGTATGTTAATTACACTGCCATTATTTGCTTATTGAGTAGATATAGCATTGCAATATTTTTAAATGCTTTAACATCAATTGATATACAAATTGACTATCATTAAACAAGCTAACACATGTTTTTTAAATGTCTTCCATCTCCAAAAAGATATCTATAGTTATATAAGTTCTATACTTGTTTGGATCATTTCTGTTCTCTTTTGTAATCCGCTTTAAATGACATGATCAAACTATTACACAACTGTTAATAACTGTATAATAACTAAATTACAACTGTAAAATATCTTTTTAATTTACAGTTATTCATTCATTCAAGTTGCCAAACACAAAAATAATAACACAAAAGTAATACTTCTATATTCTATAGAGCTTAGTAAATTAATGAATTCTGTAGTGCCTTTCATGGAGCTCAAAGTGCTTTATGGTGAGGGGAGGGGAACATTAGCTACTATGAAACTGAGATGGTGAAGGAGGGATTTAACCTTCGGATTGAATTGTGCTGACCAGCTTGAGAGCGCATGAGTAGAAATTAGGCCAGTATACGGTGGAACTCTAATACATTCTGCTGTGGGATTTTTTTATGACCACACACTGAGTCAAATCCAATCCAAACACCTGTAAAATGTACTGCACACCCCTGCCGATTTCAAGTTTGACTTTACTGCATTAATGCTTCTTACTGTAAACCAGTCCAATCATTGACCATATCATGATTTTTACTGTTACAGTAAATGCCTAATTGTACTTTCAGAAAACAAAAACAAATCCCATATTTTAATTATTTCCCCAATTTGGAATGCAAATCACTGCAACGTGCTCTATAAATTTAGAAGAGAGCAGACTGGCATGTGTGGTTTTCAAGGCACGTGATGCCAGCCGCTGCTTCTTTTTGCTCCACAACATCTGAACTGTGCAGTTATTGTGTTGGAGGACAACACTTTATGTGTAGCCGGTGCAAGCAGCACCCAGGGGAACTCGTGGCCACAGATGGCACTGGCGTGGTCAGGATTCGAGACCAGGCCATGAGGCACACCACTGCACCAAGTGCTTTAGTGCTTTATCTCAACATTCTATGAACATTAATCATTTTTAAGCATGATTTTGTATATTTTTTATCAGAGTAAATGTTGTACTTTTGGGTATTTATGGAAATTCTGGTAGGCATAAAAATAACTTGAATGAATTGATTGTTGGAGTTGTCAGATTGTTGTCACTTATTGTAGGATAATGTTCATGTCAGTTTTTACAGATCACTGAAAACTGTAATAAAGCTGCAGCTTGCTACTTGTAGCCTCACTGCTGTTTTGACTTGCCAGCTAGCTTCAGATGTGCAATAGCAAATCAGCAATGTATAATATTTAGGTTATTTTCTACAAACTCCCATTCATAGAAGTTGGAAGTTGAGAGGTATCTCTACATACTGTGAAATGGGATTCAGGGGAGGCAAGTCTTAGTAATGGATTACTTGCATTAAAGGATATCTTGCCCTGATGGCTTATAAAGTCATCCCTAGGCAGTGTTATGGTGTCGAGTGGACATTAGTATATAGAGGGGTATTTTGGTTGTAAGTATCCCTGCCATGCCCAAAGAGGTCTGTCACCATGTACGATGAAAATAACCGGCCTGTAGTGAATACTTGCTTCCTCGCCAAGTTATACTCGTCTGAATCCTCTGGCTCTGGGTTCCAAGCCTGATCATATGATCAGCTAAATTTTTTGTGGCATGCACTTAACATTTTTAAATCTTTGTCTGCTTTTACACATGGCAACACAAGTTCTATAAAAAATACACACAATTTCTTTTTTGTTGTTGTTGCCAATAGGCTTTTGTCCTCTTCTTTTTTCTTTTTTCTTCTTTTTTGTTTCAAGAAATGCAAAGGAAAATATGCTCTTATTGTATCCAATTATTATTATTTTATTTTTTTAAGTTTCAAATAACATTCTACTTTTGCACTCAGGGCCTGAAATCTCTAGCCTGTCAGGTATGTTGTTCTTTCCTGTTTGAAGGTAAATCGTATTTTGTTTCAGGTTTTTTCCGATTTTTTTGACAGATTTGCTTTCATTCTGCAACCAAAACGATGGATTTCATAATACAGTATACGGGGAAGAGGACCAAAAGGGATATTGCTGCAGTTCCTCCTTCAACATTGGTTTGCTGTCAGCTGAGGGTCTGATTAGTAATCTGTATATTCATTTTAAAAGCAGTAAAATGAACCTCAATTGTATCAGTCATTGGACTGCTCCCCCTGTACTTGTTGATGATTTTGATTGTTTTAATAAAATGTTAATGAGTGTGGTATGTTCTAGGTCAGCACATTTCTGCCACGAAAGCGAAGCATATCAGAATAGGTTTGAAGCAAAGATTGCAGACACAATCTACCGATTTAATTTAAGAAAGGCAAAGTATTTGGATTAGAAAATGTGTCCTTTAAATAGTCATTTGACTTCCTTTTCCTTATCTGATTGAATCTGTTTTCAGCATCAGAGTTGAATAGTTTTTTGGTGCGTGTTGGTCTTTAGAAGACCTTATCGAGCTTTTGATCATTTTACTTCATGCAGTTCTACTTCGCATCTAGATACACAAAGAACTGTGTTCAAACGGAAGGTGACATGACAAACTATATGAGAACATTATCTGCATTCCCTACACACCTTCAGTTCCCAGGCCATCACTGCAAAAGAGAATAATAGAGTTCTCTGTTGACCTTCCTGGATGAATGAAGGTTAAACAAATATAAATATTATGGCAATAAAAAGTGGAGATACAGAGAAGTAGAAGAATACACTTAATTCACCCTGTCCACAATGTGATTTCATACAAAATGATATACTGTATGTTCATGCATTTATACCACTCTTTTCTCTAATAAATGTACTGATTTAAAATAAGAGGGCAAATGCATCCTGGTGGTTGTGTTGCGAGAGGGTATTCACCATGGAGAGGAGCTGCCCATTGTGCCTCTTTCCTGAATGTTTACCGAAATGCCCTATGTGGAAGGAAGTGGGTAATCGCGATGCATTGTGTCCGCAGCATTAACAAGCACTGAGAAAATGTAACTCCTTATTTGATGTCATTGCTCAGTGGTGGGGTGACTTCCTCAACAAAAGCACTGGAATGCATACAAACCGCAATCCAACCATTAGCCACACTGGCCTCCGGCGCTAGTTGTTCCTGTCCACCACCTATTTTATGTTTGAAGAAGAAAAAGAAAAGAGTAACTTTAGCTAGCTTTGGAATCTGAAAGCAAAATAATGAAACATTGAACACAAAAGGTACTTGGATGTAGAAAATGTGTAAATATGCGTTTTTGAGATGGCAAGAGCTGAAAGTGGCTCAGCTTATTAGCACCAATGCCGAGATGGCATCTTTCCTCCTTGACAGATGAGCAAGGCTGGTTAGCATTTGCTAGCATAGCTATCACCTGTAACAAGCCTACCTCAACACGTTTCTGCAGTTGCAATGGCTACGACCAAGTAGTGGCCGATGAACACACCTGCTACAGCTGGCCAAGTCTAGGTACATTAGATTGTATGGGTCCGCAAATGAGTGAATGCCTAAATACCAGTAGAGGAAATCTAGAATCAAATATATTTACGCATGAATTTCCTTTCTATTAAAATTTTTTTTTGTATAGCACATTTTACAAAACATTTGCACAATACGCTTTGCAGCAGAATAGAATAGAATAGAGAATGGAGCTCAAAGAAATTGAATAACCTATATCAAATCATATTAACCATGTGAAGGTATTTCACATTTCATTCTTTAGAAAATGACTGAAGAAAAAATGGTCAGTTACTTGCACAGAAATATCAAGTGAGCAGAAAGTACAGACTATATTCATTTGAATTTGGAGCTATAATCAAAGATTTTTTCTGGTCTTTTGCACATTGAATCACTACTGAATTTGTGTTGTTCTTTAAGACCATTAAAGACCCCATGTGCCATGAAGGTGATCTGAACACCCCCACCCTCCCCCTTCCTCTGGTCACAGGCCTAATTAAACAGGGCCCTGCTTTGCTTCCTGAACGTGCTGTTGCTTTGGAAACAAGAAACCAGCCCGGAATGACCAGAGATTTAAACTGGCCCCTGTGTGTGGGCAACATGCTGTGACCAGAGGCTAAATGGCTGTTTCAGAGGGATGGAATATGTCTTCCATGGAGGTGGCAGGATGCCCTTTTAGACCATCAGTCATCATCACTGTGATTGAATCAGTCTGATAGAATTGCAGGTGTTTATTCACTTTGCTTTGTATGCCTGTGATATGGTTTATGGATTTAAAGGGCCAATTTAGCACATCCTGTGTTCTGACAGATTTATTCATGGTTGTACGATTGGTTTCTGCCTTCCTATGTTCTTCCATGTCTAAATTGGACCCAATGATTCACAACTGAAGCACATCATCTAATTCCCTATCTCTGGAGACACAGGCTGTACTGATAGTTGCGTTATCCACTTGGGCTTTAAGCATGCACAGTGATCTGCATTGCTTTGTCTCCAGGTGACATATACTCTTTGGTCACTTTGGATCAGGATTGTCATGTTGGACAGGTGGGAGAAGTAAAGAAAGAAAGCAAGAATACAAACCATTGGTGGAGAAGAAAGTGAGAATTTAAAATGGTGATGAGGAACAACATGTAGAGACTGGGACGAACAGTCTATACAATACACAATTTGTATTGTGCTTCCAAAAGGCACAGAGTATCTGTAACTCAGTGAGCCATAAAGGGGAATATAGGAACATGCACGATGGACAACAAATGCTTGTAACATATAGACGTATAGCATACATGCTGCTTATTTGTTATGCGTTTCAACCTAGATGGTCGTCTTCAGGTGACATCAAAGTAGGATCTTAAATAGGGTCTGAAAACTGGATGTTGTATCAGCAGTCCCATTTCAAACATGGATTGAGGTGACCGCATGTAAAGACAACAAAGCAGCAAAGTACAAAAATTGGATGGTTTTTAATTAAATTAAAAACAAACATGAGAAGGAATTATGGACGGCATTGCAATACGGTGAAAATAACACATTGCCGTGAGTGGCACGTTGTTGTTAAAGTAGGCTGTATGGAACAGCCCATTTATTAGTCCACTGATGTTCAGATACTTACTGAAAAAGTATTTGGTGAATATCTGCATGTTTTTCAAGCTTAAAATGATATATAATATATATAAACTGATATATAAGCCCAATTTAAAGGAAATGGAAGCCAACACGCCAAACATGTTCTCAAATGTCTTGGTTGTTTCCTTCTGAGTGTCAAAGAACTTCAGTGTATGCCAGCTGAGTTATGGCAATAGGCTGTATACAATGTGCCTGTACTTGTGCGAGCCATGAAATGAGATCTGCCCTCCACCTGCCCCATCTGCTGCAAACAATATGGTAAAATGGTAGAAATTGACCTTGCTTTCTTTTATGGCCTAACCCTGTCTGCAAGATCTGTAAATGTAGTTTCGGCTTACTCCTATAACTTTTTAAGTGGTCTCAGGGGGTTAATGGTTAACGCTAACCAAACTGCAGTAAAAATAAAAAATAAAAATTATAATCATTGGCCCCGGGTCAAAATTTTACCCCTTGCGATAGTCCCTGCCCATGTGTGACTTTGTTTAACGTTAAAAGCAGCCAAATGGCATGGGATGTGCATGAGGCTTCTCGCCACCTACAGCACCGAACACAGGAGTCAGTGTTGATACCTCTTCCCATCTTACACTGTGGAGAGGTTGAACCGAAGTAACTTTATTGGCTAATTGATTAGCATTTTACATTGTTGATGCAATATATAATGTTTTTATCATTTTTAATGTCAACCTTTTTAAAATCATTTTAAATTCATTCTTCAGATGTGTACAGAACATAAGCACGACTAGGACAAGAATAACCTACCACTGGGGAAAATGCTGTGGCAGTTCTATATGATAAAACCGTTTAGCATTTCCTGTATTGCCAACTTCTGGACATAGTCCATTTAAGGCTGTTCCTGCAACTAACTTTTTTCTAAATATATTCCTGTACTTCAGCAGCAAACAATAATCAAAATGTTGAGCTTTGTTCTCTATGATAAGGCACTGTTTACATCTTGAAACCGTTTCTGTTATGGGTCTGTCCTAACATGAATGTTTTTAGTCTGTGGTTGAGTCATGTTTTCATTGCTTTTGTTGGCTTTTTATCACTACTTGCGCATCTCATGTGGAGCTCTCAGCTTTTATAGGTCTTTAATTGATTTCCGTTACTGAAGGCTCTTGTTTCAGAAGGTTGCTCCCAGAGCCACGGGTAGCCTGTTAGCCTGGCACAGTTGCCAGTTTGGACATCTTTCGAAGTGGCACAATGCAGTCTTCCACTATTAATTTTCTCTAATTTGCCTGGCAGTTACGACCTGTGGCATCTGCATATGCAGAACTGATGTCTGCCTGTAAGCTCTGAACCTACGTTGCACCCTCTTCCTGTTTGTCCCTTTTTAAATCTAGGCGTTTGATGCTACCAGCAGGTAGAGTATTGGAGCGCAAATCAGAGCCACAAGCGTTTGTCCCTGTGAGAGAGAGCTTGGTTACACGATCAGCTTACACCTCACAGCTCCCTGGTCACAGGGCAAGCCTTCACTGCTGACGCGCTCTCGCCAAGCCTATCCTTCTCTTTCCATTAGCACCTTAGTTCCTCTTCAGGTCGTTTGCTCTTTAACTCCCACCTCTGCCTCTATCTGCAGTATCACCCCCACTGGATTAGTTTACCTCTGCTGAAGATTGGTCGCCATTGTGAGGGAATGAGATTAGTGGCTGGCCCTGAACCTTCAAAGCTTTTGTGTTGCTTATTGTTATACCATTGAGCTTTGTAGTCTCGATTTTCTAAGTGTGTGGGGTAAAAAATGACCACATCAACACATCTCTGGTTTGCTATAATTCTTGTTTAAATTTGGTTCTTGTATATTTAAATCCTTGTACAGTGGATTGACTTGTCTTGTGCTTAATATGATGATGCTTGCTCTTTGTGTGCACCTGCAACTAGGAGTCAGGTTTCTGGGACCGAGATGTTTTTGCCAGAAGTGTGTTCACTGGTCTTTTGCAGAGCGGATTGGTTGATATAGTGAGCGCAGTGTATCGGATAAGCTCGGTGAATCTGCACCGCATCTGTGCAACATTGATCCCCAAAAAACAAGAACAATGTTCTGGCAGCTTTTTCTCTCAAGAAGCAGCAAGAGAACTGTGGAAGAAGAAGGGTATCATAAGCAAGATAGGAACTCCAGGGCACAGAATGGAAGATGAGGATCTGGCTTAGCTCTGGCAAGAATGCAAGTGTTTGTTTATTAGATCCATCCCCAGAGACCAGGCTACCACAACAAACAAAGGAAGCACAATAAATGGAAGGCAATAGTCATAGCTCTATCTTGAGGTGTCTTGACTATTGCTCTCTGATTTTAGAACTTGTATGGTGTGCCAGCCTTGGCTCCAAAAATCACACACTTGCGAAACCTTTTTTGGTCAGGTGTATTTTCATTATGCTTTAAGTAATAATACTTTATTTACAAGATTTTAGCCCACCTAAGATGGAGGTCAGATGTGAGGTGAGCTGGAGTGTTTCTACACCAAATTGACCCGTACCAACTTGACGTTGGTCATTTCCAGATACTAGCCTATAATAAAATGCCTACTAAATTTAAGTGAAAGTAGGAATGTTTATTTTGTATAAAATTCCATTGGCAGGAGGTCCCTTCAACGATGCTACCCCTACCAAGGGTAGGATGGGTGGGTTGCATCTTTGTCACATTATTGATGTTTCACACCAGAACGTAAACCTCTGGAGTGCACTGGATATGTATGCGATCAGCTGCTTTCTCTGCAGTCATGATCTGTCCAAAACTAGAGTAAAGAAAGCACTGAAACGTGAAGATCTCTTTCTCTGTCAAGTCAGCAGAAACTCAGTCACCCCAGTCAGTTATTTACGAATTCTGAACTTTCAGGTGTTGGTGGTCCCACAAAGTTCAGGGGTGACCGACCGTAGAGGTGAGACAAACAAGTCAAGTGAAAGCTGCCCTACTGGGTCACGTTAAAAAGGTGCGCGGACGATAAATGCCAGAATGCCATTTTAATGCAAGCGTGGTCCTCTACCTACATCACTATTCGTATGAGCCCTCACAAGCACTATCCAAAGGCTTGATCTGGATTTATGAATGTTTGTGCTGTAAAAGGCTTCCCTTTAAAGCTGTCCCTGCCTCTGTCACGCCCACGCACTGGAGGTTAGACACATTTCCCAGCGGTAGATTATCTGGTCGGTATTTCAAAGGCTTCTGCTGCAGTGCAGGTCTCTTTGTAAAAATATATAACACACAACAGTTGTGCAAATTCCCTTTCCTGTCTTTTCCTTCCTTTTCCCTGAGTCACCAGGCTGGGACACATGGCATCATGAGAGGGGATCCAGGATTTGCCTTTGGCTGATTTTATTCATAAAAAGGAAACTGATGACAAATCGGTTTCCTCAGTGCTAAAGTTATCGTGGCCTTGTTGTGTGAGACCTGTTCTTCATCGCTTCTATATAAGAAAGTTTGTCTCAGTATTAAATGGACCTACCACAGGAGTGGCACAAAGTGCGCGTGAGACTTAGTGTGTCCCTTGGCACATGCCAAAAATCGCCTTAATCGTTTTAACAGGACCCTTCATAAAAAGTTGGCCTGCGCCATAGAAACATATCTTAGGTATTATGTTCTGGTCTTTGGTTCACGCAAGCTGATGCCTTTTCCTCCCGTAGGGAAAACCTGCAGGACTTTTTTTAATAGCAGAGGAATGAACAGGGTAAAGCGTGGTTCTTGGCAGAAGCCTTTTGGAAAGTGCAGTAATGAGTGTTTATATTTAGTCCTTTGATAGGACCGTGTGATGTTTATAAATGAGTGCCTGTTGTAGAAGAAAGGATTCATTCTCTCTTGGATTCAAAATAAAAGCGAGTATAGGCCCGGCCAGGTATTTCCCTTTTTTCATGAGCATTTTCTGCACCACTGAACTCAGATGAGTGTAGTTTCTGCTTTTAACTATGGCCATTTTGTAAGACTCATTTGATTTGTATATGTCATTTATTTAGATTAAATTGAATTAATCAGTAGATATATTTTTGCCTTGTAGCACAGTATAATATTGAAATATACCACAAAGACAAATATGAGTGGCACCACTCTCTGAACTTGATTTCACAGGAAAAATATATAAAGAGAATTAAATAAGTTATGAGTGTTTCTTAATTCATAACCGCAGGGAGAAGTCTTTAATACAGTGCAGAACTGTTCATTCTTGCATGACAGTTAAATCCTTGTTGCTGTGCTGGTACCTTTAAAATTTGGTTTTGTCCCTACCATGTGTTTGGGAACCAAATGACCTGTGTCTAAGCTTGAAGTAGTTTCCTCTTGATGGAGGGAATAGAGGGTTGCCTGGTTCTGATGTGACAGAAGAGGGACAGTATATCTGTTCATTGCCTGGCCATGAGCTCACACTTGCCATACACTCTCAACATGTCTGGCCAGTTTAAGAGCTAAGATGTGGGCATTGCATGTCAAATGAACGGAATTGGGAAAGAAGCCTTGCAGAATGTCATTGTACAACTTAACCATATTGCTTGCCTGATTTGATACAAACCCTGTGACATTGTTTAAATCCACTTTGTATGATTTTAAACTAAACAATGGCCCTTGTCACTATGGAATGATTGACAGACACAGTATCTGCCAGTGTAACTTTTCTTATCATCCTTGTAAGACATACAAACTGTGTAGAACATATTGGAACATGTAAGCTCTTATTTTGCATTTGTGCACATTTGCGATATGCAGTATATATTCCCTTCTGAAACCACCAGAAGTTGGAAATGCCCCACCATTTACCACATGCCTGTTTAGAAGAGCAGATATTTTGGGGTTGTCTCAAGGGGGATATTTGCACTGATCAAAGCCTCTGTGAAATCATGAATGATGTCCTGCCTCCTCTCCAAACTGTCATTTCCCCTTTGTTTTTTGACAGCAGATGTCCCCTCGCCCCTGGCAAATTCAAACTTTCCCCTTTTGTGTTTCAGTGACTTCAAATGCTGGTCTATTGTTGTATTTTATTTGTGTAGTGATAGCTTGCAGGTTTGGCTAAATAAATTGTATCCATCAGTGTACAATGTGTGAGGTGGATATTTTTCTACTTTTTTAATTAAAGGGATTTTCCTCAACTCTCTTTTTAAATTGGCTGCAGCCTCCATATTTCGTTTTGTGGACACTCCTCTGAAACAACAGTACGTTATGGACTTCAGCCCACGTACCAACACTCACATTGGAATATAATTGGTTATATTCATTTTGGTAATTGCCACTAAGTACCTAAATTAGAGTGCCTACAGTGAGGATTGAGGATAAGGGTGGAACTGAAGGTTCGCTATATAATATTTTTGAGTCATTGAGTTTCGAGTGCTAAATGAAGCCGTTGTGTACAATACAAAAGGGCCCAACTAATTGTGCAATAGATTTGACATAAAGTATGTAGTTTTCTTGAAAAACGTATTGCGGGTGATTGGCTAGTTGATTTCTTTGCCCACAAGACTGGTTCTTAGAAAAGTTCATTTCAAGGCCTTCTGTCGCTTGTGAGATGATGTCACCCTTGAAGCCTGGCTTGTATAAATAGCTTACATTTCTCAGCACTCTGTTCTCAGCATAGTCTGATCCTAGTCAGAACATATGTGAAAACATACAGAGACAAACCTCTCTACAGAGGCGATTGTTCTACTTGCACTTTAGTGCTTATAACTTAACATACCTTTCTCATTTTGATTTCACTGTTGAATGGGACCACTGTGTCCTACAAAGGTGCCTGAAAAAAAAATATAAAAAAAACAAACACATATTTGATATTTAAATTCTTTGCTTCAACAAATGAAGTTTGGGGTCATTCTTGTCAACTGTTTGCCTCTTTTAGTACATGCTTTATGAACAATGTTTTATATGATTCTGTGTGGCTTAGTAGGTAGAGCATGGTGTTGTTGTTGACAATGCCTAGGTTGTGGGTTTGATTCCCATTGGGACTGCATATACTGAAAAAAGTATCACCATTGTAAGTCACTTTGGATAAAAGCATCTGCTAAATGGCATATATATTAGAAATAGAAGTCTTTACTTTACTGCTATGTTGTTAAGTGAAAGTAACACCAAACTGAAGATTTAGCTAATGGACATTTTGAGTCCTAAGATTAACCTGATTCCACAGGGTGGC